>CM055266.1:9377450-10099046 GCA_029237695.1 Conchocele bisecta | reverse complement strand
GTGCCCTTCTCCTACATTCTGTCCAACAACAACATCTACGACGACTAGTACGACAACTACAACCAACACTACCAACTACCCTCCCACCCTCCCACCACCAACTCCCCCACTACCACCTACACCCACACCACTCACACCACTACACGACACCACTTCACCCACCACTCACCACTAACCACGTCACCACTTCCACACACCACACCACAACCGGACTACACCTTCACCCCACCACTACCCACCCACTGCCACTACCACTACCAACACCCCACTACACCCCACCATACTCACCAACCCACTAACAACACCACCACCACCACCCTCCACCTCCCTTCACCCACTTCCACTTACACCCCCACCTACACCCACACCACTACACTACCACTACACCCACACCACACGACTACCACTACACCCATAATACACTACACTACACTACCACTACCCCACTGCAACTACCACTAACCCCACCAGCTACCACTACGCCACAACCACGTACACACACCATCCACTTCCCTCACTACACCCAATTGACACTACACCGCAAACTACCACTACACACCTACCACTACACACCTTCTACCCCATTCACTACCACTACAATCCACCACACTTCCACACACCCTGCCCATACCACTACACTACACTCACCACACTACATACCACCATACCACTCCACTACACTCACATCACCCACTACACACCATCCACACCTCACACACACCACTGCATCCACTACCACTACACCCACCTCACACCCACCACTCACTACACCCCCACTGCATCCACTACACTCCCCACCCACCACCATAACACCCACTACCACTACCACCACCACCACACCGACAAACTAACACCCACTACCACTACCATAACCCACTACCACTACACCCACTGCAACTACCACTACACCGCTACCACTTACGCCCACAACCACTACACCCACCACTTACACCCCACTACACCCATTCCACTACACCCACTACAACTACACTACACCATACCACTTACACCACTCCACATACACTACCACTACACTCACCACCACTACACCCACCACTGCATCCACTACCACTACACTCACCACCACTACACCCACCACCACTACACTCACCACCATACTACACACTGCAATCCTCTACCACTACACCCACCCACACTACACACACTACTTCCACCAACCACCTGCATACACTACCACTACACTCACCACCACTACACCCACCACCACTACACTCACCACCACTACACCCACCACTACATCCACTACCACTACACCCACCACTACACCCACCACTACATCCACTACCACTACACTCACCACCACTACACCCACCACTACATCCACTACCACTACACCCACCACTACCCACCAACATACACCCACACCTACACTCACCACCAATACACCACCATGCATCCACTACCACTACACCACCACACACCCACTACCACTACGCCCACATACCAACTACGCCAAACTACCACTACATCCACCACTACATCACCACTACACCCACTACACTACGCCCACTACCACTTCGCCACTACGCCTACTCCCACCACTACATTCCACCTACCAATACATTCCACCTACCACCCACTCACTACGCCCCCACCACTTACGCCAACTACCACTAACACCCACCACTACGCCCATTTACTCTCACCTCTACCCTGCCTCCCAACTACCTTCACCACTACCACTCACCCCACTACCGCATCCCACTATAACTACACCCACTACCCCTGCTCCCACTACCACTACACCCACTACCACTACACCCACTACCGCTACTCCCACTACTACTACACCCACTACCACTACACTCACCACTACACCCACTACGGAAGGAAATGGTGGTGATGGATTGCATTCTGTATTCGCTTTTCCCCTGCTACTTTCCCTTATGTCGCTGTTCTTATAACCAAGAGTACAAGAAATTACAAATAGTGCAGCATAACAATTGGCGAAAGGGTCATACTAAATCACATTTGGAAAGAAGCTTCTATTCTTACTTATTGACTTACTGACGTCGAGTCCTCATAAGCTTATCTGAAACGTATTCGAGGACCTTTTCTTATATTATCCAAGGCTAAAAGAAACTTTACAGTATAGAAATGGTTCAATATTTCGTGACCCAGGAAGTTTTAAAAAAAATTGTTTTAATGCTGAATCTAATCTGCAACTACTGTACCAAAGCATTAGATGGAGTGTTTAAAGAGATTGCGGTAACAATGAAAAGAATTTGTGAAACCTAGTCAATATTTGTTATCCAGAGCATAAAATGGATCGCCTACAATGATCACAATGATGAATTGATCGCATTCAGTACCTAGTGTGCCCACCTCTGGCGTTGATCAATGTGTACAGTGAATGTGCACATGACCGAATGACACGTTGATGCATTGCTTCCCATTCTTCCCGAAAATCTACTTCAAGCTGTCTAACATTATCAGGTGTATTTAGTCTTGACCGAACTCTGCGTCCCAGCTCATCCAAGACATGGGATTCATGTCTGGGCTGAGAGATGGCCAGGGCATGACATTGACGTTACTACCACGTAGAAATTAGGTTGTTACACGCTGAATGGGGCCTGTCATTATCATGTTGGAAATACTGCAGTGCGTTTCTTCACAGAGAAGGCACAGATATCGGTCGCAAAATAGTGTCGCGGTACGTCACAGGATTCAGTCGTCCAATGACAACATGAAGCGGTGGTTTATGATTAGCACTTATCCTGTCCACACCATCATGCTGCCACCATCCCACCTGTTTGCAATGTTGGTGAAATAGGCTACAGTGATCCGGTGTCAGGCACCATTACTATACAAGATCACTTAACCCCAGGTGTGAATCCCAGTAGGATTCACTGTGACAATATGAATGCTTAAAGATGGATTCGTTGCCAAGATACAAATTGTTCATATGTATCTGTGAAGTACTACTTGTTGTAGATATTCTTGTTTCTACTGAATTTGCCTACATGCAGTTGTTTACATTTGTTTGTGTCGTGCCCACTTGCGGACAGTGCGATATAGTCGGCACCTTGTCATGCGTCCGAGGATAACGTTTTTTCGTTAAAGTTTTTCGGTATGCTATCACAGCCTCAGCGGGCGTGACATGCGGGCCGTGGCCATCTAGTGGTTAATCCAATTGTACGTACTGTCAATGCTTTGTTGTATTGTAGCTGACCCTTCGGCACACATTATATACATATTGTTTTATGTTTGCAAATCATGCTGTATATTGTGTTGTATTTTCACATATGCATACACCTATTTCTATTTAAATTATATTTTACTCGTATTAGATACAATGTACACTTAAACAATACCTAGCTTGTATTATAATTTTAATTCCCAATTACCCATTTTAATAATCTATTTGTATATATCATTACATAAAAATACATGTACATGCTACAGATATATATATACACACTGTTATAGGCATATTTATAACTACATACATCTACATATGTTACATGGAATATACAGTGGAACCTCTCTAAATCGGACACCCTGGGAGGTCCCCAGGGTGTCCGGTTTAGAGAGGCTCCATTGTAAATCAGGCATATGGGCATGGCAAAACAGGTATATGTGGTTTGTGATCATGAACAGACGTTATTAACGATGAAAGATGACAATAAACACATATAATTAAGCAGACATAGATGGTATGGTTGTCCAGTTCAGAGAGGTTCTACTGTAGTAAACATTTCACAAACGAAATGATGGAAAACCTAAAGTGTACGAACTTTCGTTCATTAGACGAGTCCCGGTTCTCTTGGACACACAAAGATTGAAGCATATTCCATACACAGAGCTCCAGATAAGCTGCGTATTGGCGTATTTATTTTAGCAGAATACGCATTGATTATCAACAGTGGGAGTACAAAATACTCACAGCAATGTGAAAATACGCATTGATTTTCAAATTGAGCAGTGAAAATATTGTAATCAAGTTGAAGATTTACTTAGTTGAGCTGCAAAAAGTAAACAGTGTTTGCTTTTTGCAGCTGAATTAAGTGAATTTTTTATTTATTTTTTTTTATCATTTGTTCCCTATTTAATACAGAAGAAAATCTATACTGCATTTGTAAAAGTAAAATACTCTTTAGATACAAAACTTATCTGGAGCTCTGCATATACTAATTGTTAGCTGAAATATAAATAATATTGTAAACGGAAAACATGAAAAAGGTCTGGTACCGTTTAATTTCTTTGTGAAAACTTTGAACTTCGCATTACATATGTACTGAGTAGCGTTCATGTCATGTGTAGTGTATGTATTGGTATCTTATTCGGAGTATTTCAAATTCAATACGAATGGATGTGGCTGTTGTATATACTTGGTATATACTTGGTAGCATTAATGCATGTATATAATAACCAATTGAGCTAATGCAAAAACAAAGAATATGTATAATTTTGTGAAGGAGTGTGAAGGAGTATGTGTGAGTGGGATGTGAGTGGGATGTGAGTGGGATCATACGGAGCCCCACAGGGGACATGCATTTTTTTATTAATTCCTTCCCACGAAATAACCATTCGTGCCCTCAATTTAACAATTCGTTCCCTCGAATTAACAAATCGTTCCCACGATATAACAAATTGTTCCCTCGAATTAACAATTCGTTCCCACGAAATGACAATTGGTTCCCTCAATATAACAATTTGTTCCCTCGAATTAACAATTTGTTCCCACGATTTAACAATTCGTTCCCGTGGGAACGAGTGAGTGAGTGAGTGAGTGAATAGGGTTTAACGTCCGCTTTTCTGACATAGAGGTACAAGCCTCAGGGAGTCTACACGCAGACGGGTCAACGGGGTCGAGTCCCATATCCACCTGTCCAAAGGGGGTAAATCCCAACTTCAGAACTCAATATTTACAATCAAAATATATATTCAGTCCTGAAATTATAACAACCTGATCTGGTGCCAGGCCCTCGCCACACCAGCATCATTTATCCCATCCCCTAAAAGTAATAGGATTAGCGCTAATCTTACTTTTATATATGGGACATAGCCCGACTCAACTCTCACATACAAGAAAGCCAAAACTGTACATGAGGGCCAAATCCGGTATAGTGGGTTCCGGAAAGTATGAACCCAATCGTTAAGCCAGTTTAGTCGCCTTTTACGACAAGCAATGGCTACTGCAGCACTATTCTCAGGATCAGTTGATCCCGCCCCGGTGCCTGCACGGGGCTCCCGTGGGAACGAATGGTTATTTCGTGAGAACGAATCGTTAAATTGAGGGAACAAATTGTTAATTCGTGGGAACGAATTGTTAAATTGAGGGAACGAATTGTTATTTCGTTGGAACGAATTAATAAACAAAATAATTCTACGTCCCCTGCGGGGCTCGGCGTAGGATCGGGTACATTGAGGCATGTGGCGGAGTTTTGTTCGCAGGTTTATTAGAAAGTAGTTATGTTGTGGTTACAACATAGTGTGTTTCAAAAAGGCGATAACGGATCTGTTCAAATGTGTTCACTTTATCATAAGATAGTTCTTCGCTAATATTCCTATATATCATAAAAGATAAACAAATGTTTCCTGAAGTTATATCGTATAGGTATGGTTTACCGGTCAATTAATGACAAGCAGATTGTTGCATTTATAATATTTTTCAATACAGTTTGTTTCATACGGAGCCCCGCAGGGACGTAGAATTATTTTTTTGTATTAATTCGTTCCCACGAAATAACAATTCGTTCCCTCAATTTAACAATTCGTTCCCACGAAATAACATTTCGTTCCCACCAGGAACCCACTTTTCCGACGTTTCGGCACAAGGCCTTTTTTTCAAGTCCTAATTAGGAGATACTAACTCCTAATGAGGAGATAATAAGAGGTACTACCTAAGTCCTAATTAGGAGATACTAAATCCTAATTAGGATAAAACTAAGATAGCTAATAATTAGGAGATAAAAATAGTTCAGCATCAGCACCAGGACGCTTCCATACAAATCTGTTTCATGATCCACCTGGCTGAGCTCAGTTATTTTCATATGTATCTGTGAAGTATCACTTGTTGCAGAATTATGTTCTTATTTCTACTGTTTTTGCCTACATGCAGTTGTTTTCATTTTTTGTCGTGCCCACTCGCGGACAGTGCGATATAGTTGGCAGTGCGTCCGATGTTAACTTTTTTCGTTAAAGTTTTTCGGCATACTATCAAAGCCTCAGCGGGCGAGACATATATACATATTGTTTTATGTTTGCAAATCATGCTGTATGT
Organism: Conchocele bisecta; assembly: GCA_029237695.1. Lineage (NCBI taxonomy): Eukaryota > Metazoa > Mollusca > Bivalvia > Lucinida > Thyasiridae > Conchocele > Conchocele bisecta. The sequence continues at coordinate 10,092,799 of CM055266.1, read as the reverse complement.
GGTGTTGTATTTTCACAAATGCATAAACCTATTGCTATTTAAATTATATTTTATTCGTATTAGATACAATGTACACTTAAACAATACCTGGCTTGTCTTATAATTTTAATTCCCAATTACCCATTTTAATAATCTATTTGTATATATCATTACATATACTTACATGTACATACTACAGATATATATTCACACTGCTATAGGCATATTTACAACTACATACATCTACATATGTTACATTGAATATACGGTGGAACCTCTCTAAACCGGACACCCTGGGAGGTCCCCAGGGTGTCCGGTTTAGAGAGACTCCATTGTCAATCAGGCATATGGGCATGGCGAAACATGTATATGTGATATGCGATCATGAACAGACGTTATCAACGATGAGAGATGACAATAAACACATATAATTAAGCAGACATAGATTGTATGGGTGTCCGGTTTACTGTAGTAATTATTTCACAAACGAAATGATGGAAACCCTAAAGTGTACGAACTTTCGTTCATTAGACGAGTTCCGGTTCTCTTGGACACACAAATATTGAAGCATATTCCATATACAGAGCTCCAGATAAGCTGCGTATTGGCGTATTTATTTTAGCAGAATACGCATCGAGTATCAACAGTGGGAGTACAAAATACTCACAGCAATGTGAAAATACGCATTGATTTTCAAATTGAGCAATGAAAAACTGTAATAAAGTTGAAGATTTACTTAGTTGAGCTGCAAAAAGTAAACAGTGTTTGCTTCTTGCAGCTCAAATAAGTGAATTTTTAAATTTGTTTTATTTTTTATCATTTGTTCCCTATTTAATAAGGAAGAAAATCAATAATACATTTTTGAAAGTAAAATACGCATTGAATTTGAAACATGGGGGTATAATACTCTTTAGATACAAAACTTATCTGGAACTCTGCATATACTAATTGTTAACTGAAATATAAGTAATGTTGTAAACGGAAAACATGACAAAGTTCTGGTACCGTTTACTTTCTTTGTGCAAACTTTGAACTTCGCATTACATAATTATGTACCGAGCAGCGGTCATGTGTAGTGTGTGTATTGGTATCTTATTCGCATTGTTTTCAAATTCAATACGAATGGATGTGGCAGTTGTATATATTTGGTATATACTTGGTAACATTAATGCATGTATATAATAACCAATTGACCTAATGCAAAAAAGAGAATATGTATAATTTTGTGAAGGAGTGTGAAGGAGTATGTGTCAGAGGGATCGTACGACGCCCCGCAGGGTTATGGATTTTTTTATTAATTCCTCCCCACGAAATAACAATTCGTTCCCTCAATTTAACAATTCGTTCCCTTGAATTAACAAATCGTTCCCACGATAAATAAATTCGTTCCCTCGAATTAACAATTCGATCCCACGAAATGATAATTAATTCCATCACTTTAACAATTCGTTCCCTCGAATTAACAATTTGTTCCCACGAATTAACAATTAGTTCCCGTGGGAACGAATTGTTATTTCGTGGGAACGAATTGTTAAATGGCGGGAACGAATTGCTAAATTGAGGGAACGAATTGTTATTTCGTGGGAACTAATAAATAATTAATTAATAAACAAGAGGCCCAAATGGGCCTGTATCGCTCACCTAAAAGCCTCCATAGGATATATTGGATATATAAAATGACCATATTCGGTCAAAAATAAAATTTGACCCCTATTTGACCCCTCGGGCCATGACCATTTTTAACCCAGAGGCCACCATATGAACAAATCTGAATCAGCGTTAAAGATCGATCATTCATACAAAGTTTTGTCGAAATCGGCCTGGCGGTTTGTGAGAAGAAGATTTTTTGACAATTTGACCTACTTTTCAACGGCGGACATCTTGGATTTGGTGATGACCTCCATTTTAACAATAATGGACAGGCTTCACCCACAGACCATTACAGTTAAGTTTGGCTAATATCGGCCAAGCAGTTCACAAGAAGAATACGTTCGAAATCTTTAGTAAAAGAACAACTTTTTTACCTTTCGGTGGCCATCTTAGATGACAAAATCATCTGACTTAGACAAAAAATGCTCCAGAGTGATCGACTAGACGATACCTTCGATTTGATATATTATATGACCATATTCGGGCAAAAATATAATTTGAGCCCAAGTTGACCCCCGGGCCACGCCCATTTTTGACCCAGGGCCCACCATATGAACAAATCTGAAACAGCGTTAACTATCAATCATTCACACCAAGTTTCGTCGAAATCGGCCTGGAGGTTTGTGAGAAGAAGATTTTTTGACAATTTGACCTACTTTTCAACGGCGGACATCTTGGATTTGGTGATGACCTCTATTTTAACAAAAATGGACAAGCTTCACCCACAGACCATTACAGTTAAGTTTGGCCAATATCGGCCAAGCAGTTCACAAGAAGAATACGTTTTAAATCTTTAGTAAAGGAACAACTTTTTTACCTTTCGGTCGCCATCTTGGATGACAAAATCATCTGATTTAGACAAAAAATGGTCCAGAGTGATCGATTAGTCGATACCTTCGATTTGATATATTATATGACCATATTCGGTCAAAAATAAAATTTGACCCATATTTGACCCCTCGGACCACGCCCATTTTTTACCCAGGGGCCACCATATGAACAAATCTGAATCAGCATTAACTATCGATCATTCATGCAAAGTTTCGTCAAAATCGGCCTGGCGGTTCGTGAGAAGAAGATTTTTTTAAGAATTTGACCTACTTTTCCACGGCGGCCATCTTGGATTGTCGATGACCTTCATTTTTTAACAAATCGGAAATGGCATCACCCATATATCATCCGTGTAAAGTTTGACCAACATCGGCTCAGCAGTTCGCGAGAAAAAGATGATTGAAAATTCTAAAAAGATGGGGTATATTGGGGTATGTGGCGGAGTTTTGTTCGCAGCTTTATTAGAAAGTAGTTATGTTATGAATACACCATAGTGTGTTTCAAAAAGGCGATAACTGATCGGTTCAAGTGTGTTCACTTTATCATAAGATAGTTCTTCGCTAATATTCCTATATATTTTAAAAGCTAAAAGAAAATGTCCCGAAGTTGTATCGTTTTGTGTCAGCTATTGTTTAGACCGGTCAATTAATGACAGCAGTTTGTTGAATTTACAATACTTTTAAATACAGTTTGTTTTATACGGAGCCCCGCAGGAGACGTATACTTTTTTATTATTATTATTAATTCGTTCCCACGAAATAACAATTCGTTCCCTCAATTTAACAATTCGTTCCCACGAAATAACAATTCTTTCCCACGGGAACGAATTTTTTATATCCTGGGAACGAATTGTTAATTCGAGGGACGAATTGTTATATCGTGGGAACGAATTGTTACTTCGAGGGAACAAATTGTTAAATTGAGGGAACGAATTGTAATTTCGTGGGAACGAATTAATAAAAATAATACATGTCCCCTGTGGGGCTCAGTAGTTTTACGCTTACTGCACATAGCATGTTAAATTGTGTATGTATAGTGTATATTGTTACTGTACCCGTACTATTGTTATGTATAAAGGTACATGCCCACTCAGTAGGCACAAACTGTTCTTTATAGGAATTAAATAAGTGTATAATTGTGTCACCATTCCACCAGTTCTAACAAATACGAGTTCCCGCTATACATATATAATAATTTAGTAATATTTAGTTTACTGATAGTGACGCGCGGTGGTATCATATGCAAATGAGGCATGCTATTTTTTAATTAGTTATACTAATTAAATGCGTCACCTGAAAAATAATATTTTCGACAAATTATAAAGTAGGATCATTGCACATCTAAAAATAAATACAGAGTATAAATAGTAATGTCCGTTAACATTTTAAGGAAACACGGTTATCACCTCTGATATCATTGTGGAAATTTATGTCCGATATAAAATGTATAATAATGCAAATCAATAATGGTGAATGGATGTTTATTTTGCCAGAAAATGTATCAGATGATGTCTCTGATATGAAGAACAGGTTGTGCCAACTGAGTGGGCATGTACCTATAACATATAAATTAGAATGTGATTTGCTGGGTCGTTAGTTTTCTGAGTATTTATATATGTATATAATAATCTTTCCGCAATAATAAAATTAATATGTTCAACAATTCTGCAAAAACCAGGAACCCACTTTTCCGACGTTTCTGCACAAGGCCTTTATGGAGGAATTAGTTTCCACTGAAGTGGCATCCAGTTTATATTGTGAAATCTAACATGGATCCTACTTATCGTTCAGTAGAAACTAATTCCTTGATAAAGGCCTTTTGCCGAAATGTCGGAAAAGTGGGTTCCTGCTTTTTTCAGAATTGTTGATTATATATATTTATGGTTAATTTATGGGCATGCATGTAAAATTCTATAATATTTATGTCACGGGAGAACATGTAGTATTATAGATATGTGCATGTGGCTTGAAAAACTGTTCGCCATTCCATTAATGAAGTACACATCATTCTTCTAAAGAGCAATATAGATCGTTAGCAGGCTACATGAGTGTGCTATTTGATCAGGAGCTACACTGGTCACGAATTCCTATTTGATCAGGAGCTACACTGGTCACGAATTCAATAAGCCCCATTTCTCCAATCACAGCAAGGTTTGAATTTATCAGATAGAGCAGTTTAATCAGCTAAACGCAAAATGAGCCATACATACAAGCCCGGAGTAAATCTAATAATTATGGCTCATTTTACAGGTGGAATACTCGGTCCTAGCACTCCAACAGTGATCGTTTAAAATCGTTACCCTACCCACTCGCTTATGTAGACCATATATACATCGTAGATATATTCCAGGTCGTCTTCTTGTCTCTGTATTGAACCACCTCTCCACAGGTGTACCGAGGTTGTCATCCTCGTAGTTTCGTTATTATAGTAATGTAAGCGTGCTGATTGTGTTGAAAACTTCTTAATTAATTTGTAAGCACTCAGGAATTATGAGAGTATATTAAATTAGGATACTGGCAGCCATCACGCTAAGTGCATTGATCCTTTGTAGGTGTATTTTATCACACAGTTCAGTTGATAGATGATTTAGTAGTGTAACGTTCAGATTTGTGTTGTATTGGTATAAATGATTACTTTCCAGGATGAATTGGGTTATTCTGGTCCTGTTGTTGCACTCCGAGCTCCACACGTAGTAGTAGCAGTTCCTTGTTTATATAGTGAAGGTAGGTTTTTCTTATGTTATAGTTTTCAGGACATCTAGTTATTACGTGTACTATATCTTCTGGTTCAAGGCAGCACAGCGGACAGGTAGAGTCTATCAGGTAATGGCTAAATTTGTTTTTGTTTGTTTGGAGGTTCCTGTGATCATCCGTGCACGGGTGATTCCTTTACTTACGAACGTCAGTAACAGTCGAGTCTAATGAGTCTAACGTTAACGCGGAGGTAAATTACGTTCATCATTGATAGCGAAGATTTATCTGTAGAATCATTTATATAATGTTCATGTTATATATATATTTAGCTACCCCGGTCCAATATTCCTTTAGAGGAAGACGATCGCTGAGTTCAATTAGGCTGGGTAATTGATATAACTTTAATGTTTCAGTAACTCGACAGAAGAAGGATCCAGGATTGTTCAGGTTAACAGCTGTTTGTCACTATATCTCGGATAGTTATATTGTCACAGCTTAGCTCGGTTGTCTTCTGTGCAGCTCTGCTGATATTGGTAATGCCCCGAGAAGTATATGAAGTGCCCCTATCGCTGTGCGTTGGGGTAGCGACAGGAACATTCATAGACTGTTATGGTGGAATCTCTTCAGGATGTTTAGATCAGCATTGGTAACATGCAGAACTTCCAATTCGAATAGCAGTCGCGGAAGGACATATGCTTGGTAGATCTTATATGCCACCTTTGGGTTTAGTCCATTAGTTACATGTATGCCGGTTTTAATGAGACTATACATTGTCCTCCTTGCTAAACTGATCCGCTCATTAATGTTCATATTGGACTCATTGGAAGTTGCCCGGATTAGCCCCAGATGAACCGCATTTTCACTGGCACTAATTTCGTTTTCATAAATGGTCCATGTTTCATGATCTGATGTCTTTGCTCTTGTAATTACTTTACTTTTCGTTGGATGAAGCATACATCTGTGTTGTTTAGAATACCTACTTGCAACTTTCAGCATTAATTGTAGTTCGTTTTTGTTGGTGGATAGCAACGTTTACGTCATCTGCATATGTTGGAGACTGGCCATTGTTGGCGAAAGGCCCTTCGTGAAACCGTATTGTAAGCTACTTTGGTCAGTTTTTAGTCTGCCTAATAGCACGTATTCAAACACTTTTTCTTTCACGGCAGTTACGGTTATACCGCGGTAGTTATCGGTCTTTGTGGGGTCATTGCCTTTCTTTAATACGGGGGTCAGGATGCCGCTCTTAAATGCGTCAGGAATTGTACGGTTACTGAGAATGTTAGTGAATGTGTCACATACATATGGCACCAGCACTTGTTTCTCTATATTGAAGTGTTCAGATGATATGTTAAATTCGTCGGCTGCTTTACCTGTGTTCAGTTTATTAATGGCCTGTTCCACTTCAGGAGGGCTAACAGGGTTCATAGATGGTGCTTCGTCTGAATATATCCCATTAATAATATCGTATCTAATATGGCATAACGATTGATAATGGTCATCATAGTTATTTTGGTACTGCTAGGTTTTCATAATACGCCGCAAAGCACCCTCGCTATTTATCAGGCTGAAAATTACACATTATCTGCTTAAAAAAGTCCTTTATTTCGAGGCATTTTTCTTGTCTAACTTGCTGAAGCAGTAGCTTCTTAGAGTGTTGTTTCTGAAGGTATAACTCTCCGGAGTCAGGTTTCCCAGCTTTCAGCCATGTGGAATGATTTAATCTACATTGGTTCTGGATTATTTTGACTGTTGGCGACATTTTCCATTTAGGGCCTTTTGGGGCAATCAGCTTTGACGGTACTGCTGTGGATGTGGAATTTTGTAGGCAGTCTGTGATCATCTGAGTCTTAGTTGACGGGCTTGTCCCTATCACGGAAGCGATCAGATAGTGAGGTTTCTAGTATTGAGCAGAATTGTTCGGAGTTTGCGTTTTCCCACTGGTATTTTCGAGCGGCGGTTTTACTTTGTTTTCTGTTTCTATTGCGATGATCAGATGTGTTATGCACACTTAGCTCAGCACGTACATGTACATAGGCTAATAGGTTTATAGGGTCAGCATAGAGGATCTTATAGCTTATGACTAACTGCTTATTTCGGCATAGAATATAGTATATCTGCGACTGAGACGTACCGTTATGGTGTATGAATATAGGTTTGTCACTACATATTGGAACATACAGATTATGTTCACATAAAAAGCTCTGTAGGAGTCTTATCGTGCTTGTTATAGTTTCTAGCCCGGAGAAGTGTACCGTTTATGTCACCGTTTATGTCACCACTTATGACAATCTCGTGTGAATGTTCATATTGCTGTATAATTGTATTGATATTATATCTAAACACTCAAGATAGCCTTCATGCGATTTTTTTTCTGACAGGTTGTGGGTAGGTAAATATGCATTGATGATGCAAATATTTGTTGTGGCAGATATTGTCACGGCTACTATACGTTCATTCCCAACATCGAGCTTTTGGACCAGGTTTGACATTCCTTTTGGCCATATGATAGTTACACCGGCTCTACCTTTTGATAATTTAAATGCTGATATCGGGTTACTAGTATCGTATGGTTATTCGTGTTAGGAAGTATTTTATCGTTTTAATGTATTTCGAAGTCCCAGAGAAAATGAATCATTAGTTGCTAGCGTCGTGATGTAACTGGCGTTGGTTTCGTAGCCCTCTATATTACAGGTAGCAATTCTCAGTTTCTCCTCGATGTTTCTACCAGAATGTTGCTTGCTTCCGGCGGTATGTGTTTCAGGCCGGGAATGCATAAACAAGACGGAGAATGTAATGTCCATGCTCAGTAGTCCGTTTACTAGGGTTATATGGATGTTTACTATGTGGTATTGTCCTGGTAGTACCGTTATTTGTTGCCACAGTATTTATACTACTATCTTCATTTGGAGTGATGAGCGTTTCAGTTATGACTTCATCTAGTTTATTGTTTTGTTGAACATGTTTACTTAATGTAGTATTTAGTTCGTGCGAATCACTGTCATTGACAGAGCATTCCCTTTCGGGTGTCTCTGGCATTATATCTTCAATTACAATTGCATTGCTGCAGTCACTCGAGTGTGTTAGTTCAATTGTATCTTCTGCACGTATGGTTGATTTCTGAACAGCAGTGATTGAGTGTGTACCAGTTTATCCGCTCTGATCACTGTGAGAATGTATATGGGAGTGTTTTCAGTTGAGTGGATAGAGCTGCCATGGTGATTGGCTGGTCTGTGTGACTGTCGGCCATTGTGATTAGATTGTACACTATCGTTGTAGCTACGAGTTGTGCTGGGCGCCGTGGGGTACGGCTGGGGCGCTGTCGGGGGCATGGGTCGACTGTTTTGGAATAAACCCATTCCCATCGGTTGCACATGCATATATGGGGGTTTCATATGGTGTGCCATCGGATATGTGTGTACAACATTTGGATAGATGTGACCGAACATCCCGTTATGAACAGGTTGGTAAGGAAATGAATTCATGGGTACTGGAGGATACTGGCAGGTATTTGTGACCGTATGTGGGTTGGCAGCCAGGTATGGCTGATTAAACATAGGATGGTGCGATGGTGGGGCAGCCAGGTATGGCTGATTAAACATAAGATGTTGCGGTGGTTGGGCAGCCAAGGAATGGCTGATTAAACATAGGATGGTGCGATGGTGGGGCAATATTCGAGCTGTTACTGTACTTATCTCGGTTTAGTGACAGAGCCAGTTGAGTATGCATGGCCGTTGTGATACACTTATTCTGCATGACCTGATTTTCAAGGAGTTGCATGCGCTGAATAAGGAGTTTCCGTTCAAAATAATCCTTAGTGTTTATATCAGCCACTGGAGCATGTGTAGAAGAGAATGTGGTATGCCAAGGCTTTGTATCAGGGTGTTGGTTTAGAAGGTCAACCGTGGACTGTAGCTGCTTTACTCTGTTTTCCAAGTCCAGGATGTACCTTTTTTGAGAGACACTGGATAGTAATTCGTTCGATTTGTTTTTATTAACTTTAGAGGTTTGTTTTTTGGATCTGAGGAGGTCCGGGGTTTCCACACCCGACAATATCGTAGTCACCGGATTTTGTTTAGATTGTTCATTAGTTTTTCCAGCAGAATTTGATGATTGTGCTTCAACTCCATTTGACATGGATGTAGCTACCGTACATGGTGTGACCCATGGTCCACTACATATACTAGTGGGAGTGGTGTGTAATATAGTGGGCTTCTGAGATAAGCTAGATGTTGGTAGTGTGTTTGTTGTGAACTTGGATCCTAGACTAGAGTTTTCAGGGGTTTCTGCAGTTTGCTTAACATACATAGAGTTTATATCATCATTATAAGTTGATGTTTGGGCGGATACAGTTATGCGGTTATATATGTGTTGGGCATTGGTGTTAGCATTGGGTGCCTGAGAAAGGACAGTCTCAGTTGTACTGTGTGGAGGAACAGCTGTTTGTGGAGAGTGTGTTTTGACTGACAACGCAATGTATGCTGTCGGTCATAGTACTTGGTAGTGCTACACGACTAGGCTTTACAATGGGCTGCTCATATAAGAGGTTATCATTGTAGAAATTGCAGATGAACGGTGTCTCTGCGCCTATTTTACTTGCATCCTATTGGATAATCCAATACATTCAAGATGGTACAACTCGTCACATTCTTCACATGCTATTGTATTGTTACCGGCGGTGTGATCACACACTGGGCATTCTTGTTGGTATCGTGTATGTGTAGAATTACATGAGGAGCTAACCGTGTCGATTGCTACCTCAACTGATTTGTTTATCACTGATAGCTGTTTACAATTACGCTTAATCAGATTACAAGGTGTGTCAAATATATATTCAATGAAGTTTGTCACATTTCTACCATTCACCAGTATACTGGACGTTGTGTGAAAATGAATGTAAACTGTACCGAAACGCTTCACACTAACCTAGCTTCGCTTATTAAAATCAGTAACCAACTAAATCACTGCGTGCACGTGATTGAAACATTTTCCAATGTGGCTGTGACTGGAGAAATGGGGCGCATGGGCTTTGCTACTAGTGTAGATCCAAATTCAGATCGCTACAAGAGTGTGTTATCTAATCAGAAGCTAAATTCCACAAATAACTTCAGCGATGTTCCTCCCAGATTCCATGGAATAGAGCCCAAAGTAAATACTATACTATGGGGCGCCATTTTTTACTTTAATAGCACTTCGTGACATCATCCATTCGAATGGGTGATATCACTCATTCAAATTGGTGATATCACCCATTCATTTAGAAATAATGATATCACCCTTTCGAATAGGTGATATTACTCATTCGAATAGGTGATATCACCCATTCAAATGGGTGATATCACCTATTCGAATTAGTGATATCACCTATTTGAAAAGGAGATATCACTATTTCAGAATGAATGGGTGATATCACCTATTTAAATGAGTGATATCACCCATTCGAATGGGTGATATCACCCATTTGTATCGAAATGGTGATATCCCTCATTTGAATAGGTGACATCACCGATTCATTCTGCAATAGTGATATCACCCTTTCGAATCAGTGATATCATGCTTTCACAACAAATACTATGTTCCAAAATAAATGATTTCTTCCCAGATGTTGTTTATCCACAACAAGGCGAGTTTATTCCCCGGAATATGTATAAGATAAAACAATGAAAAAACAGAACTCACAAATGCGGTCATACGTTAAATGATATACGACGACTATTTAATATGATATATAGTCTTGTCAATTTGGATATGTTCAAAGAACCAAATTCGTCCATTGAAACATGTATTTTCGCAGCTCAATTGTATCACCGAAAATGGTGTTCAGAATCCCCGGAACTAATTTAAACTTTAATAACTAATATATTTATTAACATGTAGCAATTTTAGCCATACTACATTAAAGGTTACCTTCATAACTTTAATTTGAGATATTGATGTGTGAATTTGGTCACAGAAAACGTATTTTAAATCTAGATTTAAAATACTATTGTTGTAAGGGAGTGATCATTTACCCTTTTGATATTTAGCCCTGAAATTAGATCGTTAAATTACCCATCGCGTGCTCCCACCTGCCACCCACTCCAATGAGTGATATCACCTATTCGAAATAGTGATATCACCTATTCGAATGGGTGATATCACCTATTCAGAATGAATCGGTGATATCACCCTTTCGAATGGGTGATATCACCTATTCAAATGAGTGACATCACCTATTCGAAAGGGTGATATCACCGATTCAAATCTGAATAGGTGTTATCACACATTCGAATGGGTTATATCACAAAGTGCTATTAAAGTCCAAAACGGCGCCCCATACTATACATGAATCACAATCTGCAACGGGTTCATCAGTCCGGGTCCTTTCCTGTAAACACTTTCTTCAGGGAACTTCACACGTCCTATGGTCCTTTTCTCCACACTAATCGCTTTGTCAAGGAGCTCCATGTGCATGGCATTTGTTTACACCCGTTTTCGTCTGTCTTTTTAATAAATTCATGCCTCACTGCTATCATCATATCCTCGAGATGAGACTTCTCTTCACATTTGTTAAACACGTCCAGGCAAGTCTGTATAAACCAAGTGCCAACTTGTTCAATCCGAATGGAAACATATCCTGAAATAGTTAAACATGCTATCAGTAACACTGATAGATGATGTAACCCTCAAAAGCGGTCACGCAAAATTCCAAAGTCATTTGACATTGAGTACAGGTGCCGCATGGCTGGGCTATATAATGAAAATGTGGATGACAAATAAGTATATATGTAACTTTCTAAGTCATTTCACCTTGCTCTTGAACACAGAGGTCGCATGGCTGGTCTATAGACTGGCAATATGTATAATGAAAGATAAGTATATGACATTTAAAGCTAATCCAACTTACACTAACAGAGGTAGTACATAGCGGAACACTTAAAAGGCTCTGGGTTTATGGAACACAGGGCTCCAGATAAGGTATTAGTAATTGAGTATTGTTACTCCATCATTTATGAAGCAATTGGGTATTTCAGAATTTTAATTGGGTAAAATTAAATCACACTACTGTTTACACATCAACAGACAGCAATTATTGAATAGTTTGTTTCGAAATGAAAACATATCTTGACATTTCAATACCAAGATGTTTTTTCATGGAAAAATAGGAAAAATATGCTATATTGGTGGTCTGTTTAATGTTTTCTGCAGCATGATAAAGGTACCACAATTGTTATCATTGGTTTTTGATACTCACTGCTTCTGATTTCAATTAGGTATTTGGCAATTTTAATTGGGTATTTACGCAAATACGCAGCTTATCTGGAGCACTGGGAACTCCAAATCTACATATACTCAAATAATTAATGCTAGCTCTAAAGCTATCATTAAATATTTAGAGCTGGTTCTAAATGCTTTACAGAGCTCTCCAAATTATTTGGTGCTAGCTCTAACTATTTAATGCTATTTAATTATTTAGAGCTAGCAATAATTATTTGAGTTTATGTAGATTTGGCATTCCTTGTGGGTCTCAAATATGAATGAAATGTGAGAAAAATGTTGGTAAACGAGCATTTAACTGTATATTTGTATCGGCTTTCAGAATACATTTGACCCAATGGGCGATCTGAAAAAAATTAAAGTAAGATAAATAATATATGTTTTATTATTGAAAACAATATTTAATATTTCCCGCTGATGCGCTCGCAATTAGTAGCAATATGGATTACTTTGACTAGACACTACGTCATCGACTACCTAACAGATTTTATGGTCATCATATATGTTGAGAAAACCGATACAAATGTACTGTGAATGCTCTGTTACCAACAGTTTTGCTCACATTTCATCCACAACTGAGATTCAGGGCCTTTAAGGCATTACAGTGTATATGGTTATTACTTAGACGTGTGCAGTGCTGACCATGTCTTGTAATAATAGTGTATACTGTTATGTCGTTATTTTTGTGATTTGTTTTGCTACATTGTTTTTTATGCCACCGGGTTTCGAAGAAACGGGTGGCATATAGTGTTTGGACCGTCCGTCTGTCCGTCAGTCCGTCCGTCCGTCTGTCCGTCTGTCCGTCCGCCCGTCACACTTTTCGGTTAACCACTTTGTCACAGTTTCTCAAATATGCTGCAGGTGGCATCCGCGTTCGACAGACGCAGTTCTTGTTTTCATCTGTAGACCACATAAAACAAAATTGGGTTGGTTCCATTTTTTCTATAAGCCATATGGCCGCCATCTTGAAATTCAAAAATGGCCACCATTGAAATTTATATTTCACGGTCAAAGTCATTATTTGTGATTTTTTTTCCAGCGAAATACACATTATAATGGAAAGAAACATGGGCAGAATCAGGTCAATACATTTTGAGATACCAGCAATTTTGGTTTTCAAAATTGCCGCCATTTCAAATTGGATATCCAGTATTTATTGTACATTTTGAATGTCGTGGTACCTTTTTGTATTTTCCTTCTGGTCATACTCATATTTTCTTACACAGTCTGCTGAGATTATTGCTAACTGGTATGTGCTACGATTAATATTTATCTTCAAAATTGCTACCGAACAAAGTGTGTTATGTACATCGCCTGTGGCTGTAGCTATGTTCTTTCAAATGATATTGTGATTATGACATGTGTGTTTGCTTATAGTTATGTTACTTTAAATGATATATTGGTCAGCATATGTGTTTTCCTTTAAAATAAGAAGATAAAGAATATGGCAAAATCATCCATTTCATCCAATAAAGTGTATATCAATGTCTTGTATATTGCATTGCAAAGGTAAATAATCATATTCTCCCTTACTTTCATGAGAAAGCGTCTGTTACGGCGGTATGATTCACCACCTGCAGTCTGTACAATGTAAAATTTAGAATTGCGCTAGCAGACTGCAATTGGTCTTAATAGACTCACATGTGGTCACCAGCTCTTTTAATGTAAAGCTACTGTGTTTTTATCATGGAGTTTCTTGCTCTGTTGATGACTGGATCTTATCTTGTAACAAATATCGAAACATATGCTCGAAATACCTGCTCACATGTGGTCAGTAAACCTGATAGAAGCCACTGTCCCATCAATAACTGTGCAGGTGACCATTCCGTGCTGGTTATGGGTGTTTCGATATTCCAGTATACCCAAATATAAGTCTGTACATGCACCTTTTGTTTTTAAGAACTGTGTTTCACAATGATAACTGTTCGCGCACCCGCCGAGGTCCGTCCGTGGACGTGTTTTAGCAACCCCGGCCCTTTGCGCCGTCGATAACGCACCCCCACCCCCCCCCCCCGCCTCCCCTTATAAATTCCTGCGTACGTGCGTGAGCCCGTGCTGAAATTTCGTCGGTATTATGTTTTCTTGTACCGATTTCTGATGATATAGAGGATATTTGTTTTCTTCTGTGTAAGATCGAATTTTATTTCATCGAGTGGACGAAAAATGTCGGATTTTCGTGAAAATCCGCCATATTTCGTCCACGAGATGAAATAAAATCGATCTTGCACTGAAGAAAACAAATATTCTATTTCTTTTATGACTATATAACGCCCCTTTTACCGATTTTTGCATTATTTAATTATTTTATGTTCCCGCTAGATACCTCCAGTTTCAGTAGTAACCCGTGGGTTGCCTCAAATTCCAATTTCTCTTTGACACGCTGCATTACAAAGTAGTTACATTTTTGTGGAGGAGATTAAAATTTTATGACTAACAGAACTATCCCGTTTCTATAGAAGATACTAATTCATATTAATATGAAAAACTGAATACGCTTTAACATAAATTAACTTTAAATTTATGGATTTTCTACGCCAAAAAACAGCCATGCCAACAGCAAAGTGCGGAATAATATGTGACATGAATATATAATCATGCATATATAATGAGGCGAGAAAACGGAAAGTGTCGCCATCTTGTATTTTATGTTCATTCCAACTAACGAGAATAGTGTCACAACAAGTTGTTTAACAGTGTTTTGAACATAATTTGATGCCTGCACACATTCCCTATTCACTGTCGCTGTAGTGCATTAGTCTTTGATAAGGATCACAGGCGAGGAATGAAGTGGATAATCATATCGTGTTACGAAAACTGATGTCGCCATAATTTTTAGAAACAACGGTCAGGATTCGTGGTATTTCTTTTGGATATCGACTGGTTTGAAAACACAAAGCTAACATTTCCGTTGAATGTTGGATGAACAAAAAATCATGGAGAGATGAGAGACTGGTTGGCGCCTTGATTAATAATAATATTCATTCGTGCGACATGTGTAAAGTAGGTGGGTGTGGTATGTTTTCTCAGATGTTGTATTTTAGATTCTGTTTTTTTGTTGGTTACAAAGTATGTCGGAGATGTTTCTTGTTTACATAAGTGTTCAAATGGCTGCAGTTGTTTAAATAAAATGTTAGCATTTTGTTTGTATTATTTGATTTTTTGGCACGCCATCATCGGTCAACTTTTGGATCAGTTTTTATTCTGGCACTGAAAGGAACAATAATAAAATTAATTAATTGTTAATTCTCAAGTTGCTTTTCATTATTTTTGCTCTTTGTGTAGCACTCTGTTTCGATTTGTCAAACTGAAATTACTGGTATGTGGACAACTCTCGGTGTTTTATCTTTCTTTTTGAGACATCCTGTCAAAATGTAGTTGCGAACAGTAACTTGAATTCTACTCCTGTACCATCCGTAGGCTGAGTTACGATTCCACTCATATGCCTTCTCTGCAGAGTAGCGAATCGGATCTGATTCGCACTTTAGCAGTTAATTGTGACATATTATTTTCGGAATTTCCATCTGAAAAAAATATTAGTATTATAAAAGTAATACATACTAATAATTCTGAAACAAATTTTACTATTGTAGAAGGTTTAGACAATTATTTTTGTCCTTTACAAAAAATGGACCCCATCTTAACTTTAACGTGTTGGAATTTGGCTGCCGCTGACTGGATCACTTGCTAAATTTTGGGCAATGGTGTTATTTGAGGGTCCTCATGTTTAATTCGTATCTATTTGTGAAAGCAAATTGTCCAGTTCCGCGATTTCCTCCTTCCTCCTTCGGTAGCAGATAACAAATGTTGCTCGGTGCGCACATCCAGCAAGGGAGCTAATCGCAGGTGTGCAAGGGACATAATCATGCAACTACTAAAATTCCCCAGTTGGGCGGAGCCTAATTTAGTTTAAACATAGTTTATTGCATATAAGTACAATGGGCGGAGCCTAAGAAAGTAGTTCGGCAAAGCAGTGACTTTTCGAAATTGATATTTCACGGCGAATCTGGTATTTCACGGGTGTAAGATGGATTTCGATTTCACTGGTAAAACACGGTAATTCATGGATAGTCATAAAAGAAACGCGCTTAGATGTTTAAACAATGAATCATAAATAGTTGATTTGCCGTCCTTATGATTTATATGTCGGACAAGGTTGTTTTGCTGGATTTACATTTCTACCTGTGCCTTGGAGGCAAAAAGCTTGGTTGTCCTCTTGACATTGTGCAACTTTTCTAATATGCAAATTAGTTGCCGCCATTAGCAGGAAACCTATTTTATATCATAGCTCTACAACTATGCACTACACGTTCACACAAATGGTGTCTATACCTATGTTTTCATGGTCAAGGATCACACTGGTGGCATTTCTACAGTGAGTACATGTATACATTTTCTCATTATGCCGCCATTAACGAAAATTTTATTTTATACCTCTGCAACCATTTATGATACATACACGAAAATGGTTTTCTGACTCATATTTTCCTGGTCTAGGATTTCAATACATGCATTTAGAAAGTGACTATATGCACATGCAAATGTTTCAAATATTTCATTTCTTTTTAGCACTTTGGATCCTTTCTGCGAGGATATTTTGTGGCCGTCAATACGTAAAACCCAACTTTCATAGCTCTGCAGCGGCTAGTAGGCTGGGAGCATGCGAATGGTAATTTAGCGATGGAGAATGCCAGGCTACCTGATTCTGCCCTTGTGTACAGCTTTGATTTTCTTGTATGTAAGAGTTGAATCTGGTTATACCTCATATAATAGTAGTAGGATTATGGTAAATCCTATTACTTTTAGGGGATGGGGCTAATAGTGATTCTGGTGTGGTGAGGACCACAGGTTATTCTAATTTCAGGCCTCAATATGTGCTTATTGATGTAATATTCAGTTCTGATTTTGAGATGTTCCCCCTTTCTTACAGGTGAAATACGGGATTCAACCCCATTGACCCGTCTATATATGACCTCGCTGTTGAACGGACGTAAAACCCTATTAAATTCAAATCGAATCAAAGCATTGTTCTGCATCCATAATTTATGATAATTTCACAAACATTGTTTCTACATCCAAGTTTCCTGGTCTAGAGTTTCGATAAGCGCGTTTGTAAAGTGACTACATCCCAATATTTAAACTATTTTATTTATTTTTGTAGTTTCGATCCTTCTGCGGGCATTAACTTTTCTGCTTCCGCAACATTTTGTGTAAAAGAAGTCGATGCCATACATTGGCCAATTCCAATTTAACGACGGTGAGGTCTGACGGGGATTATGAATGGGAACGCATGGATGCATGCCATGAGGGCATTCCGCATGGTGACGGCTGCCCTGCTGCAACATTGTCTCCAAAAACTGTGAGAAAACCTTCAATGAAATCTCAGAGTATGTGGAAGGAGTACGACATCATCCAACAGGTAAGCACTGGGTGGAGATGCGCCACTTGTTGCCAGCAGATGCATTTCCAGATCTCATCGCTGGAGTGCATGTATGCCACCATGTGGTAGGCTGTTCGGAATCGGTATTCAGTAACCAGTTTGGAGAACAAACTGCTATCAGGACGGGAAAGGGTGCATGAAGGGCCTGACGCTCGCACCTGAGTTGGTCACTGAATCGATTGATTCATTCCCGACCTCAGTGTGTCTCTCTGATGCTATGGAACAGTTTTACTCCGATAACATACACTGCTCATCATTACCAAGCTAGCATAAGGAGAAAGGTGATAGGAGAAGAAAGCTGTACAGGGACGATCAGCAGCGGTTTGCCACAGAGCTAGCAATGTATTCCCATCCGTTGGAAGTCGAGAGTGACGTCCTCTGCAACATTGTCAATTGCCACGTAGCTCCCAAAGATGTAAATCTGGAAGATGCACTTGTCATTGGAGCGAAAATGACCACGTCCTTCCACAACTCTCTGCCGTTTGACTTCCATGCCAAGATTTGCAGTCAAGTCAAGACGATAGAGAAACTTAAGAGAGGCGTGAATGTTGGTGGCAATACTGTATTCGACTTATAGTCCATCTTCATCCGTCTTTTGTTGGTCGGGCAACAGCAACAGTTGCAACTGAACCCCGTTTTCCAGTATGAGTTGTGTGCTGTTCCACCCTCTATCATCTACGAGTATGGCTGCTTGAGGAAAGAAAACAAATCTTCAATCACCAATCGTCTCGGTATATTGTAACTTGGAGCTCCAGATCCGGACGTCGTCATCGTTGATGCACACTAACTTTTCTTTCACATCGTCTGGCCACATGGAGGAGTGGCATCCGTCCTCATTAAGCGCCGCCTCTCGATTTATCCTACTTCCACCGAGAAGATATTGGTCTTTGAAAAGTACAATGATAGCTTAGCCCAAGATCACGAGCGGATGTGACGTGCAGGCAAGGGTTCAACTAACAAACCTGACCATCAATAGTCCCTTTCCCAATCGTGATGCCATTCTAAAGTGATATCCACATTCAATCTGGGTGATCACATATCCATATATTGTCGGGATGACAGCAGCTTTGCACACGATGAGGCAGATGTCATAATTATTGCATACATGTTACAAGCTTCCGAAATGGACAAGGCTGTCGTCCAGATCCTCAGTGATGAAGCTGCAACTACTTCCTAGCTATAGTGTCCAGATGGAACGCTGGAATGAGGTACTGATCGACATCAATGCGACATGTATACAGCTGGGATCTAAGTGTCTACCCATTCAGCAAGGGGAAAATCAGTGCACTGAATGCTCTGAAGGCTGGCGAATTTCAAGGATTGTTTGATGTACTGTGTGAAGCAAACGTCACTAATGTTGCTCTCCTAGAAATAGGTAAACGGTTCTTCGCAGCTATGTATGGTTAGCTAATAGGAATCTCAATGGGCGTGTCACGCTACCAGATGTATGCCAAGAAGAAAGAGAAGCCAATGAGCAACATGGCCTTTGCCTTCGATAGACAATAACCTGCTTCACCATGTGCACAGGGCACATCTTGAGATGATGTTGTGGAAGGCGGCTGATCAACATGGCCCTCCGGATGTGGACATCACACAGTCGGCGTGGCACGTCAAGGAAAATATACCGTCACCCATCTTTGACAGTGGTCCCCCGGCACCTGCAGGTTTGATTAACGTCATCAACTGTGGCTGTAGAGCAGAGGTCAATGCATGCACCACATATGGTTGTAGCTGCCACAGACATCAGATGTCGTGCACTGTCACATGTTGACCAAGTAAACCTGTGCTGTATTCACATAATCGACCCATGCTACTCATTGACAGACGAACTGAGACGCCATTGTCATCACCATACATTGGTGGGACGAAATTGTGATCACCATATGTTGGTTGGATGATGACATTATGATCACCATACTCGGATGGGTGTGTAACAAATTACGCTTTCAACTAGTTAATACATGTATATACAGTGCAATTTAATGACCCATGTGTTAGTATGTACAAGTTACTATATACAAGCAATGAAGATCAATGGTTTCCCTACAGTAAACATTGTATATGGTGGGTGACACTAACGTTGGATTGCTCAAATAACCACTACATGTTATAAAAGAACGCTTTGAGCGTATGTTATTATTATTGACGCGAACTACATGTTTGCAAGTAGCATGTAAAGTTATATATATCATGTGATCACGTGGTTTCCGGACCTGATTTTCCGACGTGACGTATTCTGTGAAGTAATTTTTACAGTTGATTTTCTTGAAACTTTTCCAAGCAAACGGACGGATTTCGATGATATGTAGCACACTATAGAAGTTACATATGTGTTTTATGGGTGCTCTGAAAGTTCTTTACGATAACCTATAACTGTCATGAAGAATCGAGTACCGTTTATTTCTTACATTCACTTCTTTAGATTTTTATTTACATCCATGGCAACCTGTTAAGTTTTTGTTTGTTTGTTTGTTTATTGGTGTTTAACGGCCTATTAACAGCTAAGGTCATATAAGGCCGGGCAAACGGGTTCGATCCCGTTTTAACCTGCTGCATTGGGGGAGATCCCAAAATCAGAACGGAATATTTACATCATCGAGAAACAATATATTCAGCCCTGAAATAAGAATAACCTGACTTCGTGCCAGGTCCATACCACACCAAAGTCACTTGGCCCCTTCCTCTAAAATAGGATTATGAATAATCTTAATACTCATATAAGGGGTATAACCAGATTCAACTGTCACATACAAAATGCCAAAGACGTATGTGAGGGCAAAACCAGGTCTCCAGTCGGAATTCCGGTAAAGATGAACCCAGATCGTTGAAATACCCGTCGCGTGCTCCCGACCAACCACGCACGGCAACCTGTTAAGCATTTATTGCGTTATGTTTCATGAAACTATGTTCTTCCGTCATAAAGACATTACATCCAACATCCTTTAATTGAAATGGCGCAATTTTAAATATCGCGCGGGCCCGGAGGACGCTGTCTTGACATCAGTTTTCATCGTTTTCCCCAATTTTAGTACTTTCCCCTAACAAAATAAAACGGCATCTAGTCGCACGCTGACTGAGCGAGTCCGCACAGTACAACATTCCGACTTGACAACACCACCTAGCGACTTATCACCGGCACTGCAGTGCATGAGATAAAAATCCTAAAACCATCAAGTTCTAAAACTGGCGTTTTGAGAAAGTCATGAAATATTCAATCTTAAATTCGATAAAATTGACGCAGTACAATTTGAACGACGTTATAAGCCAAAGATATGAGTGCCAGAAATAATCCATATTCAGACACGTAAAAATGTTTGGCATTTCTCCATTGCATTGTCGAAATTCCAGACGGTTTTACAGAATGTGAAAGCCATGGAAAAGATATACTGGATATCAAATACTCATACAAGCACCAATATGAACTTTTGAGTAAAATTCACGACAGGTCATACATTACATCGCAACAGAAACCAGTGCCTTGTAAAAGTTTGAGAAATATTACACACACACAAGTACACATTCAAACGGCTGTATGTCAAAAATACTTCTGCGACTTTGCACTGCAATGGAGTAGCAAGATTCTTGCAGAGGGGGTGTGAATTGTGAATGGAGTTTGGAAGGGGGTGCGAGAACATACGTTCAATTTCTTCGACTGTAGTGATTTTAAAGCGACAATTTTCACATATATTATACAGGTAATTATTTCCCCCAGAAAACGTAGGTTAAAGTAAAAAAATACACACCTGACCAAATGATATGGGATGCAATCGCACCCATTACACACCATGTCATTGGACTTTGTACTGTACACCCACTGGGGAATCCATGTGACAAATGTTTTGTAAGATGTTGTGTTTGTGAATGAGCTGATAAGACAAGTGTCGTGCCTTTGCACTCAGTGACTGGGTGCCAGACATCCTTCAGCAAAGTTGCAAATCATGATTTGAAGTTGGCGTCCTATCTGTTTGGCACAAAGTGTTCTTTATAGGAATTAAATATTAAATAAGTATAATTGTGTAACTATTCCAACAGTTTCAAAAATTACCAGTACCCGTTACACAGAAATATTCATTCAGTAATCTTAAGTTTATAAGTTTGCTGATAGAGACGCGCGGTTGTATCATCGTGCTATTTTGATTGTAAATGAGGCAGGTCATTTTTCAATTATTTATATCAACTAAATGTGTCACCCGAATAAATATGTTTATTGACTTGTTAAAAAATATGATCATTGCACATCAAAAGATAAATAGAGAGAATAAATATTTGTTTCCATTAACATTTTGAGGAATCAGGGTTATCAACCTTGATATCAAAGTGGCAATTCAAGCTTGATATAAAAAGAACAATAATGTAAAATTAACATGGTTGATATGATATTTTAAGAATTTTACCCAATTTTCTACGACGGCCATCTTGGATTATACGACAACCTCCATTTTGACAAATAAGAAAATGCTTCACCCACGCACCACAACTGTGAAGTCTGGCAAGCGTCGGCCAAACGGTATATAAGAAGAAGACGAAATCTATAATTAAAGGATGACCTGTCGGCGGCCTTCTTGCATGATGTATCATCTTGACAAAAAAAATTCCAGAGTGATTGTATCCATCATACCTTCGATTTGATATATATCAGGACCATATTTGGTCAAATTTGAAATACCGCCATGTGCCAGATGCAAAATCAATGCGTGAAAAAAACAAAGGGAGAACACTGGAATATTTGTGAGGCAAGAGCTGTGATAAATATACAAAAAGGAATTCAAGCTATGCTCTGGACACAAAATCAGTATGCGAAAAAAACAAAAGAAACCAGTATGGTAAGAGATGTTATTCTTGCTTTGAAGGACTAGAGCAAGTGTGCAGGGTCTCACACACACCCCTGGCCGCCGCCAAGTCATTTGGCCTTGACCGTTGTCATGAAAGCCGCATAGGTGAGATATAGAAAGAAATATGGCTGTTAATAAAGAAGTATGTGACGTTTCCAGTCAATCCGACACACAGTTGCAGATAAATTGTGTATTTAAAACTTTAATGCAAATATTTCAAAACATTTAACACAATTTAACCTTCACCGTGGGCATGAAAGCCGCATGAGTGGGCTATAAAATGAAAATATGGATGTTGATAAAGAAATATATGAAGTTTCAATTAAATCTGACTTATGGTTGCAGAGAAATTGTTTACTTAAAACTTTAACGCATATATTTCAAAACGCAAGTTTCAAAGTAATTTCACCTTCACCGTGTGCACGAATGCCGCATGAGACGGCTATATAATGCTTGTTTATTGGTGTTTAACGGCCTATCAACAGCATTGGTCTAATACTCACATAAGGGATATAACTGTCGGATACAAAATGCCAAAGACGTATGTGAGGACCAAACCAGGTCTTCAGTCGGAATTCCGGTAAGGATGAATCGCGATTGCTAAATTACCCATCACATGCACCCACCAGGGCTATAGAAAGAAAATGTTGATCTTCTGACTTCATAAAGAAGTAAATGTATATATATGAAGTTTCAAGTCACCCCGACTTGCGGTTGCAGAGACATTGTGTACTTAAAAACTTTCACAAGTTTGACGCAAATATTTAAAAACTTTCACGTAATTTGACCTTTTGCAGGAAAGCCACATCGGTGGGCTACAGTATAAAAATATTCAACCCAATGCGACTTACGGTTGCAGATACAATGGGTACCGAAAAACCTTTAACGCAAATCTTACGGATGGACGAAAATACAAAAACTATATACACCTTGACATACTTTGTATGCCTGGGTATGAATCATGATTGAAGGCACTGTGTTACAGATGATGCCTCAATATGTTGTTTCTCACATCATGCACTGCAAATGACCAATATCAACCAATTGCACCATTTCATTCGAAGTCAAAATTTATTGTAAACATGTAATTTGCTACAAGTTTGACCATTGGGCATTGGTTTCAATTATAACCATTATAATAGCACAAAAATACATAATTAATTCGTAAATTTTCGTTTAACTTAGAAAGTCTACAAAGTTTTTCTGCGGTCTATTCTGGATGTTTCTAGTAAAATCCTTTATTGCGAAGATAACCGAAACCATATGAAGCCAACCAAATACGGGCTTCATATACTGTGGATGTTAAACGAAAATGTATGAATCAAAGATTGAATGCAATACCTTAAATGCTAATCATTCTAGGTTGGCGGTAGGATTTTTAAATTTGCTCAAATATTATGTGACTGGAGAAATGGGGCTTATGGGATTTGCGACCAGTGTAGATACACACCAGCCTGAGTATATGCACATGATCTGCACTGTTCACCATTGCATCAATGAAACCTCCATCATGCTTCTAACAAGCCACATCATTACCAGGCGACAGGAGTGAACTATTTGATCAGAGCTACACCGGTCACAAATCCCATAAACCGCATTCTCCAGTCACAGCCACCGGTTAAAGTAACGGACCAAGACCTACAAATACATTAATGATACATAAACGCATCTTTATCTTTCACTTTTAGGTATATTTAATGTAGTTATATGCCATGGTCCGTTACTTCAACCTGTGGTCACAGCCACATATGTGTAAAAGCATAGTAAATATATTTCTGACCATTTCAATATCTAGTCCTTCGAGTGTCACGTACAAATGTAATCAGAAATGAACAAATGTAATTCTGTCCACCACAAGAATAAGTCACCGATTGAAAAAGAAATTGACAAATCTTAAAACTGCATGGGTCAGATTTGTGTGAATAAGATTCATTCTCAATTCCATCAACACAAGGAGTAACATGTCTTCTCGACACATCCTTTCAACAGATTGATTAGAGCAGAAATCAGAGTTAATAACCACACAAACACTGCCACTGGCATGGATGTACTCCGGTTAAATGGTTATTTTTTTGTAACTGAACTTGTCTTTCTCCAGTTGTTCCTTGAGGGTTATACTTTCAGATGACAGTCGCTGATCTTAAGATGACAGTCTGTCATGGCGACACTATAATTTGCTTGGTGTAGGTCAGGAACTGGAACTGGATCAGTTCCCATTTCGTGAATGTTTGGTAACTTGTTGCCCAGGTGGAGCAGTGTCTTCGGGCAGCGATTCTTCTGGTGGCCTTTGTCCTTCAACAGCAGAATGAGAACCAATTTCCGCCTTGTCTGCTTCTTCTGGGACCGCTCATATAATATCGCAATAGCCCTGCTGGTGTCTGCCTCGAGTGCAGGGTAAAGTTGAAGAGGCTCGACGAATAATCCAGATGGCTGAGATATGTAGACGGCTTCCCTGAAACAAACAATAAAACACTAGTATGTACATGGTTAGACTTTTATTGAATTTCTTACCAGTATTAACCATTTCTCAGCAAATGACTCCGCAACTTTCCAACATGAAACAGTGCTTAGAGATCTACATCCCACCCGGGCATCAAACTCACAACACTTGGATAAATGTGGTAAGCGAATAAGCCACATTGTTAATAGTTGTGAACAGTAACTCTTGAAATACAACCGTTCTGTTCGTAGCAGAGTTACGTTTCCATTCATAGTCTTCCTCTCCAGAATAGTGAATAAAGAGATCTGATTCGCAAATTACATCTAGCTATGTGTGTTATAGAGGGTGTAACAACAGTTTGTTTAGCTTTTTGTTTTTGTTTATGGATGCTTTTTAGGCATATTTAATGTACTTATAGACCTCGGTCCGATACTTCAACCTTGGTCCCATCTAGTAGGCATAACATTTTGTCTAAAATAATTAAATAAGTGTATAATTGTGTAACTACGGTAAATGTATTCCGCCAGTTTTAAAAATTATGAGTGCCGGCCCAATATACAGATATAATCATTTAGTACCGATAATCTTTATTTTACTGATAGTGACTCGCGGTGGTATCAGGCTATTTTGATATGCACATGAGACAGGACATTTTTAAATTATTTATAGCAATTAAATGTGTCACCCGGACAAATATTTTTATCGACACATTATGAAGTAGGATCATTGCACATAAAAAACTAAGTAGAGAGATTATAGTTTCCATTAACCTTTTATGGAAACACGGTTATCGCCCCTGATATCAGTGACGAAATTCACGTTTCATATAAAAAGAAAAAGAATGCCAATTAATATGTCGGGTAATGGTGAATGAATGTTTATTTTGCCCAAAAAATGTTATATCTAAAGAATGGTGAAAACAAATATGTCTCCCAATAGTATAACCTGGCATGTGGGACTCTATATTTAGTTGTGAAATAGTGTATATAGTTTTGATTAAAATGATTGTTAACATTATGAAAATAACATATTCCAGTAAATATGACATAAACTTACATAATTATGCAGATATGTAAATGACCTGATAAAGTAAATTTAAGCTGAATTCAACAAGTGACCCAGTCAACGGCAGCCAAATTGAACATGTAAAGTTTTGTTTGTCTGTTGGGTTTAACGGCCTATCAACAGCCAAGGTCATTTAAGGTCGGGTCAATGGGTTTAGTACTAAATCCCATATATTACCTGTACAAGTACATGTACAAATGGGGGTAAAATCCCAAAATCAGAAATGAATATTTACAATAAAAGAACTACCGGTATGTATTCAGCCCTGCAATCAGGATAATCCTGATCTGATGCCAGGTCCTCGCCACACCAGAATCACCTGGCCCCCTCCTAAAAGCAGTAGGATCAGTAATAATTTTACTACTTTTACAATGGGCAATAAGCCAATTCAACTCCCAGGTAACAAAAGAGCCAAAGATAACTAGAAAATGTGTTCATAGAACACGGATGCCCCACATATCGCTTTGATAATAAATGAGGCCAAATTTACCCGAGAGTTAAAATTTCGTGACGGACGGACGGACGGACGGCGGGACGGACGGGACGGACGGACGGAACGGACGGGACGGACGGACGGAACGGACAAGGGTAACACTAAATGCCCCCTCCACTATCGTGGTGGGGCATAAAAATGTCAAACCAGGCTAATAGTGATTCCTACATGAAGGAACCACTACCATTAATTTACGCCGTCTCGCTCGCCCGACCACCAACCACGTAAAGTTTTGTATTACTGTTATAATAGTTTTATTTTTCAGATAGAAAATATACAAATCAGGTCACAATTAACAACTAAATTGTAAATCAGATTTGATTTGCTATTATGTAGAGGAAGCCTACATGTATGATTTGTTTGTTTGTTGGGGTTTAACAGCCTATCAACAGCTACGGTCATTTAAGGCCGGGTCAATGGGTTTAGTATTAAATCCCATATATTACCTGTACACGTACAAGTTCAAGTACATGTACAAAGTACAAATGGGGGGAAATCCTAAAATCAGAAATGAATATTTACAATAAAAGAACTATATATTCAGCCCTGAAATCAGGATGATCCTGATCTGATGCCAAAACCTCGCCACACCAGAATCACCTGGCCCCCTCCCCAAAGCAGTAGGATCAGTAATACTCTTATATAATGAACAATATCCCAATTAAACTCCCAGGTAACAGAAAGAGCCAAAGATAAAAACTTATCAGAGGGCCAAACCAGGCAAATCGTGATTCATATGTATTACTTTTATATTATGTATATACATGTATGAATGGAATCGTAACTCTGCTACAAGAGTAGATTACAAGAGTTATTGTTCGCAACTACAATAACATGGTTCAATAATAATTAGACATACATATCTGTACATGTATCAAACCAATGAAAACTGACATTCTGATCTGCATATAAAACATGTCATTTCGGCTAATTCTGCGCACCGGCTAATGCACAATTCACGTACTGTTTTGCACAGCTTACGTCAGTATATCGTGGAATATGTTTTATTTGAATTTAAGTATTATATCAAGAATAGTGTCCATTGAAATTGTATTGTGTGAATGAGGTACTAGTATCGCGAGGTAGGTGTATCGTTACACCCCCAGTATATTTTAGCAAATAATGATTGACTGTAACTATTTTAATTAACCCCAACAATCGGTGATAACATTTGACGTGAATTGCACATTAGCGAAAATTAAAGTAACTGTATTAATGTGGAATGATGGATCAGTGCCCCAGATAAGGAATTAGAAATTGAGTATTTTCACTCCATCATATCTGAAGCAATTGGGTATTTCAATATTTTAATTGGGTAAAATAAAATCACACTACTGTTTACACATCAACAGACAGTACTTATTGAACAGTTTGCTTCGAAATGAAAACATTTCTTGGCATTTCATTAGAATTGTCTCTTTGGAGACAATTCTAATGAAATACCGAGATGTGTTTTCATGGAAAATAAGAAAAATATGCTATATTTGTGGTCTGGTTATTGTTTTCTGTAGCGTGATAAAGGTACCACAAATTTGTTATTGCTTTTTGATACTTGCTACTTCTGATTTCAATTGGATTTTTGGAAATTTTAATTGGGTATTTACGCAAATACACAGCTTATCTGGAGATCTCATGGATAGTAAGTAATGCATATGTGCAATATTCATGATATTAAAGTTAGTTGAAGACAAACAGAAATGTTGGAAGTCGGCGTGACATATCACTGGTCACGTGACCCGATATGTTTGGGGGTTCATCAATACATTTCAATGTAAAATACATCATTTTTATGGCAGAATATTTCACATTTAGAACTACAAAAATACAACATGTTGATAAGAATATTTTTTAAATGAACATTAAAAATTATAAATCTGAAATTAAATTTGATTTAGCGATTGGAATAGAGTTGTTTAAAGCATTTAAAAATTATTAAATTATATAGGAAAGGTCGATTTCCTCCTGCACCACGCTACAGGGGAGATAATTTATAAGTATTTATTGTCAACACGAACAATTCAATATGGCGGTTGTTCAGTCACATGGCCGATCAAGGTCGATCACATACCAGCACATGTATGATAAAACCGGGCTGTCGCACACGCCGACATTTAGCTGAAAGTGAAATTATAATAGCGATAACACAACAGAAATACAACATACTTACCAAAACACGCGGATTGGCACACACAATAGGAATCGTTTCGCTTCGCAGGAGTCTTTGTTGCACGCTCGATTTCGCCGCACTGTATTATTACGCGCTTAACAAGGAATCATAATAATTAAATATAAAACAAGAAAAACATACATAATGAAAACAAAAATGTCCTTATATTATAAGTGTACATGATTTACTGATTTAATTCTTAATCTATAAAACGTATCTACCTCTTAAAATACTTTGGATTGGGAATTACTTAGTATATCGCAAGGTTACTGTTAACTCGAAAAACATTCAATTTGTTTGTTTGTTTATTGGTGTTTAACGGCCTATCAACAGCTATGGTCACGTAAGGCCGGGCAAACGGGTTCGATCCCGTTTTAACCTGCTGCATTGGGGGGAAAATTCCAAAATCAGAACTGAATATTTACATCGAGAAGCAATATATTCAGCCCTGAAATTATAATAACCTGACCTGGTGGCAGGTCCATACCACACCAAAGTCACTTGGCCCCTTCCCCTAAAATAGGATTACGAATAATCGTAATACTCACATAAGGGGTATAACCAGATTCAACTGTCACATACAAAATGCCAAAGACGTATGTGAGGGCCAAACCAGGTCTCCAGTCGGAATTCCGGTAAGGATGAAACCCGATCGCTAAATTACCCATCGCTTGCACCCACCTTCCACCCACGAAAAACCTTCAAATGGGATGACGTCACAATGAAAATACAATCGCATTTAACAACAAATAGCTGACTTTTTAAAAGTAAATTTGTTATTGATTGGTATATTACATTAAAAAAGTGTCCTATGTCCAATAAATTGGACACATGACACTATGGCTTTTAGTAAAAAGGTTCAAATATTGACTATGTGTACGAGACGTTCTAAATGAGGCTCCATACGGGATAATCTATTTAAACTAAATTTCATTGGGAAGCTATTTTTTTGCGAATTACATGCGTATTATTATTTTAATAAAACCTATCGAATGTTTACAGGTGTTAGCATGTTTCAATATTGAACGAACATATAGCTTATTGGTATTGGCACTTTCATTTTACGAAGTTTCCCGCAGCGAACCCCATTCGGCCCATCGATCGATTGTAAATATAGAACGCGTGTAACTATTCACGAGACTATAGGCGTTCTATGAAAAACTAGTTTTAACCACTGTGCCATCACAATATACTATTACAGAAACTACATCCTCTACTGTATTGTTTCTACTCCTGTGGTGTTAACCCGTTCTCCAAACGTATATAACTGTATTTAAATGGTTGCTGTTGTCATGTAGCTGTACATCAACCGTGTAACTATCCCCTCCATACACATAACATTGTTTATTATGTTTCACCACAAAATGGCAATTAACCGCTCATATACTTCAGTACATTGTATATATGACCACTTCTGCTGGATTCTAGTAGTATAAATATATTTCCGCAAGCTCCCGGACTAAACACATAAACCACGTTTACATACGTATTTCACTTCATCACCACAGATACATTTATCATTCTATTTCCTAAATCACATTGGCCGCGATACACATTCACATTGTGCCGTCAACTCCGACCCGTATATACTACTCAGGATCGGTAGTCATTCACATCAAGTTTCACTGTTCTCGGCAATACACTAGCTAACATCGATAATTGCCCAGTTGCTAGAGCTGCAGCCGTCTGATGAATGTCTGACCACATTTTGGAGGGCTAAAATTTAAATAACACTTTTTGTGACTGATATTACAGTTATGTACCATTTGAATTTGGCATATAACTCCATGCTTGCATATTGTAGTCACAACTAGCATAATTGTCGCAAACAGTCTAAGTCCATTATACAGAAGGCATTGTAGTATGCAACTCATGTTGTCGTAAATTAAAACAAACCAGTTACATAGTATGATTACATACATAAGCACCACTATTAATACGTAATGTCAAATATTACAATTAATAAAGTGTCAATTAATTGAACTGGGTTACACGTCTTCCAAGAAACCGATACTTTAAGATTAATAATTTATCACACATATTCATGGTGGCTCACAGTATACTACTAGATCAGGTTCTACTTGGTTGCATAATCAGGTCATGCCGATAAATCTCAATCTAAAATCAAGATGTAAGTTTTCCGCAAATAAATAAATTCCTACCTCAGTTCCAGTTCAAGTTTCTCCGTCAAAATCCAATCACATAATGCCTCTCCCATGTATTACCTTGATGTAACTCACACATTCACACCTTGCATTTAATCAGCTTAACACTGACTAGCTTGGTTAGTGAATGGTCATTGTCCACTCTCAACAATAGCCTATTACAATCAGTTCACCTTACTGACACAATACAGTTAAGTCTCAACATGGTCCAGTACATTAAAACCTCGACTAACATTTGTCCATCAAATACACTTAAACTTTGACCTGTGACATGTACCGTCTATTGCGTGTGTACAGCTGGCGATGGGTGTTGCAACCCATTCACTATAAAAGATGATGGGACAGGAGGTGCACATCAGATAGCTATAAATTAGCTAATTATTAATTAATGCATCCAAAGTTTACAAGTGTTAGTGCATTTGGTAGTCATCGATACTACAGTGCTGGCATTGGATTTGTAGAAACTGCACGACTACTGATAAAACCCAAACATTGATGATGATGATGATGAAAACATATGTCTTGAAACTATTTCTCATAAATTATCTCACATAGTAGCAGGGCTATCTTAAAAACTATGTTGTTCGGTAATGGCGATAACTAATTTGCATAAAGAGAAAGTATATGCATGTAACAACTTTATGAATGCCAATAATGGTATATACACCATGTTTGTGAATTTATAGTGCACTCTACCAGACCTATGAATTGTCTATAGTACAAGGTTTTATGATGCTTTTACATGCACACGTGTGCCTTGAAGCAATTCAGCTTGGTTGTCCTCTTGACGACATTGGGCAACTTTTTCAATATGCAAATTAGTTGCCGCCATTACCGGAAAACCTATTTCCAGTCATAGGTCAATAACTATGGCAAATTGACTAAAATGGGTACATATTACAGTAACATGTATGGTATACGGACGGTCAAAACTAAAATTGCAGGTGCACCTATAACGAATATGCAGGTGGACCTATACAATTATAGGTGCACCTGTAAAATATACAGGTGCACCTGTAAAATTTGCAAGTTTATATATATTTTACAGTTTGACCTATAAATTTACAGGTGCACCTGCGTATTTGACAGGTGGTGCACCTCTCAAATATTATAGGTGCACCTGTAATTGTCGTCGTACACCATAAACGAAGGCGGCGAAGGAACGGTAATCCAGTTGTGCGTGCAAAGTGTGGATAACATTTAGAATTCGGCGGAATCAAACGTACCATAAAACAACGCAATTTAGTCGCTCGCAAGTCGCTCGCGTCATCGCTTCGCCGATAAATTCATAATTATGCATTAATTAGCGTTTTATATAAGTTCTAACTGCGATAGTGTAGAGGTGCGACTCATTATGTCCCTACAGTCCATATGCGCAAGCGACGTGCCCTCCACTAGCTTTTTCAATACAGGTTCAGTGACGGCAACGCCGTTTTCAGCTTCGCCGCGGCAGACAGCGGAGCTGTCACCAGGCCCGTATATACTCATTGTGACCTGACCTCCAGGATGATAGAAATCGGGAACTCGTGGTTGTCCAATGGTCGTCCGTTATCGTCCAGGATGATTATCTCTAATTCACAGATGTGCTCCGACTGTAAGCGTTTACATTCGGGGTGGGGAAGGTCCACGCTTACGGTCTCCCTGAAGAAGTTATCACTCGCATGTACGATCTTGACAAGGGAGCTAGGCGCCCAGTCTAACATGTTATATGACGTATTCAGCTGCTCAAGGTGCACACGGAGGGTTTTCGTGAAGGCGAAGCTCCGGTATACGAACCAGGTCTGAGCCACCCCTTACTGGCCAAGTACGTTCTGGAGAAGCCGAGTCTTACGCCCAACCCCGGCTTGATGCTTACCCTCGATTGTCAGGGTCGCCTGAGAGGGAGCCTTACCCCGACAGTTCTACCATTCCGCTCAAAGTAGAAGCCCTCGTTCTCTCATTATACCAGCCAACCGTGAATGTGACCGATTGTAGGCCAACGAATCGCTCCCCGCAGGAATTATCGATCGACTGGTCCCCTTTGAACGTTTGGTCTCACGGGACCGTGGGCGGCTAGCTTTAAAAAGGGGTGGACGATTGTCTATATACCACGTCCAGGTAGAGGATGTGTTTGGTAGGCTCTGACGGGTCATATGCATCGACCATAGGGTTCTTGGCTCGCGCATGCCGCTTCGAGACCATGGAGATTCCTCCGCGCATATCCCTTTCTCGATGAACAGGTGCTGGTCGATGTCTCCCAGGAGAGACCGGGGCTGGTGTAATAGTGCGCGGGGTCCATACCATACTGCCCCAAGCACGTATTCCGGAATGTCATGAGGAGCACATCTTTCCGGTTGTAGAGGTCATGATACTCCCCCAGACTGCGGCACCCAAATGACTCGAAGACCTTCTGCGCGTTGGCATAGTCGTCCTCGCTGACTTGCTCCTCAAAGAGCGTGCTGTTGAAGGCCTCCTTTGGCACGTTTGGTGGGAGTTCTGCGAACCGCTCCCAAGAATCCATGCACTCGTAGGGTATACCCATATTTTGCACCAGTAGCTCCCTATCCGGTTCATAGCGAGCTGTAAGCTGGCAGGCCTCAGGTTTGTTAGCCGCCACCAGCTTGTCGAGGGAAGCCAGCCGAAACTGGGCTCTGTCGATGAACCTGAGCTGCCACAGGGAGAAGGATATGTACTTTGAAATATTGTTGGATATGCAGGAGACCTTGCCCTCGATTTTCGAGATAGCCTGCATGATGAGATGCAAGTCATAGCCCCGCAAGTTGTGGAAGACCGCAGGTATTGGTGTAGTCTTCTGGTTCAATCTGAGCTTGAGTTTATAGGCGGTGTGGGCCACCACTCTGTACACTGTCCGGTAATGTGGCAGTGGTCACGGACAGAGTCTCCATCAAGTGGTTTCTCACACACATGGCAGGTCGTGGCTGTGCTGTAAGCTCGCCACTCCACTCGGGTCATCCGCATGGCTTTGGGCCTGGCCAGCATCACCTTAATGTTGCCCTCTTCTTCCTAGAGTGCTTGAATAAGTACTCCGCTGTGTTATGCCCTCTGTATTCCACTGACAGCTCTGTGTGGCCATCTCAGCACACGACCACATAGCAGTAGCAGTAGGGCTCGTGATGTTGAGATATTTGGCTATTGCTTGTTGCGGGGTCGAGCTCTGGGCCCTCGATCTTTGTGGTGAGGGCCTCGAAGTCAGCGTAGATGATGAAGGGGGCTGGGTGCTGCTTGTGGTGGTTCTGAAAGATCAGTTTGTTCTTCCCCTCTTCAGGCATCTCCATCCTCACCGCCGTCTGCCCAATGCCGCGGCACTCGGTCTTGTGGACCTCCATCAAGTCTTCCATTGAGTAGCCGTGGAGGCAGCGCTCGCAGAAGTGTTTGCGTCTGTTGGTTTTATTCTCATTGAATAACAGCCGTTTGATGTGGACTATGACCCCCTTATCCCAACCGAAAATGTTGATAGCCAGGTTTTGTTTGTTGTTTGACCTTCTCGATCTGAGAGATGGGAGTGGGGGCGTCGATCCTACGAAATCGACGCCGTCCTTGGTGTGATACTGTGTGGACCTTTGGGGATTTCGATCTACTGGGAAGTGAGTATACCGTAGAGACCATTGTATGCAGTGATCATCCATGTTCTGCACGTTGACCACCATCTTCTTGTGCCTCACTGACGCTGGTAGTGGGATGTAGGAGCCACCCCTCAGAGGTTGGTATCGGGCCATGTCCAACCAAAGCGTCTGTACTCTGTCGACTACCCACCCTGAGCCTCTTTGCGTCCATTTTTAGAGCGTCTCCTGGATACTAGGGAAGGTCTTGTCTAGTGCCTCTTTGATCTCATGAGCCTTCAGAACAGCTTCTTGTTTATGGCGGAGCACATGGCCTGTGTACCCCTCACTACCACCAGGGCTGTCTTTGCGGAGCTGGATCTTAAGAGCAAGCTCGAAATTGACCCCGTTTAAAGCCAGCATCTCTTCTTCGAATTCTGGCGAATCTGGGGGCGAACAACCTCCAGGAAGGCTTTTGCATCTGGATGCCCTTCCGGCACATCCATCTGCCAACCCCTATTACACAAGGGGTCCGCCTGAAGCCTGACTCGCCCGTCCTTTCCTGTTCGAACAGCTCCAGGATCTGCTTTTGGTAGTCCTGGGTTGCTATGAGCGTTTTTGAGGGGAGTATAGGGTCAAACTCTTTCAGAATGACCTCCCGTTTCCTCTGGATGTTTGACCGAGGTTTTCAGAAGGTCGGTGCTTCCCTGGAAGCAGGGGCTTAAGCAATTGCATCTTCACCACACCCGGGATGGGCTCATCCATAATGTTCTGGATAACCGCATGGTCCATATATACTGGTCATGTTGATTGAGTATACCAATTGTAACTCAAGTCTTTAAATGGAAATTTCAATCGCTGCCAGTCTGGAAAATTCTTTTTTGAAGACTCTCTGCGCTCGATGCAATAACTTCATCGTTACGATCCTATACTCGCAACTGACGCAGATTGATATTTGTTTTGTCACCCACTTTCCACAAACGTGACAATGCATTGTACGTTATCCTTTCCGTAGATGGGCCAGATGTACTTTACAATACACCCCTGCCCCTCCCCGGCAAACAACGCTGATCACAGAACTCCATAGAGCCAACTTAAGCCACTGACATGTGTTTTACCCAGCCTCATTATGCACATGATTAGGTATATCTATTGTAGTGGGTATATCTAAGATCGAGAGCCTGGCCCGGCGAGAGTTGTGGGCCGCCCGGGCTCATTTTTGAGGGCGTCGGGGGCTGTGAGGGTTTTGGACCGAACTAGCTGCGGTGTTAACACTGCTGAGCCCAGGCCGGCGAGGGTTATAGTGGAAGGTGGGATGGGAACCTCTACTAGGCCCGTGAACCCCCCCCCCCCCCACCCACCTTGCTGCGGTTCCGGCCGGTGAGGGTTGTGGGCCGCCCGGGCTCTCTCTTTTGAGGGGGTAAGGGCACAGGGAGAGCTCCCTGAAGGAAGATCGATTGGGGTAGAACAAGCGAATAAATATACCTTCTGTGGCTGCGTGTCTGGGGTGGGTTCTCCATCGTCAGAAATGAGGTGGGGCCGCCAGGGGGTGGAACGGGCCTTACGGGTTTAACTGTTCCAGCCCCAGCCTTTATTATACTACTATAGAGTAAATAGTTTATGTAAACAACTCATTTGACAGCATTTTGAGTGTGATTGTGCCAGCACTGCCTTTCAGTAACACCAACAAGATGGATAATATAATGTAAGCGGTGATGGAACTATGCGCACTGTATCCATGATTAAGAAAATGCATACACACAGTGGCCATTTTGAAAAATAACATATTTGTCATAAACAATGACTTGCAATTGACTTTAGTCAGAAATTTCCTGTCACTAATGATTATCATCTGGGAAAGAATCAGTCAAAATGGTGTGTGCATGATTATATCAGAATTATATGATTTTCACAGTAGCCATTTTGAAAATTAGAATAAAATAGGAACAACTCATGTTTTCTTTAATGATACAAAGAACTTTTGTTCCAAGAACGTAGCAAAACAGTCACCACAACCGAACTATAAATACCTTTTACTAAAGACGGTACGTAGTGAAGACAGAAGAAATAATATTTACATAGAGGCCATTTTTTAAAACAAAATGTCCGCCATACCAATTATCAGAAAAAGTGGAACCAAACCCAGTTTTATTATTTGAAGTATGTAGATGGCATAGCCGGAGAAATGTAGATATGAATATTACAATATATTGTATACTATTTCAGGGCTGCCATTTTTAAATCTAAGATGGCCGCCATGAGGATTGTTCAAAATGTTAAAAAAAAACAGTTTTCATCTACGTACGCTAAAGATAACAAAAAGACATTGGTTACAAGAATGTAGCAAATAAATGCAAAACTACATAACCGTATACACTAATAAAGCTTTTGAAACTATGATTCGCTGAAAGGAGATCCACTGCTCGCGGGTTTCTCGATTTTGACTCAATACGACAAAGTTAAATTTAGCATGGAATCTCATCGACTTGATGTTTACGACATCGAATGCCGACATGCAAATGCGATAATTCGCGGGCAAATACTTGTTTACGACAATAGCAAGTTACGACTGTATTCATACAATGTTTCAAGAGATATAGACAATAGTAGGTTAGTGCCGTGAATGGGAAAAAATATCTGGCAAGGCTCAGAAAACGGGATGGGCGAGGCTCTGCCGAGCACATCCCGTTTCCGTGCCGCGCCAGATATTTTTTCCCATTCACGGCACTAACCTACTATTCTATTTATCCCGTCAACACCTACAAATGGCTGTAAAATGCAAAAATAGTATTGACTGGATATCAAATATGTTTCACGGCACCGTGTTTCACGGCACATACGCACTGTGTTGACGGGATAAATCGCACATCTTTTAAGGTAGAAACTCATATGGCGTGTCTTATATGGTGAACTGTATATGACCACTGAGGATACAGCCCGGATTTATTCCCGGTTTCACTAACGAATGCCTATCGTTTACACATTGTTTTCACATCGGTGTCGTTTTTCAATTAGAAAACGATGTTTTCGTTGGTTTAAATGGAGCCGGGCATTTAAACGAAAATATCATAATCGTGTACCAATAAACGAAACACTATTCGTTTATATACATGTCGTGGACACAAACGATCGTTTTCACTTCGTTTTCCATTAGTTTTCTTTTGTTTCGTTTGGAAACCTTCAACAAATCGTCCCTGTACATGAACGTTTTATATGCATGACAGCAGATCATGTGACACTCACCTGGCGTAGTAGAGAACGCTATCATAGTATCGGCGTCCGTCGGGATGCGTGTGATGGTGTCGAATTTGCTGTCATCCGGTGGTGGAGCCTTATTAACATTTGCATCACCGTCATATGCTGTTACACCGACATCTTCTTTTAATCCCCGGCACGTTTGCACGAAAAATACTTTTGGTTTCCCTGCGACAAATATTTAGCGCGTAACTCGCTATTATAGAGGAAGAAATTGCGTCATATTTTTAAAAAAACAATTACGCCTTTTTACGTACATGCATGGAACTTTGCACATGTGTATATCATTATTTCACGATTAATTTTGGCAACGGATCCACTCCGAATATGTCCTATGATTATCAGTATCGCCAGTTATTTGTTTCAAAATGGCCGCCAAATCCATTTTAACATTTAATTTTGCCAGTGCGGCACATTTAAAGACACTCATAAATATCAGTTTATTACCGTATCGTGTTATAATATGAACACATTGTCTGAATTATTGATTTAATGGTATAATTGATCATACTGTTTCAAAACGGTCGCCAAAACTTTGGCGAAATACAATGCAAGTGCGTGGAATTTGAAAAGTAATAACATACATCGACCTAATGCACGCTGAGTGATAGCCAATTGGCGTAACTTGGGGGCCGTTTCACTAAACTTCGTAAGACTGGGCAAACTGTGAAAATTTAGGATCGTCTGGAAATTTCAATTGATGGATTTATATGTATTGAGCATAGGTTGCATATGCAGCCTATGCTCAATAAATGTAAATCCAATAATTAATCCAATGTTAATTTGACATTTACAGACGATATAATTTTGCACTTACGAACATTTTAGTCGTACGAAGTTTAGTGAAACAGCCCTCTGCGTTGGCTGGATACGTATATCTGGGTCAACACTCAATTCCCTGATGTTCCATTGTTCGAATGACACTTCAGTGTAATGACGGCGGCATAAATAAATAGTATATCATAATATTGTCTAATGATATCAAAGTTATCAGCAGTTGCTCTGAAACGGTAGGAATTATCAAGCCTTGCCTGAGAAACTTGATATCAAAGAACACCAGCCTGGTATTCACTGCATAAGAACTACAATGGATCAAGTTTATCAGGCTCGATTCAGAAACGGGTAGTACCATTCTAGTGTCTTTTCATATCAAGTTTATCAGTAACTCCTAGACAAACCATCCGGGTATTTACCTGCAAAGTTCGGTATGGCTTCGTTGTTGAATTCCTTCCGTATGTCATCAACAGACTTCTCACAATGTGTTGTTTTAATGCCGTGCTGAAAGATTCAGTCAGTGTTAGGCCTTTAAAGTAACATACCAAGGCCTATAAATACATTAAATATACCTACAAGTATCAATAAGTGACACAAAGTTTGTTACATTACTGTGTTCTAATAGGGTGTGTTCTCCCACTTATTGATATTTTTATGAATATTTAATGTATTTATAGACCTTGGTCTGTTACTTCAAGCTATGAGGTCGACCTGATACATTTCCACAGCTATTGCTATGCCGTCCTGAAACATTAACATAACTATTGCTATGTCGTCCTGAAACATTTACACAACTATTGCTATGCCGTCCTGAAACATTCACACGGCTATTGCTATGTCTTCCAGAA
This sequence comes from Conchocele bisecta, assembly GCA_029237695.1. Taxonomy (NCBI): domain Eukaryota; kingdom Metazoa; phylum Mollusca; class Bivalvia; order Lucinida; family Thyasiridae; genus Conchocele; species Conchocele bisecta. Next base: position 10,053,377 of record CM055266.1, on the reverse strand, counting down.
AAATTCACACAACTATTGCTATAACGTCCTGAAACATTCCCACAGTTATTGCTATGTCGTCATGAACCATTCACACAACTATCGTTATGTCGCCCTGAAACATTCATAAAACTATTGCTATGTCGTGCTGAAACATTCATACAACTATTGCTATGTCGCACTGAAACATTCATACAACTATTGCTATGTCGCACTGAAACATTCATACAACTATTGCTATGTCGTGCTGAAACATTCCCACAACTATTGTTATGTCGCCCTGAAAATTAAACATTCACTGAAAAACAACTATTGCTATGTCGCACTGAAACATGCATTTACAAATTATTGGCTATGTCGACTGAAAAAACATCCCACTTAATTGCTATGTCGCACTGAAACATTCCCACAACTATTGCTATGTCGCACTGAAACATTCATACAACTATTGCTATGTCGCACTGAAACATTCATACAACTATTGCTATGTCGTGCTGAAACATTCCCACAACTATTGCTATGTCGCACTGAAAGACCACATTTCCCACAACTATTGCTATGTCGTGCTGAAACATTCACAACTATTGCTATGTCGTGCATTGAAAAAACATCCCACACAATATTGCTATGTCGCACTGAAACATCATTCACAATTCTATTGCTATTGTCGTGCTGAAACCATTAATAAAACTATTGCTTAGGTCGTTGCTGAAACATTCCCACAACTATTGCTATGTCGTGCTGAAACATTCCCACAACTATTGCTATGTCGCACTGAAACATTCCCACAACTATTGCTATGTCGTGCTGAAACATTCCCACAACTATTGCATGTCGCACTTGCCCACACAATTCATACAACTATTGCGATGTCGCACTGAAACATTACAACTTATTGCTTGTGAAATCCTGTGCTGAAACTTCCCACAACTAATTTCTATGTCGCACTGAAACATTCCCACAACAATTGCTATGTCTTCTGAAACATTCCCACAACTATTGCCTTATGTCGTGCTGAAACATTCCCAAAACTAATTGCTAATTCGCACAGAAAACATTGACAAACTTTAAATTGCTAATTTCGTGCTGAAACAATTCCCACAACTATTGTTATGTCGCACTGAAACATTCTACAACAAACTATTGCTATGTCGCTGCTGACATTCCCACAACTATTGCTATGTCGTGCTGAAACATTCCCACAACTATTGCTATGTCGCACTGAAACATTCCCACAACTATTGCTATGTCGTGCTGAAACATTCCCACAACTATTGCTATGTCGCACTGAAACATTCACAACTATTGCTATGTCGTCATGCTGAAACATTCACAATATTGCTATGTCGTGCTGAAAACATTCGCACTGATTCCATACAACTATTGCTATGTCGTCCTGAAACATTCACAAAACTAGTGTTATGTCGCCCTGAAACATTCATAAAACTATTGCTATGTCGTGCTGAAACATTCCCACAACTATTGCTATGTCGCACTGAAACATTCATACAACTATTGCTATGTCGTCCTGAAACATTCACAAAACTAGTGTTATGTCGCCCTGAAACATTCATAAAACTATTGCTATGTCGTGCTGAAACATTCATACAACTATTGTTATGTCGCCCTGAAACATTCATACAACTATTGCTATGTCGTCCTGAAACATTCACAAAACTAGTGTGATTGTCGCCCGGAAAACCCATTCATAAAACAACTTATTGCTATGTCGTCCCTGAAACATTCACACAACTTATTGTTATGTGCGGATCATTAACAACTATTGCTTTGTCGTCCTGAAACATTCAACATATTGTATTCACAGACTACAACAAAAACTAGCCTATGTCGTTCTGAAACAAACATTCACACTATTGCTATGTCGTCCTGAAACATTCCCACAGTTTTTGCTATGTCGTCCTGAAACATTCCCACAGTTTTTGCTATGTCGTCCTGAAACATTCACACAACTATTGCTATGTCGTCCTGAAACATTCCCACAGTTTTTGCTATGTCGTCCTGAAACATTCACACAACTATTGATATGTCGTCCTGAAACATTCACACAACTATTGCTATGTCGTCCTGAAACATTAACATAGCAATTGCTATGTCGTCCTGAAACATTCACACAACTATTGCTATGCCGTCCTGAAACATTCACACGGCTATTGCTATGTGTTCCCGAAGCATTCACACAACTATTGCTATAACGTCCTGAAACATTCACACAGCTTTTGCTATGCCGTCCTGAAACATTCACACAGAAATTGCTACGCCGTCCTGAAACATTCACACAGCTATTGCTATGTCGTCCTGAAACATTCACACAGCTTTTGCTTCGTCGTCCTGAAACATTCACACAGCGTTTGCTATGTCGTCCTGAAACATTCACACAGCTTTTGCTATGTCGTCCTGAAACATTCACACAGAAATTGCTATGTCGTCCTGAAACATTCACACAGCTATTGCTATGTCGTCCTGAAACATTCACGCAGCTTTTTCTATGTCGTCCTGAAACATTCACACAGCTTTTGCTATGTCGTCCTGAGAAACAGTCACACAACTATTGCTATGTCGGCCTGAAACATTCACACAGAAATTGCTATGTCGTCCTGAAACATTCACACAACTATTGCTATGTCGTCCTGAAACATTCACACAACTATTGCTATGTCGTCCTGAAACATTCACACAGCTTTTGCTATGTCGTCCTGAAACATTCACACAGCGTTTGCTATGTCGTCCTGAAACATTCACACAGCTTTTGCTATGTCGTCCTGAAACATTCACACAGAAATTGCTATGTCGTCCTGAAACATTCACACAGCTATTGCTATGTCGTCCTGAAACATTCACGCAGCTTTTTCTATGTCGTCCTGAAACATTCACACAGCTTTTGCTATGTCGTCCTGAGAAACAGTCACACAACTATTGCTATGTCGGCCTGAAACATTCACACAGAAATTGCTATGTCGTCCTGAAACATTCACACAACTATTGCTATGTCGTCCTGAAACATTCACACAACTATTGCTATGTCGTCCTGAAACATTCACACAGCTTTTGCTATGTCGTCCTGAAACATTCACACAGCTAATGTTATGTCGTCCTGAAACATTCACACAGCTACTGCTATGTCGTCCTGAAACATTCACACAACTATTGCTATGTCGTCCTGAAGCATTCCCACAGCTATTGTTATGTCGTCCTGAAACATTCACGCTACTATTTCTATGTCCTTCTGAAACATTCCCACAACTATTGCTGTGTCGTCCTGAAACATTCCCACAGTTATTTCTATGTCGTCCGTAAACATTCACACAGCTATTGCTATGTCGCCCTGAAACATTCCCATAACTATTGCTATGTCGTCTTGAAACATTCACACAGCTATTGCTATGTCGTCCTGAAACATTCACGCATTTATTGCTGTGTCGGCCTGAAACATTCACACAGCTATAGCTATGTTGTCCGGAAACATGCACACAGCTTTGGCTATGTCGTCCTCAAACATTCAAACATATATTGCTATGTCGTCTTGAAACATTCACACAGCGATTGCTATGTCGTCCAGGAATATTCCCACAACTATTGCTATATAGACCTGACACATTCCCACAGCTATTGCTATGTCGTCCTAAAACATTCAGACAGATATTGCTATATAGTCCTGAAATATTCCCACAACTATTGGTATGTAGTCCTGAAACATTCCCACAGCTATTGCTATGCCGTCCTGAAACATTCAGACACCTATTGCTATGTCGTCCTGAAACATTCACACATCTATTGCCATGCCGTCCTGAAACATTCCAACAGCTATTGCTATGTCGTCCTGAAACATTCGCACAATTATTGCTGTGCGGTCGTAAAACATCCACACAGCTATTGCTATGTCGTCCTGAAACATTCACACAGCTATTGCTATGTCGTCCTGAAACATTCGCACAATTATTGCTGTGCGGTCGTAAAACATCCACACAGCTATTGCTATGTCGTCCTGAAACATTCACACAACTATTGCTATGTCGTCCTGAAACATTAATACAGCTATTGCTATGTCGTCCTGAAACATTCACACAGCTATTGCTAAGTCGTCCTGAAACATTCGCACAATTATTGCTGTGCGGTCATAAAACATCCACACAGCTATTGCTATGTAGTCCTGAAACATTCACGCAACTATTGCTATGTCGTCCTGAAACATTCACACAACTACTACTCTGTCGTCTTGAAACATTCCCACAGCTATTTATATGCTGTCCTGAAACATTCACACAATTATTGCTGTGTGGTCGTAAAACATTCACACGGCTATTGCTACGTCGTCCTGAAACATTCACACAACTATTGCTATGTCGTCCTGAAACATTCACACAGAAGTTGCTATGTCGTCCTGAAACATTCCCACAGCTATTGTTATGTCGTCCTGAAACATTCACGCTTCTATTGTTATGTCGTCCTGAAACATTCCCACAACTATTTCTGTGTCGTCCTGAAACATTCCCACAGTTATTTCTATGTCGTCCGTAGACATTCCCCCAGCTGTTGCTATGTCGCCCTGAAACATTCCCATAACTATTGCTATGTCGTCTTGAAACATTCACACAGCTATTGCTATGTCGTCCTGAAACATTCACGCATTTATTGCTGTGTCGGCCTGAAACATTCACACAGCTATTGCTATGCTGTCCGGAAACATTCACACATCTATTGCTATGTCGTCCTGAAACATTCACGCATTTATTGCTGTGTCGGCCTGAAACATTCACACAGCTATTGCTATGTTGTCCGGAAACATGCACACAGCTTTGGCTATGTCGTCCTCAAACATTCAAACATATATTGCTATGTCGTCTTGAAACATTCACACAGCTATTGCTATGCCATTCATGAAATATTCATACAGCTATTGCTATGCCGTCCTGAAACATTCGCGCAACTAATGCTATGCCGTCCTGAAACATCCACGCAACTATTGCTATCTCGTCCTGAAACATTCACACAGCTATTGCTATGTCGTCATGAAACATTCCGACAGCTATTGCTATGCCGTCCTGAAACATTCCCACAACTGCTGCTATGCCGTCCTGAAACATCCATGCAACTATTGCTATGTCGTCATGAAACATTCCGACAGCTATTGCTATGCCGTCCTGAAACATTCCGACAACTATTACTATGCCGTCCTGAAACATTCCCACATATATTGCTCTATGTCGTCCTGAAACATTCCCACATATATTGCTATATAGGCGTTTTCTGCTGCATTGTACCACAGGTGTGTATTTTGCAGGCTGTTTGGTGCCATCGAACTATATACTTCTCTATTTGACAACAGGTAATGCCATTGTAATGATCTCAAAACAATATAATCATATACCATGTGTACATTTATTTCCTGAATGCAGAATTATATTTACCTGTTTAGCATATACATAATACACATAGTTTGTAGCTAACGGACACGTCTTTGTGTCATACATGTGCATGCATATACCTCTATGTGGCATTGGATTCACATAGCAATCTGTATTTTCATTTATGTGCGAGAGAAAGCAATGTATATGTGTTTCAACTGTATGAATCTATAATTGTTCGTAACAGCATACGATTCGCAGAAAAATGTTGCAAAACTTATTTCAGCTGCAAATTTAAAATATATTGCCATTTGCTAATGTAATTCAATGTAAGATGTATTCTAAATTATTTTGCATTGAAATTGTGACTTAATTATAGCAATATACCCGGTTAATGTTGAACAGACTGAAAGTTAACAATATAATAATGTTCGGCGGCCGTCTTGAAAAATGGCCATCATTTACTCATCCCGCGGCATTTTGAGCACAGTCAACCAGGTTTGATAGACAATAGGCTACTGAATCAGAAAATCATACTCACCAAAAATCCCACAAGGGCGAGGAGGGGGGTTATTGCTGGCTCCATGCCTAGTATAGAGGCCAGAAAGTCAACATGGGCAAACACTGTATATCCAGATGAGCCGGCTCGTAACGAGCCGTCTTATCAGGATCTGCAACATTTGTCGCTATTATTCACCTCTAAAAAAATACTTAGTTTCGGAATAGTCCGAATATTAATACGAAATAATCAGTGTCTGATATCCAGGGTTGAAAGGGTTAATCATTTCACCCCTAAATAACTGGAATGGACTTTGATATGTTCAATGTTCCGACCAATCCAATCATCACAAAATGATTTTCAGACTAGTCCAATTATAAAAAGGAGATGTTCTTGTTGTCAAAAATGTGAAAATTACTTTTGCCAATGCCACTATACAGGTATGTGGTGTGGTGTTGAAAGTGCTTGCATAGTGACATCTCTTGTTGAGTGGTCCACTTACCTTATCTCCGTGACTAAGTATGACACAGACAAAGCAGTAATATTTCTTCGATGATGTCGCGTCATTGAGTTTATTTCTGGCCTCATTCAAAGCTGCGTTCAACTGGGATGTACTCAAATCATGTGTCTCTTTATCTCTCGGGTTGACGACATCAAAGTTAAGTTTTTTTTTAAAGAATTCGTTTAGAACACTGACATCGTGTTTTGTACCTGCGTATAATGGGAACAAAGGAAATGGAATAAACCAGGTTAAGTTTAAAAGGAAAATTGTAAAATGTATCAATTATTATTATCATTAACATGATTAAACCTTATTTTGTTGCTTTATTTGAATTCAGTTGGAACATAAATACAGAATTGTGCATAAAATGTTCATACATGTATATGAAAATTTACATAGCTTTTGATCGGATTATTACTCATTATTCTGTTTTCCACTTAGGGTTTGCATTGTAATTATCTGTTTTTTCTTTCAATTTTCTTTCTATAATTATCTACCAGAGTTGACAAAATATGATTGTATGTGTATGTTTCTATTACGTGTTTAGCTTTTCAGGAATAAATGTTACCGACCTTCCCTTTCATCGGAAAAATTCAGTATCAGTAGATAGCCTGTCTTTCCTTGTGAATCGTAGATGTCAGGCACACCATCAAATAAATACTTCGTTTTTTCTGAAAACAAACAAAATTAATAGACCTTGAGCCAATGCGTAAATAGTTACAATGTAGACATTAGTTCAATTTCATAGTAAAATCCGAATTTAATGTGTCTGGATAGAGGCTATGTGATATTGCTTTGATGAACATTTTGATACATTGCATAATATGTTGTGGAGACACGTTTATCATTTATGGGCATTTAAACGCAGATTGATGGTCCTATGCGTGTGTGTGGCTACGCATGGTAACACATGAGCTTGAGTAATACATATAATTTGACTGCTGTAAATTGATCGGGGATTTTTGTGAAAATGGGCACATCATTTGGTTAATAGATATGTCCTACTGATGTACGATTTTCCATCTGGATCACCTTTGAAATAACAATACCATTAAATATGGCTTCCTGTTGTAGTTTGTACAGATACGTTTGTAGGTCAGATGTGCATACTTCTTAAGCTGAACTAGATTGATTTTTGAATACCCCGGTATGGCTTTTTACATACATACTAATATTGGCTTGTATATATAGCTATATAATTATATGCCTGAGTTTGTAGGACATACACATTATTTCAGAAGACATACATACTTTTAGCCACATTTGTCAAATATTTATTTTGGCACAGAAATTCAAAGACTACACTTAAGCGATATACTCGTATATTTAAAATATTTAATGGTGATGTTATGCTATGCAGGTATATGCCAAACTATTACAAGTTGATTACAAACTTACATCATTTTTGGATTTTGGTAATTTGACACAACAGGTGCAGAGTAACACATGTGCTACAATTATGAACACTGAATGTTCAAAACATGTTAAACAAAATAGTTAAAGTATGCCTGCATAGCAGATATATGGATAATAGTGGATATATTGGAAGAGCATATGCATGCTTTTAGCAAGATGATGGACCTTCAATTTCTTTGTTTATATGAAAATTGTGAATGGTATATCAACCTTACAGGTTATCAAATGTTATGCTTCAATAGTAACTTATAATGTCTCACTTACAAAATACAATACAGTAATGGATGTCTCTGAAATGAGAGTGTACACTAATGGAGCAATATACCTGCATGTATTAGGCAATGACCATGATACATACACTGGTGTGCACTTACACTGGTAATGGATGATGGTCATACACATTGGAACACACACCTTCTCGTATGACACAGAGGAGGGATGTTGTTCACTAATGGAACAATATACATAGAGAATAGTAGGTTAGTGCGGTGAATGGGAAAAAAATATCTGGCAAGGCTCAGGAAACGGGATGGGCGAGGCTCTGCCGAGCACATCCCGTTTCCGTGCCGCGCCAGATATTTTTTCCCATTCACGGCACTATTAAACCTACTATTCTATGTATTCCGTCAACACCTAAAAATGGCCTTAAAAATGTAAAAATAGTATTGACTGGATATCAAAAATGTTTCACGGCACTGTGTTTCACGGCACATACGCACCATGTTGACGGGATAACAAAATGTATTCGACAATGACCATGATGCATGCACTGGTGTGCACTTACACTGGTAATGATTGACGGCCATGCAAGTTCACACACACGTTCTTGTATGACACATATTGTATTTCAGTAGTTATATAAGTTATACATTTTTTACTATATACATGATTGTTATAAGTACATGTGCCAACTACATATTTCCTGTTCATGCTAATGACTCGAGATGGGTTGAGTGAATATTATTGGAATGCACAATAAATAATGTGTACATTATGTGGAACCTGGATATATATATATCAGTTTCATCGATTTTACTAACAAATATTACTTTTATGTCAAATAAACTCATTTACTTGCGTGGCTGTCATCTTTAAAGTGTACAAAAAATGTAATTGTCCAGTTTTATTGCAGCTTAGCTGGTTCGTATTATTACACAGGACACCATGTGCTTCCCTTCTTGGTCCAGCCCCATTCCATCGGATCGGGTAGGTTTGGAGTTGCAGCTAGAGTGTTGCCCCATAAATGGCCAGCTTGGTAGGCAGCACGGCTGACATGCGGTCGCAAGGCATCACTAGTAGGAGGGAACATATGTTATTCAGCTGCCATGTTCCGGATGCAAAGAGGCTGTTGACTGTAGTCAACGTCGTCGTGCACTTTTACAAGAGGACTATAAATGTTTCTAGCGTCTCTATATCTTGTTCCGTGATATCTGTTTGAAGACTGACTGTTCGGAATAAGTTGGAGCTTCGCCCACATGGTCTTCTTGCCTATTCCGAAAAATGAAGAAACTATATCGCAGCCCGAAAAAGCATGCAGGAATAGTAGACCCTGTGTCCGATCATTTCGAGTGATGATGCGATGCGATCTGTTGAGACATGGCGAACTGTTTTTTCATGGCCGAATGCAACCAGACGTTTACATTCTTGAATAACTCGAGTAGTCGCAATGGCAAGTACCACCACATATGTATCACTGGCTTGTATCATAATATTGTGATGACCTTATTTTTTTGCATGGTTACATGGCGCTATCTGGGATATGTCACACTGCGGCATAGACAGTAGCGTTTCCTCACGTATCGTGATCAGAAGCTGGCTTGGCGGAGGCTCATACGTCTGCATAGCACCAGCTAAGCAGTTAAATAGACCTGATATGTTAACATCCAAACAGAGAAACGTTTTCCAATTTTGAGGTTACCGGGTGTCTGTTGCTACCTACAATGGGTCCCCATTGCGCCTGCTGGCTCGTGTCTGGGAGTTCAAGCTGCCAGTTCTATAGATATCCCACACAACATCTAGGTGACTCACATACTGTAGATGTTTGGCAATATATGACAAGAATACCAGCGTTACATAGTCGCCGCATTTCTTTGCAGCTGTCTTTTTCCGGTAGCGTGTGTGGACGAGGGCAGCTCCGTCAATGATATTGGCATCAGGCCGTGGGTTTTCATCATCGTTTTTCTCAGCTAGTGGCTCCAGACAGGTCATGAGATCAGATGTTGAAGTTTGGCGCATCACATTATTGTCAGCCAATGTTGATGGCCACGGGTGATTCTCCTGCCCGAAGAAAACATCTAGGTCACCGTCTCTAGACTGACAGGATATATACATTCGAGAAAACAACCCCACATCACTTTTACGTTGCTTTTATTTCTTGTTTGCATTAAAATCATCCTTTAGTTACGATTTGAATAGTGGAAGTCGGTTTTTCTGAATTGACTCATAGAAAGACTCGGAGGAACCGGCCAATCTGTTTTGGATGATTATCTGATATTGCGCTGTGCCTATGTCTTCAGCTGTATGAATTAATTCAATGACTTCATCAGGCATGACGACTTTGGTGTCTAGTCTGACCACGTATTTACTGTCATCTGTGAATGGATTGTCATACCCATCTATCGCTTCAACCACGTTTTGAACATTCGTCTATCTGGTATTGTACTCACTAAACATCCTTCCGACTTATGTGCCTGCCACCATCCAGCGTATCAATGCTGCTTCATTCTCGCTGATCCCAATAACCCCAGCATCTCCCTTCACAACGGCATTTTGTAGCTCATTTATTTACTTCATCATGTGCCATGCATGCAACTTTGCGAGCATTTTTCTGTGTGACACAGTGTCCTGCTAGAAAGTTGTCATGGACTCGTGGACATTGGTCTGGTAGATGGAGCAAATCGATTACATGGATGGCTAGTCATGAGGCATAATGTGTGTGATCCATGGCAGTAGTGGAATTGGGGATGTCGTTCTCTCATCTGCCAGTCTTCAAAGTTGACAGATTCCTCTGAGGACAGGGACTCCTGATACATGTCAAATGCCCGTAGTGTTAGCATATGCAATGCTACAGCCGTTACTTGAAGTGCCCATTGTCATCTGGATACATGAGACCCCTTTTGTGCAACATATGCTCTGGCATCAGTCACCACGCTGGCTGCAGCCAATACTGAAGCCTCACCATAGAAAACTGACCATGACCATTTTATTTTCTTGGCTATGCCATACAATAGCTTATCCATTGTGGTCACTGGCACTTGGCCTCGATTCAGGTGTTCGACTTTGCTATTAAGTCAAAGTCATGTTTCACCATAGGCAATGAGTGAGCTCTCACGAAACGTAATGCAAGCGGGCGAGGAGCTGTAACTTCCAAACAGGCAAAATTAGCTGACCACTGTGCGTTGACTATGTTACCTGTATCATCATCTTTGCAGACTTTAGTGATCTTGTCCAGCCAGGCACATTCTGCAGTGTCAGTCTTAATGGGATTGTCAGATGGGGTCATATGATCAGTCAAATGGTTTCACCATTGTGTATTGATCAGAAGTAGCTGAATTCCCTTTGCTTTAGGCCCTTCACTACCTAGTACATGTACATCAGTGTGGCGAAGTACCCCTTGGTTTTCATCAGATCAGTGCTGTGACAATGATATATAGCCGTCCCATGGAAAGAAAGATGAGTGTGCCGAAGTTGATGTCGGATCGTGATCAATGTTGTCCTCATTACCTGTTGTGAACAGTCCTGTACGAAGCTTGGTTGGACATACAATTCCATCTGTTTTAAAGTTGTTGATCACTGTATTACTAATATCGATTGATACTTGTAAGACGCGATCACATGAAACAGAAAGACCGAGTCCAAATAGAATGTCAACTAGCTCTCGCTTTCTAGTTTTGCCTTGGATTATGAGTGCTAAATATAGTGGTAGCAAGGTTTCTCAATCTTGGCAGAGGCGAATGCCAGGCACGGTTGTTGATGTTTACTTAATCAAATTGTAGATGAGTAGTTGTGCAATTGAAGACACGGCACCACGGATATCACTATTGTTATCTTGCTGGCCCTGCATGTTGGTGCCTCCCAAGAAGCATCTGTGTGATAGCCACTAAAAACGACTTAAATTGAAAGATGGATGACCTTAATTCAGTGTCCATTTCTTATTCTAGTCATTCATTTCATGCCTAAAACTAGAAATGGACGCTTTTCGACAAGCGCATGTGTATCCCCCTCCCCAGATACACAAGTAGTTTGAAAAAAGGGTGTTCGAGTTATGCTCCGGAGACAAAATCAGTGACGGAAAAACAAAGGGAGATAACTAAAGAATTAGTGATGCAAGAGTTGTCATTCTTGCGGGACAGACCTTTAGGGTCGTGGTCTATGCATGTGTGAAGTTTCATGAAAATATTCCAAAGGGTGTTCGAGTTATGCTCCAGACACGAAATCAGTGCACGAAACAACAAAGGGAGATAACTAAGAAATTAACGACGCAAGAGTTGTCATTCTTACGTGCGACACACCTTTGGGTCGTCTTCTATGCATGTGTGAAGTTTAATAAACTAGAAAATGTGTTCATAGAACACGGATGTCCCACATATCGCTTTGATAATAAATGAGGCCAAATTGCAAGTCAAAATTTTCTTTTACCTGAGCGTTAAAGTTTTTGAAGCACCAAGTATGTGACCTTGACCCTGGGCTTGGCGGGGGCAGGACAAACGTGGATTTGGCACATGGCGGTAGAGGACCATTAGAGCAATGCATATATGAAATATGAAGCTGATCCGTGAAAGAAAACAGAAATTATAGGATATTTACCTGAGCGTTAAAGTTTTTGAAGCACTAAGTATATGATGTTAACCCTGGGCTTGGCGGGGGCGGGACGAACGTGGATTTGGCACAGGGCGGTAGAGGACCATTAGAGCAACGCATATATTAAATATGAAGTTGATCCGTGAATGGAAAGAAAAATTATAAGATATTTACCTGAGCATTAAGTTTTTGAAGCACCAAGTATGTGACCTTGACCCTGGGATTGGCGGGGGCAGGACGAACGTGGATTTGGCACAGGGCGGTAGAGGACCATTAGAGCAATGCGTATATGAAATATGAAGATGATCCATGAAAGAAAACAGAAATTATAAGATGTTTACCCGAGCGTTAAAGTTTTTGAAGCACTAAGTATGTGACCTTGACCCTGGGCTTGGCGGGGGCAGGACGAACGTGGATTTGGCACAGGGCGGTAGACGACCATTAAAGCAACGCGTATATGAAATATGAAGTTGATCCGTGAATGGAAATAAAAATTATAAGATATTTACCTGAGCGTTAAAGTTTTTGAAGCACCAAGTATGTGACCTTGACCCTGGGATTGGTGGGGCAGGACGAACGTGGATTTGGCACAGGGCGGTAGAGGACCATTAGAGCAATGCGTATATGAAATATGAAGATGATCCATGATCCATGAAAGAAAACAGAAAGTATAAGATATTTACCCAAGCGTTAATGTTTTTGAAGCACTAAGTATGTGACCTTGACCCTGGGCTTGACGGGGGCAGAACGAACGTGGATTTGGCACAGGGCGGTAGAGGACCATTAGAGCAATGCGTATATGCGTGTTCGAGTTATGCTTTGGATACAAAATCGGAGCACGAAACAACAAAGGGAGATAAGTAAACAAGAATTCCGCGGAATCAGATGCCTCGCCTTGTCCCACCTTGACCTCGAGCCTGGGCCCGAAAGCAATTTTCACTGGCCCGAACATATTATACAATTATTGACTAGTGAACCATAGAATATCAGATTATATTCTATGGCTCACTAGTCAATAATTGTTTTATTATATGATAATAGTCTGTATATAGCACTTACGACCTTATGCTACTAGACAAAAATTGAAAAAGAATTTGAAAAAAAAAATGAAAAAAAAAAATGAAAAAAAAGTTTAAAAATTAAAAATAATAATGCTTGCTACTGGAGCCCAGAATTTTTTTTAATAGTCATATATTTATCTACATATATCTGCACAGGTCCACATAATGCCACAATATTTTCAACACAGTTTACGGAAATGTAATATAATCATTTACCTGTATAAATTACCTGTAAGTGGTCAGTGGTCAGTGGTCAGTTGCACATGCTAGCACATGCACAGTTGAATAGTCTGTATATAGCACTTACGACCTTCTGCTACTGGACAAAAATGGAAAAATAATTTGAAAAAAAAAATGAAAAAAAAAAAATGGAAAAAAAAAGTTTAAAAATAATAATGCTTGCTACTGGAGCCCAGATTTTTTTTCCAGTCAAATTGAAAAATAATTTGAAGAAAAAAAATGAAAAAAAATAATGAAAAAAAAAAAAAAAAAAATGACAAAAAAAAGTTTAAAAATAATAATGCTTGCTATTGGAGACCAGATTTTTTTGTAATAGTCCTATATTTATCTACATATATCTGCAGAGGTCCACATAATGCCACAATATTTTCAACACAGTACCCAATGTAGTGATTTACCTGTATAAATTACCTGGTCAGCAGTGGTCAAGCAGTGGTCAAGCAGTGGACATCTGCACATGCTAGCCCATGCTTAGCACATGGTTCTCCCAGTTTCTATTGTTCTCTCTACAGGTAAGGTGTACAGAGCACACGAGAAAAGGTATACAGAGCAGACGAGAAAACAGGTCTTCATACATTATTGTCCAGTTTGTAGAGTGCGCAAAACAAAAAAGGGAGATAACTGAAAAATTAGCTACGCAAGAGTTGTCATTCTTGTGCGCGACACACCTCCGGGTCGTGGTCTATGCATGTGTGAAGTTTCATGAAAATATTCCAAAGGGTGGTCGAGTTATGCTCCGGACAGGAAATCAGTGAGCGAAAACAAATAAGGGAGATAACTCAAAAATTAGCTATGCAAGAGTTGTCATTCTTGTGCACGACACACCTTCGGTTCGTGGTCTAATTGAATGTGTTAAGTTTCATAAAAATATTCCAAAGGGTGGTCGAGTTATGGTCAATCAGTGCGCGAACCAAAAAAGGGAGATAACTAAAAAATTAGCTATGCAAGAGTTGTCATTCTTGTGCGCGACACACCTTCGGGTCGTGGTCTATGCATGTGTGAAGTTTCATGAAAATATTCGAAAGGGTGGTGGAGTTATGCTCCGGACACGAAATCAGTGCGAGAAACAAAAAAGGGAGATAACTCAAAAATTAGCTATGCAAGAGTTGTCATTCTTGTGCGCGACACACCTTCGGGTCGTGGTCTATGCATGTGTGAAGTTTCATGAAAATATTCCAAAGGAGGGTGTTCGAGTTATGCTCCGGACAAGAAGTGTCTGCGGCGGACGCGGACGCGGACGCGGACGCGGACGCGGACGCGGCGCGCTGTCAAATCCATAGTATCCCCCGACGGAGTCCGGGGGATACAATAATAGTATGTTGATTCCAGGAGTATAGGCATTTCATTTATATATAACATAACAATATTTATTGTATATGGCCACTTCGATAATAAAATGAGATAAATTAACTTATTGTCTCAAAATATTGTTTTCAGATAACAAAAATGGCGGCTATGTTAGATTGCAGTGGCCCAGTGACACTATCAATGGACTAGATACTTCAAATTATATGCATAGACATCAAAATAATCGGCTTAGCTCGCTTCTTATCTCAACTTATTGCCATTTCTGTATTTACCAATCGCGGATGGCGGCCATCATGGATTTTTACGACTTTATGTACCTCGGATCAAATGTATCCCCATTTATTTGAACTCGGCATACCTTAAAACGTTATATGCAACTAGTCATGCTTTTCTCCAAAGCGGGAACATCTTTGCCAATAATTGCCCTTTATCCGCCACACTATACAGCTATCTTAATGTTATGTATGTTAGTATTTAATGTGTCATACATAGAGTAATTTGTGCTACACATCATTCATTCAGCATGGTAGAAAAGGTATATTTCATATATCCAATGTGCAAAGTAGTACCTACTACCTTTACAATTGACAGCAATAATTATATTTATTTATTTATTTGTTTTACTTAATGGTGTTTCAAGGCCTGACAACAGCTGAGAGTAATACTTATATGTCGTTCATATTGGAATACACAACATAATAAGTATGGTAATTGCCATGGTTGCATAAATATGAAATGGACATATAGAGAAACGAACAGACATGCATTCTGTATTCTGACATGTGTGTGGATAACGAATATGTAGATGTTAGTAGCTACACGTTCATAAGAACCTTTTATAAGTATATGCCAGCGTATAAAGTAAGAAAAAGTATTACATGCACAATGGCCATTGTAAATTCAGTGGGTGGGAAATAGTTAAAACTAAATTGTTTTACCATTGCATCATCTGCTGTAGACATTATGTAATCAGAATATGGGTTTCAAGCATATATTGCAAACACTAGTAAGTAAAATTCCCATTGATACAATTAATAGACACCGAGAGAGATTTGCATATTGAGACACATAGCATAATTGTTACCTTCACTAAGTAAAATGCGAAGCGGACAGACAGACGGACGAACACTCGGACACACTGTATATGAAGTGTGCACGGATAGCTATTTGTAGTGCTGCTTAAGTAGTTGCATGTGCATTTAAACCATTTATAAGTAAGTGACAGTGTATAACATAAATTAATTGCATTACATGTAAAATTCCCATTGTAAAATGTGTGGGTGGGGAGTAAAATGCGAAGCGGACAGACAGACGGACGAACACTCGGACACACTGTATATGAAGTGTGCACGGATAGCTATTTGTAGTGCTGCTTAAGTAGTTGCATGTGCATTTAAACCTTTATATAAGTAGTGACAGTGTATAACATAAATTAATTGCATTACATGTAAAATTCCCATTGTAAAATGTGTGGGTGGGAGTAAAATGCGAAGCGGACAGACAGACGGACGAACACTCGGACACACTGTATATGAAGTGTGCACGGATAGCTATTTGTAGTGCTGCTTAAGTAGTTGCATGTGCATTTAAACCATTTATAAGTAAGTGACAGTGTATAACATAAATTAATTGCATTACATGTAAAATTCCCATTGTAAAATGTGTGGGTGGGGAGTAAAATGCGAAGCGGACATACAGACGGACGAACACTCGGATACACTGTATATGAAGTGTGCACGGATAGCTATTTGTAGTGCTGCTTAAGTAGTTGCATGTGCATTTAAACCATTTATAAGTAAGTGACAGTGTATAACATAAATTAATTGCATTACATGTAAAATTCCCATTGTAAAATGTGTGGGTGGGGAGTAAAATGCGAAGCGGACAGACAGACGGACGAACACTCGGACACACTGTATATGAAGTGTGCACGGATAGCTATTTGTAGTGCTGCTTAAGTAGTTGCATGTGCATTTAAACCATTTATAAGTAAGTGACAGTGTATAACATAAATTAATTGCATTACATGTAAAATTCCCATTGTAAAATGTGTGGGTGGGGAATGGCGAAAAATATTTAGTTTTTTAACATTGTATCATCGACGATTGCAGACATCAGATAATCGGCATAAAAGAAATTAACATGTCCTACATGTATGAACACTACTAGGTACCACTGACACAAATAAAATACAAAAATACCATACGTTTATGGAATTATTAAAATAGATGTTTTGCCATTTAAATTCAGTGGGTGGGGTAATAAAACTTGCAAATTTCTTCAAATATTATTTAATTGAACTTTATCCCATTGTATAGTTATGAACACATCAGAAAACATACAAAACTGTCATATCAGTTGTTTCTAATGATAAAAAGCTGTCGAAATTCAATGAAAAACACAGTGTGCTAAAAAGCATAAGCCAATTCTATAGAGTATGGTAATAAATATGCGCCTGTAACTGGTGAAATGGGGCTTATGGGCATCTGCACAGTCTGAAAAGGATCTGCATTGTTTGCCATTCCATCAATGAAACGCCCGTCATGCTTCTAGCAAGCAATATGCATTGTAGATCGCTGTCAGGCTACATGACTGTGCTCTTTGATCAGGAGCCACACTGGTCACAAACCCTATTTCTCCAGTCACAGCCACATATACCATTGAGACTGCTGCAGAAAACACGTTTGGTGATCAGTACATCTTCAATGTATGATGATTTTCTTATTTATTTCATTAAACGGAATACACTATTCCATGTTATTGTCAGACCATTTCATTGAACGGAATACATTCGTCCATGATATTGTCAGACAATTTCATTAAATGGAATACACTATTCCATGTTATTGTCAGACTATTTCATTAAACGGAATACACTCGTCCATGATATTGTCAGACCATTTCATTAAATGGAATACACTATTCCATGTTATTGTCAGACCATTTCATTGAACGGAATACACTATTCCATGTTATTGTCAGACCATTTCATTAAATGGAATACACTATTCCATGTTATTGTCAGACCATTTCATTGAACGGAATACATTCGTCCATGATATTGTCAGACAATTTCATTAAATGGAATACACTATTCCATGTTATTGTCAGACTATTTCATTAAACGGAATACACTCGTCCATGATATTGTCAGACCATTTCATTAAATGGAATACACTATTCCATGGCATTGTCAGACCATTTCATTAAACGGAAACCACTCGTCCATGATATTGTCAGACAATTTCATTAAATGGAATACACTATTCCATGACATTGTCAGACCATTTCATTAAACGGAATACACTCTTCCATGTTATTGTCAGACTATTTCATTAAACGGAATACACTCTTCCATGATGTTGTCAGACCATTTCATTAAACGGAATACACTCGTCCATGATATTGTCAGACCATTTCATTAAACGGAATACACTCGTCAATGATATTGTCAGACCATTTAATTAAATGGAATACACTCTTCCATCATATTGTCAGAACATTTCATTAAACGGAATACACTCGTCCATGATATTGTCAGACCATTTCAGTAAATGGAATACACTATTCCATGATATTGTCAGACCATTTCAGTAAACGGAATACACTCTTCCGTGATTTTGTCAGACCATTTCAGTAAACGGAATACACTTGTCCATGATATTGTCAGACCACTTCATTAAATGGAACATACTCGTCCATGATATTGTCAAACCATTATTGTCATACGACTGTATTAATCAAATATACATTTATAGGCGAATAACATTAGGTTTGAGATCGGAAACATAAGCCAAATTTGATTTTTGTTACGAAATGTTCAACATATCATTAGTAATAACATATCAAAACTCCTCATGAATCACACGGGAGCTTAATCAACTAGTGCAAAGTCGGCTAGTAGTAGTCTTACTCCACTATAGGTGAATTAAAAGAAAAGATAATGTGCAACATACCCTTTTGTCTTTGACTGTTGCCGCCGCCAGTGTTGCTTATTGAACCTGGTGCTGGAAGTCAATGTCAAACAATAAATCGTTTATTACAACAGACTGGTCATACCACAGGTTGAAGTAACGGACAAATGTTCATATATACATTAACTATACATAGAAGCATCAATAAGTGGAAACAAATAGTCGCGTTTCTAGTATTGAGTTGCATGCGATATTTCGTTACCATTGATTGTTGTAACATATAGTGAGACGTTCCATTTAACCCTATGCAATCCGATACCAGAAGCACAAATATGTTTAAAAACATGGAATATCCTTAGTAGAAACACGAAAATTAGTATTTATAGTATCAAGTTTCAAATGATGATCTGGACCCTAATCAATGTATACCTGCTCTCAAAACATCCAAATCGCTTATCTTCTTTTCAGCATCTTTAATTATCTCCAATATATTCACGTTGTCACTTTTCTCCGCTACAGTTTTTAGTTTCTCATAATTTCCCGGACCTAGGTTTTCTCGTTTCTCCATGACCTGTAGGTTAGAAACACTAAATATATTTACTACATATGGATGTTGTAGAATACACTATAGCATTAGTTTGCATTGGAGCTAAGCTAAATAAAACACATGCTTACTTACTCGTAAGAAAATAAATCCAAACTTCTCCGATCACCATATTTTTATAAAATTGTGACTGGATCCAACACTGTTTGTACCACGTGACCATCATGTTCGAGTAATTGTTAAATATCCTACAAACGTGCATACAACTGGAATTTAACACGCCTTAGCATGTTTCTCAGGCAGGGGGCAGTTTCACTAAACTTCGTACGACTAAAATGTTCGTGAGTGCAAATTTCGGATCGTCTGGAAATTTCAATCGATGGATTTACATTTATTGATATTGACATGTATTCAATAAATGTAAATCCATTAATTGTTTACAAGAAGACATTGTTAGTGTGAATTTTACAGACTATCATAATTATTCACATTTTAGTCGTACGAATTTAGTGTATACAACAGTTGATCAGTGTTTAAGGCCGTCGTACGGTCACTATCGTCATCTTATAGTCGTGATATCATATTATCGTCATCATACCTTCCTGGTATCGCAATATGGTCATCGTAGCATTATATGTCGTTATCGTAGTATCGTAAAATCGTCATCGTAGCATCGCACTATCGTCATCATAGTATCGTACTATCGTCATCGTCTATCGTCATCGTACTATTGTACTACTATCGCCATCGTAGTATTGAAGGGTTAATACCTGTAGCTTGTCTAGTAGAGTGGAATTTTGATCATCGAGTATGCTTTTGGAGACGAACTTCGTCATGCATCGGATCCAGCTGTCATACTCTTCACTGGGTTGGACTACGAATTCGGAGATTTCGGTCATCAGATTTGTATGGATCTTCACTTTTCTGTCACCCATGATTCACGAACAGTCGTGTCTTCACCGAGTCCTGCAAAGAATTCAAAATCGAGATTGAATTCAGAATATTTGTATTATGTGTTGCCTTCCTTCCTTCCTTAATTATTGTTATTATTATTATATTATTATTGTTATTTATTGTTATAGAAAAAGAACATCTTGAAACTTGACACATTGTAGAGAGTATAATTTGCACGGCTTTCACGGAAATATATATCTAATGATAGTATGTGTCCATGATTGCAAAGCACACAATCATTCTTAGAATGCTCATATGCCTGATTTACTGTGGTGTAATGCGGATCTCCTACAGTTCCCAGAGGTTCTACTGTACTACCATAGCATTATTATTTATTGATTCGCTGCTACAGGTCGTTAAAAAACGGTTTCTTGCTTTTCTACAGTTTGTTTATATTCAGTGGCAGCTAGGGTACATTTGTGATTGAATGCTGGTGTCACTGGTATAACAACCAGTGGATAAAGTATATCCTAGGGATTCATTTACCATACGCACTGGGCCCGAATATCGGCCCCTTCTCCAATGCTAGGGGCCGTTTTTTCTTCCCAAACTCTGAAAAAAAATCTTAATTGAAAAGTAAAAGCATCAGGTATCAAAATTTAACAACATTTTCTTTTCTGTTTGCTTCATTTCTCAATTAAAGTATATGTTGTTACCACTTATTTGAACCGTCTTGTGATGAGAAATAATAAAAAATACATGTAATAATGCTGGATGATAGTTTATCCTTGACATGAACTGGCTTAATAGAAAAATTGAGATGGAAAATTCCCAATTCAATGTGATTTTCCCCCCAAAATGGTTGAAAAGGGTCCCTTCCCGGGAATGGCTGACTAATACATGTATTCTATTGTATAGTTAAAGGGATCAATGGAAGAAGGGTGCTAACTCCATAAGGGTTAAATTGCCGCCGTTCCGACGGTAAACAGGAAGTGGCCGGATCGAATGTCCAACTATAACAAAACAAGTTGTTGACTTTCTATTCTGGCTTGAACTTAAAATCAACTTCCTTTGTCGCGTCTGGTAAAACAATTCAAGTTTACCATACATAATGTCCTACATGTATAAGGTGTTGGCACTTTCGCGGGGACTTTGAGGGAGCCCCTTATTCCACTGTTCCCTTCAACTGTGCCTTACTGGAGCGATGAAACATCTTGGGTCGTTTCACTAAACTTCATGCTACTAAAATGTTCGTAAGTGCAAAATGTTACGGCCTTTTAAACATAATATTTATTTTTTGAATGTGCCTTCTTTTAATTTCGTAAAATTTGGTCAATTATTGATTTTATTACGAAAAATAGATTTTTCTGTGGGAATTTAATATGGAGGGAAAAGTAGGTAGAGGAGCTGTGGGATAAGTAAAAAAAAAACGAGAAGAAAAAAACCTCCGAAACCTGGCTAGATAGCTTGGAAATGATCTAACTAAGAAAACAAGTCAAATTTTGAACATCGGTCAAGTATTTCTGAAATTGGAAAAAAAATGTCATCAATAGTGGACCAACGCACGTAATAAAAAGAAGGCTCATTGAATTTTTTTTTATAAAATTCAACATTATCAAAAAAAAATGTTTTCGCTTTCTTTATATAGTCGTAAAATTTTAGCAGCTTTCGTGAAACAGACAGTAGCTCACCAAAGAATGTATTCTAATAAAAAGTACACCCGTAATATACATCTGTCCAGCAATGGTGTGCTAGTAGATCAGGGGCTACACTGGCCACATATGCCATCAGACCTGTGTCAGTCACAGTACAACTGTGAATTAACCTGGACGATTTTCATTTAAAGTGGCATAGTCTCCATAAACGGCTCTGCAATGTAAAGGTACATGACCACTCAGTAAGCACAACATGTTATTTATATGAATTAAATAAGTATATAATGGTGTCACTATTCCACCAGTTATAAAAATTACGAGTGCCCGCTATGATAATTTAGTAATATTTAGTTTACTGATAGTTACGGGCGGTGGTATCAGGCTATTTTCGTATGCAAATGAGGCATGATATTGTTTAATCATTTATACTAATTAAATGCGTCACCCGAAAAAGTAATATTTTCTACAGATTATAAAGTATGATCATTGCACATCAAAAATAAAAACAGAGAATAAATAGTAATGTCCGTTAATATTTTAAGGAAACACGGTTATTGCCCCGTTATCAGTGTGGAAATTTACGTCTGATATATAATGTATAATAATGCCAGTCAATGCACGAGGTAATGGTGAATGAATGTTTATTTTGCCAAAAAATTGCCTCAGATGATGTCTCTGATATAAATAACAGATTGTGCCTCCTGAGTGTGCCACTGAGTGCGTAGCACATGCTGATCTGGGCTACGCGAATGACGTACGTTATAAGGTCCATTTGCTTCCATAAGTTTACAGTAGTAGTAGTATACATTCATTATAGTGAATACACGCATACATATATATTCATTTACATAACAGATGTTATCTTAAGGCATACATGTATATGATATGCAGTTCAGCACCCAGCCATATGTTGACTTACGAGTCACTTCTTTGAATATAATAAATAATGACAACCGGTTGTATTAGGTTAATGAACCCATTTCATACCACATGCATGGTATAACGACCCCTTCCCATCTCAATATAAGTGCGCATGTCCTGACCGCCCATGTGAACCATCCCTATTGGAAGGTTCACTGAACGTTCACCACATGAACAAGAGATGTGACAAGACAATAAGGTCTGCATGTGGTATGAAATGAGGTCATAAAATGAGTTATACTGACTGATACATTAAACTTTGACTATTTTACCACAATGATGGGCGGTGTGAATATGGGCAGGTCCGTGAACATACACGGGCAGCCAGCATCCTCACTGCTCATCATTGATCTTTAACATCATTATTTGAATGTTGGCCAGTATAGACTCCGATCATTCTACGCGCACTCTTTGAATGATCCGGTACATACTGGTCATATGGTGAAACAATTATATTTACATAGAAATAGAAAACAGTACATGTAATTCGGCAAACGACCCAATTATATGTACATGGCAGTTGTTCGTTTATTCATAGCTTCTTCTAGAAATGTGCATGTTTTCCTAATAGTATCTGGTTTACTCATCATTAATGTAAGTCTTTCTGCGTCAGACATGTTTTCGTAGCAATTATCAGAGAAACATGCGAAAATGTACGTTTCCCTAATGCGTTGATAAAAGGGACATGAAAATAGTACGTGAGTTTCTGATTCTACTTGCCTGTCGTTACACATCACACATACACGCTCATGTTCTGGAATATGTCTATATCTACCAGTTTCTATATTAAGGGGGAGAACTCCACATCGCATTGGTGCTAATAGTGACCGATGTCTAATCGATAGGTTCAGTTTAACATACAACTCCGTTTCATATTTAGATCTAAACAAAACATAGGTTCTCAGTTTTGGTTGCAGATTCATATTGTTTTTCCATTTCCTAATTCCAGGGTGTGGGCTCACGTGTTTCCGAACGGTGTGACGTCATCTTTTTAAGTGTGTTTACGGCAGATTTTCTTTAACATCTTTCTAATGGAATGACATACAACATGCTTTGACAGCACTTCAGAATCATTTCCATTTATGTTTATGAAATCGCAGCAAATGCGGTACACGTTGCCCTTTATTGTATAGGCGACTTGAATATCATAATTATGTCGTTTTGACGAAGGATCGGTTACCATAAATGTAAATAAAAACTAGACCACGTAAATGTTAGAAATAAACGGTACTTCATCATTCTTTCTGAAAGTTATAATTTATTGTAAATAACTTTCAGAACACCAATAAAACACATATGCCATCGTATTTGGTGCGCTACATATCATCAAAATCCGTCCGTTTGTTAGGAAGATTTTAAAGAAAATCTACTGCAAAAATTATTGCAAGTTGGTAAAAATTTAATAAACTGTATATTTTATACCTTTAAACAAATAATCTTTGATGTTGAACTAGTAAATTGCCAAATACAATAGAACAGTGAAATCATTTTCCCATGGAAGCCATCTTTTCTCTAGTTGTTAAACATTCAACATAACGAAATGAAGCTTTCAAATTCTCAAGATATATATGTACATGCCAGATAAACACCTTGACACGGTAAAATAACACATTTCTGCATGTGTATGTTCTTTATTAATAATTTATTAATACATCTTGGACAATTTTATATCACTAACATATCAAACACGCCGGATAACCGATTGCAAAAATCATGTGTTACATTAAAGAGATGGGGTTAAGGTTAGATAATACCAAATGGCGCGAAATCGCCCAAGGGGTAGTCAGGTATAAAAACAATAGTGCAGGCGTTTTGAGGTTACAGACCTAGTTTGCTTGCAAATCTTGATCTATTTCTACCCAGTTTCACGTGAGGAACATTTGGGGTGCTTTTAACACCAATTTTCAGCATATTTGTAGCATTTAAAAGAAAACACTGAACATGTTGGTCACGTGATATAGACATGGTTTCCGTGGCCAAAACATGTAAACAATATTGGGGGATATGACGAGGTTGGATTTGTATTTCTTAGGAGTAAGTGAACCTATTGTTATACAATATTTGAGACACCACAGGCACATAATCAGTGGTGGCAAATGGAGGATATGGCTGGAATGCGTGCCACAAGAGCCACATTATATTACCAACGTATAAGTATGTAAATCTCCCTGGTACTCCGTTTGCTTTTGCATTGGTTCATGTTGACATCTAAGCGCTTCTGATCAAATAACGATATATATATATATATATATAGCTTGTTAGAAGCATGACTGGTGTGTCACGGATGTAATGGTGACAGGGCAGAAGCTGTGCGGATACACAGGCTGACCTGGATCTTCACTGCTCCCATAACCCATTCGCCCCATGTATCTACTGTCTGTTTCACGAAACCTGCCCAAATTTTTTAGTTTTGTCAAATATTGATTTTATTTCTATTTAGAATTTAACTTGGGGAAAGAGGAGGTGGAGGATCAGTGGGAGGAGCTAAAAAATGAAAAACTGACAATGGAAAAACTGGAAATTATCTAACTAAGAAAACAAAAGATAAATTTTGAAAATCGGTCCAGTATTTCTGAAATTCTAAAAAAATGTGAAGATGTCTATGGGGATTTTAACACGGGGAAATTGTATTTTCGCAATAAAATCAATATTTGACAAAATTTCACGAAATAACAAGAGTGCCGTAAGTCACAAAATACGCCCGTCGAATATGGGTCAGACAGCGAAGATGCAAAAATGTGACGCTGTCACCAAGGCAAGAAACATTTATTTAATGAAAATGTGAAACTGTATAACATTATTTCTTCATCTCGAAGACGTGTGTATAGTTTTAGATCGACTGAACGGTTTCAGAGGAGTTGTGTACACAAACTATGTACCATATATATAATTGTATAGACAAATGTAGAAAAAATGGCTAAGTTAAAAAGGCGATATTTTTGTTAAAAAATATTTTTTCCGCATAAAAACACCAAGGTGCACATCTTCAATATGTGTAGAAGACGTGTGTATTGTTTCAGATCGATCGACTGAACGGTTTCAGAGGAGTTGTGTACACAAACTCTGTACCGTATATATATATAATTGTATTGAAAAATGAAGAAAAAATGTCTACGTTACAAAGGCGATATTTTTGTTGAAAATATTTTGTCGGCAAAAAAAACACCAAGGTGCACATCTTCAATATGTGTATAAGACGTGTGTATAGTTTCAGATCGATCGACTGAACGGTTTCGGAGGAGTTGTGTACACAAACTATGCACTTTTTCTGTCAGCCGCCCGCCCGCCGCCCCGCGGTAAAACATAATATGTACCGTTTTTTGAAAACGGTCGTATAAAAGGAAGGCTCATTCTTAAATTTTCCTTTGATTTAATATTTTCCCAAAAAAAGATGTTTTTGCATTGTTTTTATGGCCGTAAAATTTGGGTAGGTTTCGTGAAACAGACAGTGGTTACAGTCGCATATAATTAACTTGCTAAAGTGCATGCTCCCGATTTGTGTGATGGTTTGTCGCCGTCACAGCTATATTCCCGCAATAACTCAACAATTACCATTAGAGTATTACCAACATAAGAAAGGATACCCATGGGCGTCACCAGCATTTTTGAAAAGGGGTTCGACTTTGAGCTGTGAAGCAACCAGCATTTTTGAAAAGGGGTTCGACTTTGAGCTGTGAAGCAACCAGAATTTCAGTTGCTTCACATCGCCGGAAGGTTTTTGGTTCTTGTAAGTGGTGTTGCGAATAATAAAAGACGATGTGATGGCAGGTGCGGATCCAGGCGGGGACGTGTCAGTCGCACGCCCCCTCTAACATTGGTTGAGTTTAGATTTTAACCCATTTTTTACGTGCAAAAATCTGATTATTTCTTTATTTCTCACAAGTGTATGTTGTTACCATTCAGTTGAATCGTCTCATCGAGACGGTTCCACTGAGTAGTAACAGCATATACATTTGATGAGAAATAAGAAACATTGCAGAAAATAATCTGAATTTTATGAAAGTTGACGATCATATGTGTCTCATTTGAAATCCACGCCCCTTTTATACATAAATCCTGAATCCGCGCCTGGATGGTGTATTACCAAAGGTAATGTGTTGTTTTACTGTACTCCGTTTTGTTTTCGTTCTTGATTTTATTGCTAAATATTATTACCTCAGCCAGCGGACGAAAACCGGGAGCGCCGTGTGCAAAAACAGGATATCGGCTAGAGTGAAAATGGCCGTCTGCAGGAGGAAACGAGTTGCTATTCGATTTGTTTGTTCTTTTCAGATGATTTGCAATGTATTTAGGTTCAATTTGGTAATATAGTTTATTTAGTAACGGTTTGTGCACTCTCCTGTAGCCTGATAACGATCTATATTGCTTGTTAGAAGCACGACATGAATTGTGTCTCGTTGATGGAACGGCCGGTCAGACTGTGCGGGTGCACAAGCTGATCTGGATCTACACTGGTCGCAAAGTCCATAAGCCCCATTCCAGTCACAGCCACAAATTACTGGACGGAAATTTCGAAGTTATTTGTCCTTGACCTTGGCCACGACGGGAGCATGGACCGGGTGCATAATGAACATTTGGGTGATAATAAACATGCACACGAAGTTTCAAGCCACTCGGTAACACGGTAAATAAGTTGTAGAAGAATGGAATACGTGACGGACTCCGGAGTGACGGACAAACGACTTTTGCATCCATATACCCCATTGTCGCTACGCGATAGTATAATAAGAAATACATAGAGAATAGTAGGTTAGTGCCGTGAATGGGAAAAAATATCTGGCAAGGCTCAGGAAACGGGATGGGCGAGGCTCTGCCGAGCACATCCCGTTTCCGTGCCACGCCAGATACTATTCTATTTATCCCGTCAACACCTACAAATGGCTGTAAAATGCAAAAATTGTATTGACTGGATATCAAAAATATTTCACGGCACCGTGTTTCACGGCACATACGCACTGTGTTGACGGGATAAAGAAGTATTCATATGACCCAGATCGTATGTATTACATTTAAGTCTGATGAGGAAAATTACTATTTTAAACATGTCCGACCAAAGTTAGAAGCCTTGTTCATATATATACCGATGAAAGCCGAAACACGCCGAATGCCTGTGTTCTCGACTAGCTATATACTGGATATTTAGACGATCCCACTCTTAAATATAAGCTGAATCGAAACGATGGCTACGTTTATGTTGTCAAATACCCAAACATAGCACATGCATGTACACTAAAACAAGAGCACGCAATGCATGCACGTATCTATAATATAGTATGTATATAATATGTATATAACTTACCAGTTCACATACGTTTGTAAAGTGAGACGGTAACTAAATGTATCGTCCACACTCTTGTTGACGCAAAATCACCGAGCATGTCGGGGTATTATGCAAATAACCGAAAATAAAGTTGCATACTATACTTGGCGTGAAAAGTTGTGAACACTACGTTCTAAATCAATCATAAATAACACTATATTAGTATTATTATTATCAGATAATAGTGCACAGACTTACGACGCGGACAAAGTCCCGCCCCCTTAACGTACTACCTAGCATATTAGGGGAATAACTCGCAGCGTGCTAGTTTCACATTCACAACCGGGATATATCATATCATTGTCTATTTGGAATGTATAAGTTGATTGAAAAAAGCGTGTGTTGGAAATGTTAATGATTTCAAAGTGCTCTGAAGATGTGTTATTAGTTGACTAGAGAGACTAGATGTTTTACACAGTAAACAATGACCATTACATAGTTTAGGAGTTGACCGAAGAATAGCCCATATAATTCAGACAGATTACATTATATGTTTTCCCGAATACAAGTATAACATTGTAGCCTCCATCAGGTACAGCTAGGTGTTAAAGGTACATGCCCACTCAGTAGGCACAACATGTTCTTTATATCAGATACATCATCTGATGCATTTTCTGCATAAAGACATTAACTCACCATTACCCACTTATGGATTGGCATTATTATACATTTTATATCAGACGTAAATTTCCCCACTGGTATCAGGGGCGATAACCGTGTTTCCTTAAAATGTTAACGGGCATTACTATTTAATCTCTGTATTTATTGTTTGATGTGCAATGATCATACTTTATAATCTGTCGAAAATATAATTTTTTCCGGTGACGCATTTAATTAGTATAAATAATTAAAACATGCCTCATTTGCATATGAAAATAGCTTGATACCAACGCGCGTCAATATCAGTAAAATATATATTAGTAAATGATTATATCTGTATAGCGAGCACTCGTAATTTTTAGAACTGGTATAATAGTGACATAAGTATACACTTATTTAATTCCTATAAAGAACAGTTTGTGCCTACTGAGTGGGCATGTACCTTTAAGTTTGGCATGTATAATATTCTCACGTGGGTGCTGTATGACAGCACGTGTGTTTCGACTGCGAGGAGTGAACAGTTTGTGCCTACTGAGTGGGCATGTACCTTTAAGTTTGGCATGTATAATATTCTCACGTGGGTGCTGTATGACAGCACGTGTGTTTCGACTGCGAGGAGTTTTTATAGGAATGAGATTTACCATTTTGTAGCTGTATTGAAAATTCACTGAATGATAGGCAGCTTGACGGCAAGAGGTGACGATAGTCTGCCACTGTAACATAAGCCATACAAATAATGGCCAATGAAAAACCATTTGGTCTACTTGGATTTTGATTTAATGTGTAAATAGTGTGTGTTGTAAAATAGTATACAATATCAGTGGCCGTTTTCACAGATTAGTTTAACTAGAAGAATGCGGTGAGAACGGCAACTGTATTGATACTACCAATCATTGATTATCGTGATTCTATTTAGTGTATGTTGGTATGTCGTCGTTTGTATTTCTAGATAGAATGGTACATGTGCACTATAATTGTATTAATTGTATCGTGTTCGTTAATACATATATACACATGTGATGAGACATACATAAACAACTAAACTACCACTTTAATAATCGCATCGAATGCTATTCCTGATACTCCATAATCCCTTACTGTCTGTTCTGTTCTTACAATTCGTTCCCACGATATAACAATTCGTTCCCACGAATTAACAATTCGTTCCCGTTGGAACGAATTGTTATTTCGTGGGAACGAATTGTTAAATTGAGGGAACTAATTGTTAATTCGTGGGATCGAATTGTTAATTCGTGGGAACGAATTGTTAAATTGAGGGAGCGAATTGTTATTTCGTGGGAACAAATTAATGAAAAAAAAGAATTATAAGTCCCCTGCGGGGCTCCGTACTGTTCCACGTTTTGCTGCCGACGAACTTTTGGCTATTAAACACATTAAATTTAAAAAAAAAAAATGTAAGTATGTGGAATTTCATCAAACAAAAATATGTGGGGAGGGTGACTTTTTTGTTATTGGTGAAAAAGTACTTACATTTAAATATTTTTTAGATTTAATGTGTTTAATATCCAAAAGTTCGTCTGCAGAAAAACGTGGAACAGACAGTAGATATTATTACCCAACCTCCTATATAAATTATAATTCATTAGTTTTGACTGTGTTCCTCATTTTTCATAGAACGCCTATATTCTCGTGAATAGTTACAGGCGTTCTATAATTACAATCGGTCGATGGGCCGAATGGGGTTCGCTGCGGGAAACTTCGTAACATGAAAGTGTGCCAATACCAACAAGCTATATGTTAGTTCAATATTGAAACATGCTAACACCTGTAAACATTGATAGGTTATATTAAAATAATAATACGCATGTAATTTGCAAAAAAATAGCTTCCCAATGAAATTTAGTTTAAATAGATTATCCCGTATGGAGCCTCATTTAGAACGTCTGGTACATAAAGAGTCAATATTTGAACCTTTTTACTAAACGCCATAGTGTCATGTGTCCAATTTTTTTTAATGTAATATACCAACCAATAACAAGTTTACGTTTAAAAAGTCAGCTATTTGTTGTTAAATGCGATTGTATTTTCATTGTGACGTCATACTATATTTCGTGTCCTGCCATTACACGTACTGGTTAAGACATCTTGAAATTATTGCTGTCTTCATTGTTGATAAGCTCTAAATACGGAAATACAGATACTCATTGTGTACTCGACGATTTGTGAATGCTACAGACGTACATTTCTGCAAATTTGCTAAAGTTGAGAGGACAATACGGCGACAGCCATGGCCCAAGACGCATCAATAATTGACCTACATTTTACAAGTCTACTAGGCTTCCAGACACGAAACATTCATTTCAGGTAAGAATTATTTCTTTATTACTGTTGACCAATATTTGAATCGTGCTGACTTCGACAGCACTTTTAACCACAGGGCTACTAAAATAATTCCATTGTATTCAATCTAACATGAATTCAAGTGGGTGGGGGATATTCAACATTGCCTGTGCATGTGCCGAGTCATTGGTTTTCGCGACCAATGTTGTTTCCACAATTGTTGTTTAAATAGCTAATTTCTAATTTATGGTGCATCTCGGACTCTGTGTGTTTGTGGCACCTCGATACTTGTAGATTCACTTTGAATATATGTTTTCAGTCCAACAAGTCAATTCATTATATATTTAGGCTATTATCTGTTATCTATTCACTATTGTCTATATAGGCGTGAGGTGTGCGAATCCAGGTACACTGCATGCATTTGCACACGGTGACTTTTCCCCGAAATATCATGAATATAGGCCGGTGCAGTATTTCTATTAAGTAAGTGTACCCGGCTTCGCACTATGTGGCTTTGCACACACCAATATTTTACATGACTGATTATTCATGTTGTTTTCTTAAGACAAGTGTTTTCAGAAAGTCACGTGTTTACACGATTTAGAAAACTATAACAACAGTGACCAAACAGTACAAAAATTGAAGTGCAGTATTTGTATTAAGTATTTGTATTGCAGTGGGTGGGCTTCCTAAAATTTATTTGTACACAGGGTACCCATGTTTGGTCTGGGGTGGTGATGAGGGACTTCTTTGCTTCATTGGGGGTGACCTCACAAAATATGGGCGGGGGTGGAGACTGTATGTTTGTTGGGATTACAATCGTGTCTGTTAATTCTGCGCACCTAATAATAATTTTCGTGAAAATGTCCATATTCCGTCTAAATTCCCTGAACATTCAAGGCAGTTCTTAGTCGAGATAATCACGGCTAAACAGATGGCTTTTACTATTTCATCTGTCGTCTATTATCTGTATCCGCCTAGCGGAGACCCAGCCAAATTTGATCAAAATATCAGTCCATTTTGTCCTTGAGTTTTGCGAATAATACGGGAATAAAATGATAACCAATGTCGGTATATTTGCATGTGTATTATTGGTTTATGAAGCTTTTTTTAACAGATCTGTTGTTGATCTATTCATTTAGTAAGCAGGACCACTAATCATTTTGACCATGTTCTGAATAACTTTTTACCAAACTATCGGAATGGGATAAAATTGTGACTTAGTATACCGTTAATCAGCTGATTTATTCCAAAATCAACATAATTTATTCTAACGTAAGCTGGGCAAAACATTACGTGAATTGTGCATTAGCCGGTGCGCAGAATTAGCCGAAATTACATTTTTTATATGCAGATCAGAATGTCAGTTTTCATTGGTTTGATACATGTACAGATATGTATGTCAGTGATTCTATATTTTATGTACATCTGGTGTCTGGTGTAATTTACTGACAAATCACACAATTTATAAGGAAATTTGTTTTTTTCAGTAAAGAAACTATGTATAATACCAATCCATTAAGAAAACAGTATTTACAATTCTTGTTATGTGTGTTTAGTTATTATTTTCTGTTGTTGGCATATGTATGGTGCACCAAATTGGCATGTCCCGATCATCAATCAGCACAGTTCACAAGCCCGTAATTCTCAAATCTTGTCAATTTGTACTTTACTATACATTGCATCTGAATTAAAATAGTTTAACATTGACATTAAACTTATTCTGCAATAATTTGCCTTTTGTTGTCAAAAATACTGACGTTAATGTATCTGTCCCGCGAAATCGAATCATTACCGTTACGCTGAAAAAAAATGTAAAATCAGAGTAACCTCCCTTTCCTACTCTCAGCTACTAATGCAATGAACACTGTTTATGGGCGCCAGATTTATAAATAAACACGGTGGTAACACAACTTAAGTCATTGCCGAGAACGAGACCGGTCTGTATTCGGAATTTTAAGGTTACACATTACATGCATCATTACCGTTCACGGTTTATACACGTCCATATGTATGTAGGTCGACTGAAACCAAAATTGGTAGATAGACACACTTACAACGTTGTCTTTGCATATTCTACCTTCATGATGCGTTGTATACAGAGGGGTGAAAAATGGGAGTTTTTAAAGAAAAATCATTACCGTTACGGTCATTTCCGTTACAAAATTGTGTATCGGTAATGACGATCGTGTAACGGCAATGATAAATTACCATACTAACCAGTCAGTTGATGCGTCAATTAGATATAAACCAGGTCCCATCAGTTGTCGGTCAGTAATGGCACATTTATTCAGACCTACAACATTTATATATCAGGATTTAATTAGTAACAACAAAAAACAGACACAGCTTGCAAGGAGTGTGGGTTTCTATTGGCAATCACATTAAAAGTAAACACTAACTTGAAGTTATATTGTACAGCATATTCAAAGTATAAATATGTTTGTTATATATGCTGTATTAGTATTTTAAATAAATAGAAAGTCATTACCGTTACGTTTTGTCATTACCGTTACATAATCATTGCCGTTACGCCCATATTTTTGGAGGCTGTGCTATTAATTAAATGTAGCTTTATAACGATGTTTGTAAATGTGGTAAAACACGGCATTCTGTTAGTTGCCAAGCTATTTTGTTTTGCTTAACTTTACTGATTCATATTAAATACATGTTGTTGGGTTACCATAAATGAGAAATTCCACGACTTGCTACTAAATTTCTGTTTTAGCTTACCATATTCTTGACACTTTTCTAAATAGATGCCCCTTCAGTTGATGTTTTATGCCGTTGAAAAGAAAAAAATATAAATGTAAAGCTATATTTACGTCATGTAAATGTACGTAACGGAAATTACATTTCTGAGACCCCTGGTCCCTTGAAGTGGAAATAAAATTAAAAAAATGGCGAGAACAATTGGCTATACTATTATAAATGTAACAACTGGACTGTCACCCAATGGAATTAACACAGTTTAATGAATTATTGGTTCTACATCGAAACTAGAAAAACGACACCAATATGTACATAAAATATAGAATCACTGATGTCTCATTATTATTGAACCATGTTATTGTAGTTGCGAACAATAACTCTTACAATCTACTCCTGTACCGTCTGTAGCAGAGTTACTATTCCATTCATACATGTAGGCTTCCTCTACATAATAGCTAATCAGATCGGATTTACACTTTAGTTGTTAATTGTGACACAATTTGTATATTTTCCATCTGAAAAAAAATATTATAAAAGTAATACGTATGGATCACGATTTGCCTGGTTTGGCCCTCAGGTACGTTTTCATCTTTCGCTCTTTCTGTTACCTGGCAGTTGAATTGGGTTATTGCCCATTATAGAAGTAGTAAGATTATTACTGATCCTACTGCTTTTGGGAGGGGCCATGTGATTCTGGTGTGGCGAGGACCTGGCATCAGATCAGGATCATCCTGATTTCAGGGCTGAGTATATAGTTCTTTTATTGTAAATATTCATTTCTGATTTTAGGATTTTCCCCCCATTTGTACATGTACTTGACCATGTACTTGTACAGGTAATATATGGGATTTATTACTAAACCCATTGACCCGGCCTTAAATGACCGCATCTGTTGATAGGCCGTTAGACCCCAACAAACAAATAAATGATATACGTAGGCTTCCTCTACAGAATAGCTAATCAGATCTGATTTACACTTTAGTTGTTAATTGTGACCTAATTTGTATATTTTCCATCTGAAAAAAATACTATTATAAAAGTAATACAAAACTTTACATGGGTGGTGGTCGAGAGAACGAGACGACGTAAATTAACGGTAGTAGTTCCTCTATATAGGAATCACTATTTGCCTGGTTTGACCCTTCAGTACATTTTTATCTTTGGCTCTTTTGTTACCTGGGAGTTGAATTGGGTTATTGCCCATTATAAAAGTAGTAAGATTATTACGTATCCTACTGCTTTTGGGAGGGGCCAAGTGATTCTGGTGTAGCGAGGACCTGGTATCAGACCAGGATTATTCTGAATTCAGCGCTGAATATATAGTTTTGTTATTGTAAATATTCAGTTCTGATTTTGGGATTTTCCCCCCATTTGTACATGTACGTGAAAATACACATGTACTTTTTCTTTTTATATGAAACGTGAATTTCGTCACTGATATCAGGGGCGATAACTGTGTTTCCATTAAAGGTTAATGGAAACTATATTCTGTCTGCTTAGTTTTGTTATGTGCACTATGATCGTACTTTATAATGTGTCAATAAAAATATTTGTTCGGGTGACACATTTAATTGGTATAAATAATTTAAAAATGTCATGTCTCATTTGCATATCAAAATAGCCTGATACACCGCGAGTCACTATCAGTAAAATCAATATTACTAAATGATTATATGTGTATAGTGGGCCTGCACTCGTAATTTTTAAAACTGGCTGAATACATGTACCGTAGTTACACAATTATACACTTATTTAATTCTTATAGGCAAACTGTTATGCCTACTAGATGGGACCACAGGTTGAAGTACATTGTAACGGACCGAGGTCTATAAATACATTAAATATGCCTAAAAGCGTCCATAAACGAAAAAAAAAAGCTAATAAAAATTTGTTACTCCCTCTATAACACACACATATATACCTCGGTCCGTTACTTCAACCTGTGGATGGGACCCCAACTTTAGCTGCTACATTTAATTTGCGAACCAGATCTCTTATTCACTATTCTGCAGAGGAAGACTATGAATGGAAACGTAACTCTGCTACGGACAGTACGGTTGTAGATTTCAAGAGTTACTGTTCACAACTATGAACAATGTGGCTTACTCGCTTACCACATTTATCCAAGTGTTGTGAGTTTGATGCCCGGGTGGGATGTAGTTCTCTAAGCACTGTTTCATGTTGGAAAGTTGCGGAGTCATTTGCTGAGTAATGGTTAATACTGGTAAGAAATTCAATAAAAGGCTAACCATGTACATAATAGTGTTTGATTGTTTGTTTCAGGGAAGCCATCTACAGATCTTAGCCATCTGGATTATTCGTCGAGCCTCTTCAACTTCACCCTGCAGTCGAGGCAGACACCAGCAGGGCTATTGAGATAGTATATGGGCGGTTTCAGAAGAAGCAGATAAGGCAGAAATTGTTTCTCATTCTGCTGTTGAAGGACAAAGGCCACAAGAAGAATCGCTGCCTGAAAACACTACTCCACCTGGGCAACAAGTTGCCAAACACTAGCGAAATGGGAACTGATCCAGTTCCTGACCTACACGAAGCAAAATATAGTGTCGCCATGACAGACTGTCATCATCTTAAGATCAGCGACATCTGAAAATATAACGCTCGAGGAAGAGCTTGAGAAAGACAAGTTCAGTTACAAAAAATTAACCATTTAACCGGAGTACCATCCATGCCAGTGGCAGTGTTTGTGTGGTTCTTAACTCTGATTTCTGCTCTAATCATCTAATCAACCTGTTGAAAGGATGTGTCGTGAAAACATGTTACTTCTTGTGTTGATGGAATTGAGAATGAATCTTATTCACACAAATCTGACTTGTGCAGTTTTAAGATTTGTCAATAATTTTTGAATCGGTGACTTATTCTTGTGGTGGACAGAATGGCATTTGTACATTTCTGATTATGTAACACTCGAAGGACTAGATATTGAAATGGTCAGAAATGTATTTACTATGCTTTTACACATATGTGGCTGTGACCACAGTTTGAAGTAACGGACCATGGCCTATAAATACATTAAATACACCTAAGAGCATCAATAAGTGAGAGAAAAATAAGCTAAACAAAATGTATTTACTCCATGTGTGCTATATGGGAGTAAATAATTTGTTTAGCCTATTTTATTTTACTTATTGATGTTTTTAGGTATATTTAATGTATTTATAGGTATTGGTCCGTTACTTTAACCGGTGGCTGTGACTGGAGAATGTGGTTTATGGGATTTGTGACCAGTGTAGCTCCTGATCAAATAGTACACTCCTGTAGCCTGATAATGATGTGGCTTGTTAGAAGCATGATGGAGATTTCATTGATGCAATGGTGAACAGTGCAGATCCTGTGCGGATATGTGTATCTACACTGGTTGCAAATCCCATAAGCCCCATTTCTCCAGTCACAGACACATATTTGAGCAAATTTAAAAATCCTACCGCCAACCTAGAGTGATTAGCATTTAAGGTATTGCATTCAATCTTTGATTCATAAATTTCTGTTTAACGTCCACAGTCTATAAACTCTATATTTGGTTGGTTTCACATTGTTTCAGATATCTTCGCAATAAAGGATTTTACTTGAAACATCCAGAATAGACCAAAGACAAACTTTGTAGACTTTCGAAGGGAAACGAAAATTTACGAATTAATGATGTATTTTTGTGCTATTATCATGATTATAATTGAAATCAATGCCCAATGGTTAAACTTGTAACAAATTACATATGTACAATAAATTTCGACTTCGAAATTTGACTTCGAATGAAATGGTGCAATTGGTTGATATTGGTCATTTGCAGTGCATGATGTGACAAACAACATATTGAGGCATCATCTGTAACACAGTGCCTTCAATCATGATTCATACCCAGGCATACAAAGTATGTCGAGGTGTATATAGTTTTTGTATTTTCGTCCATCCGTAAGATTTGTGTTAAAGGTTTTTGGGTACCCATTATATCTGCAACCGTAAATCGCATTGAGTTGAATCTTTATATACTTCTTTATCGTCATCCATATTTTTTATACTGTAGCAAACCGATGTGGCTTTCCTGCACAAGGTCAAATTACTTAAAGTTTTGAAATATTTGCATCAAACATGTCAAAGTTTTTAAGTACACAATGTCTCTGCAACCGCAAGTCGGGTTGACTTGAAACTTCATATATATACTTCTTTATGAAGTTAGAAGATCAATATTTTCTTTCTATAGCCCTGGTGGGTGCATGTGATGGGTAATTTAACAATCGCGATTCATCCTTACCGGAAATCCGACTGGAGACCTGGTTTGGCCCTCACATACGTCTTTGGCATTTTGTATGTGACAGTTGAATCTGGTTATATCTCTTGTGTTAGTATTACGATTATTCGTAATCCTTTTTTAGGGAAAGGGGCCAATTGACTTTGGTGTGGTATGGACCTGGCATCAGGTCAGGTTATTCTAATTTCAGGGCTGACTATATTTTTCTCGATGAAATTATTCCGTTCTGATTTTGGGATTTTCCCCCCAATGCAGCAGGTTAATACAGGATCGAACCCATTTGCCCAGCCTTATATGACCTGAGCTGTTGATAGGCCGTTAAACACCAATAAACAAACAAACAACTTTGGCATTTGGTATCCGACAGTTATATCCTTTATGTGAGTATTAGACCATAGCTGTTGATAGGCCGTTAAACACCATTAAACAAACATTATATACGGCTTTCATGCACACGGTAAAGGTGAAATTACTTTGAAACTTGCGTTAAATGTTTTGAAATATATGCGTTAAAGTTTTAAGTAAACATATATTTGTCTATCAACAATCAACATCCATATTTTCATTTTATAGCCCACGCATGTGACTTTCATGCCCAAGGTCAAGGTCAAATTGTGTTAAATGTTTTGAAATATTTGCATTAAAGTTTTAAGTACACAATTTATCTGCAACCGTATGTTAGATCAACTGGAAATGTCACATACTTCTTTATCAACATATTTTCATTCTATATCTCACCTAAGCGGCTTTCATGCCAAAGGTCAAGGCCAAATGACTTTGCTGCGGCCGAGGTTATGTGTGAGACCCCGCTCACCGCTCACTTGCTCTAGTCCTTAAAAGCAAGAATAACATATCTTACCATACTGATTTCTTTTGTTTTTTTCGGATACATGTACTGATTTTGTGTCCCACGCATAACTGGAATTCCTTTTTGTATATTTATCACAACTCTTGCCTCACTAATATTCCAGTGTTCTCCCTTTGTTTTTTCACGCATTGATTTTGTATCTGGCACATGGCGAAGGTATCGTGGGTATTGTCAAAATCGGATGATACATCATACAAGATGGCCGCCGACAGGTCATCTTTTAATTATAGATTTCGTCTTCTTCTCATGTACCGTTTGGCCGACGCTGGTCAGACTTCACAGTTGTGGTGCGTGGGTGAAGCATTTTCATATTTGTTCAAATGGAGGTTGTCGCATAATCCAAGATGGCCGTCGTAGAAAATTTGGTAAAATTCTTAAAAAAATCATATCAACCATGTTAATTTTACATTATTATTATTTTTACATCAAGCTTGAATTGCCACTTTGATATCAAGGGCGATAACATTGACTCTTTAAAATGTTAATGGAAACAACTATTTATTCTCTCTATTTATCTTTTGATGTGCAATGATCATATTTTGTAACAAGTCAATACAAATATTTATTCAGGTGACACATTTAGTTGATATAAATAAAAAAATAAAAAGACCTGCCTCATTTACAATCAAAATAGCACGATGATACAACCTATCAGTAAACCTAAGATTACTAAGTGAATATTTCTGTGTAGCGGGCACTCGTATTTTTTAAAACTGTTGGAATAGTTACACAATTATACTTATTTAATATTTAATTCCTATAAAGAACACTTTGTGCCAAACAGATGTGACCCCAATTCAAATCATGATTTGCAACTTTGCTGAAGGATGTCTGGCACCCAGTCATTAAGTGCAAAGGCACGACACGTGTCTTATCAGCTCATTCACAAACACCACATCATACAAAACACTTGTCACATGGATTCACCAGTGGGTGTGTAATTGTATCCCGTAACATTTGGTCAGGTATGTATTTTTTTACTTTAACCTACGTTTTCTGGGGGAAATAACTACCTGTATAATATATGTGAAAATCACTACAATGGAAGAAATTGAATGTATGTTCTCGCACCCCCTTCCAAACTCCATTCACAATTCACACCCCCTCTGCATGAATCTGGCTACTCCACTGCAGTGCAAAGTCGCAGAACAATGTTTGACATACAGCCGTTTGAATGTGTACTTGTGTGTGTGTAATATTTCTCAGACTTTTTCAAGGCAATGATTTCTGTTTCGATGTAATGTATGACCTGTCGTGAATTTCACTCACAAGTTCATATTAGTGCTTGTAGGAGTATTTGATATCCAGTATACATTTTCCACGGCTTTCACATTCTGTAAAACCGTCTGGAGTTTCGACAATGAAATGGAGAAATGGCAAACATTGTCATGTGTTTGAATGTGGATTATTTCTGGCACTCATATCTTTGGCTTATAACGTCGTTCAAATTGTACTGCGTCAATTTTATCGAATTTAAGATTGCAT
The DNA here is from genome assembly GCA_029237695.1 of Conchocele bisecta. NCBI lineage: Eukaryota > Metazoa > Mollusca > Bivalvia > Lucinida > Thyasiridae > Conchocele > Conchocele bisecta. The sequence continues at coordinate 10,012,731 of CM055266.1, read as the reverse complement.
ATTTCATGACTTTCTTCAAAACGCCAGTTTTAGAAGTTGATGGTTTTAGGATTTTTATATCATGCATTGCAGTGTCGATGATAAGTCGCTAGGTGGCGTTGCCAAGTCGGACTGTTGTACTGTGCGGACTCACCGAAACAAACCGCCAGTGGACGCGTTACACTATGTTTGCAATGTAATCTCCCTGGGTAAGTTTATAGATCGCGGCTCAGTCAGCGTGCGACTAGATGCCGGTTCTTTTTGTTAGGGGGAAGTACTAAAATTGGGAAAATTGGGCCCGCGCAATATTTAAAATTGCGCCATGTCAATTAAAGGTGGTGCAGGATGTTGAATGTAATATCTTTATAATGGAAAGACAGAGTTTAATGAAACATAACGCATTAAATGCTTAACAGGTTGCCAATTAGTATCCCCTCGCCGACAGGCAAGAGCTGGTATATCGTTAGTCCATGTACTGCGTACGTATGTACGTACGCTAGTAACACCTTTCATTTTTCAATAACTTGTGAATTTCTTCCACGATTTTTATATTATTTGACCATAATGTGTGTCTATGGAGCATGGTTTAGCATATGAGTAGACTCATATGACCCACGTTCGACCGCCCAAGGTCACGGAGTACTTTTTTATTATCAAGGCTGCCAGCGAGGGGATTAGCTTCGTTTAATGATGCCAGTGCGAGGGGATTAGCTTCGTTTAATGATGCCAGTTCTTGCATTATGGTATAGTTTGCTTTAATCTAACAATTTTCTGGTTTTGACGAAGAATCGGTTACCATGTATGTGAATAAAAATCTAAAGAACGTGAATGTATGGTGTGATACATATCATCGAACCGGTATGTCACTTCTATGGTGTGATACATATCATCGAAATCCGTCCGTTTGCTTGGAAAAGTTTCAAGAAAATTTACTGTAAAAATGACGTCACAGAATACGTCACGTCGGAAAAGCAGGTTCGGAAACCACTGATCCCATACCCTGATATCTATAACTTTACATGCTACTTGCAAACATGTAGTTGGCCTCAATAATAATAACATACACTCAAAGCGTTCTTTTATAACATGATCATTCATGTTATAATTGTTCTTGTTTACATTCGGCCGCTTGACTATGAAACAGTTTCACGCGCAGGCAATAGTACTTTAATTTCTTCACCCTACTATTGACTGGTCATGTGACTTGCTTTGCTTCGGATCGAATCACATGATAAATCGAGCCAATGAAAACGCGTTTGATCACGCGAATAGTCATTTCCGTTTCATGGAACGCGGACAGATGTAAAACATTTGGCAGTTGTGGCTTGTAGCGTTTTAGAACTGTGTTGGGTAATAAAACAACTATTTCATTGCCATTCGGGGAACAGTCAAAACTATTGCCCCGAGATGCTGTGGACGACCCGATGAACTATTGCCCGAGGCCTGTTTTGACTGTTCCCCGAATGGCAATGAAATAGTTGTATACTATTGGTTGCTGATTATGTACTCATATGGCACTGATCATCAGTAGGAGGAGCTTAACCAATGGTATATTATGCTGGTTCATTGGGACTGGCCGGGCACAACGCGAAGTAAGGAATCACAGTAAATGTTAACTTTCTTTAGAAAGTTTAGATACATTTTAATAAACTTGTCCATTAACTAAATAATAAGTAAGAATTTTAAATGGACTTGAGTTTTGTTAATTAAATGCCAGCAAGCCAACACTACCCAATGGGTAACACGTTGTTGACACATCACTTGTATGATACATGTGTAATTGAGCTCCCGACCATATCCCAAAACAATAACAACTATATTTTCTTTGATATGCAATACGTACCACTATACGCCACAGCATTGAATTGCACACTCACTGTTGGTGTTATGCATAAAATAGTTCGCTGTATTCATATCGCGCTGAACTTTTGGCGTTAAGTATACTTGTGTCACCTGTCTTACAGTTATGAGATAATGACCTATTTTTATAGTTTCCGAAAATCCCTAGCTAGTGCACCACATGTGGGTGGTGAGCTAATATGGTATCAGCAAATGACAATGGATACACTCTTTCAGCGTGTAGCTGTGCATGGATAAATGTTGAGGATGGCTTTTGTGACCAGCGTATATCCAGAACGACCTGTGCATCCGCACAGTCTGATCAGGATCTGCACTATTAACAATTATAACAATTAAACACAATATGCACTGTTCACAATTCCAATTATTAAACGCATATCGCAAATAATATAGATCGTTATCAGGTTACAGGAGAGTGCTATGTTATCAGGCGATACACTGGTAACAAACCCATAAGCCCCATTTCATCATTCACAGTCACATATGTAACATAATACTTATTCAGTTTTCCGAGTTTTTGTTTTGATACTGGCAAATGACCTCGGTGTATACATGTACAACGACATACAAAACCGTTAATTCTGGCTAGAGAAGTGTGATTTCCGGAAATAGCTACCACTGTGGACCCAGATCACCCCCTACATCCGCGAGGTCAGATCAGGGTATTAAATATTCACCACTGAGTTAGAAAAACAAATGCCATAAGCCTAATGCTACGGAGCCCCGCAGGGGACGTAGAATTCTTCTTTGTTTTCATTAATTCGTTCCCACGAAATAACATTTTTTTCAATTCATTCCCTCAATTTAACAATTGGTTCCCACGAATTAACAATTCGATTGGATTGGTAGGGAAATTAACATATCAAAATCCATTTCAGTTACTTAGGGATGAAATCGTTAACAGGACTGTCTGAACAAACCACCTTTATATTTCAATTACACCGCAGCTGATAACAAAACGCTCGTGTGACATGCACGTAACATAAGACTGATCGAATAGTGGCACGTTTGATCAGACTGTGCGTACCACAGGCTGATCTGCGATACGTGAATGACGTACGTCATAAGGTGCATTTGCTCTGTCCGATTCCAAGTTTACGACAATTGTAAATCGCCAATATCAATCTCGTGGAATAGTCTCGTAAATTGTCAGCATGTGTGCATGTATTTATTTGCACCATGGTTAAAGTTTATCAATATCTACACAGGCAATATGAAACAAGTAGGCCATCGCCGCGTACAAAGTTCAATTTATACACATGTAATATAATCTAATCCGGCGGTTCACTTTACGCGTTCAAACATATTTTAGATAAAGAGTTATTATAACCACAAAGGTTTTTAGCGGGACGAAATTGAAAGTGCATATGGTTTAAAGGTGCATGCTCACTTAGTAGACACAAAATGTTCTGTATATCAGTCATTTTCTGGTAAAATAAATAGAGAATAGTAGGTTAATGCCGTGAATGGGAAAACATATCTGGCAAGGCTCAGGTAGGTGTTAACGGGATGGGCGAGGCTCTGCCATTCACGGCACTAACCTACTATTCTATTTATCCCGTCAACACCTACAAATTGCTGTAAAATACAAAAATAGTATTGACTGGATATCAAAAATGTTTCACGGCACCGTGTTTCACGGCACATACGCACTGTGTTGACGGGATAAACATTCATTCACCATTAACCAATGTAGTGATTGCCATTATTACACATTTTATATCAGACCTGAATTTCTACACTAATGTCAGGGGCGATAACCGTGTTTCCTTAAAATGATAACGGACATTACTATTTTATCTCTGTATTTATTTTTTGATGTGCAATAATCATACTTTATAATCTGTCTAAAATATATTTTTTTCAGGTGACGCATTTAATTAGTATAAATAATTAAACAAGAGGGCCATGATGGCCCTAATTCGCTCACCTGACCCCATGAACACCAGAGGAGAATGTGACATTGAGTTCATGTGTTTTAAAAAAATTGTGCTATTTTTAGATGGCGGTCATCTTGGATTAAGCGATGACTCTCATTTTACAAAATCTGAAAATGCTTCACCCAGCATCGGCCATGTGGTTCCTGAGAAAAAGACGTTAAAAATCTTGAATAAATGGACCTTTTGGTGGCCATCATGGATGACATAATCATCCGATTCCGACAAATATTGCACAAGAGTGATCGCCTCATTGATACCTTCAATTTGATATATGACATGACCATATTCAGTCAAAAATCCAATTTGACCCCACGGGCCACGCCCATTTTTGACCCCGGGGTCACCATTTTAACAACTTTCAAAGAGCAATGTACATCGATCATTCCTACCAAGTTTCGTCGAAATACGGCTAGCGGTTCATGAGAAGAAGATTTTTTAAGAATTTATGCTATTTTTAGATGGCGGCCATCTTGGATAAGCGATGACCTCCATTTTAACAAATCTGAAAAGGCTTCACACATGGACCATAACTTTTAAGTTTGGCTACCATGGGCCAAGCGGTTCATGTGAAGAAGAATTTTGAAATCTCTGATAAAAGAACGACCTTTTGAAATTTCGGCGGCCATCTTGGATGACATAACAATCCGATTTGGACAAAAAATGTACCAGAGTGATCGCCTCATTGATACCTTCGATTTGATATATAACATGACCATATTCGGTCAAAAATAAAAGTTGACCCCACGGGCTACGCCCATTTTTGACCCCGGGGTCACCATTTTAATAACTTTGAAAGAGTATTGTACATTGATCATTCCTACCAAGTTTCGTCGAAATCCGGCTAGCGGTTCATGAGAAGAAGATTTTTTAAGAATTTATGCTATTTTTAGACGTCGGCCATCTTGGATTAGCGATGACCTCCATTTTAACAAATCTGAAAAGGCTTCACACATGGACCATAACTTTTAAGTTTGGCTACCATGGGCCAAGCGGTTCATGTGAAGAAGAATTTTGAAATCTCTAATAAAAGAACGACCTTTTGACCTTTCGGCGGCCATCTTGGATGACATAACAATCCGATTTCGACAAAAATTGCACCAGAGTGATCGCCTCGTTTATACATTCAATTTGATATATGAAATGACCATATTCAGTCAAAAATAAAATTTGACCCTTATTTGACCCCACGGGCCACGCCCATTTTTGACCCCAGGGTCACCATTTTAACAAATTTGAAAGAGCAATGTACATCGATTATTCCTACCAAGTTTTGTCGAAATCCGGTTGGCGGTTCTTGAGAAGAAGATTTTTTAAGAATTTGTGCTATTTTTAGACGGCGGCCATCTTGGATTACGTAATGACGTAATTTTAACAATTTTGTAATCCCCCTACCTAAGGACCATGACCATGAAGTTTGGTGACCATAGGCCCAATGGTTACCGAGGAGAAGACGTTTGAAAATGTTCACGGACGACGACGACGACGACGACGACGACGGACGACGACGGACACATTGCGGTAACAATAGCTCACATGAGCTTCGCTCAGGTGAGCTATAAAGATCATGCCTCATTTGCATATGAAAATACCTGATACCACGCGCGTCACTATCAGTAAAATAAACATTACTAAATGATTATGTATGTACAACGGGCATTCGTAAGGTTTATAACCCGTGGAATAGTGACACAATTATACACTTATTTAATTCCTGCAAAGAACAGTATGTGCCTACTGAGTGGGCATGTACCTTTAATGTAATTGTACAGTGAGGGAAGGTCACATGGTAGACTGGCCTTCGCCAATTGTGCCACCTTCGTTAAATAGTGTTTAAATGCATTATGAAGTAAAATAGATGGTACTATATGTGTTTTGTCGTCATTTGCTGAGTCCTACGTGACACGCCATGGGATTTTGTACCTTCGGGCATTGCTTAACCCTTACACTGCTGAATGAAATGTTGTCGTCTGCTGTTTATGTTTTATTAAAAACACCAAGGTGCACATCTTCAATATGTGTAGAAGACGTGTGTATTGTTTCAGATTGATCGACTGAACGGTTTCGGAGGAGTTGTGTGCACAAACTATGAACTTTTTCTGTCAGCCGCCCGCCCACCTCCCCGCGGCGGTAAAACATAATACGTACCGTTTTTTGAAAACGGTCGTATAAAAGGAAGGCTCATACTTAAATTTTCCTTTAACTTAATATTATCCCAAAAAAAGATTGTGTTTGCATTGTTTATATGGCCGTAAAACTTGGGCAGGTTTCGTGAAACAGACAGTAGTTACAGTCGCATATAATTAACTTGCTAAAGTGTATGCTCCCGATTTGTGTGATGGTTTGTCGGCCGTCACAGCTATATTCCCGCAAGAACTCAACAATTAAACATGTCCGACCAAAGTTAGAAGCCTTGTTCATATATATAGTTATACCGATGAAAGCCGAAACATGCCGAATGCCTGTGTTCTCGACTAGATATATACTGGATATTTAGACGATCCTACCCTTAAATATAAGCCGAATCGAAATTATGACTACGTTTATGTTGTCAAATACCCAAACATAGCACATGCATGTACACTAAAACAAGAGCACGCAATGCATGCAAGTATCTATAATATAGTATGTATATAATATGTATATAACTTACCAGTTCACATACGTTTGTAAAGTTAGACGGTAACTAAATGTATCGTCCACACTCTTGTTGACGCAAAATCACCGAGCATGTCGGGGTATTATGCAAATAACCGAAAATAAAGTTGCATACTATACTTGGCGTGAAAAGTTGTGAACACTACGTTCTAAATCAATCATAAATAACACTATATTAGTATTATTATTATCAGATAATAGTGCACAGACTTACGACGCGGACAAAGTCCCGCCCCCTTAACGTACTACCTAGCATATTAGGGGAATAACTCGCAGCGTGCTAGTTTCACATTCACAACCGGGATATATCATATCATTGTCTATTTGGAATGTATAAGTTGATTGAAAAAAGCGTGTGTTGTAAATGTTAATGATTTCAAAGTGCTCTGAAGATGTGTTATTAGTTGACTAGAGAGACTAGATGTTTTACACAGTAAACAATGACCATTACATAGTTTGGCAATGGTTTAGGAGTTGACCGAAGAATAGCTCATATAACTCAGACAGATAACACCATGCCTCATTTGCATATGAAAATAGCTTGATACCACCGCGCGTCAATATCAGTAAAATATATATTAGTAAATGATTATATATTGTATAGCGGGCACTAGTAATTTTTATAACTGTTATAATAGTGACATAAGTATACACTTATTTAATTCCTATAAATAGAGAATACCAGGCTAGTGTCTTGATATCAAATTTATCAGGCAAGGCTGGGAAACGCGTAGGAATTCCGGGGCTTGCCGAGGAATTCCTACCGTTTCCGAGCCGAGCCTGATAAACTTGATATCAAAATACACTAGCCTGGTATTCTATTCATCAGGTAACGTTTTATGCTCGAAAATGACCACAGATGACGTCGTTATCTATGGACAGAACGAGGACTTGTTTACGTTGCGGCATTACACTGACGTCATTCGGTAACGTCACGTGACGTCAACCGACCAATGGAACGTCAGTTTTCACTTTGTTGTAACCCGGATGTTGATATCAGGTCAATGCCTGATACAACAATATGTTATCAGTCAGTGCGTATTCGGTCAATACAGGGCAGTTACCTGATAAAGAACAGTTTGTGCCTACTGAGTGGGCATGTACCATTAAGTTTGGCATGTATAATATTCTCACGTGGGTACTGTATGACAGCACGTGTGTTTCGACTGCGAGGCGTTTTTATAGGAATGAGATTTACCATCTTGTAGCTGTATTGAAAATTCACTGAATGATAGGCAGCTTGATGGCAAGAGGTGACGATAGTCTGCCACTGTATCATAAGCCATACAAATAATGGCCAATGAAAAACCATTTGGTATACATGGATTTTGATTTAATGTGTAAATAGTGTGTGTTGTAAAATAGTATACAATATCAGTGGCCGTTTTCACAGATTATTTTAACTAGAAGAACGCGGTGAGAACGGCAACTGTATTGATACTACCAATCATTGATTATCGCGATTCTATTTATTGTATGTTGGTATGTCGTCGTTTGTAATTCTAGATCGAATGGTACATGTGAACTATATTTGTAATAATTGTATCGTGCTTGTTAATACATATATACACATGTGATGAGACATACATAAACAACTAAACTACCACTTTAATTCCATCGAATGCTATTCCTGATACTCCATAGTCCCTTACTGTCTGTTCTGTTCTTACAATTCATTCCCACGATATAACAATTCGTTCCCACGAATTAACAATTCGTTCCCGTGGGAACGAATTGTTATTTCGTGAGAACGAATTGTTAAATTGGGGGAACGAATTGTTAATTCGTGGGAACGAATTGTTAATTCATGGGAACGAATTGTTAAATTGAAGGAGCGAATTGTTATTTTGTGGGAACGAGTTAATAAAGAAAAGAATTATAAGTCCCCTGCGGGGCTCCGTACTGTTCCACGTTTTGCTGCCGACGAATTTAGGCTATTAAACACATTAAATTTCAAAAGAAAAAAATGTAAGTATGTGGAATTCATCAAACAAAAATATGTGGGGATAGTGACTTTTTTGTTATTGGTGAAAAAGTACTTACATTTAAATATTTTTTAGATGTAATGTGTTTAATATCCAAAAGTTCGTCTGCAGAAAAACGTGGAACAGACAGTAGATATTATTACCCAACCTCCTATATAAATTGTTATTCGTTAGTTTTGACTGTGTTCCTCATTTTTTTACATTCGGCCGCTTGACTTAGTATGAAACAGTTTCACGCGCAGGCAATAGTACTTTAATTTCTTCACCCTACTATTGACTGGTCATGTGACTTGCTTTGCCTCGGATCGAATCACATGATAAATCGAGCCAATGAAAACGCGTTTGATCACGCGAATCGTCATTTCCGTTTCATGGAACGCGGACAGATGTAAAACATTTGGCAGTTGTGGCTTGTAGCGTTTTAGAACTTTGTTGGGTAATAAAACAACTATTTCATTGCCATTCGGGGAACAGTCAAAACTATTGCCCCGAGATGCTGTGGACGACCCGATGAACTATTGCCCGAGGCCTGTTTTGACTGTTCCCCGAATGGCAATGAAATAGTTGTATACTATTGGTTGCTGATTATGTATTCATATGGCACTGATCATCAGTAGGAGCTTAACCAATGGTATATAATGCTGGTCCATTGGGACGGGCCGGGCACAACGCGAAGTAAGGAATCACAGTAAATGTTAACTTTCTTTAGAAAGTTTAGATACATTTTAATACACTTGTCCATTAACTAATTAATAAGTAAGAATTTTAAATGGACTTGAGTTTTGTTAATTAAATCCCAGCAAGCCAACACTACCCAATGGGTAACACGTTGTTGACACATCACTTGTATGATACATGTGTAATTGAGCTCCCGACCACATCTCAAAACAATAACAAATATATTTTCTTCGATATGCAAACGTGCATTACGTACCACTATACGCCACAGCATCGAATTGCACACTCAAATTTGGTGTTATGCATAAAATAGTTCGCTATATTCATATCGCGCTGAACTTTTGGCGTTAAGTATACGTGTGTCACCTGACTTACAGTTATGAGATATTGACCTATTTTTATATTTTCCGAAAATCCCTAGCTAGTGAACCACAGGTGGGTGTGAGCTAATATGGTATGACAATGACAATGACAATGACAATGGATACACTCTTCGTGTGGCTGTGCATGGATAAATGTTGAGCATGGCTTTTGTGACCAGTGTAGATCCAGAACGACCTGTGCATCCGCACAGTCTGATCAGGATTTGCACTGTTCACAATTCCAACAATGAAACACAATCTGCACTGTTCACAATTCCAACAATGAAAGACATACCGCAAATAATTTAGATCGTTATCAGGTTACAGGAGAGTGCTATGTGATCAGTAGCCGATTTCATCAAAATTGTAAAGTATACTTATCTAGCAAAGTATACTTTGAAGGAGTAATCACTTAGTTTCCCCGAAATGCATTATGTCATATAGAACTAACGACTGCATATATTTGATGATTAATGTAATAAATTCAGTATAATAAAATATAATAAATTTATCCTTAAATTGAAAATTTCTCCCTCAAAGTATACTTTGCTAGATAAGTATACTTTGCAATGTTGGTGAAATAGGCTACAGGAGCTACGCTGGTAACAAACCCATAGGCACCATTTCATCATTCACAGTCACATATGTAACATAATAATTATTCAGTTTTCCGAGTTTTTGTTTTGATACTGGCAAATGACCTCGGTGTATACATGTACAACGACACACAAAACCGTTACTTCTGGCTAGAGAAGTGTGATTTCCGGAAATAGCTACCGCTGTGGACCCAGATCACACCCTACATCCGCGAGGTCAGTTCAGGGTATTACATATTATCCCGTCAACACAGTGCGTATGTGCCGTGAAACACGGTGCCGTGAAACATTTTTGATATCCTGTCAATACGACCTAATCACGGCGTATGAATATGTGCGGTGGCTGGGATTATTTGTTTGCATTTTAAAGCCATTAGTAGATCTAGGTGTTGACGGGATAAATAGAAAAGTATGTTAGTGCCGTGAATGGGAAAATATCTGGCGCGGCTCGGAAACGGGATGTGCTCGGCAGAGCCTCGCCCATCCCGTTTCCTAAGCCTTGCCAGATAGTTTTCCCATTCACGGCACTAACCTACTATTCTCTATTTCGCCACTGAGTTAGAAAAACAAATGCCATAAGCCTAATGCTACGGAGCCCCGCAGGGGACGTAGAATTCTTTTTTGTTTCATTAATTCGTTCCCACGAAATAACATTTCGTTCAATTCGTTCCCTCAAATTAACAATTGGTGTTCCCACGAATTAACAATTCGATTGGATTGGTAGGAAATTTAACATATCAAAATCCATTCCAGTTACTTAGGGGTGAAATGGTTAACAGGACTGTCTGAACAAACCACCTTTCTATTTCAATTACACCGCAGCTGATAACAAAACGCTCGTGTGACATGCACGTAGCATAAGACTGATCGAATAGTGGCACGCGTGATCAGACTGTGCGTCTGGGCTATGCGAATGACGTACGTCATAAGGTGCATTTGCTCTGTCCTATTCCAAGCTTCCGACAATTGTAAATCGTCAATATCAATCTCGTGGAATCGTCTCGTAAATTGTCAGCATATGTGCATGTATTAACTTGCACCGTGGTTAAAGTTTATCAATATCTACACAGGCAATATGAAACAGGGAGTTTTCGTTTTGGCAATGTATATAAAACCGCCGTGTATGAAATTCAATCTATACATATGTAATTTAACCGGCGCATATAACCGGCGCTTCACTTTAGAGAATTATTATAACCACAAAGGTTTTTAACAGGACGAAATTGTATGTACACATGGTTTAATGTAATTGTACAGTGAGAGCCACTATACAGGCCTATACTGGCCTTGGCCAATTGTGTCCCGTTCGTTAAATAGTGTTTAAATACATTATCAAATCTAATACTATATGTGTTTTGTCGTCATTTGCTGAATCACAATTATTATGTGAGACGATTTGGGATTGTGTACCTTCGGTCATTTGCTTAATTTCATTAAATACGTATACTACAAAATGTACAATGTCTTCCGTAAATGGAATTATATTCCGCATGTTACATATTGTAAACGTATTTAATGAAATTATGCAGATCTCCGAAGGTACAAAATCACATGGCGCGTCTCAATTATTCGTGCGAACTTTCGTTTGTCTCTGGAATTTGTATTACATTTCGAGTCACTGGTGCTTCACTCCGCACCGGCATAAAATGTTTCACGTCGAAATAGTCGCCGGACTTTTTACGAATTCCCATTCAGGTACATGCAGAATACACTGCAAAAAGTCAGTTTCGTCAGGTAACCGGCACACATAAATATGCGCGTGTTACTAGACGTGGAATGCATTTCTCTGATACCTCTAAGTAGAGCTGAGTGGGATCCCATCAGGAAACTTGTGCATTTTTCGAATTGAAACATGTTACGCCGGCGCGGAGTGTATCACCAGTGCATGTATGCTATACAGGTAATCTTTGGTCATTTTCGAGCATAAAACGTTATCTGATAAACAGAATATCAGGCTACTATCTTTCGATATCAAGTTATCAGGCTCGGCTCGGAAACGGTAGGAATTCCTCGGCAAGCCTCGGAATTCCTACGCGTTTCCTAGCCTCGTCTGATAAACTTAATATCAAAAGACACTAGCCTGGTATTCTCTATGTATCACCAGTGCATGTATGCTATACTGGTAATCTAGGGCGTGATTGGTCATTCATACCGGCCATACACAACCACCTGCGTTACTCATGCCCAGCTGTCCACGTTTCTAAACATATATTGGCAATCACAACTCGCAAGCCAGCCAACTAGTTTGATGTGCTAAACCTGATCTGTAGCATGGCTCAGGCTAAACCAATCAAGCTGCTTGATTTCAGGTACACTATTCAAGTATTTTGAAATAAAAACAAATAGCGGCAAGGTTATCGCAGACGGTGGTGTGCAACCAATTTGTGTTATGGCAGAGTGTTGTGCCGCAGAGCTCCAGATAAGTTGTTTGTTGTTTTCAATTCAATGCGTATTTTACTTTTGCAAATGTATTATACATTTTCTTCCTTATTAAATAGGGAACAAATTGTTAAACACTGTTTGCTTTTTGCAGCTCAACTAAGTAAATTTCAACTTTCTTACGGTATTTTCACCACTCAATTTGAAAATCAATGCAAATTTTACATTTCTGTGAGTATTTTGTACTCTCACTTTTGATAACCAATGTGTTTTCTGCTAAAATAAGTGCGTAAATACGTCAATACGCACCTTATCTGCAGCTTAGTGTCTATGTTCAAACAGCATATTTTGGTAATACTTAATGCACGGTTCGTCCGCATCACAGGTGACTAAAAAATCGCTTGCCAGTATCATGATTTGTATAAGTGTATATATAATTTCTATTAGAAAGCATCTGATTTATTTTCTGGCACCTGTGGTCCGCATGTACGAGGATATTATCGACCGTATATATATTCTTTATTTCCTGTATAAGAGATTACATAAAAGATACAACATGAAGTAAACACATAACATATGGGTATATGATATAATGATAGATGAATATTGTTACATGACTGTCGTTCTTTGACACCCTCACAGCGGTGTTAAAACGTACAGCGCGTAGCTGCCATTAGTATAGGCCAAAAGGCCCGGGCCTGCACATCGTTTTGACTAAAAAAAAAGAGAAGAAAAACCGAGGTATTTAATATGCCTACCTAGATCTACCCGTCCTGGGCCTATATATACCTATATTAATATATAATACCTTATGTACATGCATAGCCAAGCAGAACAGTGTATTATCTTGTGTTTTGTTGTAAAAACTGTCATTCAATTCAGTCCGAATTGGTCTTTAAAATGCAGCAGAATGCAGGAAATTGCATCCTCATAAAAACTTTTTACTGGGGAGCATTCACCTGGACACCCCCCCCCCCCCACCCCAGGCCCGTACGCAGGATTTTTGTATTGGGGGTGCGTCAGGGGCGAGCCCCACGTAGTGGAGCGAGATATGATTGTAATGAATCCAGTGCACCAGTGGACGATTCTTCTCATGTGCATAACTATATGACTAAATCTATTAAAATCGGTGCATTCACTTAGCCAATAAAACATAATAAAACAGATCCTATGCATGCAACATTCATTGGACGTCGTCCTAAACCTAAACAGACTGCACAGACGATCGGATGTACATTGCTACTCCTGTACACATTGTCACCAACCGATTACACACTCACACATATACCATACAATAGTTATTCAGTTGTGCATCACTATAGACCCTGACTACCTCAAACGGCAGTTTCTGGCCAAATGCATAATAATTGCTCAAACTTGGGTTTGGGCGCCTGAACCATTATTTAGACTCTCAAACTGGGGTTTAGTGAATTATTGTGCATTTGGCGAGCCCAAACTAGGGTTTAAATGAACCTAACCTAGGGTTTAAGATACAAACCATGGTTTAAGGAAGTATTGACTTCGGACTGTGTGTGTAGCAGTCACAAAACGATTGCGGGTATGCTGAACCCTAATGTAGTGAGGGACGGTAGTCATAGAGAATAGTAGGTTAATGCCGTGAATGGGGAAAATATCTGGCAAGGCTTACGAAACGGGATGGGCGAGGCTCTGCAAAATGCAAAAAAATAACCCCAGTCACCGCAAATATCCATACACAGTGATTAGGTCGTATTGACAGGATACCAAAAATGTTTCACGGCACCGTGTTTCACGGCACATATGCACTGTGTTGACGGTATAAAAAATAAATTCGCAGATCTTGCTAACATTTCCAAATGTGGCACAATTGACCTTCAGATAATACCGTTCAAGAATGTTGATGGAAGCAAACTGAATGTTCATTTTCTTGGCTATTTATAGCAGAAATCTAAGATGGCCACCAATGAAGCATGTTATTGTCATATCTTAACACTCGGTGATGCTATGTGCAAACATTTGATATTGATGTTATAGTTGTTGAGATCAATGAGTATGTTGGTGAAGTTTGTGAAATGATTCTGGGTCAATGTCACGTTATGTAAGTCAAGGTCAATGTCAAATGACCCTGAAATGCAGAAATATTCTTATTCCAGTAATCGTTGTACCACTCGTGTTTGTTGTCTTATCAAGTATAATGCGTTAGAGCTGATTATTTCAATTGATGAAGTACTTGACTTTAAAAAAAAATTGGGGGATGGGGGTATCAATGTCGTATATTTTGTGGTCAAGGTTAGTTATTATCAGTATAAGTGGACATAAGAAACTGTATGTATTGAATGGTGTTTAACGGGGTGTTAGGTCATGTAAGTTACGTCATTTAGGCTGGGTTAATGTGGACGAATCCCATATTTCACATGTACGGATGGGGGAAAACCTCAAAACCTGAACAAAATATTTACAATTTTTTTTTTTTAAATTACAATACATGTAATCTGATCTGGTGTCAGGTCCTCACCACACCAGTCACGTAGCCCCATTCCGTAACGGTAAATAGGCTTAGTACTATTGTTGCTACTTTTATAATGGGTATAACCGGATCAAGTCAAACCTGAGGGTCACCCTTCGCATGCTCTCAACCAGCTGCCTGCCAGGGAAAACATTGAAGCAAGTTATGCAATCAATATGTTAACATGTGCTCGCTGTCAACAGTACACTAGGAAGAAACTAACTTGGAAAAGTCGCGGGAATACTGGACGAGGCCTTCCGGCCTTCGTCCAGTATTCCCGCGACTTTTCCACAGACGCTATCTGGAAATCATTAAGTCATACTAGTAGAACACACACAATGGATAACTTGCCAGGTCACATATGCAGCTTTTTATGAACGTGTGTTATCAACTGTACACTAGGAAGAAAGTCAGACGCTATCTGGAAATCAGTAAGTCATACTACATGTACACTGTAGTAGGACACACACAATGGATAACTTGCCAGGTCACATATGCAGCTTTGGTGGCAGTCCTCGGGCGATTTGGTTAGTTTCGAATTTTTCCTATGGGCCTTCTAGTAAATACATAAAAAACACATGTCTGTGGCTTATGAAAATGTTCTACAATTAATTAGCCAACATCATATGATGTTTTCCACTGCATAAAACACTTTTTTGCAAAAATATGTGATCTGTGTCATGCTGGCATGATTTCAGTTGCAGAAGAGTGCGAAACTGCTGCTCGGAATTTTCGTCCGAAATATTGGCAGCCATTTTATCTGTCAGAAAGGCAGGTCTGCTGCTTGAAAACAAAACGGTCGGTACCAGTACAGACTATGATCAGTGTGACAAGGTGTGATTGCAGAATTGGTACAATTAGCAAGTATTAGTGCAGTGTCCGCATGGGATATTTGAAATCCATGTTATGAAATGTGTGGCCGCGGCCAAATAAATGCAGATTTGGGCACATTTTGTGTAAACATAGCAGAGTGCTGACAGCCTGTGCATTATGTCTGAGTTTGCGTTTTTTGTTAATATAGCTCTTGTACCTATCAGGTAGTCAGTGCATGCATCAAACAGATTATGTGATTATTTGAAGTTGAAATATTCCTAAATTTGTTTCGGCTGGTGTCGCGGGCCCGAAAACTCCATAAATTGCCTAAAATGTGTGAGGACTGCCACCTTTTGTATGAACGTGTGTTATCAACAGATAACATCCTAATACATATACATGTAGCCATTGTTAACAGACCTACCCTGACACCTGCATAGCTTAGCACATAATGGCTAATACAGTGGAACCTCTCTAAACCGGACACCAAGGAAACATCTGTGATCTTATTTTTGATGGGTTTCTTAGTCATGTATCTCCGGTGATAATGCCTGTTCATGATCACATAGCACAATACTGTGGCACAGAATGATCAAATGTCTGATTTACAGTGAAACCTCTCTAAACCGGACACCCTGGGGACCTCCCAGGGTGTCCGGTTTAGAGAGGTTTCGCTGTACAATTGTCTTTGTTTTTGGTACAAACTGGAGAATACGCTGTTGTGTGTTCCCAGATAACAAGGCAACTTTGTGCTGAATTGATAGTAAGTGACAAAAGCATCAGTCCGTGTACTGTACGAGTACATGGAGAAAGAATACAACACATGAAGAAAACTACATCACCATATTGTATAACTGTTGCAGTCATACTACTATATCATTGAAAGCCATATAGGAGACACGCCATATGATGTTACGATTTTGATTACGTTTACAAAATTTATATGTTTTCATAAATAAAGTTAAAAGTCAACACAATTTTCAAAGTACATGCGTAATATGACGCCATTTACGAAACATATTGTACATTTTGGAAGTATGTTTCACAGATGGAATGGCGATCAGTGCATATTCTGATCAGACTGTGCGTAAGCACAAGTTGATCAGGATCTACACTGGTCGCAAAACCCATAAGTTCAATTTCTCCAGTCAGAACCACACAGACCCTAGCCAATACCAAGAACGGAATACATTATAATGGAGACTATTGTTGGTAGTGAATGATACTTTGCAAATTTGCAATTAACACCTCAGAAGAATTTAGGTGCAGATATAGATCAGCCACATACATATCGACTACTGTAGTATCGTCTTCAGGTAACCTGTTAAGCGAATACACGCTGGCCAATTTTCATCTCTCTCCCCAATTAGTTTTCTTAAAAAAAATAGTTATTTTGATACTACATATATTGAGTACATATATATCAAGTTTATAAGGCTCGGCTCGGATGCGTTCTTAGTCTCGCCAAATACATATGAAATGTCACTAGCCTGGTATTTTCAAAGTACATTGAAGCTATACAGCTATATTTATACATTATTTCCTGATCTAACTTGTGGCTTTATACGTGTTTAAATCATGTAAATGTTCATGTACATGTACTCGTAAATGATTTACGTCTTTAAACTGCTAGAGATTTTGCCTCATTTAGATCACTGTTCGTCCGCATGTACGAGAAGCGAATCCGCGAACTTTGGCGAATGGATTATCGATCGTATATGTGGACGAACGTGATTAAACTGCAGGCCCGTAGCGGTGAATAAAATAATGCCACGGCGGACTATTGAGCGGAGGCTCCCCCACCTCCCTTCCCCCCCAAAAAAACAACAAAAGAACATGTTTAAAATAGTAATGTTCTATACATTATATGTACATGTACATGTATTTCTGCAGGATAACAATAATGCTCGAATGAACATGTGAACTTGCCACCACAATATTGACGTTAGGGCGTTACACACAGTATTTCAGTTGTTGTGATACGAGGTCGTGTCCGACCTAGGAAAACCAGCTATAATTTGATAGTATTTGCATAATTATGTTCTAACTATTGTTACTTCAGCAAGATAACAAAGCTGGCGCGTCGGGAGGCACGTCGATCCCAATGCCTATTTTTGTTTTTCAAAAGTCTTTAGTCTTCAAATGTTGTTCTCTAAATTTGTTGCTGCAGAAAAATCCTAGGAACCAGCTACTTATGCAACTTACGGCAGGTGAAATAGTGACTTGTGTACCGGAAAATCCTAGGAACCAGTTACTTATGCAACTTACGGCAGGTGAAATAGTGACTTGTTACCGGAAAATTCCTACAGTTACTTATGCAACTTACGAAAGGTGAAATAGTGACTTGTGTACCGGAAAATCCTAGGAACCAGTTACTTATGCATTACGGCAGGTAAATGTCGACTTTGTTACGGAAAATCCTAGGAACCGTTATTATGCAATTACGCGGTGAAATAGTGACTTGTGTACCGGAAAATCCTAGGAACCAGTTACTTAGCAACTTACGGCAGGTAAACCTAGTGACTTGTGTACCGGAAAATCCTAGGAACCAGTTACTTATGCAACTTACGGCAGGTGAAATAGTGACTTGTGTACCGGAAAATCCTAGGAACCAGTTACTTATGCAACTTACGGCAGGTGAAATAGTGACTTGTGTACCGGAAAATCCTAGGAACCAGTTACTTATGAACAACCATACGGCAGGTGAAACCGTTACTTAAGTTAGACTTGTACCGGTAAAATCCAGGAACCAGTTACTTATGCAACTTACGGCAGGTGAAATAGTGACTTGTGTACCGGAAAATCCTAGGAACCAGTTACTTATGCAACTTACGGCAGGTGAAATAGTGACTTGTGTACCGAAAATCCTAGGAACCAGTTACTTATGCAACTACGCAGGTGAAATAGTGACTTGTGTACCGGAAAATCCTAGGAACCAGTTACTTATGCAACTTACGGCAGGTGAAATAGTGACTTGTGTACCGGAAAATCCTAGGAACCAGTTACTTATGCAACTTACGGCAGGTGAAATAGTGACTTGTGTACCGGATCTTAGGAAAACCATACCTTATGCAACCTTACGACCATACTTATGCACATACGCAGTGAAATAGTGACTTGTGTACCGGAAAATCCTAGGAACCAGTTACTTATGCAACTTACGGCAGGTGAAATAGTGACTTGTGTACCGGAAAATCGCGTCCGAGGCGTTCTGGATTTCCAAATTTTCTTCGGGTAGGACCCCCAAGTCCCCCGCCATACGATGCGCATCTTTAACCATTTTTAGCTCACTTGAGCGAAGCTCATGTGAGCTATTGTTACCGCAATGTGTCTGTCCATCGTCCGTCCTTCGTCCGTTCGTCCGTCCGTCGTCCGTGAACATTTTCAAACATCTTCTCCTCGGTAACCATTGGGCCTATAGTCACCAAACTTCATGGTCATTGTCCTTAGGTAGGGGATTTACAAAATTGTTAAACTGACGTCAATACATAATCCAAGATGGCCACAGTCTAAAAATAGCACAAATCGATGTACAATGCTCTTTCAAAGTTGTTAAAATGGTGACCCCGGGATCAAAAATGGGCGGCACGTGGGGTCAAATAGGGGTAAAATTTTATTTTTGACCGAATATAGTCATGTCTATATCAAATCGAAGGTATCAAAGAGGCGATCGCTCTGGTATATTTTTTGTCGAAATTGGATGATCATGTCATCCAAGATGGCCGCCGATAGGTCAAAAGGTCGTTTTCTTGATAAAGAGTTCAAACGTCTTGTTTTCGTGAACCGCTTGGCCGATATTGGCCAAACTTCACGGTAATGGTTAATGGGTCAAGCTTTTTTGTTTAAATGGTGGTCATCTCGAAATCAAAAATGGCCGCTGTTGAAAAGTAGGTCAAATTATTAAAAATATCTGCCAGGCCGATTTTTACGAAACTTGGCATGAATGATCGATAGTTAACGCTGGTTCAGATTCCTTCAAATTGTGGACCCCGGTTCAAAAATGGGCGGGCAGGAGGGGTCAAGTAGGTGTCAAATGTCACATTTGACCGAATATGGTCATGTCATATATCAAATCGAATGTATTGACGAGACGGTCACTCTGGAGCTTTTTTTGTCGAAATCAGGTAATTACGTCATCAGAGATGGCCGCCGAAAGGTCAAAAGGTCGTTCTTTCAATATAGATTACAAATGTCTTCTTCTCGTGAACCACTTGGCCAATATTGGCCAAACTTCACAGTAATGGTCAGTGGGTCAAGCCTTTTCATTTGTGTTGAAATGATGTTCATCGCGAAATCCAAGATGGCCGCCGTTGAAAAGTAGGTGAAATTCTCAAAAAAAATCTTCTCACGAACCGCCAGGCCGATTTCCACGAAACTTGATATGAATGATCGATAGTTAACGATGGTTCAGATTCCTTCAATTGGTGGCCGCCGGGTCAGAAATGGGTGGGGCAGGAGGGGTGAAGTAGGGGTCAAATGTCACATTTGACCGAATATGGTCATGTCATATATCAATTCGAAGTTATGGACGAAACGATCACATAGGAGCACTTTTTGTCGAAATCAGATGATTACATCATCCAAGATGGCCGCCGAAAGGTCAAAAGATCGTTCTTTTATTAGAGATTTCAAACATCTTCTTCATTCAAACCGCTTGGCCATTGGTAGCAAACTTCGCAGTTATGGTCCATTGGTAAAGCCTTTTCAGTTTTGTTAAAAAGGCGGTCATCGTTAATCCAAGATGGCGGCCGTCTAAAAATAGGACAACATTTTAAAAAATCTTCTTCTCACGAACCACCAGACCAATTCTACGAAACTTGGTAGGAATGGTCGATGTACAATGCTTTTTCAAAGTTGTTAAAATGATCAACTCTGGGTAAAAAATGGGCATGGCCCGGGTGTTAAATAGGGGTCAACTTGTAAACGGAATATGGTTATATAATACATAAAATCTAAGGATTGCAATAAAAAGTAGGCTGGAAGCATCCTGTTATGGTCTCCAAACCTCTCAAAGTTGTGTAAGATATATCTGTACATATCGCGAGACAACTCCTACCCTGGTGACTTCTCAAGTGTGTCGCATTGACATGTTGTGCCTGTCAACTTTACATACCAGTATTTGCTTGATTTTGGGCCATATTTGATTGTGAGCGATATAGGGCCATAATTGCCCTCTTGTTTTACGAGGGGTCCTCGCGGCCTGAATGTCAGCTGCCTTCCGACGCGCCTGTAGAATGAGATTGGATCGTAATTAGGAGTCATGAGATCAACGAAGTCTCTATCTCTCTATAACGCTGAAAGTTTTCTGCACTTCAGTTTTAAGTCAGTGCGTTTCGCAATTGAAGAGGGATGCCTGTTAGTGTTGATTGTATCCGAAATCAGCTGGGACAATAATTTACCCAACAAGCAGCAGACGAACACAACTATAAGGTTCGACCATGTTCAGCAGTGGGTAAACGTTTGCGAGGGAACTGTTTGAACCCCAAGCCGTAGGCCGCGGGTTCAAACAGTTCCCGAGTGCCACGACAAACGTTTAATCACGGATGAACATGGTCGAACCTTATATTTGTTACATTTCCGTCAGAAATATTGTGTAATTTGAGCATATATGCAGTACTTCCTGCACTTCGATATCTGTCTCATTCAAACAGCTGATGTATGCATACATATTCCAGGACCACAGTCCACGTCGCGTGACGCAGCCGCATCAATTTTAAAAGTTCAGTGCGACCGTTGTGAACTGGTCTGGGGACGTAATGGCGCGTTCTAGTAACGTCATGAGACACATGCAGTACGTAGGTGTTGGCTTGGCCCCGGAATGAGCATTGTCTACAGCCATTATCAAACAGCACGCGTTGTACGTTTGAATACGCCTGTGAGCGGTGTCGAACAACGGCAGTCATGTAACAATAAAAGATGCTGTTGTGTGTCTGCTGTACCGCCGCCGCCATATTCGGACTTAGATTGTGCGTTGTAGAACGTTTTTGGAAATGTAGTTACGCTGAAAACCCGTCAATCTGACGTTGATATGCATGCAGACCGGATAAAAATAGACATTGGTATTCAAACAAAGAAGATGTCAGCATTCTTCAAGCGTTCCCATCTGGCATTTCCAGAAATAATTTGACAAATAAATAGCCACAAACACATATTTCAAAAATAAATTCATGGTTTCTTGAACATGACCTTCACCTTGAAAGTGTGACATTGGCCGAATATGGACGATAAGGTGAAAATCCAGATAGCGTCCATCAAATTCTGGAAAGGCATAATATGAAGATCATATGTGCCAAATTTAGAAAAGTTAGCCTTACGTGCGAATGTATTGCCCTTTTGGGAAACTACCGTCCCTCACTAATGTGCACATCCTGCCTTCGGATTATGACCCGTGGCTGCCCAGACCTAGGCAGATCTTCCACACACCAGCTTTTATCAGGTAACCTGCCCTGTATTGACCGAATACGTACCGACTGATAACATATTGTTGTATCAGGCATTGACCTGATATCAACATCCGGGTTACAACACAGTGAAAACTGACGCTCCATTGGTCGGTTGACGTCACGTGACGTTACCGAATGACGTCAGTGTAAGGACGCAACGTAAACAAGTCCTCGTTCTGTCCATAGATAACGACGTCATCTGTGGTCATTTTCGAGCATAAAACGTTACCTGATAAAAAGAATACCAGACTAGTGTATTTTGATATCAAGTTTATCAGGCTCGGCTCGGAAACGGTAGGAATTCCTCGGCAAGCCTCGGAATTCCTACGCGTTTCCTAGCCTTTCCTGATAGACTCTAGCCTGGTATTCTCTATGTAGCATCCCGAGAGCCCGGTTTCGATTCACTTGCGTAAGTCTTGTCATATTGACAAAATAAAGGTAACCACAGCGTTGTTCAACGATGCCCTTCGACCTTCCCGTGCTAATGTATATCATTCAATATCAGTTGGCCCGTGCAGTATGTGTCTGTTTAGACAATACATCATTGTGATCACCGTAGGCGATCCGTTTCATGCTCGGGGTATCAAATTGAGTTCTCTTTGCTGCAGGTTTTGAAATGAATGGTGTTGTTGTCTTTTAATTGTTTACATACTCTCTCAGATTAGATTCAGCATTAAAACATTTTACATCAGGTTTTTAAACATACTTGTTCACGACATATCGAACCATTTATATACAATGTACTGTAAAATTGAAGCAGAAGGCGCGACTATAGTCGCCGCTTTTTCCGTCGTCATTGTTATGCATCAAAAAGTGCGTACACGTTTCTTCATTATCATATAACTTTAATATTACTTGACAGATTGCTTCAATATCAATATTCGGACACTTGATACATGTGAGCATTTGGAACACACCCATACCCCCATTAACATGACCTTCACCTTTTGTATTGTTGCATCTACTTGATTACCTGGAATATGTCTACGATGTATATATGGTTTACATATGAATATTGCAGCATTTTACATGCATACCCAATGTTTATAAACCATACATATATATAATCAACAATTCTTAAAAACCAGTGTAGATCCAAATTCAGATCGCTACAGAAGTGTGTTTTATCCCGTCAACACAGTGCGTATGTGCCGTGAAACACGGTGCCGTGAGACATTTTTGATATCCAGTCAATACTATTTTTGCATTTTACAGCCATTTGTAGGTGTTGACGGGATAAATAGAATAGTAGGTTAGTGCCGTGAATGGGAAAAAATATCTGGCGCGGCACGGAAACGGAATGTGCTCGGCAGAGCCTCGCCCATCCCGTTTCCTGAGCCTTGCCAGATATTTTTTCCCATTCACGGCACTAACCTACTATTCTCTATCTATTTTCCTTATTTCTGAACCAAAATATATGTTGTGACCACTCATTTGAACCGTATCGGCGAGACGGTTCAAATGAGTGGTCACAACATATATTTCTGATGAGAAATAAAGAAATTCTTGAGCCTTGCCGGATATTTTTTCCCATTCACGGCACTAACCTACTATTCGCTATATCTAATCAGAAGCTACACTTGTCACAAATCTCATAAACCGCATTTCTCCAGTCACAGCCACAAATAACTTCAGCGATATGTCTCCCAGATTCCATGGAATAGAGTCCAACAGCAAATAATATACAGTCTGCTCGATATTATTTAATAATATAGATGACATAAATCACAATCTGCAACGGGTTCCAACCAGTCCGGGTCCTTTCCTGTAAACACTTTTTCAGGGAACTTCACACGTCCTATTGTCCACTCGTCCACACTAATCGCTTTGTCATGGAGCTCCATATGCATGGCATTTGTTTCTCCCCCTTTCTTGTTTGCATGGCAACAACGCGATCCCTCACTGTTATCATCATATCCTCCAGATGAGAGCCTTTAAATTCTTTAAAAACGTCTAGGCACGTATTTATAAACCAAGAGCCCGTGGTAGGTTTCCGATAGGAAAGATATCCTGAAATAGATGTAAATACATAAACTCAAATAATTAATGCTAGCTCTAAATAATTATTAATAATTATAATTAAATATTTTAAGCTGGCGCCAAATGATTTAGAGAGCTCTTCAAATGATTTGGAGCTAGCTCTAAATATTTAAATATTTAATGCTAGCTAGAACTAGCAATAATTAGTTGAGCTTATGTAGATTTGGCGTTCCTGAAAAATTTAAAGTAAAAGTATAATAATTATTTTATTATTGAAAACAATATTTCATATTTCCCGCTGATGCACTCGCAATTAGTAGCCATATGCCTTACTTTGACCAGACACTACGTCATCGACTACGTCACCGAGTTTACTATCTTTTTCTTCATAATTATATGTTCAGAAAACGGATACAAATCTACTGTGAAATGCTCTGTTACCAACAGTTGTGTTCGCATTTTCATCCACCTCTGAGATTCAGGCATTACAGTGTCTATAGTTATTATCTAGAAGTGTGCACTGCTGATCATGTCTTGTAATAAAGCTTTTGAAACTATGATTCGCTGAAAGGAGGTTTTCGATGGATGACTCAATACGACCAAGTTCAATTCAGCATGGACTCTTCTCGACTTGATGTTTAGACATCGAATGCCGACATGCAAATGTGATAATTAGCTGGAAAATACATGTTTACGACCAATAACAAGTTGCGACTGTATTCATGCAATGTTTCATCAGATATCGCATATTTTCTAAGGTAGAAATTCATATGGCGTGTCTTTTATGGTGAACTGTATATGACCACTTAGGATACAGCCCGGATTTATTCCTGGATCCACAAGCGAATGCCTACCGTTTACACATCGTTTTCTCATGGTTGTCATTTTCTAATTAGAAAACAATGTTTTCGTTGGTTTAAACGTGTCGCGTTTAAACCAACGAAAACATTGTTTTATAAAACACGAAAATGATGTGAAAACGATTTGTAAACGGAGCGACATAATGATACATTTGTTCAAAATAACGACACGACAGAAACGACAGACGTTTAAGTAGGTGGGAGCCGGGTATTTAAACAAAAATATCATATTGGTTTACCAATAAACGAAACACTATTCGTTTATATACGTGTCGTGGACAAAACGATCGTATTCACTTCGTTTTCCATTCGTTTTCCTTCGTTTCGTTTGGAAATTTTCAACAAATCGTCCCTGTACATGACCGTTTTATATGCACGACGGCAGATCATGTGACACTCACCTGGCGTAGTAGAGAACGCTATCATAGTATCGGCGTCCGTCGGGATGCGTATGATGGTATCGGATTCGTCGTCATCCGGTGAATCATCCGGTGGATCATCCGGCGGAACATCCCTGATATCGTCTGCCTCATCGTCACAGTCGACACTGTCTTGTGCAACTATTCCCCGGCACGCTTGCACGAAAAATACCTTCGGTTTCCCTGCGACAAATATTTATCACGTAACTCGCTATTATTGCGGAAGAAATGATGGCATATATTTGACAAAATGACGCCTTTTTACGTACATGCATGGAACTTTGCACATGTGTATATCATTATTTCACGAATGACTTTGGCAACGGAGCCACTCCGAATATGGCCTATGATTATCACTATAGCCAGTTATTATTTTCAAAATGGACACCAAATCCATTTTAACATTTAATTTTGCCAGTGCGGCATATTTAAAGACACTCATGAATATCAGTTTTTATCCCGTCAACACAATGCGTATGTGCCGCGAAACACGGTGCCGTGAAACATTTTTGATATCCTGTCATACGACCTAATCACTGCATATGAATATGTGCGATGGCTGGGGTTATTTTTATTGTATTTTAAAGCTATTTGTAGATTTTCATGGGATAAATAGAATAGTAAGTTAGTGCCGTGAATGGGAAAAAAATATCTGGCGCGGCACGGAAACGGCATGTGCTCGGCAGAGCCTCGCCCATCCCGTGTACTAAGCCTTGCCAGATATTTTTCCAATTCACGGCACTAACCTACTATTCTCTATAGTATCGTATCGTGTTAGAATATGAACACATTGTCTGAATTATTGATTTAATGGTATAATTGATCATACTGTTTCAAAATTGTCGCCAAAACGTTGGCGAAATACAATGCAAGTACATGAAATTTGAAAAGTAATAACATGCATTGACATAATGCACGCTGAGTGATAGCAAATTTGCGTAACCTGGGGGCCGTTTCTCTAAACTTCGTAGGACTAAACTGTTCGTAATTGCAAATTTAGGATCGTCTGGAAATTTCAATTGATGGATTTACATGTATTGAGCACAGGCTGCATATGCAGTCTATACTCAATAAATGTAAATCCAATAATTGTTTACAATATAACATTGTTAATGTGACATTGACATATTGTTGCACTTACGAACATTTTAGTCGTACGAAGTTTAGTGAAACATCCCCCTGCGTTGGCTGGATACGCATATCTGGGTCAACACTCAATTCCCTGATGTTCCATTGTTCGAATGACACTTCAGTGTACATTGTAATGACCAGGGGCGGATCCAGCATTTTGGGGAACATGGCCGATTGTCCTATTTTCTAACTCCATAAACTTGATATCAAAGGACACCAACCTGGTATTCACTGCGTAAGAACTACAATGGATCAAGTTATCAGGCTCGATTCAGAA
Organism: Conchocele bisecta; assembly: GCA_029237695.1. Lineage (NCBI taxonomy): Eukaryota > Metazoa > Mollusca > Bivalvia > Lucinida > Thyasiridae > Conchocele > Conchocele bisecta. The sequence continues at coordinate 9,985,889 of CM055266.1, read as the reverse complement.
ACGGGTAGTACCATTCTAATGTCTTGTTATATCAAGTTTATCAGAAACTCTTAGACCAACCATCCGGGTATTTACCTGCAAAGTTCCGTATGGCTTTGTTGTTGAATTCCTTCCGTATGGCTTCAACAGACTTGCTACCATCTGTTGTTGTAATGCCGTCCTGAAAGATTCACACAGTAAGTGTTATGCCGTCCTGAAACATTCACACAGCTATTATTATGCCGTCCTGAAACATTCACACAACTATTACTATGTCGTTCTGAAACATTTCCACATCTATTGCTATGCCGTCCTGAAACACTCACACAGCTATTACTATGCCGACCTCAAACATTCACACAGCTATTGCTATGTCGTCCTGAAACATTCACACAACTATTGCTGTGTCGTCCTGAAACATTCACACAGCTATTGCTATGTCGTCCTGAAACATTCACACAGCTATTGCTATGTCGTCCTGAAACATTCACACAACTATTGCTGTGTCGTCCTGAAACATTCACACAGCTATTACTATGCCGACCTCAAACATTCACACAACTATTGCTATGTCGTCCTGAAACATTCCTGCAGCTATTGCTATGTCGTCCTGAAACATTCACACAACTATTGCTGTGTCGTCCTGAAACATTCACACAGCTATTACTATGCCGACCTCAAACATTCACACAACTATTGCTATGTCGTCCTGAAACATTCCCACAACTATTGCTATGTCGTCCTGAAACATTTCCACAACTATTGTTATGTCGTCCTGAAACATTCCCACAACTATTTCTTTGCCGTCCTCAAACATTCCCACATCTATTGCTATTTCATCCTGAAATATTCACACAACTATTGCTATGTCGTCCTGAAACATTCAGACAGCTATTGCTATGTCGTCCTGAAACATTCACACAGCTATTGCTATGTCGTCCCGAAACATTCAGACAGCTATTGCTATGTTTTCCCGAAACATTCCCACAGCTATTTATATGTCGTCCTGAGACATTCAGACAGCTTTTGCTATGTCGTCCTGAAACATTCCCGCAGCTGTTGCTATGTCGTCCTGAAACAATCACACAGCTATTGCTATGTCGTCCTGAAACATTCCCGCAGCTATTGTTATGTCGTCCTGAAACAGCTATTGCTATGTCGTCCTGAATCATTCCCACAACTATTGTTATGTCGTCCTTAAACATTCCCGCAAGTATTGCTATGCCGTCCTGAAACATTCACACAGCTATTGCTATGTCGTCCTGAGACAGCTATCGCTATGTCGTCCTGAATCATTCCCACAACTTGTTATGTCGTCCTAAAACATTCCCACAAGTATTGCTATGTCGTCCCGAAACATTCCCGTCGTCCCGAAACATTCCCACTATGGCAAATGTGTCCTGAAACTTCCCACAACTAGGCTAAATGTGGTCCCCTTAACAATAACTCCACAACTATTGCAATGTCGTCCTGAAACATTCCCACAACTATGGCTATGGTCCTGAAACATTCCCACAACTAAGGCTATGTGGTCCTGAAACATTCCCACAACTATTGCTATGTGGTCCTGAAACATTCCCACAACTATGGCTATGTGGTCCTGAAACATTCCCACAACTAAGGCTATGTGGTCCTGAAACATTCCCACAACTATGGCTATGTGGTCCTGAAACACAACTATGGCTATGTGGTCCTGAAACATTCCCACAACTATGGCTATGTGGTCCTGAAACATTCACACAACTATGGCTATGTGGTCCTGAAACATTCACACAACTATTGCTATTTGGTCCTGAAACATTCACACAACTATTGATATGCCGTCCTGAAACATTCATACAGCTATTGCAATGCCGTCCTGAAACATTCACACAGATATTGCTATGTCGTCCGGAAACATTCCGACACCTATTGCTTTGTTGTCCTGAAACATTCATGGCCAGATCGCAAACGCCCCCTCCACCCCTGTGGGATTTTTGTAGACATATTTTTTTTCTGAAACCACATCCAATTACGAGAGTATGTCTGCGCTCTGTAACACGTTGGATGAGTGTTTGGCACCTTTTTGAAGTATACCACTCTCTGACTTTTCGCAATTGTGAAAAATCGCATTTTTAAATGAAAGTCGACTGTTTTTTATTATTAGAAACAACTGGCATAGCAGTTATGTATCTTTTCTAATGTGTTCATAACAATAAAATGTAATAAAGTTCCATTAAATAATATCTTCTAATTCAATGAAGAATTTGGCATGCTGTATTACCCCACCCACTGAATTTCAATGGCAAACTATCTACCTTAATAATTCGATAAAAGTATGGTACATGTGTATTTTCTCTGTGTCAACGGTAGTTGTGTTCATTAGACATGTTCAGTGCATACATGCCAATTATCTGATGTCTGCAGTCTATGATACAAAATTAAAAACAGAGTATTTTTCACCATTCCCCACCCACAAATTTTACAATGGGAATTTTACATGTAATGAATTTCAGTTATGTTGTGCACTGTCACTTATCTTGTCATAAATTGTTTACATGCATATGCAACTACTTAGGCATTACTAATAGTTATATGTGACACTTGAGATACAGTGTGTCCGTGTGTTCGTCCATCTGTCCGTCTGCTTCGCATTTACTTAGTGAATGTAACAACTATGCTATGTGTCTCAATATGCAAATCTCTCTCGGTGTCTATTAATTGTATCAATGGTAATTGTACTTACTAGTGTTTGCAATATATGTTTGATGCCCATTTCCTGAGTACATAATGTCTACAGTAGATCACTGAATTTACAATGTCCATTTTACATGTAATCATTTATCTTACTTTATACGCTGCCAGATACTTATGAAAGGTTCATATGAACGTGTAGCTACTAACATATGTATATTAGTTATCCACACACATTTCAGATACAGAACGTATGTCTTTTCGTCTCTCTATATGTCCATTTCATATATATCAAGGTGCATGATCACGTGTGTTACAACAACAACAACGTCGCCCACTCCAAAGTAAGTATTATTTTATATTGTCCTTAATATGCAACGGATTTTGATTAAATATGGCGCAGCAAACGCGTCTTCAAGAGCTGCATTTGGTGGTCCTAGGAGTTCGGCACAGACTTATGTCGGTTTTTGCGAAGAATCGATTTCCGCAAATCGATTCTTCGCAAAATGACAGAAGTTTGGGCGAAAATACAGAGACCACCAAATGCAGCTTAATAAGACACGTTTGATGCGCCATATTTCATCAAAATCCGTTACGTAATAAGGACAATATAAAAGAATACGTACTTTGAATCAGATGGATTCTGGAAATTTCAGTACTTGTTGTTGTTGTTAGTACCACGTGATCATACACCTTCTATATGCAACCATGACAATTTCCATGATTACTACGTTGCGTATTCCAATATGAACGTCTCTAATCCATACCATTATTACTCTCAGCTATTGACAGGCCTTCAAACACCGTTAAGTAAAATAAATAAATAAATATAAGTATTACTGACAATAGTATAGGTCGTAGGTACTAATTTGCACATTGAATAAAGAAAATATACATTTTCTACCATGCTGAATGAATGATTTGTCGCACATATTACTCCATGTATGACACACTAAATACTAAAAGACAAAACATTAAGATAGTTGTACATACTACGAGCACGCTAAGCTGGAATATAACTGGACAAATATATAGTTTGTACACTTTCTAGATGACAGCCACGCAAGTAAATGAGTTTGTTTGACATAAAAATATATTTAGGTAATAGAACCGATGAAACTGGGATATTTACATCCCCGTTCCACATAATGTGCACGCTATTTATCGTGCATTCCAATAATATTCCCTCCACCCATTCCGAGTCATTTTCAGAGGCACCCATTACAATATTCTATGTTGTAAGTGAGGCATTGTAAATAAATGTTTCACCATGATAACCTATATCTAGACACATTACATTTGGATTTTACTATGCAATTGAACTAATATCTACATGGCATTCTAGCCATTTACGCAGGCGGTCAGTATCAGGTTTGTTGAATGCTGGCTCTTTTGGTGTCATCGGACTATATACTTCTCTATTTCACAACTGGTAATGTCATTGTAATGATCTCAAAATTATATAATCATGTACCATGTGTACATTTATTTCCTGAATGCAGAATTGTATTTGCCAGTTTAGCATATACATACTACACATAGTTTGTAGATGGACACGTCTTTGTGTCATACATGTGCATGCATATGGATCCACATAGCAAAACATATGGTTGTCTTTCAAGTGTATTACACACCTGAGCGACAATCATATTCCATTAATATAGCAACCAGATACATATATTCGAGTATATATCACGGGCTAGCACAATGTGGTGTCCTCTCAAGATGCGGGACCTCATCGGGATAGGGGTATTATCAAATATTTTAAGAAATTTAAGTTATTTTAAAAGTGTATAATATATATAGATCCGTAAATATCACATCATAATTACAAAAGCGGCCATGCTGATGGTCATCTTAAAACCAACAGTCATGGTGACACAGTATATGATTACGTTTTGGGTGTATTAGTTTAAATAGTGTTTAATTAGAAATATAAATACTGCGCATGTAGTGTTTAATGTAGAACTGACTACACCAGTGACTGCATCAATTATATATCGCTACCATGTATTGTATTTATTTTCCAATGCTGGCAACTCACGACCAAGGGTTGATTTGAAATATTGGCACATGTGAAGACATATGTGGGATCCTTAATGTGGGTGAAAGCCATGCATATTTGCCATTAGCATACCCATGCCATTCATCACACCATAATAAATACTTTCTTGGCCAATGATCATCATGCTCGCTTAATTGTGAGAAGTCTGCTCGTTACAAATCGCTTTAACTAGACAGCCCAATAATAACATTATATTCCTTGTCAACAATCAATCAATTTTAGAAACACTTTGAAACAGTTTTTTCAATACTCAAAATGATTGACATACATCCGTATTTGTCTTTGAAAATAAGCAGACTAGCACACTTTATACATAACAATGTTAGTGTTGTTTATTTACTGAAAACTGTAGCTTCATCGTCAATACCATTGGACATCTGATCATTTTGGTGGCCATTTTGAAAATATAATTATAGCATTGTATACCTGGATAAGTATATTTTATCAAATGATTTGATTTGTATATCGAACTGGTATGGATGCATGTAATATGTACATGAAATGATGTTTATAACAACTCCATACAGTAAAGAATAGAACAAAACAAGAACATTTTGGCGGCCATTTTGACTTTTCTGACAATTATAGACGGATATTGCATCTCCGGTATTTTCATTTATTTGTGAGAGAAAGCCATGTATATGTGTAAATGTATGAATGTCTATAATTGTTTCGTAACAGCACGCGATTCACAGTAAAATGTTGTAAAACAGCCTATTTCAGCAGCCCTTTTGAAATACATTGCCATTTGCTGATGTAATAAATGTAAGATGTATTCTAAATCATTTCACATTAAAATCATGACTTAATTATAGCAATTTACCCGGTTAATGTTGATCAGAATGAAAGTTAACAGTCCTTAGTAAAACAATATAATAATGTTCGGCGGCCATCTTGAAAATGGCCACCATTTTCTTATCCAGCGGCTTTTTGAGCGCACTCCACCATGTTGGACAGACAATAGGCTACTCAATCCGAAAATCATACTCGCCCAAAAATCCCACATGGGGAGAGGGGGGTTATTGCTGGCTCCAGGTCTACTAGTATAGAGGCCAGAAAGTCAATATGGGCAAACACTGTATATCCAGATGAGCCGGCTCGTAACGAGCTGTCTCAACAGGATCTGCAATAGTTGGCACTATTATCATGATTATTCCCCTCTAAAATAATCTATAGTTTGGAATAGTCCAAAAATGAATACGAAAAAGTCTCTAAGATATGCAGGGTTGAAAGGGTTAATCGTTTCACCTGATACTGTTAGTAACTGGAATTGATATGTTAATTTTGCAGCCAATCCAACCGTGACAAAATGATTTTCAGACTAATCCATTTATGAAAAGGGGGTGTTTTTGTTCTCAAAATTATGAAAATTACTTACAAAAAGTGCAGATCCTGATGAGACGGCTCGTTACCAGCCGGCTCATCTGGCTCTACACTTTTGTCAATACCACTATGCAGGCATGTGGTGTTGAAAGGGTTAAATAACGCTGTGTTTGCATAATGACATATCGCTTGAGTTGTCCACATTACCTCATCTCCGTGACTAAGTATGGCACAGACAAAGCAGTAATATTTCTTCGATGATGTCGCGTCATTGAGTTTATTTCTGGCCTCTTCCAAAGCGTCGTCCAACTGGGATGTACTCAAGTCGTGTTCCTCTATCTCTCTCGGGTTGTCGACATCAAACTTAAGTGTTTCTTGAAAGAATTCGTTTAGTTTACGTACATCCTGTTCTGTACCTGCGTATAATGGGAACAAAGGAAATGGAATATACCGGGTTAAGTTTAAAAGGAAAAATGTCAAATGTATCAATTATTATTATCATTAAACCTTATTGTGTTGCTTTATTTGAATTTAGTTCGAACATAAATACAGAATTGTGCATAAAATGTCCAGACATGTATATGAAAATTTACATAACTTTTGATCGGATTAATATTTTTGACTCTGTTTTCTACTTAGGGTTTGCATTGTAATTATCTGTTTTTCCTTTCAATTTTCTTTTTACAACTATCTACCAGAGTTGAAAAAATATGTGTTTATGTGTATTTTTAATTTACTTGTTTAGCCTTTCATGAATAAATGTTACTGACCATTCCTGTTATGGGTAGAATTCAGTATCAGTAGATAGCCTGTCTTTCCTTGTGAATCGTAGTAGCCAAGCCCATCGTTACGTGTGTACAACACATCACATAAATTCTCCGTGGTATCTGAAAACAAACAAAAGTAATATACCTTGAGCCAGCAATAGCTGCCCCCCCCCCCCAGACCCCATGGGATATTTGGTGTGAGTATGATTTTGGGTTTCAGTAGCCTATTGTCTATCAAACCTGGTTGTCTGCGCTCAAAAAGCCGCTGGATGAACAAATGGCGGACATTTTCCAAGATGGCTGCCGAACATTATTATATTGTTTTATTAAGGCATGTTAACTTTCATTCTGATCAATATTAACCGGATAAATCGCTACAATTAAGTCACAATATTAATGTAACATGATTTAGAATACATCTTACATTTAATTACATCAGCAAATTGCAATATATTGAAAAATGGCTGCCGAAATAGGCATTTTTCTATGAATCGTGCGCTGTTACGAACGATTACAGATTCATAAAGTTGAAACACATATACATACACATATACATGCACCATTCCCTCACAAATAAATGGATAATACAGGAGATAGTGATGCAATATCCTTCCACAATTGTCAGAACAGGCAAACTGGCCGCCAAAATGAGTGGTAGCAACATATAATTTCGAAAGGAAATAAACAAAATAAGGATTTTTATCCTCAAAAGGTTCATACTACTATAATTTTCATCCCGTCTGTAATGGGTTAACCACAAATCCATACCCCCTGTTATCAACTATAACATTAGAGTGTCATATTCTGTTTGTACACGAATGGAGCAATATACCGACATGTATTAGGCAATGACCATGATGCATGCACTGGTGTGCACTTACACTGGTAATGGATGATGGTCATACACATTGGAACACACACGTTCTTGTATAACACACATTGTATTTCAGTAGTTATATAAGTTATACATTTTTACTATATACATGTACATGATTTTTATAAGTACATGTGCCAACTACACATTTCCTGTTCCTGCTGATGACTCGAGATGGGTTGAGGGAATATTATTGGAATGCACGATTAATAGTGTGTACATTATGTGGAACCTGGATATATATATCCCAGTTACATCGGTTCTACTACCTAATATGAGTTTTGTGCCAAATAAACTCATATACGTGCGTGGCTGTCATCTGGACAGTGTACACAAAATGTATTTGTCCAGTTTTATTCCAGCTTAGCTAGCTCGTATTATTTGCAGCTATCTTAATGTTCGGTATTTTAGTATTTTATGTGTCATACATGGAGAATTTTGTTCTACAAATCATTAATTCAGCAATACAAGGTAGAAAAGGTATATTTCCTATATCCAATGTGCAAATTAGTACCTACGACCTATACTATTGACAGTAATAATTATATTTATTTATTTATTTATTTTACATAATAGTGTGTCAAGGCCTGTCAACAGCTGAGAGTAATAATTATATGTATCAGAGTCGTTCATATTGGAATACACAACATAATAATTATGGTAATTGTCATGGCTGCATAAATATGAAATGGACATATAGAGAGACGAACAGACATGCATTCCGTATTCTCAAATGTGTGTGGATAACGAAATATAAATTTTAGTAGCTACACGTTCATATGAACGTTTTATAAGTATATGGCAGCGTATAAAGTAAAAAAAAAAGTTTCACATGCAAAATGGTCATTGTAAATTCATTGGGCGGGGAATAGTTAAAACTTTTTGTTTTACCATTGCATCATCTGCTGTAGACATTATGTAATCAGAATATGGGCAGCAAGCATATATTGCAAACACTAGTAAGTACAATTACCATTGATATACCATTGATATAATTAATAGACACCGAGAGAGATTTGCATATTGAGACACATAGCATAGTTGTTACCTTCACTAAGTAAAATGCGAAGCAGACAGACAGACGAACGAACACTCGGACACACTGTGGTGAAACATACTTTGTTTGTTAACATTGTATCATCGACTGCAGACATCAGATAATCGGCATATATGCAATTAACGTGTCTAATGAACACTACTAGGTACCACTGACACAAAGAAAATACAAAAGTACCATACGTTTATGGAGTTATTAAGATAGATGTTTTGCCATTGAAATTCAGTGAGTGGGGTAATAAAACATGCAACATTCTTCATCTAAATTAAAAGATATTATTTAATTGAACTTTATCCCATTGTATAGTTATGAACACATCAGAAAACATAAAAAACTACCATATCAGTTGTTTCTATTGATCCCACAGCGGGCGGGGGAGGGTTCCATTTCTGTATTTGTAAATATTTTCCATGTCAAATCGCACATCTTAGGTACAACATCATATGGCTGGTCTCAAATGTTGTTTGTTATCGCAGTGTAATAATATAACACAGTGTGTTAACAAGCATAAGCCAGTTATTATAGAGTATGGTAATAAATATGCGCATGTGACTGGCGAAATGGGGCTTATGTGCATCTGCACAGTCTGAAAAGGATCTGCACTGTTTAACATTGCTTCTAACAAGCAATATGCATTGTAGATCACTGTCAGGTTACAGGAATGTGTTATTTGCTTATTTAATTAAATGGAATACACTATTCCATAATATTGTCAGACCATTTCATTAAACGGAATAGACTCTTCAATGTTATTGTCAGACCATTTCATTAAATGGAATACACTATTCCATGATATTGTCAGACCATTTCATTAAATGGAATGGATACATATTCCATGTATTCCACATTTCATAAATTGGAATACACTATTCCGATATTGTCTTGTAGACCATTTCATTAAACGGAATACACTCTTCCATGTTATTGTCAGATCATTTCATTAAACGGAATACACTCGTCCATGATAGTGTCAGACTATTTAATTAAACGGAATACACTCTTCCATATTATTGTCAGTCCATTTCATAAAACGGAACACACTCTTATTGTCAGACCATTTCATTAAACATAATACACTCTTCCATGATATTATCAGACGATTTCATTAAACGGAATACACTCATCCACGATATTGTCAGACCATTTCATTAAACGGAACATACTCGTCCAGACCATTTCATTAAACGCAATACACTCGTCCATGTTATTGTCAGACTATTTCATTAAACGGAAAAAACTCGTCCATGATATTGTCAGACCATTTCATTAAACGTAACATACTCGTCCATGTCATTGTCAGACGATTTCATTAATCAGATATGCATGTATAGGCGAAGAGCATTAGTGTTGAGATCGGAAACATAAGCCAATGCTGATTTTTGTTCGGAAATGTTCAGAGTATAATTAGTAGTAACATATCAAAACTCATACTGTAGCTTAATCCAGGAATCAATATGGCGTCCAAAATGGCCACCCGAATTACCAAACAAAACATAACTAGTGCACAATCGGCTAGTAGTAATCTTACTCAATACATGTATATAGGTGACTTAAAAGAAAAGATAATGTGCAACATACCTTCTTGTCTTTGACGTTTGGCGCCGCTAGTGTGGCTTATTGAACCTGGTCCTGGAAATCAATGTCAAACAATAAATCTTTCTGCAATAATACAATTAGCAATTCTGCAAAAACCAGGAACCCACTTTTGCGATGTTTCGGCACAAGGCCATGAACCCACTTTTCCGACGACGTTTCGGCACAAGACCCGGAACCCACTTTTCCAACGTCTTTGAAGAGTTGTAAACAATAAATCGTTTATTACAACAGACTGGTCATACCACAGGTTGAAGTAACGGACCAATGTCCATATATACATTAACTATACAAAGAAGCATCAATAAGTGGAAACAAATAGTCGCGTTTCTAGTATTGAATTGGATGCGGTATTTCGTTACCATTGATTGTTGTAACATATAGTGAGTCGTTCCATTTAACCCTATGCAATCCGATACCAGAAGCACAAATATGTTTAAAAACATTGAATATCCTTAGTAGAAACACGAATATTAGTATTTATAGTATCAAGTTGCAAATGATGATCTGGACCCTAATCAATGTATACCTGCTCTCGCAACCTCCAAAGCTCTTATCTTCTTTTCAGCAGTTTTAATCATCTCTAATATATCAATGTTGCCACTTTTATCCGCTACACTTTTCAGTTCCTCATATTTTCCAGGCGCTAGTTTTCCTTTTGTCGCCATTGCCTGTAGGTTAGAAACGCTAAATATATTTACTCCATATGGGTGTTGTAGAACACACTATTGCATTACCTGCGGCATGTATGCATTGGATCTAAGCTAAATAAAACACATGCTTACTTACTCGTAAGAAAAGTAATTGCTAAATATCCTACAAACGTGCATACAACTGGAAATTAACACGCCTTAGCATGTTACTCAGGCAGGGGGGGGGTGGGGGGGGAGCGTTTCACTAAACTTCGTGCGACTAAAATGTTCGTAGGTGCAAATTTCGGATCGTTTGGAAATTTCAATTGGTGGATTTACATTTATTGATATTGGCATTTATTCAATAAATGTAAATCCATTAATTGTTTACAAGAAGACATTGTTAATTTGAAATTTACAGACTGTCATAATTATTCATTTACGATCAGTTTAGTCGTACGAAGCTTAGTGAAACGGCCCCCATGTGTGTACAACAACTGATCAGTTTTTGAGGCCATCGTACAGTCACTATCGTCATCTTACCGTCATGATATCATACTATCGTCATCGTACCTTCCTGATATCGCAATATCGTCATCGTAGCATTATACTCATCATCCTATCGTTATCGTAGTATCGTAATATCGGCATCGTAGCCATGCATTATCGTCATCGTAGTATCGTACTATCGTCATCGTAGTATTTAAGGGTTAATACCTGTAGCTTGCCTAGTAGAGTTTTATTTCGACTCAGTATGCCTCTGGGGACGAAGGTCGTCATGTGCTGGATCCAGCTGTCATACTCTGTACTCGTTGGGTCTACGGCTTCGGAGATGTCGGTCATCAGCTGTTGATGGATGGCCAGTTTTTTGTCATCCATGGTTCACGAACAGTCGTGTCTTCACTGAGTCCTGAAAATAATTCAAAATGGGGATAACCACCTTCAAAATCGAGATTGAACTCAGAAAATGTGTATTATGTGTTTCTTTCCTTTCTTCTTTCCTTCCTTCCTTCTTCATTCCTTCCTTACGTCCTTCATTATTATTATTATTATTATTATTATTTATTATTATTAATATTTATTATTTATTGATGTATATTATTTTTAGTATTATTATTAAAATGTATTATTATTATTATTATTATTATTATTATTATTATTAAGTTATTACAATGTATTATTATTATAGAAAAATAACATCTTGAAACCTGACACATTGTAGAGAGTATAAATGTTCACGGCTTTCACGGAAATATATATCTAAATTAAATGATAGTGCGTGTTCATGATTGCAAAGCCGTGACACAATCATTCTTAGAGTGGTCATATACCTGATTTACTGTGGTGTAATTCTACTCCTACAATTTCCAGAGGTTCTACTGTACTACTATAGCATTATAATTTATTTATTCGCGGCTGTGATCGTTAAAAACGCTTTCTTGCTTTTCTACAGTTTGTTTATATTCAGCGGCAGCTAGGGTACATTTGTGATTGAATGCTGGTGTCACTGGCATAACCAGTGGATAAAGTATATCCCAGGGATTAATTTACCATACGCACTAGGCCAGAATATCGGCTCCTTCTCCAATGCTAGGGGCCGTTTTTTCTTCCCAAACTCTGAAAAAAATCCTAATTGAAAAGTAAAAACATCAGGTATCAAAATTTACCAACATTTTCTTTTCTATTTGCTTCATTTCTCAATTAAAATATATTTTGTTACCACTCATTTGAACGGTCTCATCGAGACGTTTGATGAGAAATAATAAAAACACATGTAATAATGTTGGATGTTTATCCTTGACATGAAATGGCTTAACAGAAAAATTTGATTTTTCCCCCAAAATGGTTGAAAAGGGCCCGTTCCTGGGAACGGCTGGCTTAATACATGTATTATATTGTATAATTAAAGAGGTCAGTGGAATAAGGGGGCTAACTCCATAAGGGCAGTCTCCGCGAAAATCGTCGGACTGATGGATCTGTCCTGTTGAAGTGCCGCCGGTCAGACGGTAAACATGAAGTGGCCGGATCGAATGTCCGACTATAACAAAACACGTGTTTTGCTTTCTATTCTTGACTCCAAATCAGCTTCCTTTGGTCAGCCCGTTTCTGGTTGTATGACTAATATACCATAAAAGCTCTTAAATATCACATAAAATCTATTTTATTCAATACAGTGAAAACTCTCTAAACCGGACACCCTGGGATGTAGAGGAGCTGTGGGAGGAGTCAAAAAAGGAGAAAAAATGGTCAGATGGATTGGAAATGATCTAACTAAGAAAACAAAAGTTAAATTTTGAAAATCGGTCCACTATTTCTGAAATTAGAAAAATGTCCCCATCAATAGTGGACCAACTTTCTTGTAATAAAAAGAAGGCTCATTCAAAAAATATTTATAACATCATCAAAAACAAATGTGTATGCATTCTTTATATGGGCGTAAATTTTGAGCAGCTTTCGTGAAACAGACAGTAGATCACCATAGAATGTATTTTAATAAAAATTACACCCGTAATATACATCGGTTCAGCAATGGTGTGCTAACAGATCAGGAGCATATTTCACTAACATTGCAACGTATACTTATCTAGCAAAGTATACTTTGAGGGAATAATCATTTATTTTTCCGAAATGCATTATTTCATATAGAACTATACGACTGCATACATTTGATGATTAAACGTTTGCAGAATTATTATACTGAATTTATTACATTATCACAGCCATTTTGGCTGTGATAATGTAATAAATTCAGTATAATAAAAATTAATAAATTTATTCTTAAATTGAAAGTTTCTCCCTCAAAGTATACTTTGCTAGATAAGTATACTTTGCAAGTTTGATGAAATATGCTACTGGGGCTACACTGGCCACATATAGCCACAGATAACCCTGGACGATTTTCATTTAACCCTTTCACCCCTAAATAACTGGAATGGATTTTTATATGTTCATTTTGCAACCAACCCAACCGTCACAAAATGGTTTTCAGACTATTCCATTTATTAAAATTACTTTCAAAAAGTGCAGACCCTGATGAGACTGCTCGTTACGAGCCGGCTCATCTTGATCTGCACTTTTTGCATAAACCGCTATAGCGGGATTTCGGGTTCAAAGGGTTAAAGTGACATAATCTCCATAAACGGCTCGATCTGCAATTTAAAGGTACATGCCCACTCAGTCAGCACAAAATGTTCTTTATAAGGATTAAATAAGTGTATAATTGTGTCATTATTCCACCAGTTCTAAAAATTACGCGTACCCACTATACAGATATGATCATTTAGTAATAGTTATTTTAAAGGTACATGCCCACGCAGTAGGCACAAAATGTTCTTTATATGAATTAAATAAGTGTATAATTATGTCACTATTCCACCAGTTCTAAAAATTACGAGTGCCCGCTATACAAATATAATCATTTATTAATTATCAATTTACTGTTAGCGACTCGCGGCGGTAACAGTCTATTTTGATAATGTGCGGGGACGACGCCTTTCACATCACGGCTTGCGGTGCGCATGCACAGTATACTACGCGCGCCAGTAGGCTTCCCAATATGTAAACAAGAATACATGTATCAACATGTCGAAACGTCCAGAACGGAAATTGTATGAAACGGCGTCGGCCAAAAAAAAGGCAAAATGTCTGAGGGACAGGCAGTACAGAGAGAGAGAGAGAGAGAGAGAGAGAGAGAGTGTGGTTAATATTGGCGACCAGATCACCAAATGGAAAGAGTTATACGTGGAGATTTAGATTTGGACTCGAACAGAGATTTTTCTTCTCAACTTCCGATACTTCACTGCGCATGTCAAAGATGTGATATGATTGACCGTGGTGTCACGTGACGCGTATTTGTAAAAATAGCACGAGGTCGGAAAATACCTTTTCTGGTCGCGGCATATAAAATGCGATTTAACACCAATTAACACGCGCCGTAATTAAAAATAACTCGTTAGTGGGTAGACAAATGACTCATATAAGGCATGACAGAAAATGAAAAGTAGTAGTACAGTGTAACCTGCTGCGTGGGCATGTACCTTTAATTATAGTGACGCGCGATGCTATCAGACTATTTTCATATGCAAATGAGGCATTTCAATTATTAAACTATTAAATGCGTCACCTGAAAAAATAATATTTTCTACAGATTATAAAGTATGAGCATTGCACATCAAAAAGTGAATACAGAGAATAAATATTAATGTCCGTTAATATTTTAAGGAAACACGGTTATCGCCCCTGTTATCAGTGTGAACATTTAAGTCTGATATACAATGTATAGTAATGCCAATCAATGCGTGAGGCAATGGTGAATGAATGTTTATTTTGCTAAAAATTGCCTCAGATGATGTCTCTGATATAAAAAACAGTATGTGCCTACTGAGTGGGCATGTATCTTTAAGGTATTGGGTAATAGATAGATACACTTGACCTCAATGATAATTGCTTCATAAGAGTAATGTGATATATGAATATAACATCTGTGAATATCGTCTTGTATGTACAATTTCACCACTTCGTGCGTTTGACACATACAGCAAATACTATGACAGTAAACCAAATAAAATGTGGTGCAATCAGAGCTCCAGATAAGGTGCGTATTTGCGTAAATACCCAATTAAAATTGCCAAAAACCAAAAAGAAATGAACAATTTGTATTATCTTTATCATGCTACATAAAACAATAAACAAACCATAAGTATAGCATACTTTTCTTATTTTTCCATGAAAACACATCTTGGTATTTCATTAGAATTGTCTACAAAGAGATAATTCTAATGAAATACCAAGATGTGTTTTCATTTAGAAGCAAACTATTCAATAAGTGCGGTCTGCTGATGTGTAAACAACAATGTGATTTTATATTGTGGCATAAGCGCTTAAATGACAACATTTCAACACTAGACCTGCGTTCACGATATGTAATAGGGATAGAAATCATGACTAAGCCTGGTTATTACATGTATATTTTCCAAATATATTTGCCATGTAAAAATCATTCACTCGCGACATATAGAGACAGTTTAGAAGAAATAGACAATGTAATATGTAGATATATAGACATGGGAACAATTGTGGTAATGGGGGATTATAATACAGAGCTCCCTTCAAGGCACCAACTCAGATTCGAAATGGATACCAGGGGTAACATGCTAGTTGATATGATGTTACGTCATAACTTGGTAGCCATTGAGTCTCTGGGGATGTGTACCGGTGCAGAGTTTAGCAATGTGCCGTTCAATAGTAACCGCGAGACCCTTATAGACCATATATTGATCCAAGTACAAGATCCAAGTACAAGACAAGGAAAAACTTGAGTCATGTAGTATAGTAGACGACACTTGCCTTAACATCTCGTCACATCGTCCGATAATTTGTTCGTTTAGTTGCCTTGAATTCACATTACAGGACAATATTGTATTTCGTAAAACAAATTGGTCTAATACAAAATTAGATACTTTAAATAAGTACCGAGATTGCTTAAATTCGGATACTATGTTGCGAGATGTTATGACAAAAGAAATACACTCAGTAAATGACATTGACCAGTTTTACAACACGGTAGTCACTTCGATTCGTGCTGCGACCAACAAGTGTATACCAAAATCAAAATTCAAACCATTCATAAAACCTTATTGGAACAGTGAACTCACCGAATTGCACACACACATGGAACATACACGGCTTATCTGGATAACTGAATCTCGCCCCCGTGGAAACAACTACCCGAGTTATCGCAATTATAAGGCTGCTAAGTGTAACTTCAGGCGTTTTCACAGATCTACAGTGGAGTTATATATCAACAAATTGGAACGCGAAATTGACACAATGGCCGAGATGGACAGTAATGCGTTTTGGAAACTTATAAATTATCGCAGAAAGAAACGTAAATTTGACCAAACGTTCGAAATGGAATTCCGCGAAACAGTCTGTAATAACCCAGTGGATATTAATAGGGGCTGGATGTCCTACTTTAGTGAACTGTATTCGCCAACACAGGACGACACATTCGATAATGACTATTTAACCAGATGTGACCAAGAGCTTGCAACGGTTCAAATGCGTGCCATAGACAATATACATATGAACAATGTGCCTATAGACGAAAATCTTGTGGAGAAAATGTTAAAAACATGTAAAAAGGGAAAGGCTTGTGGAAATGACCAGATAAACTATGAAAGCCTAATGTATGGAGGTCCAATGCTAATTACTGTGCTAACAAGACTTTTCAAATACATGTACAAATATATGCACACTCCAACTGAACTTAAACGCGGAATCATCTCGACGCTATATAAGGGCGGTAATAAGAGAAAGTGTGATCCGAACAGTTATCGTGCCATTTCCCTATGTTCAACAATTCTGAAACTTTATGAAAAATGCATATTAAACATCATCGACAGAGACGCCGCCATCAGTGTGAATGATCTGCAGGGAGGGTTTCAACGGAATATAAGCTGTACCATGACGTCATTTCTGTTACATGAAAGCATATATTTTGCCAAAGAAAACCATTCCAAGTTATATGCATGCTTCCTGGATGTCCGTCAAGCGTTCGATCGTGTATCCCATAGTATTTTGATGATGAAACTTTTCAACACTGGAATTGATTTTCGCCTCTTCAAGATCGTACTGAATATGTTTGAAAACGTGTATAGCTGTGTCCAATCACAAGGGCACACATTCTGATTGGTTCCCATAAGGCAGGGTACCCGTCAGGGCCAAGTAATCAGCCCCAGACTGTACTTATTATTCATCAACGACATGATGGACACATTAGAATCATCTCCACACAGTCTTCGGATCCACGACGTCAGCTATGGATGCCCAACGTCAGCCGATGATATGGTTCTCGTGTCACTTGTGAAAAACGGTCTGGATAAGCTCATGGACATTTGCTATCAAAATTCCTGTACAAACCATTACCTGTATAATTCTGGAAAGTGTAACGTGCTGGTATTCAATGAGAACAATGCAGACTCAAATACGACGTCGCGTTCATGGAACCTTCGGCCAGACGTCGTCAACGAAACCGACAAATATGTGCATCTTGGTGTATTATGTGATAAAAGCATGAACTTAAATGAAAACATTAAAAACGCATGTTCTAAAATGAGAAAAACATGTTTCAGCCTTGCAGACTGCGGTGTGCACAAACATGGACTTCATCCGATTACAATCAAACACCTATATCAAACAATAGTGTTGCCGCGGGCCCTATTCGGCTGCGAACTATGGTGCACATTAACGGACACCCACATTAAAGCTCTCGAGCGCGTACATCGCCAGTGTGTGAAATACATGCAGACAATGGGTCGCTACACCAGAACTGACGTAGCGTTAAGTTGTATCGGATTACTGCCTATAGAACATGAAAATGATAAACGGAAACTGTTACTTTTCGGACAACTATGTATTCTAAATAATTTAAAGAAGATGAAAATAATGTTTGTTAACAGACTGATCAAATTCATCAGCGAACCAAGCAGAACACTTGGATTTATGCCGGACATTTTTCGTATATTCGGTAAATACAACTTGACACACGTTCTATACGAGTACGTTAACACGGCGACATTTCCATCAATTGGATCCTGGAAGCATACAATCAAGACAGCGATTTACCAAAACGCGAATTACAATTTAAAACAGCGCCTACTAAACGACCAACGTTTGTCGGGATTTTCTAGGAATCACACTGAATACACCCCCTGCGGTATCTGCGGTTCAGTGAACTATATCGCGATTATCTACCGTATTGTAAAACTGGTGCAATGATCATGGGTAAACTGTTTTCTACAAAATATACCACACACTGTCCAAAATGCAAACTGTGCACAGATTCCATCGCAGAACATCTTATTTTATTTTGTAGTGAAAACAGTACCCGTAGACATCGTATGTGGTGTGATCTGCATAGCCTGTTAGGTAATAGGCATTTTGAAGAGTTGTGCAAACTTAACAGTGAATTACAGGTGGTGGAAATGCTTGCTGGTTTTCCAGCATTTGACATTAGCGATGACAGTAGAGTAAACAGTTACAAAGTAGCATTGCGATCTATGCACTATATGGCGGCACCGCTATGCTACTACTTTGCGAACACATAAACTGGTGCACTCATGAGTGTACATGGATAGACAATATTGAATGTGCATTTGCACTGCCATCACCACACCCGTGACTGCCGTGGGTGATCGTCGACCACCGACTCTCGTCGTCAGGTTACGCAAGGATGTACATTCGCATCACATGAGGATCGGCTCCTTTGGGGCCGACCTTGATGTGCAATGGGAACATGCATCAGTGTTGGATGAGGTCACGGTCGCCGATTGCCGTAAGGTAGTGAGTAATTTGTATATAGTTATTGTAAATTATATACATATATATTTTTGCGCAGCTAACTGTATTATATATTTCACATGACATTTACATTTACATGACTTGTATTGCTCTCCTGAAGGAGGAAATAAAGAAATAAAAAAAAAAATGCCTACATGTCACTGGATTTGATAGCTAATAACAGAGTACAGTAGTGGGTATATATGGTATGTGTTGTGTGGTTTTCCAGGTAAAAGTGCGATTTTCTGTGTATGAAGCTATTTATAATTGTGGTTCATGTTGTTAAAAATATAGGTACAAACCTGTCCAGAAAACTGACATATTTTACAGTTTGGTGTAATATAATTGATAGTAGTCCGTTCTCCTTGCGTTTCTACATGTTATTAGCTACTTTATATCATATGTTCTACTTCACATTTTGAGTTCTTTGTCAAACGGCAGAACAGGTGAAACTGGCTGATGGCTGGAACAGACAAAGATGGCCGACTTGGACACCCCAGGTGCCGTATACGATACAGTAAAGAGGCAGTGGTCACATATATAATATGTTATACATATATTCCATCACATTTACGAAGCAATTATCTTTGAATCAAACGATGATCAGGTATATAGTTGGTCCTTAACCCTTTCAACACCACAGGCCTGTACAGTCACTGTCAGTGGTATTGACAAATAGTGTAGATCCAGATGAGCCGGCTCGTAACGAGCCGTCTCATCAGGGTCTGCACTTTTTGCAAGTAATTTTAATATTTTTTAAAACAAAAGCACCCCTTTTCATAAATGGACTAGTCTGAAAATCAATTTATGACGATTGGATTTGTAGGAAAATTAACATCAAAATCCATTCCAGTTACTTAGGGGTGAAAGGGTTAACAGGGCTGTCTGAACAGACCACCTTTCTATTTCAATTAAAGGCACATGCCCACTCAGTGAGTAGGCTGAAAATTATAAAGTATGATCATGGCACATCAAAAAATAAATACAGAGAATAAATTGTAATGTACGTTAACATTTTAAGGAAATACGGTTATCGCCCCTGATACAGTATGGCAATGTTTACGTCTGATATAAAATGTATAATAATGCCAATCTATACGTGGGGTAATGGTGAATGAATGTTAATTTGGCCAGATCTACAGAATATACAAAACTATCTGTCTCACTATATTATAACCTGCTGAGTGAGTATATAACAAAACGCTCGGGTGACATATGTAACCAGGCGCTTAGCATACACCCAAACATTAATTCTCACATATGCAAGGGCAGGATTCAGGGGGGGGCGGACCCGGTCCCCCCCCCCCTAAAATTCGCCGAGTAAAGATTTGTTTACAAGTTACAAGGCACGTTCGCGCCAGAACGCAGGAAATGCGATGTAGATACCCCCGGACCCCCCTAGCGCGTTCGATAATATAGTCAAGTATTGCAAAATAGTTACGCCCCACCACCGAAATCCTGGATCCGCGCCTGATATGTATACATGTTTGTTTACTGTCCCAATGCGTGTGTGTTATGTAATTACACGCGGACTGATCAACCCTTGGTGTTGCGTGACATGCATGTAGCATACGACTAATCGAATAGTGACACACGTGATCAGTCTGCGCACCACAATTGTAAATCGTCAATATCAATCTCGTGGAATAATCTCGTAAATTGTCAGTATGTGTGCATGTATTTACTTGCACCGTGGTTAACCCTTACTTCGCTGAATTAAATGTTGTCGTCTGGTGGAAAGCGCATGAGAATCGTCTCCACTGGAGACGATTCTCATGTGCTGCCAAAACATGTTTTTTGTTAAGAATTAAGGCAAAAATGAAAAACAGCAGACGACATGTATTTACTTGCATATTTGTCAATATCTACACAGGCGATATGAAACAGGAAGTTTACGTTTTGGCAATATACATACAACACATGTAAGACATGTATTAATTTCGAATGAATGGTTCGTATATCGAGAAAAGCAATCAGTGATCCATTAAAGAAATAAATACAAATGTACTTGAAAAATAGTTGTTTCAATACTTACAAATCATGTATTTATCCCGGTCTTAAACAACGACACATAATGTAGGTCATCGCCGCGTATGAATTTCAATATATACACATGTTATCTAACCGGCGCATAAAACCGAGGCCGCGCTTCACTTTACGCGTACTATTCAAATACGAAATTGTATGTACACATGGGTTAATGTAATTGTACAGTGAGGGAGTGCCACCTGGTAGATTGGCCTTGGCCAATTGTGTCACCTTCGTTAAATAGTGTTTAAATAAATTATCGAATAAAATAGATGGTACTACATGCGTTTTGTTGTCATTTGCTGAATCCTACCTGACACGCCATGGGATTTTGTACCTTCGGACATTGCTTAATTTCATTAAATACGTATACTACAAAATGTACAGTCTTCCGTAAATGGCGTCAAAACTTGACAAAATATTATATTCCGCATGTACTCTGAAAATTGTGTCAACTTTCGACTTTATTTATGAAAAATATTGTACATTTTGTAAACGTATTTAATGAAATTACGCAGATCTCTTACGGGAGGTCTTACAAGGCGGTCGCTCTACCGACTGAGCTAACCGGGCACAGATACATCTCCTGAGTTACTATAGATCCGTACCGTGACATACTCCCCCACCAAATTGAAATTCGTCCTCGAATTACATATTTTTTGAGCATAGTGATAATCTGTGGGACAATCTTAGACAATGTCAGTCACGGCCCTCGTTGGGCGCCAAATGTAGCAGGAAGAGAAAAATATGCACCCGACCCCGACCACCTCCCGCTTACAAGCCAGCTTAGAAGGCGGTCGTTCTACGACTGAGCTAACCGGGCACAGATACATATCCTCTCTCGAGTCCCGTGTCGGGTGCATATTTTTCTCTTCCTGTTACATGTCAAAGCTCAGTAGTGACCGTGACGATTGAAATTAGATGTTTTTAAAAAGTACTTTCATTGAGAAATATGAAAAAAAGAAACTAAAGAATGGTGATAAGCGCGTTTTGTTTGTGAAAGTATATTTTGTTACAATTGGTTGCAAACCCCATAAGCCCCATTTCTCTACTCTCAGCCACATATATACATATCTGGAGTTTCGAGCTACTTGTAAAAAAAAGTAATTCTTGCAAAAAGAATACAAATCATGATCTATATATATTATAGTAAACTGATAATTGTGTTGGTGATCATTTTCAAATATGGTGCACATCCATTAACATGGTAAACTCTGCGTTATTTGTTGCATGTATATATGTTGATATGTTCTGATAGCGTGTAGTTATTTGTTGACGTCATTGGAATATTAAAACAAATAAAATACGAAATATCGAAAACGATCTTCTAACTTTTTTATTTTATTTAATCTTACGCATGAATTATACATAAACTGTATGCAATATTGGCAAAGTCACAAAGTATAACAGGCAAATAATGTCAAATTGGATGTGTCAAACATTTGCAATAATTGCATGTTTGTCATGGAACTCAAATACCTGTAGCCGATTTCACCAACATTGCAAAGTATACTTTTCTAGCAAAGTATACTTTTAGGGAGAAATTTTTAATTTTATGATGAATTTATTAATTATTATACTGAATGTATTACATTATCACAGCCATGTTGGCTGTGATAATGTAATAAATTCAGTACAATAATTCTGCATACTTGTAATCATCAAATATATGCAATCGTTAGTTCTATATGAAATCATGCATTTCAGGAGAAATAAATGATTACTCCCTGCTCTATGCTGGCTAATTACAATTGATATTCATTATTATTATTATTGGTAGCAAGAACTATAGAACTGAAATATTTCTGTTCTTCGGGTTGAACTATTGCACTAATTTGCTTGATAATAACTTCAACACCCAAATCAAAATACCGTTGGAAAGTTCAATGTATTGAAAGTATTTTAAAAGATCAGAAATGTTCACTGAAAACGTTCAGAAATTGTCTATTTATCAACTAATGCTACAGTTGACTGACAAGATCGTATGCATTTTGTAAAATTATAGTTTACAATGAAACATATAGTTTACAAAATGCTTGCCCTCGGGTCAAAACGTACCCATTTTCGCGTCTAGCCGTATCCATTTGTTGGTAAAATCTTATTCAGCAAGTCACAAAATTGTACACATGTGAATTCAAGCCAATATTTAACATATATACAGTAGGTACACTTTGACATCACACATGTTGGGTACGTTTGGACCCGACAATACAACGGGTACGTTTTGGCCCCTATAACTAGATGTTGGGTACGTATTTGACCCTTTTATTCTGGGTACGTTTTGACCTGGGTACGATTCTATCCGAACCCAATTAACAGTTTAACATTTGTTTTTCCCATTACGCAATTTAACCCTAACCCGCATTTATTTTGACCAATGAAACGCTTATAATTCATTTACGCCCGAAAATTCCCAGTTTCCGACAAAAAAAACAAAAACATTTGCGATGTAGCCATATTTATTTTGATCTATGAATGAACACAACGGTTTCAAATTGACAGATAATATACTAAATGTGACATCTTGGAATATGTTCTATTATGTTGACATTGATGAACATCGTTCTAGCAGAAAACACTGGAAACCCGTTCTCAAAAATTACCCCACCCACTAATTTTGCATGGTATCGAATGTAAACAATCTTTTCCGAAATGTGTTTTCTAATGGAAATTCAAATCCAGTGCAGTGAACTGTGATACATTTACTTAAATATTGCTATTGAACTATATCAAGATTTAAACAATTTAAAACGAGATGTAACTTGTCGAACTTGAGTATTTGTGTTTTGACATCCGGTTTCGGTGACAATATCTATCATTCTATGTGATAATCATGTTCGCGTTGTTGTTTGAATCAATTATAAAATACTGTTTATGTAATTAAATCATTGCAAGTCATTACCATGGATAAAAATAACAGAAAGCGTTCTCTGAGAATCAAAATTATTAGTATGGGAAATGCAGAAGTCGGAAAGGTTTGTATTCCATTGTAAATGTTTTGATTTTCAATTTCATGACATTTAGTGGGAAGCAAGTCAAAATGGCCCCTGGTCAAAATGGCCCGGATTTGGTCAAAACGGCCCCCAAGTTTTGTGAATTTGGTCAAAACGGCCCCTACTAAACGGCCCCCTATTATATATTATATAATTGTTGTTTTTTTCTACACATATATAAAATTATTGTTAAAAATCATCTAAAACATTACGCAAACATTGTATCACCAAACCCCCGATTACCTATGTAAACAGCGGGTTTGGTGAGGTTGCCGCGCAATAGGTAATGCGGTCAAATAGGTCACGATGCAGTGACTATTTTCAATCAATAACTTATGTTGTAAGCGATTGTAATGTGTATTTTCAATATTTATATTATTAAAATGTATCATATCGGTACCCCTTTAAGTAATATTTGTATATTTTAAATGTAATGATGTTGTCATGAAGCGCATGAATATAAGTATTAATTAATCCAGTTATATTGAGGCAAATCACACAGCCTAAAAACACAGTGCTGAGTATAAACCATAGTATCGTATATTATTCATAAGTATATCACTATTAAACATTAATTACAATATGTATGCATATTATTAAAACAGTAGATGCTACCGCTGTTTCGCGTATGTGATATTTATAACAAAATATTTTTTTTATTCGTCCGCAGTACGATTTCTGTCACACAAAGCGCCATTTTCAGTTCATATTTTGACCTGTGCATATGAACCGGACTAAGTTTAAACAACGCTCGATTCCGTCCAATTCAGATTTCTCTGCAGAATGTTCAGACTAACTACATATTAAGTAATGTTGCTAAATAAGTGTTAACGGCTGGAACATGGTTATCACTAAAAGGAAGAAACCACAGTCGTATTATTGAAAAATAAGATTTACCTGAGACCTCATGGAGGCCGCCATTAATCCAGTGTAAACAATAGACTGTGTGATCCCATTTCCTGAGTAGCCCCGCTTAGTGAAACGATGTGCTAATCATGATATTATGTTCCCCAATAATTGGAAACGGTTTGAATTTCTCGGTAAAAACTACGAAAGTCATAAAAAAATAACGATGTATATTTAACATTGGATACGCTTAAACGGTATTACTCTCTCATCGGATCGTCAGTTGTCGTCGATAGCGATTTAACGTACTGATCTGGTCTTAATTTATTGTCAACTTTCAACGCCATTTACAGAATATATGGTTAATTTTGGAAATAAATAACGGCAAATTACGATGACGTCTGCTCTGAAATATCTGTCAACATGCGGACGTAATTTAAGGAAATCGATTATATTTTAAGGCTACATCTGTGACTAATTACGAATTTATGTATGGTCTTTGGCTACACCCGACACATTACACAGACCTAGTTGTAAATACACGTCGCTTTGTGTGGGGAAAAAATTGATAATGCGTAGTTGTGTGTAACGAGGTGTTGATCTGATGACACCACACAGCTGTGACCCTTAGGCAATGTTTTGAAATTGACGTGTCGTTTTGATGTGTGCCGCAACACCTCACTGTCGGAGACAACATGACAATTAACGATATACTCTCGATTATACACAGATCTATTAGACGGCTGGTTATTTTAAAAAAAATAAAGAGTAGTTCAGTACACCTTCGCCGATATTGTTTTTAGAAAATCAGTAATATTTTCGTAAATGGTGTTGAAAAGTTGACAAAAATTCTATCACCGTATTTAGTTGTGCCGATATTGTTTTAAAAAATCAGTAATTTTTTTCCGTAAATGGTGTTGAAAATTGACAAAATATATAGCCGCATTTCTCCGATATTCGTTTAGAAAATCACCAATATTTTCTGTAAATGGTATTGACACAAAATGCAGCGTTCACGCGGAATTCAAATAAAATACAAAATAATAATTTAATAAATAGACGCCGATGGCTACTGTGTTTGCGGCCAGTGAATTCTGGTCGTGGTAGCCACAGGCGCAGTTCGAACAGTGTTGTGAGCAGATGGAGGACAATAATTATTTCAAATTCATAAAAAAATGTTTATAGGTATTTTTTATTAAAATCATAAAATTGTGAAAATATTAAAAAATATTAAAATCACAAAAATAATATATATGGAGAAAATCTTTTTATACCACGTCGAGGTTTGAACCCCCGACCCTTTCGGGAATCGGCAATTAAATCATTGAAGTCGGCGACCTTAACCTCACGATTGTTGCGCCATTTATGACAATCACAGTTATACAGAAGTGCTATCAGTATTACGCCACCATTTGAACGTAATAATTATTAAATTATTTGCAACTCCATCTACAACAATACCGTTACAGAGATACGCTATTGAAACAACATGTATTAGTACCCATAACATAACAAAGTAATGTATCATTATATATCACAGGAGATAGCTTAAAACTATATATCCTAATCATAAACAGAACAATCCGCTTGGCTCGTATGAAAATAGTTCGCGTGATATTGATTATCTCCCTTGCCGAAAGTAGTTCAGTGATTTATTAATTCCAAATAAGACGTGTTTGCGTAATGAATAACAATAATAAATGACCTTGTATTATGAATATTTATGAAAATAAACTTTAATATGTATGCAATATATTGTTTTTATATTTGTGTATGGTTTGTATATCTTATCAATTACCATGGATGTTGTTCACACCTTTATGTAGACAAAGGCCCATTATCTAACACCTTGTATGTTAGTGGGGATACAACACAATTAATAACAACCCTTTATAACCGATAATAATATAGTATTTTATAGATTTGAATAAATACAGCACATGTAGACAATAATACATTGGCAAACAGTATAGTCCTTGATCAGACTCACACATTTATTCCAACACATAATGTCCAATAGTAGACTAATACTTTGAGCACATTTCAACTATCAAGTACTATAATATCAGCACATATCAACAACCAGCAATACTCATTCCAGTTATAATATTTGCCAATATAACACACTATACCATTGCACATCATTAACCAGTCCTACTCGTGTACATTGCACTTAGTGAATGCGTATACACTGTCCAATTGCCACCATGAACTCTGTTAATGTCTTTTGTCCACGATTGTACTGCTCACACAGTGTCTTCATCCTCTTCATATATATCAAACGAGTGTAAGACAAAATCCCCCCCGGACAAAATCCCCCCCCCCCCCATCCCGTCTAAAATAGCATAATCCCACCCCATAAAAATAACCCACCCCCATCAAGGTAGGACAAAATCCCCCAATGAAAATGTAGCCCCCATCATATTCAGTACTTTTATTTGCACAATAAACACCAAATATCAAAACATCAAGCACATTTAATGAAATATTTTCAGTTGCACAATCAAACAAGCACATTTAATAAAGTATTTTCAGTTGCTCAATTATTTTTTTTTTTTTTTTTTTTTTAGCTTATATTTAACGGTGGCACTGGCTCTAGGACCTTGCATGCCGTCTCCCAAGAATGGGAGAAAGAACGGAGGTAGAGATTTTTTTGAGAGAAGCCGGTAATTCGTATTTACAGAGCAACTACGAATTATCGGTACCCATTTACAGCTGGGTGAACTGGAGCAGTGTGGATAAAGTGTCTTGCTCAAAGACACAACGCACGCCGCTAGTCAGACTCGAACCCACGACCCTTGGATCAGTAGTCCGACGCCACGGCGCTCCACACCAGTTGCACAATAAACGTCATATAATGTAACAGTGTATACCCTAATCAGACTGTGAATGCAAGTTTCCCCGCTAGATCTATAGCCTCAACAAGTGGTTATGTACAAGATGGGAAACAGTGTAGATCCAGATCAGACTGTCAGTGCAATTTCCCATATAGTTATATAACATCAAGAAGTGGTTATGTACAAGATGGGAAACAGTGTAGATCCTGATCAGACTGTGTGCAAATTCTCATATATCTGCTACACACTGTTCACCCTCCAGCCCGCGAAGAATAGCCTGAAATTATACGCAAATCGTACGGACGGACAAACGAACGTACTAACATTTTGGGTTTATGGGCTATTTGTTCTTTAAAAGATCAAAGGAATAGCCCCTAAACTACAATAGGTTTAGGGGCTAACGGAATAAATCTATTGTATTCTATTGTCTTAGGCTCCTCCCCCTAGCCCCTAAACCCCCAATGTTAGCCAGGACAAACAGACGGACATACGGAATAACCAAAACTATAAACCACACGACATACTTCATATGCCTGGGTCTCGAAGGGTTTACGCATCACCTGCAAGCATTGATATGTAAATGAGTAAACAAATTTTTTATTATTATTATTATTATTTACCAATTAGTAGTTCAAACACTTTAGCGGAAAAACTACCGCACCCATCGATAATTTGATTAATCCTGCTATGCAATCAATAGAAAATAATTGACCATCATGCTAGTGACATCGCGTAACGATTTTCACGAAAAATATGAAAATATTTTGTAACGAATACGGATAAAATAAGGTAATATAACACAATTTTTGTGGTGTTTTATTAAATTATCTAAAAAAAAAAAACAACATTATACCTGATTTTTTTTTGGCCGTTTTGACCAAATATGGGCCGTTTTGACCATTTATTTTGGACGGGGGGCCGTTTTGACCCATTTAGGGGGGCCGTTTTGACCAAATCCGGGCCGTTTTGACCTGGGGCCGTTTTGACCAGGGGCCGTTTTGACTAATCCAATTTAGTGTTACTCCAGTCCGTCTGTCACCAACCTTGTAACGTGAAAGACTTTTAAACTGTACTAGCTACAGACCTGGTATGTAGCTTCCTTATGATGAGTAGATGCGCAAAGTTTATTTCGATTTTTTATTTGACCCCTTGGTCATGGATTATCTCCCCCTTTTTTACTTAGAATTTTCCAATTTTGGCTTGTAGCTCATAAAACATGATACATGTGAACATTGGAATCACACTCATGCTGCCATTAAATGTACATGCCCACTCAGTAGGCACAAATTGTCATGTATATCAGACATCATTTGAGACATTTTCTGGCAAAATAAACATTCATTCACCATTGCCCCACATATTGATTGGCATTATTATACATTTTATATCAGATGTAAATTTCCACAATGACATCAGGGGCGATAATTGTGTTTCCTTAAAATGTAAACGGACCTTACTATTTAGTCTCTGTATTTATTTTTCTATGTACAATGATCATACTTTATAATATGTCGAAAATATTATTATACCCCCACAAACAAAGTTTGAGTGGGTATATAGGAGTCAGCTTGTCGGTCGGTCTGTCGGTCTGTTGGAAATTCCCTTCCGCTCTACATCTTCTACACCCATGCATGGATTATCAAATGGCTTGGCACAAATGTTTCTCATGATGAGAAGGTGTGTCGCGATCAATAACCATGCACCTACGTCCAAGGTCAAGGTCACAGTTGAAGGTCAAAGGTCAAACCTATCGAAATTCCCTTCCGCTCTATATCTTCTACACCGATGCATGGATTATCAAATGGCTTGGCACAAATGTTTCTCATGATGAGAAAGTGTGTCGCGATCAATAACCACGCACCTGCGTCCAAGGTCAAGGACACAGTTGAAGGTCAAAGGTCAAACCTATTGAAATTCCATTCCGCTCTATATCTTCTACACTGATGCATGGATTATCAAATGGCTTGGCACAAGGTGTGTCGCGATCAATAGCCACGCATCTACGTCCAAGGTCACAGTTGAAGGTTTTCATTGACCACGTACGCAGGTAAAAGGTCAATGTCACACATCTCTAAGGCCAGCATTAAATAATGATCATGAAATTTTTATTCAAACCTATAAAACTCTTCTAATGTTAAGCTATTTGTAAGTCCAACTCTTTGTGGGGGTATTATGATCACTCCTGTGATAGTTCTAGTTTTTGCAGGCGACACATTTAATTAGAATAGATAATTAAAAAATGTCGTGCCTCATTTGCATATGAAAATAGCCTTCACTATCAGTAAAATAAATATTAATAAATGATTATATCTGTATATCGGGCACTCCTAATCTTTAGAACTGGTGGAATAGCGACAACTTATTTAATTCCTATAAAGAACATTTTGTGCCTACTGAGTGGGCATGTACCCTTAACGTGACCTTGACCTTTTTTTCCCACACATTTTTGCGGAAACACTTAGCCATTTTTTGCATCAAAAAGTTTGTTCAAGCTTCTTCATCATGGTATTACTTATATATGTGAGAATTTGGAGCACACTCATGCCACCATTAACATGACCTTGACCTTTTACCTCACATTTTTGCAGAAACACTTAATGTCTACAAGTTTCTTCATCATGATATAACTTTAATATTACATAACGGATTGCTTGATCGTTTGGAACAACCTCATGCTGCTACATGTATTAACATGACCTTTTTTATCTTCACATGTTTATGAAAACACTTTTTTGCGTCAAAAAGTTTGTACAAGTTTCTTTATCATCAAAATTACGGGTGCCCGCTACACCTATATAATCATTTAGTAGTATTTATTTTAATGACCCGCGGTGGTATCAGGCCAGGGCTCCAGATAAGGTGCGTATTTGCGTAAATACCCAATTATAATTGTTAAAAACCCAATTGAAATCAGAAGTAGTGAGTATCAAAAAGCAATTAAAAATTTGTGGTATCTTTATCATGCTACAGAAAAGAGTAAACAGACCACAAATATAGCATATTTCCTTATTTTTCCATGAAAACACATCTTGGAATTTCATTAGAATTGTCTCCCCAAGGAGACAATTCTAATGAAATACCAAGATGTGTTTTCATTTAGAAGCAAACTATTCAGTAAGTGCAGTCTGCTGATGTGTAAACAGTAATGTGATTCTATTTTACACAATTAAAATTTTGAAATACCCAATTGCTTCAGAAATTATTGAGTGACAATGCTCAATTACTAATTCCTTATCTGGAGCCCTGTCAGGCAAGTGAGGCATACTATTTTTATGCCCCACCACGACAGCGGAGGGGGCATTTAGTGTTACCGTTGTCCGTCCCGTCCGTAACCAACCTTATAAGTCGTAAAACTTTTAAACCGTAATAGCTACACACCTGAAAATGAGTACCAGTAGATGCGTAAAGTTTATTTTGATTTTTTATTCGACCCCAGGGTCATGGATTATCTCCCCCTTTTCGACTTAGAATTTTGCAGTTTTGGCTTGTAAGTCGTAAAACTGTTAAGCTGTACTTGCTACAGACCTGAAACTTAGTATGTAGCTTCCTTATGATGAGTAGATGTGCAAAGTTTATTTTGATTTTTAATTTGACCCCTGGGTCATGGATTATCTCCCCCTATTGGATTTGGGAATTTTGCCTCGTTTATTATCAAAGTGATATATAGGGCATCCGTGTTCTATGAACACATTTTCCAGTTTAATTATGTATACTAATTAAATGCGTCACCTGAAAAAATAATATTTTAGACAGATTACAAAGTATGATCATTGCACATCAAAAAATAAATACAGGGAATAAATAGTAATATCCGTTAACATTTCAAGGAATCACGGCTACTGCCCCTGATATCAATGTCGAAATTTACGTCTGATATAAAATGTATAATAATGCCAATCTATATGTGGGGTAATGGTGAATGAATATTTATTTTGCCAGAAAATGTTGTACCTACCATAATTACCCTAAATATTCGGACACCAATATGTGAGCAAACAGTGTAGACCCAGACCAGCCTGCTCTTGAAGGAGCAGTCTGATCAGGGTCTGCACTATTTGCCATTTTCACAGAATGCTTTGGGGGCCTCATTGGACAACATAATCAACTTGATAAATGTTTATGACACTTATAACAATTGGTTTTGGTGTCCGAATATTTAGGGTAATTACGGTACATAAATTAATATGCAATTAATATCCGTCTCCCTATATTATATCCTGGCATGTGGCCTACTTAGTGGGCATGTACCTTTAATATTATGTGATAGATTGCTTCAATATGTGGACACTTGATACATGTAAGCATTTATAACACACTCATGCAGCCATAACATGACCTTCACCTCTTGTACCTTCACATTTTTGCTTGACCATTTTGACCTTCTCATGGTTGTGGAAACACTTAACCTTTTTCATATTTTAAACAAGAACTTATCTGGGGTTTTTTATTATGCTAACTTTAGCACATGCCCATGTTCATGTTGTGGTCAAATGCCTCGGCAGGCGCGAAACCGCTTACGTGGTGGAATTCTTGTTGTAGATAATAATGGTTTGCTATTGACGTTGTTGTAACATGGAATCGCTGTAGATGAAATATTGAAAAATCACGTGGTCAGTACAATGTATACAATTTGTATGTAATATCTAGTTTTCGGATGATGTATCACACAATGTGATATTTTCTTTCAATAAAATGCAGGCTCGAATTTCCATGCAGAATGAATGCATGAAGCTTGTTGTATGGAACTTGAATTTATCCCGTCAACACAGTGCGTATGTGCCGTGAAACACGGTGCCGTGAAACATTTTTGATATCCAGTCAATACTATTTTTAGCCAGGTTTTTTGAAAAAAAATCCAGGCAATTGGATTGGCGAAAGCCGGGCGGGCGGGCGGGCGGGCGGGCGGCGTCCACAATCAATGTTAAGTTTTCGTGTTTGAGTCCATTTCTTTGTTACTGTACCACCTAAGACCACCAAACGTTCACAGCTTCATAATCAAGGGGTGCCCACCACATATCACTATCCAACATGTTACTTTTTTTTTAACTTGACCCATTTTTTCCGCGTAGTCGACTTAGCCATTTTCAATGTTAAGTTTTCGCGTTTACAATGTTAAGTTTTCGTGTTTAAGTCCATTTCTTTGTTACTGTACCACCTACGACCACCAAACTTTCTCAGCTTCATAATCAAGGGGTGCCCACCACCTACCACTATCCAACATGTTACTTTTTGTTTAACTTGACCCATTTTTCCCGTGTAGTCGACTTAGCCATTTTCAATGTTTAGTTTTCGCGTTTACAGTGTTAAGTTTTCGTGTTTAAGTCCATTTCTTTGGTACTGTACCACCTAGGACCACCAAACTTTCACAGCTTCATAACCAAGGGGTTGCTACCACATACAACTATCCATTTTTACCTTCACCTATTATTTCTACGTAATTGACTTAGCCATTTTCAACGTTAACTTTTTAACGTACGTCTAGTTAAAGTTTTTTGGTCAAAACATTTTCGTTATACTATATCTCTGCAACTGCTTCGCCCATTACCTTGAAACTTCACATAGGTGTTTATCATCATCCATATTTTCATTCTAACCCCCAACCGTGCAGCCCCTGTGCCCAATGTCAAGGTCAAATTACTTTGAATTTTTTTGTTAAAGTTTTTTAGTGTACTATATCTCTGCAACTGCTTCACCCATTATCTTGATACTTCACATGGGTGTTTATCATCATTGTCGCACCCGCTTGCGGAAAGCGAGATATCGTCGGCATTTTGGCATACATCCGTCCTTCCGTGTCCGGTTAAAGTTTTCTCGTTAAAGTTTTTCCATCTACTATATCTATATTTTTAGTGTCCATGCCTCGCCCCAAGGCGCGACATGCAGGCCACGGCCATCTAGTCTACAAAAAATGGGTATAATTATGTTATCCAAGTGTCTATGCTTGGAAAAAACCTGGCCTTCGTGGCTTTGCCTCGTTTCTTGTTACATTTTACAGCCATTTGTAGGTGTTGACGGGATAAATAGAATAGTAGGTTAGTGCCGTGAATGGGAAAAAATATCTGGCGCGGCACGGAAACGGGATGGGCGAGGCTCTGCCGAGCACATCCCGTTTCCGTGCCACGCCAGATATTTTTTCCCATTCACGGCACTAACCTACTATTCTCTATCTATTTTCCTTATTTCTGAACCAAAGTATATGTTGTGACCACTCATTTGAACCGTGGTCACAACATATACTTATGATGAGAAATAAAGAAATTCTTGAGCCTTGCCGGATATTTTTTCCCATTCACG
The DNA here is from genome assembly GCA_029237695.1 of Conchocele bisecta. Taxonomy (NCBI): domain Eukaryota; kingdom Metazoa; phylum Mollusca; class Bivalvia; order Lucinida; family Thyasiridae; genus Conchocele; species Conchocele bisecta. Next base: position 9,951,588 of record CM055266.1, on the reverse strand, counting down.
GCACTAACCTACTATTCTCTATATACACATTATAATATATACAAAGGAGGCAATGAATGGCTGGCATATTTGTCCCCAATTGATGCAGGTGTAAATGTACCAAATCTACGTTTCAATGCAATCCGTAATATTTGTGCATACATTGTCATTATATCGGCCATCTTGGATTTCAGAATTACATTAGACTGTACAATAAACATATCCATTCGTAACTAAGTATGACTAGAAAGCCTTAAAGGTACATGCCCACTCAGTAGGCACAAAATGTTCTTTATAGGAATTAAATAAGTGTATAATTGTGTCACTATTCCACCAGTTCTAAAAATTACGAGTGCCCGCTATGCAAAAGATATGTTCATTTAGTAATATTTAATAGTGACGCGAGGTGGTATCCGGCTATTTTCATATGCAAATAAGGCATGGTCTTGTTTTAATTATTTATACTAATTAAATGCGTCACCTGATAAAATAATATTTTCAACAGATTATAAAGTGTGATCATTGCACATCAAAAAATAAATACAGAGAATAAATAATAATGTCCGTTAACATTTTAAGGAAACACAGTTATCGCCCTTGATATCAGTGTGTAAATTTACGTCTGATATAAAATGCATAATAATGCCAATCAGTACGCGGGATAATGGTGAATGAATGTTTATTTTGCCAGAAATTTCTCGGATTATGTCTCTGATACAAAGATATGTCATAGAACTTCAAATTGTTAATTCGATGTTTTAGCACATCAATATGAGAATTCAAGATGGCCGTTTAATTGTTTAATTGTAATTACATGACAACAAGTTGGTACACACAAAAACTGTGTTTAATTAATTATAGAGCTGGAAAACGCTTTTCAGTCAAATATATGCTATTTGGCGGCCATTTTGTTGTTTTCAGACATATTAGAACGAAGCAAAGTATTAAATTAGATAACATCGTATGGATACACCACACTGAAAGTTCAAATAACAAAAATACAGAAAACCAGTGAGGCCAATGTACAATTATACCCATTCAAATGGGAACTATACATAAATTCAAGATGGCCGCCAAATATCCAAGATGCTCAGCATGTGCTGGAGATCAAAGCTAGACCATAAAATTGTTTTTAGCAAAATAATCGAACTGGAATACACATTATCTTTTACTAATATTAAACATTTGCTTGTACAAATATAATGCCTTGTTTCTGTAATTTCTATTTGCAGAGCTGTGTGATCAAGCGGTATTGTGAAAAGCGATTTGTCCATAAGTATCTGGCTACTATAGGAATTGATTATGGTGTATCCAAGTAAGTCTGTAACCCTTAGAGCAGAGCTCCAGTTAAGGTCCAAATTTTCGGGTATTTTTCTTATTTCTTACGAAAATTGGCAAGTTGGGATTGCTTTAGAATCGTCTCATCGAGACGATTCTAAAGCACTCCCAACTTGCCTATTTTGGCGAAGAAATAACGAAAGTTTCCACAAAGTTGATCAAATTACGCACCTTAACTGGAGCACTGTTAGAGTGTGGGAGACCCATTCACAGGTATCTAAATTTATAAACTATGTTATGCCCCGGTGTCGTTAGAGCCGACAGGCAGAGCTCCAGATAAGTTTTGTACCTAAATGTATTTTACTTTTACAAATGTATTATTGATTTTATTCCTTAAATAGGTAACAAGTAATAAAAATATTTAAAAAATTCACTTATTTGAGCTGTTTTAAGCAAACACTGAAAATCAATGCGTATTTTCGCATTGCTGTGAGTATTTTGTACTCACACTTTTGATAATAAATAAATGCGTATTCTGCTAAAATGCGTGCGTAAAATACACCAATACGCACCTTATCTGGAGCACTGGATAGGCATATAGTTTTTGGACTGTGTGTCTGTCCGTGAGTCCGGTGTAAAACTTGAGGGAAGTTGATGGCATGCCATCGCAACATACCAAATTTTTGTTTGTGCATCTACACACCATTAACCCTTTCCCCCCTAAATAACTGGAATGGACTGTGATATGGTAATTTTCCTACCAATCCAATCATCACAAAATGATATTTGGACTAGTTCATTTATGAAAAGGGGGTGTTTTTGTTCTCAAAAGTAAGAAAATTACTTGCAAAAAGTGCAGATCATGATGAGACGGCTTGTTACGATCTGGATCGGCACTGTTTGCATAAACCGCTATAGCGGGCTTTCAGGTTCAAATGCACGACATGTGTTTAACCCTTGGAATGCGGGAAACGAAAATAACTGCTAAGGTTTTATATTTTGTCTTCTTTCTCAATGAAAACATGGCTTGACAGCACTTTAGATCATTGGAAATGATTCTAAAGTGTTGTCAAAACATGTTTTTGCTGCGAAAAATAGAAAATATAAGATAAACAGCAGACGACAAAATTTATTTCACCATTGTAAGGGTTAAAGGTACATGCCCACTCAGTAGACACAAAATGTTCTTTATATCAGAGACATCATCTGTCAGAGACATTTTCTGGCAAAATAAACATTCATTCACCATTACACCACATATTGATATATCAGATGTAAATTTTCAGACTGATATCAGGGGCGATAAACGTGTTTCCTTCAAATGATACCGGAAATTGCTATTTATTCTCTGTATTTATTTTTTGATGTGCAATTATCATACTTTATCATCTGTCGAAAATATTATTTTTTCAGGTGACACATTTAATTTATACGCATTGCTGTTACAAAACCGGGGAACATTAAAAGTAAATAAATGACCTTGACCTTGAGAATTTAGATGTGGGGTGTGCGTAATGAAGCATCATCCCTAGACAAACATTGGTGTGAAATAGTATCAAAGTCTGGCAAGGGGTTAAAGAGATATTGTGAACAAACAATAACTTTAACGCATGTCTGTTACAAAACCGGTGAACATTAAAAGTAAATAAATGACCTTGACCTTGAGAATTTGGATGTGGTGGCGTGCATTTGCCTTACAAAAAAAACTGGACGATGTGGATGACGACGACGGAAAAAGCGCCGACTATAGTCGCGCCTCTGCTAAAGCAGGCGCGACAAAAATGTCATGCCTCATTTGCATATGAAAATAGCCTGATACCACTGCACGTCACTATCAGTAAAATAAAATTACTAATGATTATATCTGTATAGCAGGAATAGTGACACAATTATACACTTATTTAATTCCTATAAAGAACATTTTGTGCCGACTGAGTGGGTATGTACCTTTAATGTTTCTACCCAGTCACCTGTCTATGTATGACCTTGCTTGTAGACGCCTTAACACTTAGAAGGCGGGAACCGAAAACTGTCATCTGCTGTTGTAACTTATTTTGTATTTTCTCTAAATAAAAACATGATTTGGCAGCATTTTAGAATCATTTCCATTGGAAATGATTCTAAAGTGCTGTCAAACCATGTTTTTTATAAGAAAAATGGAAAATAAAAAATAACAGCAGACGACAAATTTTAATTCAGCACTGTAAGGGTTAATTATTCAGTCAATCATGTGTTTCTGTTTTACAGAGTTTCGGTGAAAGATCGAGAGGTGAAAGTGAACATATTTGACATGGCTGGACACCCAATATTTTATGAGGTATTTTACTTAGCTTAGATAGTGCTGGGTCATACAAATGTAACCTGTTTTATTATCCTAAATTAAAAAAAGCACCAGTAGTCGATTTCGCCAACATTCACCCTTTTAATGCATGAAACGTAAATAGTCGTCTGTTGTTGTGTTTTTTTTGCTTATCTTTTCTCAATAAATTCATGGTTTGATAACACTTTATTTACTGGAAATGATTCTAAAGCATTGTCAAAACATGTTTTTGATAAGAAATATGGAAAATGAAAAATAAACAGCAGACGACAAAGAGGAATTCAACATTGCAAGAGTTAAAAATGTGGAAATAGTATCCAAATAAAATTAAATATTGAAAGATACATTTTTTGCTTTCTGGTATTTGAGAGTCAGAGCTCCAGATAAGGACCGGTGCGTATTGCCGTATTTTATGCACACTTATTTTAGCAGAATACACATTGATTATCAAAAGTGGGAGTACAAAATGCTCACAGCAATGTGAAAATATGCATTGGTTTTCAAATTGAGTAGTGAAAATACTGTAATAAAGTTAAACTTTTACTTAGTTGAATACCTTAAATAAGTTAATTTTTAATTTGCTTTATTTTCATGCTTTATAGTTACCGCTTTGTTACCGCTTCCGCCGTCCAAGTTTTATGTTAAAGTTATTCAAATTGCTATATCTCTGTGACTGCTTAACTTCATATACACATTGATCACCATCCATATTTTAATTTTATGCCCTACCCATTCTGTCCAGTAGCCTATTTCATCAAAATTGCAAAGTATACTTTACTAGCAAAGTATACTTTGAGGGAGTAATCATTTATTTTTCCTGAAATGCATTATTTCATATAGAACTAAGAAATGCATATATTTCATGATTAAAAGTATGCAGAATTATTATACTGAATGTATTACATTATCACAGCCAAAATGGCTGTGATAATGTAATAAATTCAGTATAATAAAAATTAATAAATTTATCATAAAATTGAAAATTTCTCCCTCAAAGTATACTTTGCTACTAAAGTATACTTTGCAATGTTGATGAAATGGGCTACAGGAGCCCAAGGTCAAATGGCTTAGAATTTTGTTTGTTAACGCTTACGTTAAAGTTTTTTCAAATTGCTATATCTCTGACCACTTGCGATATCATCTTGAAACTTCATATACGTATTGATCACTATCCATATTTTCATTGTACCCTACCCATGCTTCCCATGAGCCCAAGGTCAAATGACTTAGAATTTTTTTTAAAGCTTACGTTAAAGTTTTTTTCAAATTGCTATATCTCTGTGACTGCTTGCGATATCAGCTTGAAACCTCATATACACCATTTTGATCACCATTTATTGTGATTAATAAGCATACTACACCAATGCCCAGGGTCAAGGACTTTTAATTTCAATCCAGGCGTCATCAGGGAGCATTTGTCGGATTTGCCGACCATCTAGTTTATCATTTGTTCCCTATTCAATAAGGAAGACAATCAATAATGCATTTGTAAAAGTAAAATACGCATTGAATTTGAAATCTGAGGGCATAATACTCTTTAGATATAAAACTTATTTGGAGCTCTGTGAGAGTTGAAGTTGGTTATATCCATTATAAGAGTAGTAAGATTAATACTAATCCTATTATATGTACTTTTAGTGGGTGGATGCTAAGTGAATGTAGTGTGTTGAGGACCTGGCATCAGATCAGGTTATTCTTAATTCAGGGCTGAATATATATTTTATGTAAATATTCCGTTCTGATGTTTGGATTTTCCCACCATCTTGAAATATGGGATTTGACCCCGTTAACCCGGCCTAAAATGAACCTAGCTATTGACATTTTTCATAAAAATATTGTAAATCTTATGATACGGTTTGTATCACCCCAATGCAGCATGTTAAAACAGGATCGAACTTGTTTGCCCGGCCTTTCATGACCTTAGCCGTTAAACACCAATAAACAAACAAACAAACTTATCTGGCTCTACAGTATCTGAAAATGTATCGTTAAATGGTTCATAAATAATCACCCTGTGTCATTTGGGTGACATTGACCACCTTTTTCTTGGGTGATTCCATGTCCTCCTATTCCTGTAGCCGATTTCACCAACATTGCAAAGTATACTTTACTAGCAAAGTATACTTTGAGGGAGTAATCATTTATTTTTCCTGAAATGCATTATTTCATATAGAACTAACAAATGCATATATTTCATGATTAAAAGTATGCAGAATTATTATACTGAATTTATTACATTATCACAGCCAAATTGGCTGTGATAATGTAATAAATTCAGTATAATAAAAATTAATAAATTTATCATAAAATTGAAAATTTCTCCCTGAAAGTATACTTTGCTACTAAAGTATACTTTGCAATGTTGATGAAATAGGCTACAGGTATATCTCTCAAATAGACACATAGTTTACATATACATAGACTAGAAGTGTAATAAATAATATATTCCATTGTACATTGTTGAATAGTAGGAAATAATACACTTGTGTATTATTTCCTACTATTCAACAATGTACAATGGAATATCCTCTATCTATCTTTATCAGGTAAACAAGCTTTGTATTGGTCGAATATGTACTGACTGATAACATGATGTCGTATCAGGCATTGACCTGATACAAATATCTGGGTTGCAACAAATTGAAAACGAACGTTTCATTGGTCGAATGGAGTCACATGATGTTACCGATGCCGTCAGTGTAATGATGGAACGTAAACAAGTCTGTGTTCTTTTTAACAAAAACTATTATGTTTGATCATCGGCTAGCATGAATGTTACCTGATAAATAGAATACCAGCCTAGTGTCTGTTGATATCGAGTTTAGGGGTTAGAATACCTGACTTCCAATCCGGAGGTGGTGGGTTCAAATCTCGTCTTAGGCATCAAACAATAGTTTCATAGTATTTGCATCCCACTGGTCTTTCGAATGAGAATTGAAACTGAGGTCCCGTCCCTAAATGACCTTAGCTGTTGCTGGGACGTTAAACCCATTCACTTATCAGACTGGACTCGGAAACGGTAGGAATTCCTACTCATTTCCTAGCTTTGCCTGATAACACACCTAGTTTTACCTAGCCTAGTTTTACAAAGACACCCAGGGTGTGTTTACTTGTGTGCTACTCATGGGTGATTGCCATGTTCTCCTCCTACTCTAGGTGCGGAATGAGTTTTACAAAGACACCCATGATGTGTTACTTGTGTGTTACTCGTGGGTGATTGCCATGTTCTCCTATTCTAGGTGCGGAATGAGTTTTACAAAGACACCCAGGGTGTGTTACTCGTGGGTGATTGCCATGTTCTCCTATTCTAGGTGCGGAATGAGTTTTACAAAGACACACAGGGTGTGTTACTCGTGGGTGATTGCCATGTTCTCTTATTCTAGGTGCGGAATGAGTTTTACAAAGACACACAGGGTGTGTTACTCGTGGGTGATTGCCATGTTCTCTTATTCTAGGTGCGGAATTAGTTTTACAAAGATACCCATGATGTGTTACTTGTGTGCTACTTGTGGGTGATTGCCATGTTCTCCTATTCTAGGTGCGGAATGAGTTTTACAAAGACACCCAGGGTGTGTTACTCGTGGGTGATTGCCATGTTCTCCTATTCTAGGTGCGGAATGAGTTTTACAAAGACACCCAGGGTGTGTTACTCGTGGGTGATTGCCATGTTCTCCTATTCTAGGTGCGGAATGAGTTTTACAAAGACACCCAGGGTGTGTTACTTGTGTGTTGCTCGTGGGTGATTGTCATGTTCTCATGTTCTAGGTGTGGCATGGGTTTTACAAAGACACCCTGGGTGTTTACTCGCGGGCCATTAACATGTTCTCCTCCTATTCTAGGTGCGGAACGAGTTTTACAAAGACACACAGGGGGCGCTACTTGTGTATGACGTGACGGATCGCAACAGTTTTGAGTCGTTGGAACACTGGCTGCTGGAAATGTCCAACGAGATGGGCAATCAGCAAGAGTTGGAAAACGTTGTCGTATGTGTATGTGCCAACAAGGTGAGGTGCTCATGCAGGAATCATTCCTTTCATATGATTTACAAAAAAAGGATATATATGTACACGTAGTGTTTAGATAACATCAAGGTTAAGGCATAAGTACTGTACGGGTGAAATATGTGAATCAACCCCGTTAACCTGGCCTGAAATGACCATAGCTGTTAGACACCACTAAATAATGGATTTATATAAACTTGCTTTCAATCTAACATTTGTATTATTCTGTATATACTACTATGTACTACTATTAATGTTACTTGTATCTTTATATACAAATAAAATATGTGTTAACCAAACACCACTAAATAAATACCATATTTATTGTAATAAATGTCCCCGGGGCTATGCAATTCGTGGGGATCAGAACATGGAAAATAGGAGCAAAATATGTTATTTTCACATACAAAAGTATGTGAAAATAACATGTTTAGATTTGCAAATATGGGAAGGGGGCTACTATTAAAGAGGGAACTACTATTAGAAGAATACATACGGTAACTACAGCATTGTCGGCCATTTTAGGAATGAATGGCCTTTTTGTGGAATTTATCGGGGTATAAACTTGGAAAAGTCGCAAAAAGGCCATTCATTCCTTATAATTCCAGCATTTGAAATAAATTCATCAAGAAAATGTGTTTATTTTGACAGACGGCAGCCATTTGTTTACATTGACAGCACTGACAGTGCACCTGTAGAAAGTAGTTCGGTAGTTTACTGAGATATAAATTTTGGACAGAGACTTGCTACTGGCCAATCAAATGTTAGGGAATTGTGTAAATATTTTTGTGCTGGAATTATTGCAGATTGACAAGAAGCGGGCGGTGGATGAGGCAGAGGGGCGAATATGGGCAGACAGCAAGGGCTTCCATTACTACGAGGCATCGGCACAAACAGGCGAGGGCATCAACGACATGTTTCAGGTGCGATACCCATAGGTGGTCAGCTTGGTGATAGGACGGTATAACATGCGGCTGTGACTGGGAAAAAAATAGGGCTTATGGGATTTGTGACCAGTTTAGATCCTGATCAAATAACACAACTCATGTAGCGTGATAATGATCTATATTGCTTGTTAGAAGCATAACGGGTGTTTCATTGATGGAATAGTGAACAGTGCAGACCCTGATCAGATTGTGTGGATGCACATGCATATATACTGAGCAAAAAAAGAAAATATACTGTTACAATTTTTGTCGCGCCCGCTTGCGGATAGCGCGATATAGTCAGCACAAAGGCATACATATGTATGTACGTACATAGTAGTACGTGCATCCGTGTTAAAGTTTTTGGTTAAAGTTCTTGGTAAAGTGTTTTGGTATACTGTCAAAGCCTCGGCGGGTGCGACATGCGGGCCACAGCCATCTAGTGTTGATTTCTTTGACGTTTCCTAATATAATGTTGATGTGTATGTGTCAAATGATCATTTAACAACACATACCATATGTTCTGTCCAAAAACAATTGTTGAAGTGAACAGGGGTATAATCAAGAAAAAAAAACACTTTCCAAACAAACTTGGACTTGTACTTGTGGTGGATGTTACATCTTCCAAATGGCTTTTCCTTGGTGGCAAATGAACATGATATGTTCCTAATACCTGTTGTGATCACCACGAGCGTGGATCACTGCATTGACCCGAATTGATGTAAGTCTGGATAAGGGCGTTTAGAAGACCATTCCATTCTCTGACAAAAGCATTGGACAATCGATCGACATCATGAAGCACATATCGCTCGCATGCATCTCCCGAGCTCATGCCGGATGTGTTCGATGGGATTCAGGTCGGGAAAATTGGCTGGCCACGGCAACACGTTGACGTTGTTAGCTGCCAAATTGTTGCGAGTTAATGTGGCGGTATGCGGACGGGCATTATCATGTTGCAAGATGCCCGGCCCGTGTCGTCTGAGGAAAGGAATGCCATTGGCAGCAATGATCTCATTAGTGTACCAAGTAGCATTCAAATTCCCACAAATGACTACCAGTCACGTCTTGCGACCCTCCATTATCCGTCCTCAAACCATCACCCCACCTTGGGCTCGAGATAAGGAATTAGTAATTGAGTATTGTCACTCCATCATTTCTGGGTATTGGGTATTTCAAAATTTTAATTTGGTAAAATAAAATCACACTACTGTTTACACATCAACAGACAGCAATTATTGAATAGTTTGCTTCGAAATGAAAACAAGTCTTGACATTTCATTAGAATTGTCTCCTTGGAGACAATTCTAATGAAATACCAAGATGTGTTTTCTTAGAAAATAAGAAAAATATGCTATAGTTGTGTTCTGTTCATTGTTTTCTGCAGCATGAAAAAGGTATCACAAAATTGTTATTGCTTTTGATACTCGCTACTTCTGATTTCAATTGGGTTTTGGCAATTTTAATTGGGTATTTAAGCAAATACGCAGCTTATCTGGAGCTCTGCCACCAACTCCAAATTTTTCCCTATCCCTTATGCACAAGTGTGCATAGCATTCACCTTTACGGCAGTACACTGGTTTTCGACCGTCATGAATTGAAACGCAACTCGTCACTAAAAGGAGCATGGTGATGTCTTTGAATTCTAGCGTGCCGATGGGTAATAATACTGCCCATGTTTGGCCTGTATGCCCTTACTGGGATTGCCTGATGCGCAAGCGATTCCTTATCGTCTGCCCAGAAACTTGGTACTGACGTGCCGTGACAGTCGCAGGCAAAAGCCTCTGACGTAATGCGTCAAGCCAACTAGCCAGTTACCTGTCACGAGCACTTGCAAATCGCTGAAAACCGGTTTTTACCAAGTAATATAAATATTAGAGACTACTGTCTGTCCCATGTTTTGCTGCCGACAAACTTTTGGCTATTAATATTTGATGGAATTTCATCAAATAATTATTTTTGGGGAGGGTGACTTTTTTGTTATTGATGAAAAAGTACCATACTTTTAAATATTTTTTACATTTAATGTGTTTAATAGCCAAAAGTTCATCGGCAGCAAAATGTGGAACAGACTGTAGCTAGGTAGCTGCACTCTAGACCTACAATCAGACTCGTATATCAAGTTTATATGTGTAATTAACGGGAGTTTATTTTCTTTTTTTGCTCCGTATACATACAAACTGATGCATATATCTGACTCAGCTGATTGACTGATTGATTTGCTCCAGCTCAGACAAACTGATTGATTTGCTCCCACTCAGACAAATTGATTGATTTGCTCCAGCTCATATAAATTGATTGATTTGCTCTGGCTCAGCCAATTAAACTGGTTGATTTCCTCCGGTTCAGCCAATTAAATTGATTGATTTGCTCTGGCTTGGCCAATTTCACTGATATATTTACCCTGGCTCCGGCTCAGACAAATTGATTGACATCCTCTGCTCAGCCAATTTAACTGATAGATTTACTCTGGCCCCGGATCAGACAAATTGATTTATTTCCTCTCACTCAGCCAATTAAACTTATTGATTTGGTCTGGCTCAACCAAACTGACTGATTTGCTCCAGCCCAGCGGATTAAACTGATTCACCGATTAAAGTGATTGTCTTGCTCTGACACAGCTAATTGAACTGATTGAGTTGGGGCATACAATGAAAACAGGTTTTTACCAAGTCGACCGAAACCCATTGTCCCGTGAGGAAATATTAGAGACTACTGTCTGTTCCACGTTTTGCTGCCGACGAACTTTTGGCTATTAAACACATTAAATGTAAAAAATATTTAAAAGTAAGTACTTTTTCATCAATAACAAAAAATTCACCCTCCCCAAAAACAAATATTTGATGAAATTCCATCAAATATTGATTTTATTGCGAAAAAATGATTTTCCTATGGGAATTTAACATGGGGGGCTAAAAATAAAAAATAAATTATTTGTCAACCGATTTTCAAAATCTAACTCTTGTTTTCTTAGTTACATCATTTTCAAGCTATCTCGCCAGGTTTCGGAGTCTATTTCAAAAAGTTTTCGTTTTTTGATCCATCACGATCAAAAAACGAAAAATTTTGGAAATTGACTCCCCCAATTGACAAAACATTCCCATAGGAATCCAGTGTTTTGTATTTCCATCAGGCGTTATTCGACAACGTGGTATCGGCGGTTGATAATGGAGGGAGGAAAGACCCATTTCAGACACAGCTAGGCTACACCAAAGACCAAATTGAAGCCATACAGAGATTGAAAAGTGCCAAAGGAGATTTTGATAGACTCGGCCTGAGTGTTGGTGCTTCTAAGTTAGTATCCTAAATATTGAGACACCATTGGTTTTGGGAAACCCCCTATAAATCGGGGTTTCCCAAAACCAATTGTATCCAAATATATTGTTATCATGATAAGCCAGTACAACAGTTCTACTTGTAACCTTAACACCCCTAAGTAACTGGAATGGACTGTGATATGTTAATTTTGCAACCAATCCAACCATCATAAACTGATTTTCAGACTAGTCCATTTATGAAAAGGGGGTATTTTTGTTCTCAAAAATATGATTTTGTTCTCAAAAATATGAAAATTCTTTTCAAACAGTGCAGATCCTGATGAGACGGCTCGTTACGACACTGTTTGCATAAACCGCTATAGTGGGCTTTCGGGTTCAAAGAGTTAAACATTGGGATATTCTTTGTTGTAGGAAACCATATTTGTATGTGTTTCCCAGAAGAAATATGTACTTTATAATCTATCGAAAATATTATTTTTGCAAGTAATTAGAAAAATAATTAAAAAATATCATGCCTCATTTGCATATGAAAATAGCTTGATACCACCGCGAGTCACTATCAGTAAAATAAATGCATTTATTATATACCAAACCATGAAATACATACTTATACGATGTAAATAAAAGTCATATGACATGTTCTCATCGATGAAATAAACATCTTCCGGTGAAAATACGACTACTTCTGCTATCTATATTCATAACGCGCACCTGCAGTGCCGGACTGCAAATAGGCTGCAAATACACATTCATTACCGTATGCAGTCTAAAAAAAACTGCTAATTTCCATGGAGCGGTATATAATAAATAGAATATTCATATTTTTGCAACGAATATGACATACATGTTCATCTCGTGGTGTGAAATGTCCATATTTCACACCTCGAGATGAACATATATGTCATATTCGTTGTAAAAATATGAATATCCTCTATGTATTACTAAATGATTATATCTGTATAGCGGGCACTCGTATTTTTCCAAACTGGTGGAATAGTGACACAATTATACACTTTAATTCCTGTAAAGAAGATTTTGTGCCTAGTGAGTGGGCAGTTTGAGGTGGGAACATGTCCCCTAGGCTCATTCTAGGTACAACACTACATACTTGACAGCGTAGTTCAGAATTTAATTTTATCAGGTAACCTGCCCTGTATTGACCGAATACGTACTGACTGATAACATCCGGGTTACAACGAAGCGAAAACTGACGTTCCATTGGTCGGTTGACGTCACGTGACGTTACCGAATGACGTCGGTGTAATGACGCAACGTAAACAAGTCCGCATTCTGTCCATAGAATACGACGTTGTCTAATGTCATTTTCGAGCATAAAACATTACCTGATAAATAGAATACCAGGCTAGTGTCTTTTGATATCAAGTTTATCAGGCTCGGCTCGGAAACAGTTGGAATTCCTCGGCAAGCCTCGGAATTCCTACGCCTTGCCTGATAAACTTGATATCAAAAGACACTAGCATAGGTAGTCTCTATTTGTTTCCAAATTTCCAAGACCATCATCCAAGCAGCGGCTGGTGGGTGGTTGGTCAGGCGAACGCGATGGCATAAATTAACAGTAGGGGTTCCTCTTTCTAGGAATCACGATTTGTCTGGTTTGGCCCTCATATACATTTTTATCTTTGGCTCTTTTGTTACCTGGATTTGAATTGGGTTATTGCCCATTATAAAAGTAGTAAGATTGTTACTGATGATACTGCTTTTGGGTGGGGGTGGACCTGGCATCAGATCAGGATTATTTTTATTTCAGGGCTGAATATATAGAGCTTTTATTGTATATATTCAGTTCTGATTTTGGTATATTCCCCCATTTCTACAGGTAATATATGGGATTTAGTACTAAACCCATTGACCCGGCCTTAAATGACCTTAGCTGTTGATAGGCCGTTAAACCCTAACAAACAAACAAACAAACCAAGCAGCGGCCGGGGGTATCCGTGAGCCTCTGCTTACTTGCTCTAGTTTATTTTCCATACGTAACTGACTGTGTAGTTTGAGAAAGATCTTCATTTATAAATTGGACAGCTTTTTTATATATTTTCATTTGTCGATGTTAACGTCATTGAAAATGTGACGACAAATTGACAAAAACCAAGTTAAAATTGTATCAGGGAACCCATATAAAGTAAAACAAAAGACAAATTAGTATATGCTCTCTCAGTCAGTTTAGTTATCAATGTATTCCTGATGTTTTAATACATTTTGTTTTGAGGTCACCGAGTAGTGAGTTAAATAGAAAGGGGTGCAAATCTATGTGATTTATGTGATTTTTAGCGCTGTCTAATGCCTATTCTTGTAAGTTCCATCCATACATTCATCCGTCCATTTCTATGTCCGTCAGTCTGTCCATCCACATGTGGTTATTTACGTCAATATATTTCTAAGAGTTTTTATGCCACCGGGTTTCAAAGAAACGGGTGGCATATAGAGTTTGGACCATCCGTCTGTCCGTCTGTCCATCTGTCTGTCCGGGCACACATTAGGGTACTTATGTGGCTAGCCCCACAGGGTTATGCACTTGGTAAAGGATAGGGTTGGTTACAATTAGCCACCTAAAAAATCCTTTTATGTGGCTAAAAATCGTTTTATGTGGCTAATATTTAACATGTGATAAGCCACATAAGTATAGTACTGTAAGAACGTCCGTCCGTCCGTCCGTCCGTCCGTCCGTCACACTTTTCGGTTAACCACTTTGTCACATTTTCTCAAATATGCTGCAGGTGGCATCCGCGTTCGACAGATGCATTTCTTGTTTCATCATGCCATAACTTCAACACTACATGGACCCTTCATACAAGTGGACATATGCGACACACTCATATGTTCATTAACCCTTAGAATGCTGGAAACAAAAATTGTCGTCTGCCATTGTTTTATATTTTGCCTTCTTTCTCAATAAAAATATGGTTTGACAGCACTTTAGAATCATTTCCAAAGGAAATGATTCGAAAGTGCTGACAAACCATGTCATTGGTTAAGAAAATGAAAAATAAAAAATAAACAGCAGACGACAAAATTTAATAACTTACTTTTGGCATGGCACTGTATTTACACTTGTTATATTTCCAGGGATGAAGTGAACAAAGCCTACAGAAAACTGGCGGTATTATTGCATCCGGACAAAAATGTGGCCCCAGGAAGTGAAGACGCTTTTAAAATACTTGTGGCTGCCCGCACGGCGCTTCTAAAACGTTGCCAATAGCGACAAGCTACTGTCGTACTGAGATGTGTTCGTCATTGAGAAAAAAGCATTATCTGTGACACAAATGAGACACACCATGGAATTTTGGACATCTGCGTTATTTCAAGAAACACGTTTACAAAATTTACAATATATTTTTTTAAATTAAGTCAAAAGTTGACAAAATTGACAGAGTACATGCGGATGTATTCTCACAATTGTGTCAACTTTTGACACCATTTACGGAAAATATTGTAAATTTTGTAAATGTATTTCATTCCAAAATCCCATGGCGTGTCTCAAATGGTCTAGGCTTTGTGTGTATAACCCTTATTATTTCTGTATTTGCTGATATGTGGTTGTGACTTGAGAAATGGGCCATGATGTGGAGTCAATTTCCAAAACTTTTGGAAATTGACTCCGAAACCTGGCGAGATAGTTTGAAAATTATGTAAATAAGAAAACAAAAGTTAGATTTTGAAAATCGGTCCACAAATAAAAAAAATATTTTAAAAAAATCTATTTTTATCCCCCATGTTAAATTCCCATAGGAAAATCGTTTTTTCGCATTAAAATCAATATTTGATGGAATTTAATCAAATAATTTTGTTTGGGGAGGGTGACTTTTTTGTTATTGATAATAAAGTATTTACTTTTAAATCGTTTTTAGATTTAATGTGTTTAATAGCCAAAAGTTTGTCGGCAGCAAAACGTGGAACAGACAGTAGCTAGGTAGCTGCACTCTAGACCTACAATCAGACTCGTATATCAAGTTTATATGTGTAATAGAAAAAATGTTGTAGCCAATTAAATGGCTTATGCACTGTTCGCCATTCCATCAATGAAGCACCCATCATGCTTCTAAGAAGCAATCTACTGTCTGTTCCACGTTTTTCTGCCGACAAACTTTTGGCTATTAAACATATTAAATCTAAAAAATATTTAAATGTTAGTACTTTTTCATTAATAACAAAAAAGTCACCCTCCCCAAAAAAAATTATCTGATAAAATTCCATCAAATATTGATTCTATTGAAAAAAAAAAAACGATTTTCCTATGGGAATTTAATGGGGGGGCGGGGCAGGGGTGACTGATTTAGGTGAAAAAGTAATTACATTTAAATATTTGTTAGATTTAATATGTTTAATGGCCAAAAATTTAATATGTTTAATAGCCAAAAATTTGTCGGCAGAAAAACGTGGAACAGACAGTAGATCGTTATCAGGCTGCATGCGTGTGCCATTTGATCAGGAACTACACTGGTCACAAAACCCATAAGCCCCATTTCGCCAGTCACAGCCACATATATTATTGGAAATTTATTGAAACTGTGCTCCAATCCAATGCAGATTATTTTCAGGTAACTAAATGTGCATTGACCGAAAACACACTGCTGTATCGGGCATTGGTCTTGATACCATGATCAGTCGAACCTCCCCGAACGATTACCTCTCTACAACAACACCCTCTCTGTAACGGCCGCTATTTTATATCCCAAATGGATGATTTCCTCTACATCTAACCCTTAGACTGCTGAGCATCAACATTGTTCTCTGATGTTGCTTTTTCATTCTTTCTCAATACAAACATGTTTTGACAGCACTTTAGAATCATTTCCAATCATTTCCATTGGAAATGATTCTAAAATGCTGTCAAAGCATGTATTTGATGAGAATTATCGAAGAAAATAAATAAACATCAGGCGATAAAATTTAATTCAGCATTAACCTCCCTACAACAGCCACCTCTCTACAACAGCCAGTTTTGCGTCTTCCCATGGGTGGCTGTTGTAGAGAGGTTGCACTGCATAAGTTCATAGATAACACTGTTTATTCATCAAATGACGATGCCGAATGATGCGATTTCAATGGAAATACCTTTATATTTACATATGTCATAACCTGATAACATAATGTACCCCCTCCCCCCCCCCCCATATTAACTCAACTCGTCAAACAACATACCATACATAGAAAAATAACAAAATAAAAACAATTATGCCCCTGGTCTGGGAAAGGATGGGCTGTGGTTCAGGGGTAGAATACAGAACTTCAATACTGAAGGTTGGGAGTTCAAAACCTACCCTACTGTCTGTTTTATGAAATCTGTCCAAATTTTACGAATATATAAACAATGTAAAAACAATATTTTTTTCGATAATATTAAATTTTACCAAAATTTGAGAGCAAGCCGTCTGTTTTTATTAGCTCACCTGAGCAAAGCTCATGTGAGCTATTGTTATGGCAAAGTGTCCGTCGTCCGTCCGTGAACATTTTCAATCATCTTCTTCTCCCGAACTGCTGAGCCGATATTGGTTAAACTTCACAGGGATGATATATGGGTGATGTCATTTCAGATTTGTTAAAATGGAGGTCATCGACAATCCAAGATGGCCGCCATGGAAAAGTAGGTCAAATTCTTAAAAAATCTTCTTCTCACGAACCGCCAGGCCGATTTCGACGATACTTGATATGAATGATCGATAGTTAACGCTGTTTCAGATTTGTTCATATGGTGGCCCGTGGGTCAAAAATGGGCGTCGCCCGAGGGGTCAAATAGGGGTCAAATTTTATTTTTAACCGAATATAGTCATGTAATATATCAAATCGAAGGTATTGACGAGACAATCACTCTGGAACATTTTTTGTCTAAATCATATGTTTACGTCATCCAAGATGGCCACCGATAGTTCAAATGGTCATTCTTTTACTAAAGATTTTAAACGTCTTTTTCTTGTAAACTGCTTGGCCGATATTGGCCAAACTTAACTGTAATGGTCTGTGGTTGAAGCCTGTTCATTTTTGTTAAAATGGAGGTCATCACCAAATCCAAGATGGCCGCCGTTGAGAAGTAGGTCAAATTCTTGAAAAATCTTCTTCTCACGAACCACCAGGCCGATTTCGACGATACTGGGTATGAATGATCGATAGTTAGCGCTGTTTCAGATTTGTTCATATGGTGGGCCCTGGGTCAAAAATGGGCGTCGCCCGAGGGGTCAAATAGGGGTAAATTTTATTTTTAAACGAATATAGTCATATAATATATCAAATCGAAGGTATTGACGAGACGATCACTCTGGAGAATTTTTTGTCTAAATCATTTTGTTAAAATGGAGGTCATCATCAAATCCAAGATGTCCGCCGTTGAAAAGTAGGTCAAATTGTCCAAAAAATCTTCTTCTCACAAACCTCCAGGCTCATTTCGACGAAACTTGGTGTGAATGATTGATATTTAACGCTGTTTCAGACTTGTTCATATGGTGGCACCTGGGTCAAAAATTTTTGACCGAATATGGTCATATAATATATCCAATCCAAGATATCGACGAGACGATCACTCTGGAGCATGTTTTGCCAAAATCAGATGATTACGTCATCCAAGATGGCCACCGACAGGTCAAATGGTTGTTCTTTTACTAAAGATTTCAAAGGACTTCTTCTTGTGAACTGCTTGGCCGATATTGACCAAACTTAACTGAAATGGTTTGTTGGTAAAGCCTGTTCATTTTTGTCAAAATGGAGGTCATCACCAAATCCAAGATGTCCGCCGTTGAAAAGTAGGTCAAATTGTCAAAAAATCTTCTTCTCACAAACCGCCAGGCCGATTTCGACGAAACTTTGTATGAATGATCGATAGTTAACGCTGATTCAAATTTGTTCATATGGTGGCCTCTGGGTCAAAAATGGTCATGGCCCGAGGGGTCAAATAGGGGTCAAATTTTATTTTTGACCGAATATGGTCATTTTATATATCAAATCGAATTTATAGCAGGAAATCACATGCATTCGCAATATATGTTAGATCAGAAGGTACCAACAAATTCTGTGGAACATTTGAAGTTGTAAGTGAAGAGTCTTTGTGAAATCAAGATGACCACTATGGAGGCTTTTAGGTGAGTGATACAGGCCCATTTGGGCCTCTTGTTTTGTGAAATTTGGTCCAATATTGATTTTATTGTGAAAATAAATGTGCCCATGTTAAATCGCCATTGACATCGGGGATTTAACATGGGGAAATTTTTCGAATTTCAGAAATAGTGGACCGATTTTCAAAATTTTGTTTTCTTTCATCTTTTCCCAGCCAGATTTCGGAGGCAATTTCCAAAAAGTGTTGTTTTTTGGCTCCTCACCCAGCTCCTTCACCTCCTTTTCCCCCTTGTTAAATTCCCATAGACAAATCAGTTTTTGTCGCTCCTGCTTTAGCAGAAGATGCGACTTTATAGTAGCCACTTTTTCTGCCGTCGTTGTTGTCCGCGACGTCACAAATGTCAAAAGGTTTGTACAGGCTTCGTCATCATGGTATAACTTTGATATTACTTGACAGATTGCTTCAATATTTGGACACTTGATAGATTTGAGTATTTAGAACACGCTCATGCCGCCATTAACATGACCTTTACTTTTTTTACCTTCACATTTTTGTGGAAACGCGTAGCCATTTTTTTGTCAAGAAGTTTTACAAGCTTCTTCATCATGGTATAACTTTAATATTACTTGACAGATTGCTTCAATATTTGGACACTCGATACATTTGAGCATTTGGAACACACTCATGCCCCCATTAACATGACCTTGACATTTTTTATCTTCACATGTTTGCGGAAACACTTTATTTAGCATATTTATGCCCATGATCATGTTATGATCAAATGCCTTGGCAGGCGTGACACCTTTTCCGTGGCGGAATTCTTATGTATGTTATTCCTAAGCTAGATGTTTGTGTCATATTTTCTTGTTATCACCATTCTATACACTCAATTCATTGTCAACTGCTTTAACCCTTTCACCCCTAAGTAACTGAATGGGCGTTAATTTTGCAACCAATCCAATCATCGCAAAATGATTTTCAGACTTCCATTTATAAAAAGAGGGGTATTTGTTGTTCTCAAAAATATGAAAATTACTTTCAAACAGTGCAGATCCTGATGAGACGGCTTGTTACGAGCCGGCTCATCTGGATCTGCACTGTTTGCATAAACCGATATAGTGAGCTTTCGGGTTCAAAGGGTTAAAACACATCGGCATATAATAAAAGTATCATCAATGTTTTGCTGATTAAATGCGATACGGTGTAGACTATGATCAGACTATGTGGTCACGAAAACTGATCGTGGTCTACACTGATGTTTTGTGTTATGTTTTATCTCATTTATATTATGTATGCTTTGTGTGTTCATTTTATTATCATGCGTTGTCACTCCCTATGATCAGTAGCCGATTTCATCAAAATTGCAAAGTATACACTTTGAGGGGAAAAAAATTCAATTTAAGGATAAATTTATTAATTTTTATTATACTGAATTTATTACATTATCACAGCCAAAATGGCTGTGATAATGTAATAAATTCAGTATGATAATTCTGCATACTTTTAATCATCAAATATATGCAGTCGTTAGTTCTGTATGAAATTATGCATTTCCGGAAAAATAAATGATTTTTCCCTCAAAGTATACTTTGCTAGAAAAGTATAATTTGCAATGTTGGTGAAATCGGCTACTGGTCTGGCAAAACTGGACTTGTTAATGGTTGGCACAATTGTAGATCCTGATCAACCTGTGCATTCATGGAGTCAAATAGCAATTTCTGTTGTGCACTTGATTCACCAACAGAATGGCAAACAGTGATTACCCTGATCAGATTGGTTGGCAGCATGTGAAGGGTAAATTTAAAGCTGGGATTCATTCTTGATATCTCTGGTATGGCCCTCAGGTACATTTTATTTTCTGTTACTTGAGAATTTAATTTGGTTATGCCCATTATAAAAGTAGTTGGATTAGAACTAATTCTATATTTTAGGGATTGTGGCTAAGTGACTGGTGTGCTGAGGACCTGACTATTCTAATTTCAGTGGTGAATCTATATTTTTATGTAAACAGTCAGTTCTGATTTTGGGATGTTCCCCCCCCCCCCCCCCCCCCCCCCCCCCCCTGGTGAAATATGGGGTGTGACCCCGTTAACGCAGCCTAAAATGCCCTTGTTAACACTATTAACCCTTTCAACACCACATGCCTGTATAGTGGTATTGGCAAAAAGTGTAGATCCAGATGAGTTGGCTCGTAACGAGCCGTCTCGTCAGGATCTGCACTTTTTGCAAGTCATTTTTAAGAACAAAAACACCTCCTTTTCATAAATGGACTATTCTGAAAATCATTTTGTGACCATTGGATTGGTTACAAAATTAACATATCAAAATATCAAATATCAAAAACAACACAGGCTGGCCTGGGTCGACAAAGGCAATGGTAAAGCCAGTTGGGCAACATCGTGTCATTTAGACTATTCCGTCCAGTTATCATCTATATAGCCTTCAACATGTGAAGAAATAAAATATGTTTTATGAAACCGGTTTGTTTATTTAATTTTGATCAGGAGCTGCACTGTTAATCTTTAGAATGCGGGAAACAAAAATTATCGTCTGCCGTGGCTTTATAAGTTTTCTTCTCACACAATAATACATGGTTTGACAGCACTTGAGAATCAGTGGAAATGATTCTGTTTTTATTGGAAAAATAGAAAATAAACCCTCGTCATGCTGTTTATTTTTTATTATGCCCCATAACGATAATGGAGGGGGCATTTAGTGTTCCCCTTGTCCGTCCGTCCCATCCCGTCCTTCCGTCACCAACCTTATAACTCATAAAACTGTTAAACCGTACTAGCTACAGGGCTGAAACTTGGTATGTAGCTTCCTTATGATGAGTAGATGCGCAGTTTATTTAGATTTTTTATTCGACCCCTGGGTCATGTGTTGTCTCCCCCGTATCGACTGTTGGCTTGTACATGTAACTCTAAAACTTGCAAACCCTAATAGCTACACACCTATGATTTTCAATTCGACCCCAGTGTAGCAATAAATGCCCCTTCACTATCGTGGTGAGGCATAATTAATAAATACATTGTTCGAGCTACATCACATGACGTTTCCAAATGTGGTAATGAAGCAATGTAACAAGTCTGTGTTCTTTTCAATGAAAACACCTAATATTTTCCAATCATGTAGCATAAAACGTTTCCAGATAATGACAATGTCATGGTAGTGTGTTTGATTGTGAGTTTATACACAGGCATTCGGCGTGTTTCGGCTTTCATCGATATAACTAGATACATGTATATATATATATACAAATGTGAACAAGGCTTCTAACTTTGGTCGAACAGAACCTCATATCATAACAACTTTCGCGATTGTGTTAACGCTAATGTGAATATTTTGGCGGAAAGTGCACATGTTCATTTGAGAATTATTGTTATCTTGCTAAAATAACATAGTTGGAACATAATTATGCAAAGAATTTCGAATTACAGCTGCTTTTCCAAGGTCGGACACCACCTTGTATTATAAGAAACAAAATAATGTGTTTACGGCTCTAACGTCAATATTGTAGCAGCAAGTTCATATGATCATTTGAGAATTATCGTTAGCCTGCAGAAATACATAGAATGTATAGCAATTACAATTTTAAACATGTTATTTTGTTACGATACGATTTTGTTAGAATCCTTGTTGATATATAATATAGGCTTTCAAGCGTTCCTACTTTTTCCTACTTTTTTTTTTATTCCTACTTTTTCCTACTATTTCATCAAAATTCCCAAAATTCCTACTTTTTCCTACTTTTTCATTTGAAAAGCTAACAAAAATTAAAAACTATGCTATTCTGATCTGTTATGAGATATATTTACAGAAAAAAGCTGTGCATGTTATATAGAGTGCTCTCGGGGTGTCTTCTTCTTGTGGCCTTGATGTTTGTGATACCTCAGATGCCTGCCAGTTCGGAACAGCATACAGTATTCTCAGGTGAGTGTTGTAATATACTCTTGGATGCACACTGCCCATAAACATTGATAATATTTTATCCGATGATGTTCTGACTGAGGGTACTTGGGTTGTCATCAATTGTCAATTGTCGCTGTGTGATATACAGAAAGCAAAACGGAGTCGGTGTAGTGAGAAAGCTCCTTCGTACCTGCTCTGGGACTTCTGCCAACCTACGACGTCATTTGCACACATTCTATACAAATACAGTGACGCATGCTGTCGCAGGCTACTTATAACGCTCGACACTGCCAACTTCAGACAATGGTTATACTATTGTGATACATCTTTAAACGATTTCACTCTGACTATTTATGTATATAGCGAAAAACATTGTACATGTTTAATGGCAATTAATTAATTAATGCTAATAAATAATATTGTATATTGTATTGTATATTTTCTAATTAGGAATTAAAATCTGTGTGTAAAAGGTAAACACTGTGATGTTTATATGGATGTTGCATTGGGAATTTTGATTCAGTATATTGAGGAACAAATTATATTTCAAATAGACGTGCACGTATTTCAAACTGCTGTTGTTTCAATACTAAATTGATTTGAATTAAACAACCAAGTTAAATGGGCAATAAATTTATGCAATTTAAAATACTTTTTTACATGTACATTGAAGTTTTCTGAAGTAGTTTATAATATGCACATGTTTGAACTTGATGTTGGCATTTTCCGTCACTTCATATGACATCGCCATTGACATCGATTGAAAATTCATGTTTAGGGACTGGCACATCTCATGAATGGATGAGTCGAACAAGACGAGATAGCTCAAATTATTCAGCAGTTGCAACTACATTTCTGAAGCTACCTTGCACCACAGTCCCCAGGCGCGGATACAGTGGGGGGACCAGGGGGTCCGGACCCCCCCCCCTGCTCCCGGCAATTTTTTTTAAAAAAATCTACAATACTCGAATAGTTGGATGACTTTTTTCGTGGCCTAGGTGTCAGGAAATCAGGCGATCTGGCATTTACAAATTTCCTGGGGGAGGACCCCCAGACCCCCCGACTTTACGATTTCGCGCTCGCGGAGGTCGGCTATGCCGAATTGTAATTACAGACCCTCCCTGCAATTATTTCTGTATCTGCCCCTGGTCCCCTTGGTCCCCTTGGTATAAATTAAAAACAAAATATGAAAATACATGATAGTCTATGGGAAATGTATTTTGTCCTTTAAATACACGGCACATTGATAGATTTCTAGTCTTCATAGGCTACACATTAGTATATTAAGTAAATTGGGCCATCAACTGAGAAAATGGACCTTATAACTTTTCCATCCAGCTGAGCATACACATGTGTAGTTTGATCAGACTCAACACTGCTTGCCATACCTATATCTTAGCGCCGTGTAATGGCATGCCAAACAGTGTACACCGAGATCAGACCTCATAACCTCATACATGCTGATATACTGGTTGAAAACCATAAAAGGCATGCTCTTAGTTGGTGTCTATATTGCTGTAAAATGTTAGTTCAAAGAATAAAAAAAACAATTTCAGACTGGCAGCATCCGTAATGTTGACGACACAAGACCACAACAAGAAGACATCACTGAAACACCATGTTCCGAGTAACCATGAGTACAAGAAATGTTCAAAGTAAAAGTCAAAGGTAAGAAAATCTGAACAAATGTTCCTACTTTTTTTATCATAAATTCCTACTTTTTTCCTACTTTTTGCGAAAAAAGTTCCTACTTTTTTTCCTACTTTTTCACAAAAGGTCATCAGAGAGCCTGATAATATATAGTTATACCGATGAAAGCCGAAACACGCCGAATGCCTGTGAGTTTATCAGGCTCGGCTCGGCAAGCATTCATTTGCAAGTACATGTACAATGGTAGGTAATGTGTATGTATCATTACTCGACTGTGTTGAAAAATATTTTTCACACATTTGCTAAACACTTGGTAAACATGACTGACAACTCGGTGACCTTTGTCATTTGAACATGCGGGACATGACCCGGCCTAAAATACCTGTTGACAGACTGTTAAACACCATTCAGTGAATAAATATTATGGCACGTGGTGTGTAATTGTGCTATTAACGGTGTATGAACTAATAAACTACATGATATCTACATAGAAGGATATCATTTTAACATGTCTGTGAATATATAGTTGTGTCTGTGACTGGAGAAATGGGGCTTATGGGTTTTGCCACCAGTGTAGATCCAGATCAGATTGTGCATCCGCACAATCTGATCAGGATCTACACTGTTCGCCATTCCATCAATGAAACATCCGTCATGTTACTAACAATGAAAATAGATCGTTATAAGGCTGCAGGAGGGTGCTATTTGATCTGGAGCTACACTGGTCACAAATCCCATATTCAACTATTGGAGTTCATCCTTACCTGAATTCCGACTGGACACCTGGTTTGGCCCTCATATACTTCTTTGGCATTTTGTATGTGACAGTTGAATCTGGTTATACTCCTTATATGAGTATTACGATTCATAATCCTATTTTAGGGGAAGGATCCAAGTGACTGGTGTGGTATGGACCTCGAACCAGGTCAGGTTATTCTAATTTCAGGGCTGAATATATTTTTTCTCGATGTAAATATTCCATTCTGATTTTGGGATTTTCCTCCCAATGCAGCAGGTTACATACGGGATCGAACCCGTTTGCCCGGCCTTACATGACCTTATCTGTTGTTTGGCCGTTAAACACCAATAAACAAACAAACAAAAACATAAATCCCATAAGCCCCATTTCTCCAGTTACAGCCACATTTATGCAACACCAACTACACTACAAAGTGTGTGGCATATGAATTTCATATGCAAATGATAGAAAGTGAGCCGATATGCAATTCATATGCAAAATCTTCATATGCATTTCGTATGCAAATCATATGAACTTCATATGCAAATCATATGAACTTCATATGAAGACCCATGTACAATGCTTTTAAATCTATAAAATTTTCATATGTTTTTCATATGTTTTACATATGAATATCATATGAAATTTGTTCAGAATTGCATATGTGACACATTTTGCTGTGTACATGTGTTACATTGCAAGATGAACTGCAAGACGAAGAAATTTCACCCGGGGAACAAATTGTTGTCTGCTGTATTTTTAGCTCACCTGAGCAAAGCTCATGTGAGCTATTCTTATGGCAAAGTGTCCGTCGTTCATCGTCCGTCGTCCGTGAACATTTTCAATCATCTTCTTCTCCCGAACTGCTGAGCCGATGTTGGTCAAACTTTACAGGGATGATATATGGGTGATGCCATTTCCGATTTGTTAAAATGAAGGTCATTGACAATCCAAGATGGCCGCCGTGGAAAAGTAGGTAAAATTCTTAAAAAATCTTCTTCTCACGAACCGCCAGGCCGATTTTGACGAAACTTTGCATGAATGATCGATAGTTAATGCTGATTCAGATTTGTTCATATGGTGGCCCCTGGGTAAAAAATGGGCGTGGCCAAATATGGGTCAAATTTTATTTTTTACCGAATATGGTCATATAATATATCAAATCGAAGGTATCGACTAATCGATCACTCTGGAGCATTTTTTGTCTAAATCAGATGATTTTGTCATCCAAGATGGCGACCGAAAGGTAAAAAAGTTGTTCCTTTACTAAAGATTTCAAACGTATTCTTCTTGTGAACTGCTTGGCCGATATTGGCCAAACTTAACTGTAATGGTCTGTGGGTGAAGCTTGTCCATTTTTGTTAAAATAGAGGTCATCACTAAATCCAAGATGTCCGCCGTTGAAAAGTAGGTCAAATTGTTAAAAAATCTTCTTCTCACAAACCTCCAGGCCGATTTCGACGAAACTTGGTGTGAATGATTGATAGTTAACGCTGTTTCAGATTTGTTCATATGGTGGCCCCTGGGTCAAAAATGGGCGTGGCCCGAGGGGTCAACTAGGGGTCAAATTATATTTTTGACCGAATATGGTCATATAATATATCAAATCGAAGGTATCGACTAGTCGATCACTCTGGAGCATTTTTTGTCTAAATCAGATGATTTTGTCATCCAAGATGGCCACCGAAAGGTAAAAAAGTTGTTCTTTTACTAAAGATTTCAAACGTATTCTTCTTGTGAACTGCTTGGCCGATATTGGCCAAACATAACTGTATTGGTCTGTGGGTGAAGCCTGTCCATTTTTGTCAAAATGGAGGTCATCACCAAATCCAAGATGTCCGCCGTTGAAAAGTAGGTCAAATTGTCAAAAAATCTTCTTCTCACAAACTTCCAGGCCGATTTCGACGAAACATGGTGTGAATGATTGATAGTTAACGCTGTTTCAGATTTGTTCATATGGTGGCCCCTGGGTCAAAAATGGGCGTGGCCCGAGGGTTCAACTAGGGGTCAAATTATATTTTTGCCTGAATATGGTCATATAATATATCAAATCGAAGGTATCGACTAGTCGATCACTCTGGAGCATTTTTTTGTCTAAATCAGATTTTGTCCGCCGTTGAAAAGTAGGTCAAATTGTCAAAAAAATATTCTTCTCACAAACCTCCAGGCTGATTTCGACGAAACTTGGTGTGAATGATTGATATTTAACGCTGTTTCAGATTTGTTAATATGGTGGCACCTGGGTCAAAAATGGGCGTGGCCCGAGGGGTCAACTAGGGGTCAAATTATATTTTTGACCAAATATGGTCATATAATATATCCAACCCAAGGTATTGACGAGACGATCACTCTGGAGCATGTTTTGCCAAAATCAGATGATTACGTCATCCAAGATGGCCACCGACAGGTCAAAAGGTTGTTCTTTTACTAAAGATTTCAAAGGACTTCTTCTTGTGAACTGCTTGGCCGATATTGACCAAACTTAACTGAAATGGTTTGTTGGTGAAGCCTGTTCATTTTTGTCAAAATGGAGGTCATCACCAAATCCAAGATGTCCGCCGTTGAAAAGTAGGTCAAATTGTCAAAAAATCTTCTTCTCACAAACCGCCAGGCCGATTTCGACGAAACTTTGTATGAATGATCGATAGTTAACGCTGATTCAGATTTGTTCATATGGTGGCCTCTGGGTCAAAAATGGTCATGGCCCGAGGGGTCAAATAGGGGTCAAATTTTATTTTTGACCGAATATGGTCATTTTATATATCAAATCGAAGGTATAGAAGTAAATCACATGCACATTCGCAATATATGTTAGATCAGAAGGTACCAACAAATTCTGTGGAACATTTGAAGTTGTAAGTGAAGAGTCTTTGTGAAATCAAGATGACCACTATGGAGGCTTTTAGGTGAGCGATACAGGCCCATTTGGGCCTCTTGTTATATTTTGTCTTTTTTCTCAAATAAAATATTGTTTGGCAGCACTTTAGAATCATTTCCATTGGAAACAAATGGAAATTAGAAAATGATCAGCAGACGACCAAATTTAATTCAGCATAGAGAGGGTTCAGGTGGGTGGTTAGTCGGGCAAACGTGACGGCGTAAATTAACGGTTGGGTTTCCTCTTTATAGGAATCGCGATTTGCCTGGTTTGTCCCTCAGGTACTTTTTTATCTTGGCTCTTTTGTTACCTCTTTTGTTACCTGGGAGTTGAATTGGGTTATTGCCCATTATAAAAGTAGTAAGATTATGACTGACCCTACTGATTTTGGGATGGGGCCAAGTGATTCAGGTGTGGCGAGGACCTGGCATCAGATCAGGATTATTCTGATTTCAGGGCTGAATTTCTAGTTTCTTTATTGTAAATATTCAGTTCTGATTTTGGAATTTTGGAATCCCCCCCCCCACCCCCCCCCCCCCCCATTTGTACAGGTAATATATGGCATTTAGTACTAAACCCATTGACCGGCCTTGCCTGACTTAGGCATCACGGGACGGTTGAAAACAGCCAAAATTGACTGCTTTTCTGAGGGCGGCGGGTGACTTATAAAAATCACTGCCTCTCACAATCAGTTAAGGAGGCTCTTGCGACAAGTATTGAAAAATACTCGCAAATGAAGTACAAATCGCGCGCCACAATAAAAATTCATTAACCGCATCAGATGTGTTCAATTAATTTTTTACAAAGTTACCCCACCCACCTATTTTTGGCCAAAAGTTTCAACACGACTGAATTTATCGGAATTGTTTTCATGAAAATATGAGGCACAGATACTTTGTTATGTCTTGTTCTATCACTTGTAACACCACACCATTTTCGGAAAATGATTTCAAAGCGGTGTCATAACCAGCTCAAATTTTCGCTACAAATGCCCGAAAAATACCTTAAATTCTGACGCGAAACCGTACCGGCGAGACAGCATAGCAGGCGACATTTTCCAAGATGTCAAAATCAACTGGAGCTAACATTCAGTTTCGTAGAATTATGAAATACTCTAAAAAATACACCTAGTCAAGCCTCCCAAAGTCAAGAAATATTCATAAACCTATTTTTCTAGACACACTGGTGTAACTTACAGGGTCGGTAGTGAAGTATATAGAAAATCGTCCACCCCCTTTTTAAAGCTAGCTGCCCACTGTCCCGTGAGACCTTAAGGGGAAATATTTTATCCACGAAACGGCTCGTCTCGCTCTATATTGCTAATTTCATCAATTTTATGTAAAACGCAAACAAAGAAAAATGTACAAAATGAAAGCTGATGTCGAAATGGGGCGCGGATATCACCCACCCCCAAAATGGCGAAACGCAAAGTTTCATTTCGGTGTATCGACAGCAAAATACCATGCTTACCTCCAGCCCTGCTGAACCCTGCATATTTGAGTGCAGTAAACTAAAACTGCTGGATGTTATCTTGGGACATGTTCTTCTGTCAAACAATACTGGTTAGAGGTGAAATATGACACCTTGAAATATCAGACTTTTCCCTTAAGGCATCACGGGACGGTTGAAAACAGCCAAAATTGACTGCTTTTCTGAGGGCAGCGGGTGACTTATAAAAATCACCGCCTCTCACAATCAGTTAAGGAGGCTCTTGCGACAAGTATTGAAAAATACTCGCAAATGAAGTACAAATCGCGCGCCACAATAAAAATTCAGTAACCGCATCAGATGTGTTCAATTAATTTTTTACAAAGTTACCCCACCCACCTATTTTTGGCCAAAAGTTTCAACACGACTGAATTTATCGGAATTGTTTTCATGAAAATATGAGGCACAGATACTTTGTTATGTCTTGTTCTATCACTTGTAACACCACACCATTTTCTGAAAATGATTTAAAAGCTGGGTCATAACCAGCTCAAATTTTCGCTACAAATGCCCGAAAAATACCTTAAATTCTGACGCGAAACCGTACCGGCGAGACAGCATAGCAGGCGACATTTTCCAAGATGTCAAAATCAACTGGAGCTAACATTCAGTTTCGTAGAATTATGAAATACTCTAAAAAATACACCTAGTCAAGCCTCCCAAAGTCAAGAAATATTCATAAACCTATGTTTCTAGACACACTGGTGTAACTTACAGGGTCGGTAGTGAAGTATATAGAAAATCGTCCACCCCTTTTTTAAAGCTAGCTGCCCACTGTCCCGTGAGACCTTAGCTGTTGATAGGCCGTTAAACCCCAACAAACAAACACTCTGAAATTAAATGGAATACAGTTTTACAGAACTTATGCCCCGGGCGGGGAAGACATAAATTAACCCTTATCATGCTGAGTTAAATTGTGTCGTCTTTATTCATTTTATATGTATGCCCCCTATGCGATAGCAAGTGGGGGGGGGGGGTGGGGGATATTGCGTTGCTCTTGAGGTTACGCACGTCCGTCAATCCGTGTACATTTACTTGGAAAAGTCAAAAAGTTTGTAAGAGTTTCTCCAGTTAGAGTCCAAATGTCAGGGGGGCATATCCATGTTTTACAAACATATTGTCTAGTTACCATTTTTCTCATCAAGAACATGGTTTGACAGAACTTTAGAATCATTTCCATTGGAAATGATTCTCAAGGGCTGTCAAACTATGTTTTTATTGAAAAAGAAGAGACAACAATTTTCGTTTCCGGCATTCTAAGGGTTAATACACTGTAGGTACATTATGTTGCTAGACCATATTGTCGCCTGAAAGTAACTCTTAGATGCCGGAAACGAAAATTGTCGTCTGCTGTTGTTTCGAATTTTGTATTTTTTCTCAATAAAACATGGTTTGGCAGCACCTTAGAATCATTTCCATTGGAAATGATTCTAAAATGCTGACAAACTATGTTTTTGATGATGAAAATGGAAAATAGAAAATAATCAGCAGACTACAAAATTTAATTCAGAATTGAAAGTGATAATAGACTGTGGCCTATATGATAATTTTTTTTAATTATAGTTTATACACTATATTGGAGACGGTCATGCAGTTCTCCCAGTTTTGACAGATGTGGTTTTGTGGTGGCAGGCCTGATCTACATGTAGGTCAGTGTCCCAGCTAGCGAGAGTGCATGATCATTTTAGATATGCTAATTGTATCCCCCAGACTACCGTCGGGGGATACTATGGATTTGACAGCGCGCCGCGTCCGCGTCCGCGTCCGCGCGTCCGCGTCCGCGTCCGCGGTCCGCGTCCGCGGTCCGCGTCCGCCGTAGACACTTCTTGTCCGGAGCATAACTCGAACACCCTTTGGAATATTTTCATGAAACTTCACACATGCATAGACCACGACCCGAAGGTGTGTCGCGCACAAGAATGACAACTCTTGCATAGCTAATTTTTTAGTTATCTCCCTTTTTTGTTTCTCGCACTGATTTCGTGTCCGGAGCATAACTCCACCACCCTTTCGAATATTTTCATGAAACTTCACACATGCATAGACCACGACCCGAAGGTGTGTCGCGCACAAGAATGACAACTCTTGCATAGCTCATTTTTGAGTTATCTCCCTTTTTTGTTTCGCGCACTGATTGACCATAACTCGACCACCCTTTGGAATATTTTTATGAAACTTAACACATTCAATTAAACCACGAAACCGAAGGTGTGTCGTGCACAAGAATAACAACTCTTGCATAGCTAATTTTTTAGTTATCTCCCTTTTTTGTTTTCGCTCACTGATTTCCTGTCCGGAGCATAACTCGACCACCCTTTGGAATATTTTCATGAAACTTCACACATGCATAGACCACGACCCGGAGGTGTGTCGCGCACAAGAATGACAACTCTTGCGTAGCTAATTTTTCAGTTATCTCCCTTTTTTGTTTTGCGCACTCTACAAACTGGACAATAATGCATGAAGACCTGTTTTCTCGTCTGCTCTGTATACCTTTTCTCGTGTGCTCTGTACACCTTACCTGCAGAGAGAACAATAGAAACTGGGAGAACCATGTGCTAAGCATGGGCTAGCATGTGCAGATGTCCACTGCTTGACCACTGCTTGACCACTGCTGACCAGGTAATTTATACAGGTAAATCACTACATTGGGTACTGTGTTGAAAATATTGTGGCATTATGTGGACCTCTGCAGATATATGTAGATAAATATAGGACTATTAAAAAAAAATCTGGTCTCCAATAGCAAGCATTATTTTTTTTTTTTTTTTTTTTTTTTTTTTTTCATTATTTTTTTTCATTTTTTTTTCAAATTATTTTTCAATTTGACTGGAAAAAAAATCTGGGCTCCAGTAGCAAGCATTATTATTTTTAAACTTTTTTTTTTCCATTTTTTTTTTTTCATTTTTTTTCTTCAAATTATTTTTCAATTTTTGTCCAGTAGCAGAAGGTCGTAAGTGCTATATACAGACTATTCACCTGTACATGTGCTAGCATGTGCAACTGACCACTGACCACTTACAGGTAATTTATACAGGTAAATGATTATATTACATTTCCGTAAACTGTGTTGAAAATATTGTGGCATTATGTGGACCTGTGCAGATATATGTAGATAAATATAGGACTATTAAAAAAAATTCTGGGCTCCAGTAGCAAGCATTATTATTTTAATTTTTAAACTTTTTTTCCATTTTTTTTTTTTCATTTTCTTTTTCAAATTCTTTTTCAATTTTTGTCTAGTAGCATAAGGTCGTAAGTGCTATATACAGACTATTATCATATAATAAAACAATTATTGACTAGTGAGCCATAGAATATAATCTGATATTCTATGGTTCACTAGTCAATAATTGTATAATATGTTCGGGCCAGTGAAAATTGCTTTCGGGCCCAGGCTCGAGGTCAAGGCGGGACAAGGCGAGGCATCTGATTCCGCGGAATTCTTGTTTACTTATCTCCCTTTGTTGTTGTTTCGTGCTCTGATTTTGTATCCAAAGCATAACTCGAACACGCATATACGCATTGCTCTAATGGTCCTCTACCGCCCTGTGCCAAATCCACGTTCGTTCTGCCCCCGTCAAGCCCAGGGTCAAGGTCACATACTTAGTGCTCAAAAACATTAACGCTTGGGTAAATATCTTATACTTTCTGTTTTCTTTCATGGATCATGGATCATCTTCATATTTCATATACGCATTGCTCTAATGGTCCTCTACCGCCCTGTGCCAAATCCACGTTCGTCCTGCCCCACCAATCCCAGGGTCAAGGTCACATACTTGGTGCTTCAAAAACTTTAACGCTCAGGTAAATATCTTATAATTTTTATTTCCATTCACGGATCAACTTCATATTTCATATACGCGTTGCTCTAATGGTCGTCTACCGCCCTGTGCCAAATCCACGTTCGTCCTGCCCCCGCCAAGCCCAGGGTCAAGGTCACATACTTAGTGCTTCAAAAACTTTAACGCTCAGGGTAAATATCTTATAATTTCTGTTTTCTTTCATGGATCATCTTCATATTTCATATACGCATTGCTCTAATGGTCCTCTACCGCCCTGTGCCAAATCCACGTTCGTCCTGCCCCCGCCAATCCCAGGGTCAAGGTCACATACTTGGTGCTTCAAAAACTTTAATGCTCAGGTATATCTTATAATTTTTCTTTCCATTCACGGATCAACTTCATATTTCATATATGCGTTGCTCTAGTGGTCCTCTACCGCCCTGTGCCAAATCCACGTTCGTCCCGCCCCCGCCAAGCCCAGGGTTAACATCATATACTTAGTGCTTCAAAAACTTTAATGCTCAGGTAAATATCTTATAATTTCTGTTTTCTTTCACGGATCAGCTTCATATTTCATATATGCATTGCTCTAATGGTCCTCTACCGCCCTGTGCCAAATCCACGTTTGTCCTGCCCCCGCCAAGCCCAGGGTGAAGGTCACATACTTGGTGCTTCAAAAACTTTAACGCTCAGGTAAAAGAAAATTTTGACTTGCAATTTGGCCTCATTTATTATCAAAGCGATATGTGGGACATCCGTGTTCTATGAACACATTTTCTAGTTTATTAAATTTCACACATGCATAGAAGACGACCCAAAGGTGTGTCGCACGTAAGAATGACAACTCTTGCGTCGTTAATTTCTTAGTTATCTCCCTTTGTTGTTTCGTGCACTGATTTCGTGTCTGGAGCATAACTCGAACACCCTTTGGAATATTTTCATGAAACTTCACACATGCATAGACCACGACCCTAAAGGTGTGTCCCGCAAGAATGACAACTCTTGCATCACTAATTCTTTAGTTATCTCCCTTTGTTTTTCCGTCACTGATTTTGTCTCCGGAGCATAACTCGAACACCCTTTTTTCAAACTACTTGTGTATCTGGGGAGGGGGATACACATGCGCTTGTCGACAAGCGTCCATTTCTAGTTTTGACAATGGAGTTATTGGTTAAATTATATAGTTCAAAGGTCGCGGGAGCAGGGAGTGACATCCGCTGTCCCGGGAATTCAGTTTTGCACAATGCGTAGTCGGCATTGGATGTTTCTGAGGATTCTTGACATAATTATATAATAGCGACTGGCTGGAATACTTCTGACTTGGATAATTACTCATTAGATTTATCATTATAATATAGACCATGTGATCTAGGAATTATTATTATTGTGAATGCTCAATGGATATCGTTATAATTTAATGATCGAGAATTATTCGATTTATGCCGTGTGAAAGGCTTAGACATCCAGATTTGATATCTACTAGACGACAAAAGTGTTGCCCGTTTCTACGGATTATATTCCTTTGTTGCAACATTTCACGCATTTAATTGGAACCAAGTGTGTACAATTTGCCACAAAAATGGATGTGCGAGCCAGTTCGAACAGTCGGAAGCGCAAATCTGCGGACGTGACATTGGATCGGGTTGAGATTCTGCAATCTAATATCTCGGCGGAAGTAGATCCACCTTACGACATGTCACTTCCCGAAAACTGGAGCGTGCAGAAGTTAAAATCTGAACTACGGCAACTGGGAATATCCCCAGGCCTTCGACAGAAAAAATGTCGTTTAGTTCACCTATATCGGTCGGCGACATCAAATTCAAGATCAACAAGCAGTGCGGTTATATCAACAGCCATAACCTCTAACCAGCGCGCTGCGGTTATATCAACAGATGACGTCATTGCGCAGTCGGTTGCGCAGACATCGCACAGAGGCAGTAACCATGGTCGCGGTGTCTGTTTATCTGAGCATGCGCAATCGCACACAGTACAGCGCATTGAAACAGAAACTAGACTCGGGAATCTCCGGGCGACAACAACATCGCAGATCTGCATGC
This sequence comes from Conchocele bisecta, assembly GCA_029237695.1. Classification (NCBI taxonomy): domain Eukaryota; kingdom Metazoa; phylum Mollusca; class Bivalvia; order Lucinida; family Thyasiridae; genus Conchocele; species Conchocele bisecta. Next base: position 9,916,234 of record CM055266.1, on the reverse strand, counting down.
CAGTGTGTCTGCTTTACAGCAGACCGTCGCGAAACTTACCGATAACATGGATATACTTATACAGCAAAATGTGCAAACTAATTCGACATCCGCACACATTCATTCTCATGTCGCACCTGAGTTACCATCCGTGTCTGGCCAGCCAGTGCTAGCAGGTGCGTCATTCATGGAAGGTAACTTATTCACGAACAGTACTAACAACAACAACAATGTCAGTTCCATAAACTGATGAAATGCTCGGTCCACATACGGGTACACTGCTGATGCATTGCCTTTCGTAGAAACAGTTCATCCTAGTGTCAAACGAAACATTCAGGAAGGTAAAGACGTGAATTCGGCCTGATTGTTGATACCTTATTACAATTGTCAGTCGGACTCGGTACCCGGTGGTAACCAGAAACCGGACGTTCGCTTAAACACAGAATTAAGTTTGCCACAATTCATTCAGGCATTCGCCGTCTATAAAAACATCATGTGCCAGGTGCATCATAATAGGCGACCAGAATTAGATCTGTATGAGCGTGATATAATTGACATGGCATCCAGGTATGGGGGTCGTGGCTTTTGTGAGTACCACACATCTTTCTCGGCACAGGCTGCGGCACATCTCCGCTTTCATGGCGTGAAAATAGACTGGTCAGTTAGGAATAATAGGTTGTTTTGTTCCATATTTTCAAATTACAAGGCTAATTGTTGCTCCGAGTGTGGTAGCACACTGCACATGTCGCAGTTCTGTCCGTCACAAACCTATGCTTTCTTTGGTAGTACAATGGAACCGTACAATAGGCCAGTAGAGTTACCACGACTGCTGGTAGTTTTGCCAACCGTGAAAAATCCACCAAAGATCTTTTGGGTTGCACACGAGTGATTCACAATGGAAACGAGATTTGTAACAATTTTAACACTATGCGTGGTTGCCATGCGTCTCAATGCAGACATGTGCATTTGTGTTTAGTATGTAAACAGAGTGATCACTCTAAAATGAATTGTCAGAATTCAAAAAAACTGGCGGGGCCAGGGACAGAAAATACCGAGCCTGAGATAGTGCCTAGGAACAGCCATATAAATGTTAAAAAATTGAGGTTTGAGTTGCAGCATCATCCGGATAAGAACTTCACTAACTATTTAATAGACGGATTTTCAGAGGGATTTGAGACTGGTTTTAAGCATTTACCTGCATTACCGTATGAGTGTGTAAAAACTTGTTATCTGCAATTAAACAGCCTGATATTACTTCACAGTTGATTCAGTCAGAATTAGTTAAAGGATATTTGATCGGCCCTTTTGATAGCATTCCATATCCACATTATCGTGTCAGCCCAATTGGCATTGCTGAGAGGAAGTACTCTGGGAAAAAGAGGTTAATTGTGGACTTCTCAGCACCTCATGATAATTTATTACATCCCAGTTTAAATGACCTTATTGATAGGGACGAATACTCCTTGACATATGTCACCATTGACCATGCGATTAGAATAACTCAGCGATTGGGAAAGGGGAGTAGATATTGTAAAGCTGACATTCAAGACGCCTTTAAACAGGTTCCTGTCAAGAGGGAGTTGTGGCCCTTTCAGGGTATCAAGTGGAACGATAAATATTACTTCTACACCAGATTAGTTTTTGGCAGTCGATCTAGTCTTAAAAATTTTGATTGTTTGTCTCAAGTTATTTGTTGGATCCTGCAAAACAATTATGGAAACAGTCATTGTTTACATTTGCTGGACGATTTTCTCACAATCAATTCTCCATCCGATGATGCCGATCATACTATGTATATTTTGCGGTTGGTATTTGAGAAACTTGGTATACCGTTATCACCCACAACAACTATGGGGCCAGTTACTGTTATTGAGTACTTAGGAATTATATTAGACAGTGTGAAGATGGAGGCACGGTTGCCGCTAGAGAAAGTGCAGAGAATCGCGAATTTGTTACAAACATTCTCAAAAAGGAAATCATGTACAAAGAGGGAATTATTAAGCCTTCTAGGACATCTCAATTTTGCATGCCGCGTGATTTATCCAGGTCGTGCATTTGTGTCATACTTGATATCGCTGTCTTCTTCTGTCAGTAAATTGCACCATTATGTTAAAATCACGGCAGACTGTAGATTAGACATTAGTATGTGGTCTAAATTTCTTCATGAATGGGACGGTATTTCAATGTTCATGAATGATGAACTTACAATGGATGCTACACCTCGAGCATATGCAGGGTATTATTGTGGGAAGTGGTTTCAAGGGGAATTTCCTGCTTTTATTTCATCGGAAGTCGTGGCATCTATGGCTCTGTATGAACTCTATCCGATAGTCATGGCAGCCGTGCTGTGGGGTGAAACATGGACAAAGAAGAGAATTGTGGTGAATTGTGACAATTCAGCCACTGTGGACATCATCAATAAGGGTCGATCTAAGATTCCCTTCATTCAAAAGTTTGTTCGTAGGTTGATCTGGTGCGCGACAAAAGGTCAGTTTGTTATTATCGCAAGACATATAGCCGGTAAATCAAATGTTATTGCTGACCCGTTATCACGTTTTAACATGTTGCAGTTCAGACGTCTTGCACCAGAGGCAGACACTGTTCCAGAGCGGTGCCTCTCGGTTTTCAAGCTGCAGCTGAATTAGACCTGGAAGTCACAAATCTTTGGTCAACATCTATTGCTCCAAATACTAAATCAGCCTATCAGACAGGCATGCAGTGTTTCACGCAGTTTCTAACAATGTCCGGTTGTATTACGCGTCCAGGTACGTTACCCATTCTAACGGAGGATGTTCTCATTTATTTTGTGACATTCTGTTACAAGTCACTGCAGCTGCAGCTGGCTTGCTGCAGCTGGCTACTATTAAACTATATCTGGCAGGTATTTGTTTTCACTATCTGCAAGCAGGCATGAGCAATCCTATGTCTTCCATGGATAGACTACAATGTGTTCTACGTGGTGTTAAACGTAGTCAAGGTTCGAAGACGAGGTTGAGACTGCCTATAACTTTTTCAATTCTGAAGCAGATGTGTGACTTATTACATGCGGGAGTTTTTACCCCAAACTTAGATTTGACGTTACAATGTATGTGTTCATTAACCTATTTCGGCTTTCTTCGCTGCGGTGAGTTCACTGTTAAAGCTCGGAATGATGATGTTTATTCATATTTGAAATGTCAGGATGTGTCGTTCTTGACAGATCATTCTATGTTTTGTCTTACGCTACCTACTTCCAAGACTGATCCGTTCAGTGTAGGCGTTGATATACCAATATACAGAAATAACTCCATTAATTGCTGTCCAGTGTATTTGATGGAACATTAGTTGTGCCTACGCAGAGAGCAGCTTACATCTACTGCGTTTTGTTATGATAGCTCGCCACTATTCATAGACGTGGATGGCAAACCGTTCACTAGGACGAAGTTTCTTTATTATGTGAAGCAAGTTTTATGCAGACTCGGTTATGACGAGAATAAATATAGTGGCAGTGCAGCAAAAGCTAACATTGAAGATCACATGATACAAACTCTCGGTCGATGGTCTTCATCATGCTATACCAGGTACATCAGAGTTACACGCAGTGCTATACAAGCTGCACAGGCCCGGATGTGTAATTGACTTCGTACAAGGTAAACAATACTGTGGATGTGATAGTTCGTGCACTTTATTTAACAGCAGGTTCGGGGTTTTATAGGGAAAATAATCAACTTACATAGTGGCCCGATTTTTGGATGTCAAGCGGTCTGAATTCACTGGAGAATGCAACACGAATATATATGCATGCTAGTTTTGTTGGTTTTTTTTCGTTTATTTTTCGTACATGTTTTTTGCTCTATATATCATTACATTATACCGTATATTTCACCGCCATTATACCACATTTTTAATACTTGTAATAAGCATTTGGGAAGGGCTGTAGCTAACGTTGTAAAAACTTGTAGCCCAACCCGTTTGCTCTCTTTACCAGAAATGTGTTTATTGTACAATTATTGTAAATTGTAAAAAAAAAGAGCAATAAAATATGTTTAAACTAAACAGCAGGTTACACACAGATGTCATATTTGTCTACATGTTCTTGTTGGGTACAACAAACTATTAATTAAATTTGTTATGAGTACACGCATACCTAATTAATTTCTCCTCTTGGGGGCACTCATTGCTATTTTTAGTTTAAAAATATCAATTCGTTTTGGACTATTTTGCCCCCTTTTCGATAAATTAATTCATATGTACATTTATGTGCGGCATCAGTTGAAACATTTGCCAGACTTGTTGATACATCATTCACTCGCCTGAAGCGACTCGTCCCAGTACGTACGCTCGACACGACATTCTGTACGCTCGTCTCACCTCATTATCGGCTCGCCAGTCGGTACACTCGATTGCCCTGGACGACCCACCTCTCTATAGTCCGAGTACGCTCGACTCACCAGTCGGTTACGTTCGACTACCCTGCACCACTTTCCTCATTATAGTCGGTACGCTCGATTCGCCAGTCGGTACGCTCGACTAATTTCGACGACTCACCTCTTTATAGTCGGTACGCTCGACTCGCCAGTCGGTACGCTCGACTCGCATTCGAGTTGTTAACTCAACTCAGATCTTTCTAGTCGTCCACTTGATGCACATCCTAGTTGTTAACTCAACTCAGCTCTTTCTAGTCGTATGCTCGACTCACCTCTTTCTAGTCTTTCACTCAACTCGTCACCATCTAGTCGTTTCACGCGAGTTATTAGCTCTACACATTCACTCCGCCATAGTCGTGCAAGAGAATAGCTACTGCATACGTCTCACCTCTTGCTCAGAGAAATCTGGTCTGGCACATGCGAGTCTGATGAAGCACAACACCAAATAGCAGGTAGCCCCCAATGAGGAGCCAAATATGTTAGATATGTGGTCATGTAATATATATGATAGTACCGGTACTATGTTAGCTTAATAAGATATTTCATGTTTTCTATATACAGTTGCTGTGGGGATTGGTGGGTCAGAGGGATGGAGTGGGGTTATTGAGTATTTCAGATAACTGATAAAGGAAGGACAAGACAAGTTACAGCATAATGATGATCTTCCTGCAAGTTTAGGTAATAGTCAATCGAGTAATCTGGTAATAGTGTATAAAGTACAGTACATGCATGTTCAGCGTGTTAACCGTTCACTGTCGAAATAGCTGGAGTGTTTCCATGTTGGTTTTCAGACTTCCAATAATTAGAATTTTGTACAAATCAGAAAATCATTGACAGCCTGCCTCATCTGGGTCAACACTGTTTGCAGAATGAAATCAGTAACCATGGTGACAATGATTCGGATATGTACTATCCCATATTTGAACTTAATGGCAAATTTCTAAGTCATTTCACCTTGAGCTAGAGCACATGCGGTTGCATGAGTAGGCTATAGAATGAAATTATGGATGATGACAAATAAGCATATGAAGTTGCAAGCCAATATGACTTACAGTAACAGAGAAAGTCGGTAGGCGAAGGCTATATAGAGAATAGTAGGTTAGTGCCGTGAATGGGAAAAATATCTGGCAAGGCTTATGAAACGGGATCCCGTTTCCGTGCCGCGCCAGATATTTTTTCCATTCACGAGACTAACCTATTCCATTTATCCTGTTAACATTACAAATGGCTTTAAAATGCAAAAAAAATAACCCCAGCCGCATCCTCAAAATCGGAGAATCGAATAGTATGGCAACCGCACATATTCATCGTATTGACAGGATATTAAAAACTCTTTCGCGGCACCGTGTTTCACGGCACATACGCACTGTGTTGACGGGATAAAATGCAAATCTTGGACAAACAGATGGACAGGGTGGCGAATATAAGAAGCCCTTTTTTTGGGGGTACATAAAAATATCCACACCAATGGGTGTCGATCCTGACGGAGACGGCTCGTTGCAAGTCATCTCATCTCATCTGTTCGTTACGTTTCGTCTCATCTGGGTCAACAGTGACTGTTGCAAACAGTATCCATTAGTACGCGGGAAAATTGTCGTCTGCTGTTGTTTAATATGTTATCTTTATTCTCAATAAAAACATGGTTGACAGCACTTTAGAATCATGTCCAATGGAAATGATTCTGAAGTGCCGTCAAACCATGTCTTTGATAAGAAAAAAGGAAAAAAACACAACCAGCAGACGATAAAACTTAATTCAGCAGTGTAAGGACGTAGTTAGGGGCAGCTCTATAGGTAGCGATTTTACTATATGTTCCATCATTTGGTCGGTGCAGTCAAATTTCGAAAAACCGATACTGGTATTCGCTAGCAGACGACAGGCGTTAAACAGATCGATACCGTCTTTCCGACATGCCGATACACATTATTGTATGGCCATGTGGCCTCGACCGATAGCAGACAACAATTTCTACAGTAATATTCACGAGGGTATGTGAAATATGGGGGACCATACCACGGGGTGGGGGGCTTTTGGGGGGGCATATGTGGGTCATACGGGGGGTAGGTGCCATTTTGGAATGGAAACCGATGGGCATCACTTGTGGATATTTCGATTAGGGAGCATATTTTTTATACCGAAGTGCCATAAACCCAGAGCTATTTAGTTTTGATACTGGAGGACCATAAATAAACCGGCGAGCTAACCTACTGAGTTAGTGGGACAACTATATATGCCAATCATATAAGTATAGATGACCAACATTTAAAAACGGCCACGGCTTGTAGGACGTGATGTGTATCATTAGTAACTGTATTCAAACAGTGCTCAAGACTTATGAGTCTCGTTTGGGTGGAATTATGAGTGCATATGCGTCAATAGTTCATACATGTTCTAATGTGCTCAGTGTGATGTCTGTCATTCCTATTTCGGTCATGACTGACTTAGGTATATCTATCTATTGCGCAATCATAGCAGGCGATGGTTTAATGACTTGTTGTGTTACAAATAATGATTTATATTGTTTTACTGAAGTTCCGATGCGTGTATAGCCATTGTCTTCCTATTGTTTGTTCAAACGTGTAGAGGAGTCCTTTTTTATAAACTTAACAGGGTCAGATAGCATATTTAAATATACCGCTCTCTCAGACGATTAATTCAGGCAGTGTATTTAAATATACATTCAGGCAGTACATGTGAATGCCCTTTCAGCGTAATATGAGGTGTACTCTTGCCTCATTAAAGACTCTGCAACCACCGTTGTACCCGTGCCATGGTTATCTATGGCTATATGGTGTTGTTGTTTTTTTGTTATTCTTGATTATCGATCCCTTACGGTTATTACTATATCTTATATGCAGTCACGATTGTGTAACAATTAGCCATTTTGTCTACTTGGTGAGGTTGGCATAATTTGTTGCGGTTATTCCTTGTATATAATAACATAGACAGTTTTCTAGTTTGTATGTTTATTATGTGAATTTGAGGATCTGTTATTTATAAAATACATTTAATACCATACAATCAGACAATAGTATACAAGTAATAATATATGAATAATATACAAGTTATGTAACCTAGTTCAGGTTGGTGGCGAACACAGTTGCCTAATACCCGTAGGGATAAGACACATAAGTCTTCAATTGGAGGACACGTTTGTCAAAGACTAACTTGTAGTCCTTCCTCTCACTCCTAGTGATTATCTGTGCAGTATCTCTTACTCTAGATATTTTATGGGCATCCACCACCGATACCGTCGCATCTCTGCGCTTTGTGACAAAATTTGTCAGAACATCAAAATTCACATTTAATTTGTTTTTGCAGTTAAGAGTAATGCCTCTTATTTTACGAGGCGTATTGTTTCCATCTTTGTCCGGGTTTTGTAATGGATATGCATAGTTTTTAGGGCCCCCAGTGACAAATGTCAGAATGCGGTTCTCTGGAGTTTCATCTGTTAAGTCACCTAGAAAATCACCTAGGGGTGGCTTCAACTCACCATTCTTTGTGGTGAAGATGATAGAATCTGTGTCTGCGTACAAAGTCCTGGTCCCTAATTGTTCTAGATACGAATACAACTTCAATCTAGCTTGAGCAGTGGTATATGCTGCAATGACGACATTGGTTTTGGGGTTAGAGTCCACAAAGTTCTCTTTATATCGCCATCTCAATTCCACGAATTGGTCTGAAACGTTGTTCACACAAGTAACTTCTTCTTTGTCCGACGTCAACTTGTCGAAATAAACTAATGGATCGTCTACCATGTCTACTTGCGCCATATTAGATCTTTGTCCAAATTTTCCCCAGAATGAGTTTAACATAAGTTTTGCCAGCGCCCTCAGGCCGGGATTCTTTTTGACTTTATTATACTCTAAACGTATACCCTCTTGTTGATGGTAAAGATCAATGTATTTATGTCGGTCATCGTCGGACGTACACCAACCGGGCCATCCGCTGGCTTACTGTTTTAGTTTTAAAAATGTGTTCACGTACTCAGTGAAAAGTCCTCCTGTCTTTGTCAGTGGGTCGTACCGAGATATTTCGTTAAAATGCCACACTTCGTATATCGTTAGAATTTGATAACCTTTCAGTACAGCTTTCTTTACCTCATCCGTGGCCCAAGTCCCGATAATAGAGCGTTCTTCGTGTGTGTGAGTACATTGTTCTTGATATTGCGTTGATGCACACATCTTACAAAGATGAAACAGCAATTTGCCATTCATTTTGTAGGGTAACACAGGGTGAAAAAGACCTTTTGGTGGAAAAACTTTGCATTTTATTAGCCCTTCGTAAGTGTACAATGTTTGAAAATTTTCAGTAATTATTGTTGGATGGCCTACTGGAATTTTACCCGTTTTATTAACCCACTGATAGAGTGATGTCACATCATAATAATTGATGTCTTCATCCACGGAAGCCTCTTTGTACAACGTGTAAGCTTCCGTTCGTCCGCCGTAAAATGCCTCACGTGGTTCTAGAGGCGTAACAAATTCCAACTTATCAATATACGACTTCATAGCTGAATTGTCATGATACTGTTTGTCAAAGTCTGACTCCCAAATACATTTATATGTGTACCCTAGGTCTTCTATGTACTTTCTCTTCTCTAATGTCCTATCATACAGGTCTCCCATGGTCATTTGCGCCACAGGATTAATAGTCGATCGTGAATATGTAGCTGGGTTTCCGTGCCAGAAATCACCATGAAATTATAAAACTATTTTCTCCCCTGTATTCGTTTCGTAGTAACCATCCACAAGATAAGGGCCGATGCTTTTCTCGCCACCATTTCTAGCATGTTGTATGTCAAGACCCCCACTATATGATAAGTATTTCAGCCATTGTAGAGCTTTTGTAGACTGCTTTTGTTCTGGATTGTAGCCATGATGAGGGATCAGAGCAATTGTTTCGGCTTGTAGAAAGTTGGTTCGAAACACCAAATTACACGCGGACGCAATAGTAATGCACTGTGCAAAGGGATCAATACTTGTGATATCTATAAAATCTTCACGAAATTGTAATGTGCAACGTCTCAAGATGTCCACATCTGATCTGCAATACTCCCTATCTTCAGGTTTCATGCCGTCGGGGGTGTAATAATGAATGTCAGGCAGTCCAGTTTGTACCACATGCTGGTTTTAGCACCGCTGGGAACAACTGTGGGAAGGATAGCATTTTTATAGAGATACTGCAAGATAGGAAACGAATCATATCCTTGAAAATTATGACATAACACAGTTGAATCATAATTGTCCTCCGAAAATAGCCACACACAAAAATCATTCAACGTGTTTTCACCCTGGAAGACATGTTCTCGTATACCACAGTTTTTACATTCCTCGTCGTTGTCTATGCACGCAGTGCATACTTTCTGAGCCACACACATATTTGGTTTATGCTCGTAGCTACCGCAACTAAAATTTAGGCAAAGACGGCACTTTCCGTAAATATCTGGACTGTACCCTTTCGTACACTGAACTAGGTCATCTTGTGTACATTCAAAATCAAAGAAAATGAATATTTTTGAATTCTTAATCTCGTCCACGAGTTCCTCTTCGATGGACATGGGTTCAACTTCAAGGGTGTTGTCCTCTGGCTGCATGTAACAGCGGTGACTCTCTTCAAAGAAACCTTTGAATATAGAGCAAAATATTTGTCCACACTTGTGCTTCTTGTCCAATTTCTTGTTTACTGTTTTATCACAATTAATGTACCTGTAGATCGCTTTACACGTACAGTTTCCTTTAGTGGTTGTACGTTTGTGGAGATCAAAGCATTGACGACCTCGAAAAAATCGATTGCAAGCGTCGCATTCAATCCATGCTTCGTCACACACTTCATGTACTTTTCGGCAGTTATGACACACATTGTTGCATATGTGTTTTTCAGTATGATCATAACCTTTGTTGCATTGAGTACAAAAATAGTTTTTGGTCAGGAATGCAGCCATGGAAGTGATGACATCATAATGGCTGTCATTGTGGTATCCATATATTTTCTTAGATGCCTCTGGTCCCTTGTATATAATGCCGTTGAAGTATTCTTTTGATACAACGTTTATTTGATAGTCCACTAACACTTCTTGAAAGCTTTTTATTTCATCAATCCCACAATTCTATGAACAACACCAGCCCGTTGGTGAAGCTCTTTGGCCATGTGACATTGGGGTTCGTACCCTTTCCTGATATTTTCCCACTTTTCATGTCCATCCAATTTAGCCATTGCTGTCACAATAGCTCGGGCGCAGCATAAATCGTCTCGGTTTAGTATGCGGAGTATGCATCTCTTTTCCTTCAGAAACCTTTCTTCATTCACGAACTTACATCTTTTCCGTGCACCACCGTCTGGCATGTTCACAAGAGTCATCTCAAATATGAGAGATTCATCAATCACAAAATCCTCGTTAGACTGCAAGACACGCTCGATTTCAGCCATAAATCGGTCAACCGTTAGTTCTTGTTTCTTTATAAATGGTATCACAATCGGATAATCCAATGAAGGACTTTGCACTGTCATTCGCACTAGATCTTCAGATTTGGCTCCCTTAGTCAGATCTTCAATGATGGTCGCAATCATTGGCTTCAGGACAGATAACACATCCTCTGTTACCTCTATATGTTTGAACGAGACCTTGTAGGTAGATCCCGTAGTTCTGAACTTAGGTATGCGTTGTTCCTTGATCTTGGTTATGTCATAGAATTGGTGAGGGTCATCATCTTTGTGCAGACGTTTCTTTATAATAGGATGGTCATCATTGCCATCATTTTGTCTTTTCCGTCCAGCACCAACTTGATGCCCACGTTCATTGTGTCTGTCGAGTGTAAACTTCCGACTGAACACCTGTCCACACTCGTCATAATGTAAGTTAGATGTCGTGGTGTGTTTCTTCATATGCTGTACTAAATTACTTTTCCTCGAGAACACCTTCCCACACGTCTCGCATGGATATTTGTCCCAATGGTTTTCGGTAAGTCGATGTTGTAGTAACTGACTCAACTTGGCAAACCTGCTTTCACATATTTCGCAAGTGTAAGCCATGTCTTCTCGCTTCGAAAATCTGGAAGTATAACAACAAAACTATAGTTAATCTCTCCTTCTTATGGACAATTGAAACACGTACTATGATGTGAATGGACAGTTTTAGATTGGCTTACTTTGAATACTCAAATCTGATTGGTTGATTGTGATGGGGCTAGCCGGATGAAACCGGCTGGAACCGGTTTGAACTAGTTTTGGCAAAATGCATAAGAAGGGGTGTCCTCGTATATAAAATATGTATAATCATGGAGTGTCAAATGTGCAACATCAGTTTTAGTAGTAGATTCAACATGAATCGTCATTTAGCTAATAAACACTGGGAAATGACAGGAAGAGGCGTGACACACAGAAAGCATGGAGCACATGAAGATATGGGAGCTCCGAGAGCTCCGGGAGAAATGGGAACTCCGAGAGCTCCGGGAGAAATGGGAGCTCCAAGAGCTCCGGGAGAAATGGGAGCTCCGAGAGCTCCGGAAGAAATGGGAGCTCTCATGGGAGCTAAGAGAGGAATGGGAGCTCCCAAAGAGCTCCCGAAATGGGAGCTCTGAGAGTTGGGAGCTCCCGTGGGAGCTCCGGGAGCTCCCAAAGAGCTCCCGAAATGGGAGCTCCGAGCTCCGGAAGAAATGGGAGCTCCGAGAGCTCCGAAATATACGAGACAGCCAGAAGCTCAGACGAATCAGGAATTGATGTCAGAGCCTACGCAGTCAGATACGCAGTCAAACTTCGTTTTTGAACATCCATTTACATGCATGATTAGCGGCCCGACGTCGTCCGGAAAAACCTACTTCACAACGCAACTGTTAGAACGAGCGAAGGAAACGATAGTTCCAACACCACAGAGAATTATCTGGCTTTACAAGAGATGGCAACCGTTATACGATCACATCAGACAACGTGTCTATCCTAAAGTCGAGTTCATCAAGGGGATTCCATTCAACTTAGAAAAGGACGAATTCATAGATCCAAAACTCAATAACCTTATTATATTGGATGACATGGCATCCGAAGCTGTGAAAGATGAACGTGTTACAGAGTTATATACGGAAGGAAGTCATCATAGGTACATGTCCGTCATCTCTTTAAACCAAAACATGTTTCATAGTAAAAACCCAACCATGCGAAGAAATTGTCAGTATCTGGTATTATTTAAAACTCCCGTAGACAAACAACCAATACTGACACTAGCCAGGCAGATGTATCCTACTAATCCGCAGGTACTTCTGCGTCAGTTTGATGAAGCTGTGAATATATCTAGTGGTTGATTTAAAAGCTGGAACCCCGGAGCATTTGTGCATGAGCACAGACATTCTAAATAGCATAAGAAGGGACGAGACAAACAGTTTCAACAACAGCATAAGAGGAAGCGAATCGCATAGCAGTGTTAAACTTACATACCATAGGAACGACGTCCGCATTGATAACAACGACATACGGCGATACAACTCGGGAGAAGTATCATATTCAGAACACGGTCAATACACAGAAGACATGCATTCTTGCGATGACTGCGGTTTGGTGTTTATGGACATCCACGATTTACAACGGCACGTCAAACAATGGTGTTACGAGGGCCAATCCGCAAAACGAAAAGCAGATGACAACCTCGAAGAGGAGCATATTAGTAAGAAATGGATATCATTGGAATACGATAATATGGACGATGATGATATTGAGGAATATTTTGGGAAGATGGTGGATGAGGCGACAGCCAAGAGCGAAGACATCTGGACTGAGAAAGTAGAGGAATTTCAACAAAACGGTATCCCCCTCAAGAAGGCAAAGGCAGATGCGTATGACTACGTGTTTGATATCGATAAAGGAGAATTCTTAAAGACGTACACTACATTATTGAAGCGGCTAATTCCTATTACCGAAAGCGAAATACATAAAAAAATAATTGCGGAAATTATAGCCTTAGAGGATATGCCATTAAATAAGAGAATTAAAAAGATTTTGAACAAATACCATGAATACAGTCATTGGTTCGACGGTCTGTTTCCTGATGGTGATGATAGCGATGCCACAGATGACGAGGAAGACTCAGAAGATGAGAGTGACGATTAAATCTCAAACAGCATAAGAACAACACCATTTATATGAAGAATATTACACTCTACAGAAATGGAAAATTATCTGCACTCGATATATTTCGACCCGTCAAAGCCTGCTAGTTTCTCTGGACCAGATAAATTGTACAATTATGTTAAGAAACGAGGTCAATATGAAATAAGTAAATACAAAATCCGCAAGTGGTTACAACAACAAGAATCTTACAGTCTAAGCAAACCGGTGAGAAGACGATTCATCCGAAATCACGTGATTACAGCCGGTATTGATGATTTGTGGGAAGCATACTTGTTCGATAAGTCAAAATATGCTAAAGACAATGACGGCATTACATTCATCCTACTGGTTGTAGATGTATTTTCAAAATATATATGGCTTAGACCATTGACAAATAAGACGGGTGTTTCAATAAGGACGGCTTTTCAAGATATATTTGCCGCAGGACGAACCTCGAGACGACTATCCACCGATAAAGGTCAAGAATTCCGCGCTAAAGTTGTCCAAGATCTTATGAAAAAGAACAAAGTTTTGTATTTCCCTACACAAAATGAAACCAAAGCGTCCGTAGCTGAGAGAACGATCGAGACTATCAAGATGAAACTGTACCGATATATGAACTATAAACAAACGGACATATATCTACCGGCGTTACAAGACATTGCGACAAGTTATAATAGTACCGTACATAGAACGATAGATAGGGCGCCAGAGTCGGTTAAAGACGAAAACGAAATGGAAGTCAGAATCGCTACATATCTATCACGTAAAGATGGAACGGTAACAAAGAAGAAACGTTTCCGGTTCAAAATCGGTGACTATGTACTAATATCACACTTACGGGGGACGTTTACCAGGGCTTACGATCAGACATACAGCGGGGAAATATTCAAAATATTCCGGCGATATTTCCGGGGGCAGATACCGGTGTACCGATTGAAAGACATGGCTGATGAAGATATTACCGGAACTTTCTACGAAAGCGAGCTTCAACAAATCCTGGTGGACCAGGACCAAATGTGGAGAGTAGAAACCATTATAAAAACGAGAGGAAGAGGAATAAACAAACAATACTTCGTGAAATGGCTACATTTTCCCAAGAAATTCAATTCGTGGATAGACGCTGGAGATATGAAAGACGTTTGATACTGTTGTAACCTGATATGCCTTTTGTATGTACATGTCGGTGTCGTAATAAATAAACCGTAAATATAATCAACGTCTTGTTGTTTGTCAAATTACCATTATAATTGGAGGCCCATGCGTGAAATGGAGTAATAGACCCCCAAGGGGGGGGGGGGGGCATATAAGCAATGACATAATAGTAATAATAAATCAATAAATGGGTAGAGTATTCAAACTGAGAAAAAAAATGCATTCCGGTGCATGGTCCCTAACAAAAACCCAATAAATGGGAAAATAGCACAAAATACAACAAAGACTCCACAAAATAGCCTTCCTCCAAACGAAACACTAAGAAACAATAACGAACCTAGAAACAGTAAGACACGTCGCAATACAACAAGACTTCCGCCTGTGAACGGTCAACGCGACTGTGGGCTTTAAACCGGGTTACCACGGCGTCACAAACCTCCCACTATCAATATATGATTGATTATTGGTGTTTAACGGCATATCAACAGCTAAGGCCGGGCCAAAAGGGTTGAAATATCCCGTATTCAGCATGTCCAAGATGAGAAATATCCCCAAAATCAGAGGTCAATATTTACAACATTCAGCCCTGAAATTAAAATATCCTGACCTGGTGCCAGGTCCATGCCACACCATAGTTGCTTAGCTCCGACTCCCAACGGACTAGCTCTAATCGTATTACTTTGTCAGTGGGGTATACCAGGTAGTAGCTCACAGGGGGGCCAATGCGCTACATGAGGACCCCCCATGTAGGTCTGTAAGATGAACCCCTGTGGTTAAATTACCTTCCACCCACATCAATATATGTTAATGTATCAGGACGCGCCAAGTATACGACCGAGACACTGGGCTTAGCAGGGGGCGGCACATACGTTGATTTGCCACATGACGGTAGAGGGCCCTTATAGCAATGCGTGTGTGAAATATTAAGGGATTCCGATCAAGGAAACATAAAATATAGGGCACATACGTTGATTTGTCACATGACGGTAGAGGACCCTTAGAGCAATGCGTGTGTGAAATATTAAGGGATTCCGACAAGGAAAACATAAAATATAGGCCATTTACGCGCGCTACATAATGTAATACCTTGTAATGTACACAGTGTGGCTATCTGGGGCGAGTTTCTTCCCCCCAATATCTTTCACAGTACAATATATTAAGCCGGGTTTATTAATCGACGCTCTGATCAACTTACCTATGTTAAACGGGTCCACATCGGCTCTCTTTACCAATAATACGATGTGCGCACCTCGACAGTTGAACATATTATGATGCTCGCGACCGTACAGTTATTATTATAATACCAATATCCATTTAACCGCCTTACAAGTCCGCTGTATTCATTCGCCGATGGGGATCACGTGGTACTCACCTGTACCGTTAAGTTTTGTTGTTCAAAACCGTCGTCTGCTGTCCACATAGAACGTCACGCAGACGTGTCTATACATGTTATGGGAAAAAACCGATGACTCATTTAACTGCTATTTATCGATACACTGGCCATTGTGGACATTGTCGTCTGCTATCGGTCGAGGCCACATGGCCATACAATAATGTGTATCGGCATGTCGGAAAGACGGTATCGATCTGTTTAACGCCTGTCGTCTGCTAGCGAATACCAGTATCGGTTTTTCGAAATTTGACTGCACCGACCAAATGATGGAACATATAGTAAAATCGCTACCTATAGAGCTGCCCCTAACTACTTAAGGATTAAGCATGGTTTCAGAGTTGATATGCTGGTCCATAGTAGCACAAACAAAATAAACAGTATGCATGAACCCAAATACTCGGATAGAACGTTACCGCAAACCCAAAGGCACGGTGCACGGGACTCTTCCTATATCCTATGAAAAACAGGATCCGTCCGATCACAAAACACGATACCAAAGTCGGGATAACACGCCGGATGCTCGTATCCAGATATGTTGATAATATCAACTGACCACTGACACTCAGTATGAACTGTTCCAGCGTGTTCTGTAGATACCTGATATCGACGGCAATCAACTGCTCGCTCTGTCCACCAATAGGATCAATGGCACTGGTGTTGAATCTTTTTCCCGCTACTCTCTGGATTCCAAATAGAAACGTTAGCACGGTGAGCGTCTGCCACCGAAGCGTGTAGACGAAGCGTTCGCCCAGAGTAGCCAGAGACGACGATGACCCAGGAATTGGTAAATAAGCGCCCAGTAGAGATAGTACGAGAACTACAGCAACAGCAGATAGCATCCCGCGGACCACAACTGCTTGATTGTCAGAAGAAGGCTTCTCCATCACACTTTGTTAGCCCTTAAAAAGAAACGGGTGGCATATAGTGTTTGGACCGTCCGTCTGTCCGTCTGTCCATCCGGGCCAACGTCCGGGGTTTGAGAGCTTAGGGGCGTGGTTAGGAACAAATGATTCCTTTGTAATATTCCGTAACCTCATAAACTCTATTGTTGTTTAGGGGCTTTTTCATTGTTCTTCAAACAATGGAAATACCCCATAAACCCAAAATGTTGGAACGTCCGTCTGTCCACGTCCGTCCGTCCGGGCCAACGTCCGGGGGTTTGAGAGCTTAGGGGCGTGGTTAGGAACAAAAGATTCCTTTGTAATATTCCGTAAGCTCATAAACTCTATTGTTGTTTAGGGGCTTTTTCATTGTTCTTCAAACAATGGAAATACCCCATAAACCCAAAATTTTGGAATGGAACGTCCGTCCGTCCGTCCGTCCGTCCGTCCGTCCGTCTGTTCGTCTGTCCGGGCACACATTAGGATACTTATGGGGTAGGGGGCGTGGCCTCAGACAATAGAAGAAAATGGAACTTATTCCGTACCCCGTAAGCCTATTGTGTGTTACGGGGTATGTCCTTTGATCTTTTATATAGCAAGTACCCCCTAAGGTCCGAAATGTAAGTTCGTCCGTCTGTCCGTCCGTCCGTCACACTTTTCGGTTAACCACTTTGTCACAGTTTCTCAAATTTCTGCAGGTGGCATCCACGTTCGACAGACGCATTTCTTGTTATTTTCTATTTTTAGCTCGACTATTCGAAGAATAGTTAGAGCTTATGTTGTCACCCCGGCGTCGGCGTCACCGTCACGCATTGGTTAAGGTTTTTAGTCAAGCTTGTATATGGAATACTACTGGCCCTACACCCACCATACTTGGACAACTTCATCTCCTAGTGATTTACATCAATAACCCTTAATCTATATTTGACCTTGACCTACATTTCCTCTTGAATTACTTAGTTAATTCCCCTTGGTTAAGGTTTTTAGTCAACCTTGGTTACGGTTTTTAGTCATGCTTGTACATGGAATACTATTGTGCATACAGACACCATACTTGGACAACCTTTTCTCATACGGATGTACATCAATAACCCCTGATCTATATTTGACCTTGACCTACATTTCCTCTTGAATTACTTAGTTAATTCCCCTTGGTTAAGGTTTTTAGTCAAGCTTGTATATGGAATACTACTGGCCCTACACCCACCATACTTGGACAACTTCATCTCCTAGTGATGTACAACAATAACCCCTGATCTATAGTTGACCTTGACCTACATTATCTCTTGAATTACTTAGTTAATTCCCCTTGGTTAAGGTTTTTAGTCAACCTTGGTTAACGTTTTTAGTCAAACTTGTTCTTGGAATACTATTGTGCATACAGACACCATACTTGGACAACCTTTTCTCATACGGATGTACATCAATAACCCCTGATCTATGTTTGACCTTACCCTACATTTCCTCTTGAATTACTTAGTGAATTCTCTTTGGTTAAGGTTTTTAGTCAAGCTTGTAGATGGAATACTCCTGGCCCTACACCAACCATACTTGGACAACTTCATCTCCTAGTGATGTACATCAACAACCCCTGACCTATATTTGACCTTGACCTACATTTAACCTTGAATTACTTAGTTAATTCCCCTTGGTTAAGATTTTTAGTCAACCTTGGTTAAGGGTTTTAGTCAAGCTTGTAGATGGAATACTATTGTGCGTACAGCTACCATACTTGGATAACTTTTTCTCATATGGATGTACATCAATAGCCCCTGACCTATATTTTACCTTCACCTACATTTAACCTTGAATTACTTGGTTAATGTTTATAGTCAGGCTTGTATATGCAATACTCATGGGCCTACATCCACCATACTTGGACAACTTCATCTCCTAGTGATGTACATCAATAATACCTGACCTATATTTGACATTGACCTACTTTTATCATTGGACTACTTAGTTGTTTCCCCTTGGTTAAGGTTTTTAGTCAAGCATGTATATGGAATACTCCTGGGCCTACAGCAACCATACTTGGAAAACTTCATCTCCTAGTGTTGTACATCAATAACCCCTGACCTATATCTGACATTGACCTACATTTAACCTTGAATTACTTATTTACTTAATTTCCCTTGGTTAAGGTTTTTATGCAAGCCGCAGCCACCTTGTTTGTCAAGCTATGTGTACATCGACAACTCTCGTAGTCGAGCTATGCTGTTCTCCTACAGCTCTTGTTAACTTTAGACTAGAAAATGTGTTCATATAACACGAATGCCCCACATATCGCTTTGATAATAAACGAGGCAAAATTCAAAAGTCAAAAAGGGGAGATAATCCATGACCTGGATGTCGAATCAACAATCAAAATAAACTTTGCGCATCTACTCATCATAAGGAAGCTCTACATACCAAGTTTCAGGTATGTAGCTATTACAGTTTAAAAGTTTTACGAGTCACGAGGCAAAATTGCCAAATTCTAAGTCGAGAATTGGGAGATAATCCATGACCGGGGAACGAATCAAAAATTGAAATAAACTTTTCGCATCTACTCCTCATAAGGAAGCTACATACCGAGTTTATTGCAGCTATTACAGTTTAAAAGTTTTACGTGTCGCAATGTTGGTGAAGGACGAACGAACGGGATGGACGGACAAGGGTAACACTAAATCACTAAATGTTACAACTCCACTGCATTTGATTAAACCAAATGGCACATTAATTTAACCCTTAGAACGTGGGAAACGTAAATTGTCGTCTGCTGTTTTTTTCTAGTTTGTCTTTATCAATTAAAGCTACATGCCCACTCAGTAGGCACACAATGTTTTTATATCAGAGACGACGAAGATGACGACGACAACGACAACAAAGATGACGGAAAACGCGGCCTTCTGCTACAGCAGGCGCGACAAAAACTAATAAATTTGGTGTACTACATCATAGACAAATATGACAACAGCATGCTATTAATATTATGCCAACAAACTATACAAAAGGCGATATATCAAGTATTTCTTCCATCAATCTAAAAATAAAGTTCAATGTGAAAATCTTTCATCTGATGCACAGTCTATTGTTTGTGTATGTTTTACCACCAGTAAAGCCATATGTACTCGCTTAGTAGTCAAGTCACCAGTCACAATACACTCGGATAACTGCTTACATGTTACTGGATTGTATGTAGTATGTATGGTAATACAGATATATACCTACAGCACTGTGTATTTAACGGACTGTTACACAGGTATTACTGGATTCTGAAAAAAATTAACAAAGGGGTCAACAAACTCTTCAGAAATCAGACTGTGTATATAAGTGTGATGAAAACAACCCACAGGATGTTGTTATGTAATGTTGGAACATATTGTACCAAATTGTATTAATGTATACGTCGTACTATTTGTGGTATGACTAAACGCCACAAGAGGAAAAACTGACTGATGGCTTGTACACACTAATATGGCCGACATAGCAACTATATGCACCATATAGTATACAATAGCAGGTTAATGTTCACATATATGTTATACATATGTTTAATATACATATATTCCATCACATTTAGGAACCAATTATGCTTGAATCGACAGATGATCAGGGGTCACATGTGTCCTTAACTCTTTGCATGCTGGGAAATGTGTGGGCTATAAATAGTTCAAAAATAGAAGCCGACAATTCATTGTATTTTCTTTTATTTCTCCCTATAAATATCATGAATATGTCTTGAAATTGCATTAGAATTGAGTCCTCAGGACTCAATTCTAATGAAATTTCAAGACATATTTTACAGAGAGAAATAAAACATATACTCCTAATTCGTTTGGCGGATATTTTCACCGCTGGCACGCAAAGAGTTAACAGTTAATATGTGCTTATAAGTATTAACTTTGCAAGCTCGCAGTGAAAATAACGACCAACTCATTCGGAGTATTTGTCTTATTTTTCTCTGTAAATATGTCGTGGCATTTCATTAGAATTGTGTCCTCCTGATTCAACTCTAATGAAATTCCAAGACATATTTATGCTATTTACAGGGAGATCTGAAAGAAAATTAATTGTCATCTGCTATTTTTGAACTATGTATATCCTACAAGCTTCCCAGCACACAAATAGTTAAATGAAATATGTTGGTTATGCATACAGTGTGTAATTATAGAATCTAACTTAGACTTAACCCTTAAACAGCTGAATTCAATTTTGTCATCTGCTGTTTATGTTCTATTTTCCATTTCATCAAAACACGATTTGACAACACTTTATAATCATTTCCTGTGCTGTCAAACCACGTTTTCAGTAAGAAAGAAGACAACATCCAAAACAGCAGACGGCAATTTTTGTTTCTCGTATTCTAAGGGTTAACTTGGAAACAGAAACAGCAAAAATACCTCACAAGACCTGTAGCAAATAATTCCACCTCGGGTACACTGAGTGCAGATTGGTAACTTGAACAAGTTGATGACAAAATCATGAATCTAACTTTACAAAGTTCACAATAATCATTGATAATTCCAGCACAAAAATATTTACACAATTCCCTAACATCTGATTGGCCCGTAGCAAGTCTCTGTCCAAAATTCATATCCCAGTAAACTCCCACGCCGAACTACTTTCCATAACCGTGAGGCGCAGTTAAAATAATTCTTAAGAAAACGGAAAATAAACACATTTTCTTGATGAATTTATTTCAAATGCTGGAATTATAAGGAATGAATGGCCTTTTTGTTGAATTTATCGGGGATATAAACTTAGAAAAGTCGCGGGAATACTGGACGAGGCCTTCCGGCCTTCGTCCAGTATTCCCGCGACTTTTCCAAGTTTATACCCCGATAAATTCCACAAAAAGGCCATTCATTCCTATAATATACATTTATATGTGTGTGTACGACAAAATGTAACACATATGCACTATCATAACTAATGCATATCTGACAAAACACAGCATCTTGGCATTGCAAACCATGTAGACCAAGGCCAGCCACTCACTGCGTCTACCCTAGCTGTCTATAACAGTTTCGTTTAAAATCAAAAACCTGATTGTACTGCACTTTAGAATCATTTCCAATGGAAATGATTCTCAGGTGCTGTCAAACCATGTTTTAATTCAGAAAGAAGGTAAAATATAAAGCGAGAGCAGACGACAGTTTTCGTGTCTAGTATTCTAAGGGTTAACCTGAACACACAACAAACAATTTTGGTGGGTTTTACTGTAATTTATCTGCAATGATTCTGTCTGTTCATGATTGTGAAGAGACATACTTCACAATCATGGAGTGCTCATGTACCGGAATTACAGTGAAACCTCTCTAAAGCGGACTCCCCGGGGACATCCCCGTGGACATCCCAGGGCATCCGGGTTGGAGAGGTTGCACTGTATCCATTATAACTTACTTACTGTGCACGTGCTGTCGAAACATGTGTTAGTCGAGACAAAGTAAAAATTTAAAAAATTCAGACAACAAAATTTAATTTAGCGTTATAAGGGTTTCATACGCATTCATTTGACGAGAATCATTACTGGTTATATATCTGGGGGCCGTTTCACTAAACTTTGCACGACTAAAATGTTCGCAAGTGTATAAATAAGATGTAAGTCTGTAAATTTCACATTAACAATGTTTTCTTGTAAAGAAGTACGGTATTGGATTCACATTTATTGAACATAGGCTGCATAATGCAGCCTATGCTCAATAAATGTAAATCAATCAATTGAAATTTCAAGACGATCCTATATTTGTACTTATGAACATTTTAGTCATACGAAGTTTAGTGAAACAGGCCCCTGTACTGCTCACACACGAATCCTTCACCAGACCAGGTGTTGTCAGAGCATGGCCTTACAACTCAACCGAACACTCACTTGTTATAATATGTATGTTTGTATAAGGTTAAATTTAGACGTTACTGGTTTTATATAGCCGAGTAAAGCTACCTCACCTAGATTTCTGCACACATGTACAAATACATGCTACTTAACCCTACCAATGCTGGTTGTAATTTTGTTGTCTGCTCTTTATTTGTTAATGTCCATTTTGAATGTAAATTTATGTTAACAACTTCATCAACACTTTGCAGTGAACAACAACCACATAGTGTGACAGCACTTTATAATTATTACCAATGGAAATGATTCTAAAATGCAGCCAATTCATGTTTTTATTGAGAAAAAAGGTAAACGAAAGGCCCGAATGGGCCTGTATCGCTCACCTGACCTATGGACCATACTGTGAAGTTTGACCAGTATCGACCAAGCTGTTCACACAAAGAAGACGTTTGAAATCTGTAATAAAAGGATGACCTTTCTGCAGCCATCTTGGATGACGTAATCATTCAATTTTGACAAAGAAGATGCTATATATATAACAAGACCATATTTGGTCAAATGTGAATTTGACACCTTCTTGACCACTCGGGCCCCGCCCATTTTTAGCTCGCCTGCACAAAGTGCAGAAGAGCTTATGGCATACCCCCGGCGTCGACGTCGTCCACAAACTTAACGTTGGGGTAAATGCAGGGGCGGCGGAAGCGGGGAGGGGGAGGCGGGGGGCCTAGCCCCCCCCCCCCCCCCAATAATTTTATTGGGGGCCTAGCCCTGCCTCCCCACCCCAATAATTCTGTAAATTTTGGATTTTTTATTCTAATATATTTGTGTAATCATGAGTACTGAGAACTTTGCTGAGAACTTTGCTGAGAATGCAGGAAATGGCGTTTCACACCACTTGGATTTCAAAAATTTCCGGTGGGGGGGGCATGCCCCCGCACCCCCCTAACGCTATCGGGCCCTTCGGGCCCTCAACATTGGGCCCCCAATAATGTTCGGCTTCCGCCGCCTATGAAATGTCTTATAACTTCTGTTTCCTTTCATGGAACACCTTGTTATTTCATACATGTCTTCCTCAGATGACCCTGTATCATGCTGTAGCAAATCCATGACCCACCACCCAACCCTTAAATTTCTTATAACATCTGTTTCCTTTCATGGAACGCCTTGATATTTCATACATGCATTCCTCAGATGACCCTCTATCATGCTATAGCAAATCCATGACCCACCACCCAACCCTTACCCCAGGGGCAAGGTCACAAACTTAGCACATTCACAAACTTAGCACATTCACAAACTTAACATCGGGGTAAATGTCTTATAATGTCACAAACTTAGCATGTTCATAAACTTAAAGTTGGTGTAAATGTTGTGTAGCTTCTGTTTATTTAGAGGGAATGACTTCATATTTCATACATGCATTCTTCTGATGACCCTCTACCCTCTATCATGCTGTAGCAAATCCACGATCCATGACCCAAACCTTACCCCAAGGTCAAGGTCACAAACTTAGCATGTTTATAAACTTAACGTTGGGGTAAATGTTGTGTAACTTCTGTTTATTTACAGGGAACGCCTTCATATTTCATACATGCATTCATCTGATGATATTCTATCGTGCTATAGTAAATTCATGACCCACCGCCCATCACTTACCCCAAGATCAAGGTCACAAACTTAGCACATTCATAAACTTAACGTTGGGGTAAATGTCTTATAACACCTGTTTTCTTTCATGGAACGCCTTGATATGTCATACATGCATTCCTCAGATGACCCTCTATCATGCTGTAGCAAACCCACGATTCACCACCCAACCCTTACCCCAAAGTCAAGGTCACAAACCTAGCACATTCGTAAACTTAACGTTGGGGTAACTGTTGTGTAAATTCTGTTTATTTACAGGGAATACCTTCATATTTCATACATGCATTCATCTGATGATACTCTATCGTGCCATAGCAAATCCATGACCCACCCCCACCCCACCCCCCTACCCCGTTCCCCAAGGTCAATGTCACAAACTTAGCACATTCATAAACTTAACGTTGGGGTAAATGTATTATATAACATCTATTTCCTTTCATGGAACGCCTTGATATTTCATACATGCATTTATCTGATGATACTCTATTGCGCTATAGCAAATCCATGACCCACCCCTTACACCAAGGTCAAGGTCACAAACTTAGCACATTCATAAACGTAACGTTGTGGTAAATGTCTTATAACATATGTTTCCTTTCTTGAAACGCCTTGATATTTCATACATGCATTCATCTGATGATACCCTATCGTGCTATCGCAAATCCATGACCCACCCCTTACCCCAAGGTCAAGGTTACAAACTTAGCACATTCATAAAATTAACTTTGGGGTAAATGTCTTATAACATCTGTTTCCTTTCATGGAACGCCTTCATATTTCATACATGCATTCCTCATATGACCCTCTATCATGCTGTAGCAAACCCACAACCTACCACCTAACACTTACCCCAAGGTCAAGGTCACAAATTTAGCATGTTCATAAACTTAACGTTGGGGTAAATGATGTGTAACTTCTGTTTCTTTACAGGGAACACTTTGATATTTCATACATGCATTCATCTGATGATCCTCTATTGTGCTACAGCAAATCCATGACCCACCCCAACCCACCCACCCCCTTACCCCCTTTCCCAAGATCAACATCATAAACTTAACGTTGGAGTAAATGTCTTTTTATAGCATCTGTTTCTTTACAGGGAACGCCTTGATATTTCATACATGCATTCCTCAGATGACCCTCTATCATGCTGTAGCAAATCCACAACCCACGACCCAACCCTTAGCCCAAGGTCAAGGTCACAAACTTAGCATGTTCATAAACTTAACGTTGGGGTAAATGTTGTGTAAGTTCTGTTTCTTTACAGGGAACGCTTTGATATTTCATACATGCATTCATCTGATGATCCTCTATTGTGCTACTGCAAATCCATGACCCACCCCCCCCCCCCCCCCCCCCCCACCCCACCCAACCTCTTTCCCCAAGGTGAAAGACACAAACTTAGCACATTCATACATGCATTCCTCATGTGAATAGCTATCATGCTGTAGCAAATCACAAACTTAGTGCGTTCATAAACTTAAAGTTGGGTTAAATTTTGTTTTACTTCTGTTTTCAGGGAGCGCATTGATATTTCTTACATGCATTCATCTTAATATGCTATATTATGCTATAGCAAACCCACGACCCACCTTGCACTACTGACCTCCCATGTCAAGGTCCATCGCATGCCCCTTAACCCAAGGTCAAGTTATATAATATTCATGTTTTTTATGCAACTGGGCCAATTTGAGTGAAGGCTGCCAACAGGCGAGCTTCGTTGTCTTCTGACAACTCTTGTTGATCCCGGGATGATCATTTTCACAAATATCTGAAAGAGCATTGACTATCGATCATTCCTGCCAAGTTTCGGCGAAATATTTCTGGCCGTTCGTGAGATATTTTTACGAATTAGACGTTATTTTATATTAACAAACATGAAAAGGCTTGACCTTGGGCCTATGGACCACATGGACACGCTATTGAATGAAAATATGGATGATAAAAAGGAAGTATTGAAAGTTGGAAGTAAATTGGAGTAATAATTGTGGAGATATAAGGTATGTAAAAATGTTAACGCAGATTTTATAATAACGCAAACTTCTAAGTCATTTTGCCTTGACCTTGAGGCACAGGGGCCGCATGAGTGAGACACAGAATGAATATATGTATGATGCGCAATAAGCATACAAAGTTTCAAGCAAATCCGACTTACGGTTACAGAGATAGTAGGTATGTGAAAACTTTAACGCAAATTTTGACAGAAACTTTAAAGCAAACTTCTAAGTCATTTGACCTTGACCTTGGGGCACAGGGGCCGCATGAGTAGGAAACAGAATGAATATATGGATGATGACTAATAAGCATGCAACGTTTCAAGCAAACCCGACTTACGGTTACAGAGATAGTAGGTATCTGAAAACTTTAACGCAAATTTACAAAAATGTAACGCAAACTTCTAAGCCATTTGACCTTGACTTTGGGCACAGGGGCCGCATGAGTGGGATACAGCATGCATATATGACTAATAAGCATATGAAGTTTCAAGTCAATGTGACTTAGGACTGCAGAGATATAAGGTATTTAAAACATTTAACGCAGATTTCGGATTGACGTACTGACGGACGCACGGACAGCCGGACGTCATTGTGATCACTATGTCTCGCTTTCCGCATGTGGGCTCGACAATAAAATCAGCCCAGCGGTTCAGAAGATGTCGGAAAAGTGTTCACAGACGGACGACGGACGAAACACGGTAACAATGCCCTCGACTCGGGTGAGCTAAATATGCAACAACAGCAGTCGACAATTTTTTGCTGCCATATTCTAAGGTTAAGAAAATAGTTTTTGGCTTCAAAGATTAGTGCTTGTTAAGCCTGATGGCATACATGTACATGTATAGATATGTGTGTTCTTTATAGTGTCGCCCCTATTGAAAGGGTCAGGCAATTTGACTATAAGACCCTCGTCTTGAACAGTACTTTCCAATTACTATCCGGTTGTCAGGCATCAGGCAAATGGTATCATTTAGTGTTGAACCCGCTTGCGGAAAGCGAGACGTAGTGATCATAATGTCCGGGTGTCCGTGCGTCCATGCGTGCGTCCGTGCGTCCGTCCGTCCATCCGAAATCTGCGTTAAAGTTTTTAAATACCTTATAATTCTGCAGTCCTAAGTCACATTGACTTGAAACTTCAAATACTTATTAGTTATCATCCATCTATTCATTCTGTGTCCCACGTATGCGGACCCTATGCCCCAAGGTCAAGGTCAAATGACTTGGAAGTTTGCGTTATTATAAAATCTGCGTTAACGTTTTTACATACCTTATATCTCCACAATTGTTACACCGATTTACTTCAATCTTCAAATACATGTAATTCATTATTATCATCCATATTTTCATTCTATAGCCCACCCATGCAGCCCACATGCTCAAGATCAAATGACTTTAACAAATTTGCGTTAAAGCTTTTACATTGCTTATATCTCCACAACCCTTAATTCAAACTTCAAATAAATACACTCCGAGACCATCACATGCCTCTATATATGTAATGTATTTATAGACCTCGGTCCGTTACTTCAACATGTGACATGAAGCCGACAGTTCACCAAACTGCCATATCACCGCCTTAAACCTTCAACATACCAGATGTGAGGCGATTGCCACTCGGCCACAAGAACATGTTACAATGCGGCTGTGACAGGAGAAATGGGGTTTATGGTTTAGGCTACACATGTAACCTCAGATCAGCCTGCGCAGTCTGATCGGGCGCTACACTGTTTGCCATTCAGTCAGTAAACTACAGTATATAATCATACCAGACTGCACGAATCTTTGCATACAAGGTGATCTCGACTACCACTGTCCACTACCAATGGGCCAAGGTTGCCCGATTGACCCAGGGTGGTTAGCTATCAATGTGAGAAAACTACTAATGAACTTTATTAGTGAACATCCGACTACTGTCTGTTCCATGTTTTACTACCTACGGGAATTCCTATGGGAATTTAACATGGGGAGTTAATTTCCAAAAATTTAGTTTTTTTATCCTGAAGGATAAAAAAACGAAAAAATTTGGAAATTGACTCAGAAACCTGGCGAGATAGCTTGAAAATGATGTAATTAAGAAAACAAAATTTAGATTTTGAAAATCGGTCAACAAATAAAAAACATAGTTTAAAAAAAATCTATTTTTAGCCCCCATGTTAAATTCCCATAGGAAAATCGTTTTTAGCTCGACTATTCGAAGAATAGTTGTTAGCTCGACTATTCGAAGAATAGTTAGAGCTTATGTAGTCACCCCGGCGTCGGCGTCGGCGTCCATACTTGGACAACCTTTTCTCATAGGGATGTACATCAATAACCCCTCATCTATATTTGACCTTGACCTACATTTCCTCTTGAATTACTTAGTTAATTCCCCTTGGTTAAGGTTTTTATTCAAGCTTGTATATGTAATACTCCTGGCCCTACACCCACCATACTTGGACAACTTCATCTCCTATTGATGTACATCAACAACCCCTGACCTATAGTTGACCTTGACCTGAATTTAACCTTGAATTACTTAATTAATTCCCCTTGGTTAAGGTTTTTACTCAACCTTGGTTAAGGTTTTTAGTCAAGCTTGTACATGGAATACTATTGTGCATACAGACACCATACCTGGACAACCTTTTCTCATAGGGATGTACATCAATAACCCATGATCTATATTTGACCTTGACCTACATTTCCCTTGAATTACTTAGTTAATTCCCCTTGGTTAAGGTTTTTAGTCAAGCTTGTAGATGGAATACTCCAGGCCCTACACCAACCATACTTGGACAACTTCATCTCCTAGTGATGTACATCAATAATCCCTGACTTATATTTGACCTTGACCTACTTTTACCCTTGGATTACTTAGTTAATTCACCTTGGTTAAGGTTTTTAGTCAAGCTTGTATATGGAATACTCTTGGGCCTACAGCAACCATACTTGGAAAACTTCATCTCCTAGTGATGTAAATCAATAACCCCTGACCTACATCTGACATTGGCCTACATTTAACCTTGAATTACTTACTTAATTTCCCTTGATTAAGGTTTTTAGTCAACCTTGCTTAAGATTTGTATGCAGGCCGCGCCCACCTTGTTTGTCAAGCTATGTGTACATCGACAACCCTAGTAGTCGAGCTATGCTGTTCTCCTACAGCTCTTGTTTCGCAATAAAATCAATATTTGACGGAATTTCATCAAATTTTCTTTTTGGGGGAGGGTGACTTTTTTGTTATTGATAATAAAGTATTTACTTTTAAATAGTTTTTAGATGTAATGTGTTTAATAGCCAAACGTTCGTCAGCAGCAAAACGTTGAAAAGACAGTAGCTAGGTAGCTGCACTCTAGACCTACAATCAGACTCGTATATCAAGTTTATATGTGTAATAGAAAAAATGTTGTAGCCAATTAAATGGCTTATGCACTGTTCGCCATTTCATCAATGAAGCACCCGTCATGCTTCTAAGAAGCAATCTACTGTCTGTTCCACGTTTTGCTGCCGACGAACTTTTGGTTATTAAACATATTAAATCTAAAAAATATTTAATCGCTATGCGATTTCAATGGAAATACCTTTATATTTACATATGTCATAACCTGATAACATAATGTACTAAGTACACCCCCCCCCACTACCCCCCCCCCCCCCCAACCCCCCACTGCCCCCATATTAACGCAACTAGTCAAATGATTGGTCAAACAACACACCATACATTGAAAATAACAAAATAAAACAAATTATGCGCCCCCCCCCCCCATCTCGGAAAGGATGTGGTTCAGGGGTAGAATACAGAACTTCAATACTGAAGGTTGTGAGTTCAAAACCTACCCTACTGTCTGTTTTATGAAATCTGGCCAAATTTTACGGATATATAAACAATGTAAAAACAATATTTGTTTCGATAATATTAAATGTTACAAACATTTAAGAGCAAGGCGTCTTTTTTATTTTGTGAAATTTGGTTCAATATTGATTTTATTGTGTAAACAAATGTGCCCATGTTAAATCGCCATTGACATCGAGGATTTAACATGGGGACATTTTTCTAATTTCAGAAATAGTGGACCGATTTTCAAAATTTTGTTTTCTTTCATCTTTTCCCAGCTATCTAGCCAGATTTCGGAGGCAATTTCCCAAAAAATGTCGTTTTTTGGCTCCTCACCCAGCTCCTTCACCTCCTTTTTCCCCCATGTTAAATTCCCATAGACAAATCAATTGTTGTCGCTCCTGCTTTAGCAGAAGACGCGACTTATAGTCGCTGCTTTTTCCGCCGTTGTTGTTGTCCGCGACGTCGTCCGAATCAACAAATGTCAAAAGGTTTGTACAGGCTTCGTCATCATGGTATAACTTTAATATTGCTTGACATATTGCTTCAATATTTGGACACTGTGACTTGATACATTTGAGCATTTAGAACACGCTCATGCCGCCATTAACATGACCTTGACCTTTTTTACCTTCACATTTTTGTGGAAACGCGTAGCCATTTTTTTGTCAAGAAGTTTGTACAAGCTTTTTCATCATGTTATAACTTTAAAACTACTTGACAGATTGCTTCAATATTTGGACACTTGATACATTTGAGCATTTGGAACACACTCATGCCCCCATTAACATGACCTTGACATTTTTTATCTTCACATGTTTGCGGAAACACTTTATTTAGCATATTTATGCCCATGATCATGTTATGATCAAATGCCTTGGCAGGCGCGACACCGCTTCCGTGGCGGAATTCTTATGTATGTTATTCCTAAGCTAGATGTTTGTGTCATTATTAGCCGATCTATTTATAGATCGGCTATATATTAATTATCCATTGGTTTGTGAAAAAGTTTGTAACCATCCTTTTCTCCTATATTCGGTAATCTACAAACGCGAAATTTGTTGTATCACTTCCAAACTACATCAACCGGATAATTTTTCATTTTTGGCCTTTATCTCTGTTTAAAACTTTAAATATAGCGAAATAACACAATTTGGCTAAACATAAACGTTTTAACTACAAGAGTTCGGTAAACTGGCTATAAATAAACGTTTTAAAAATAACTACAAGAGTTCGGTAAACTAAAGTTAGGCGGTTTCGCCTTCTAGAAGAGTCCCGGGGCATTTTGTACGAAGCTTGCGTCTATTTTTATATAGCACTGTAACCGGTAGCTCCGGTAGCTCCGCCCACTCGCGTGCTGCCACATAATTCGGACTACAACTTTGTGTATTGCGGAGTGTCATCTGTGATAAATAGAGCATACAGTACAGGTTTTACGCTGGAATATTTCGCAACATAATGGTGACAACAAAACATTTCTGCTATGGCGATTCACGAACCCTGAAACCCGGTGAAGACAAATACTTTATTGGATGGATTTGGGAACGGGTTTCCAAAACCTGCACAAAATCGAGAACAATTTCAACGCTGGGTACAGAACTGTGGTCGAAAATATTTTACCATTGACAATGTTACCAGAGACACCTACATATGTTCGATGCACTTTGTGGGTGGACGAGGCCCGACAGCTGAATATCCCGACCCCATCAAATGCGGAACACAGGTAAATTAGGCCTATTAATTATTGACATACATGTACGTGCACAGTAGGACCTATGCAACTAGTAATGACGGAGGTGTGTCCGGACAGTGCAAATAACCGGATTATAATATTGGTCTGAACTGGCCACTCAAGAGTCAGCCTGTGCATTTTGTTGAGTAATAAGCATGAATGTTGACCCTGATCTGAGTGATCAGACTGTATTGATGCACATGCTGGTTTGGCTAACACATGTCACAAATGCCCGTATGTCCGTCTGTGTGTGGGGAGTGTGTGTATCCGTTTTTCAGTTTTTAAACTTAAATCATTGTAAAATGGGCCATATTGTTTTACTGTTCATACGATCCAGTTCATATTATGACATACCCCTAGCCCTAATGTCAGTCAGTCATAAGTGTGCAGTCTGATCTGGGTCTATGCTGACAACAGTCCAGATCTTACTGATGCACCTGATAATGAGCTCAGCATGATCAGTCGGCTCATCTGGATCTATTGAAATGGTTCATAATGAAAGTAATGGTATTTTTTGTACATTTTCTATTTGCAGGTCACAACTAAAAGAAGACGACCAGCTCAGCGTCATGAATATCGATCACCAAAGCAAATCAAACTGGAAAGATCGGATGCAGCGCAAAGTCTACTGATGTTGACGGATACAAATGAAAGTGATGTGGGTGTCGTGGGCTCCAGCGTACCAGAAGTTCCATCAACTTCACATATCAAGACCATTCCAGACCAGCGACAGCTCTTTATAAGTGTTGGAACCACATGTAAACCTTCTGTACGTGATGATGAATGGCAAACAGACAATCCACCAACAACTGAAGTAATTAAATTAAGTATACAAAATAAAATATTGGAAAACAGTGCCAAATTAAATGAAAGTGTTACACCATTTGCATTACGCAAGCCTGTGTAAAAAAACAAAGCTCGGACACATCTACTGCATTTCATGACACATTCAATGTTTGCAGTGTCAAGGATAATGATAAAGCCTTTACATTTTATATTGGATTAACTTACATTCAATTCATGTGTCTGTGGGATTTTTTAGGGAAATGTACAGAAAAGATGAAATATGGGAATTCTAATGTGTCTGATGCCAATAAGACTCCGAGTAAAATACGAGGGCGCAAAAGAACTATGTCACAATGAACCAATTATTCATGACCTTAATACGTCTACGTCTCGGCTTATTGCACCAGGATTTAGCTTATCGGTTCAAAACCAATACACGTCTGGTTTCCACCATCATCATCACATGGATCCAGTTACTGTACAAACAATTATATGCACTTCGCAAAGCCATGTTTGCTTCAAGAAGGAAATATAAGGTGTATAATAGATTGCACTGAAGTTCATGTCCAATCGCCTGGTAACTTCGAGGCTCAAGGAAATCAGTACTCCTCCTACAAGGGATATACATCTTACACATTTCTTGTAGCTATTGTTCCAAATGGTGCTATTGTTTATGTAAGTGATGCACTTGAAGGAGGCATTAGTGACAAGGAAATTGTAAAACAGTCTGATTTGTTTATATTTCCTTCAGCCAGGTGATGTCATTATGGCGGACCGAGGGTTTTTAATTGATGATATCCTGAATGAGCGTCAAGTGAAACTGATTAAGCCACCATTTCTTGGTACGAGACACAGATTTACTCCACAAGAGGAAGCTGCGACAAAAGACATTGCTAAACATAGAATTCATGTTGAGCGTTCCATTGAAAGAACGAAAAAGTTCAAAATCCTCCAAAGAATCATTCCACAATCCTTGCAGCCTGTATTCACTCAATGTGTTTTCGTAATTTCTTATTTGGTAAATTTTCAAGCACCGCTTGTGGAGTAATGGAGTGGGGGAAATGGTAAAACACAGATGCATATAATTTGATGTATATTATGTATCTTTGAAATAAATATTATTGGTAATCATTAATCCATAAAATTGTGAGGATATGCTACACATTTTCACTGGGTATGATCTATGTCTGTATAACTACAAGGAACAGTTGTATGGTGTACGAACGGGGTCAAAACTGAATTTACAGGTGCAGCTATAAAAATATACAGGTACACCTGTAAATA
The DNA here is from genome assembly GCA_029237695.1 of Conchocele bisecta. Lineage (NCBI taxonomy): Eukaryota > Metazoa > Mollusca > Bivalvia > Lucinida > Thyasiridae > Conchocele > Conchocele bisecta. The sequence goes on along the minus strand of CM055266.1, from coordinate 9,882,243 downwards.
TACAGGTGCGGCTGTAAAAAATACAGCTGCACCTGTAAAAATACAGCTGCACCTGTAAATATACAGCTGCACCTGAAAAAAATACAGCTGCACCTGTACAAAATACAGCCGCACCTGTAAACAATATAGCTGAACCTGTATGTTTTATAGTTGCAGCTGAAAATGTATAGTTACACCTGTAAATAATACAGCTGCACCTGTAGTTTTATAGCTGTACCTTTAAATGTATAGCTGCACCTGTAAAATGTACAGCTGCAGCTGTAAATGTATAGGTGCACCTGTAAAAAATACAGCTGCACCTATATGTTTGTAGCTGCACCTGTAGTTGTGTAGCTGCACCTGTAAAATGTACAGCTGCAGCTGTAAAAGTATAGCTGCACCTGTAAAAAATACAGCTGCACCTGTATTGTATGTAAAAATTATAGCTGCACCTGTAAAAAATGCAGCTGCACCTGTAAAAATACAGCTGCTCCCGTAATTATACATCTGATTGGAACGGAAGTAGATATCTATATAAGATTCCGGCACCTCTTGTTAATTTATGGCACCCGGTGTTTTATAAACTTGAATGTATAAGATTTCCAAAAAGTCCGGGTGCCATTTTTTTAAACCAAGTTCAAGGTCATTTCAAGGTCATTGAACTTTATGCTTGATTGAAGTCGAAAACTGCCAATATATGAGCCAATAGGTCATGGTCCTTAACTTGGAAATTGGTGCAACTTGTTAAAAAACATTTCTGATGGATATATTAAAGAATTTACGTAAACTACACTAATATTCGGGTATGTATGAGATTTCGGTTGACTTCCTACATATTTGTGTAATGCTAAGCGCCTTTACCTATATCCAAAGGTTAGTTATTTCAACTGGAATAATGTTGCAGTTAACATAATCCATTGTCAGAAAACTCAAAATGGCCGCCAAGTAAATGGCAAATCCAGAGTAATTTACTTTCATGAACATAGACAATTTTGACACCCACAAAATTAGGGCAGACAAAGTCTGTACGTCTGTTCTCAACACAGACGATAGTCGCAGAATATACTACACTTACAGAGCTTCAGAATATCCATCTTGAAAATATGACCGCCAGATATGTGAGTTGAAAATCTAATCTTCCGAAAATGTTTAGTGTGTCTATTAGTCGGTTCTTCTGTATAATTTATACCAGTTTAGGTCATATGTATACACGACATATTGGTGTATAATTCAGGGTACACAGGATCCAATTATGCCAAAAAGGTCAATCACCTTGAAATGACCTTGAACGTGTCCGAAAAAAATAGCACCCGGATTTTTCGGAAAGCCAGACCCCAAATGTATACAAAACCACCAAGAAACAAAAATTAACACGCGGTGCCGGAATCTCGACAAATCATCCCAAATTATTCGTTACAAAACGTGATATTCTGTATTCGTGATTTGATTGGACCGGACCAATGTTGGCTCACCCAGCTGACCAAGCAATCGAACAGTTGCCGATCACGTGATCTTGATAAGCGCACATCAGCTTCATTTGCAAGAAGATACAACCATTAGATACAGGTACTTTGTTTTTCAAAGTACATTTGAGTATAAATACCGCCGAGAATATACGCTACAAACTGTTAATTAACAATAATAGTGGGGATTATCCCTGCAGTATATTTATACTGTACCGAGAGAAAAGTGGAGCCATTACGGCCCTTAGATGTCAGATGTTTTGGGGAAAAAACATCAACATTATTTTATGTAATGTTGGCTTATCTTATAGCGTTTTTACGTTTAACGGCGCTACAGTGGGGATATACAATATCCATTCAACACTGAAACTACCATTTGCTGATATGGTGGCAGTTTCCCTTACCACACCAACTGAACATCACTTGGCCCAATATATATAACGGAATCTACTTATTTTGCTCAAATATACCAGCATATAGAGAAATGATTAACACATTAGAATATTTTATAAACTTGTTGCTAGTTCATTTACATTTGACTACCATAAGTATTGATATGATCAGATATTAATGATAGCTAAATATAACTGGGAGAATTTGGTTGGGGAGGAAATCAACACTTCTCTCACTTTTCCCTGAGATTCCGTAACTACTAAAATGTGGACATATATTGAACCCTGATTTGATCGGCTAATAACATCATGCTCTGCATGACTTTTCATATTTTCTTGTTATCACCATAATATACACACAATTCATTGTCAACTGCTTTAAAACGCATCGGCATATAATAAAAGTATCATCAATGTCTTGCTGATTAAATGTCATACGGTGTAGACTATGATCAGACTATGTGGTCACGAAAACTGATCTTGGTCTACACTGATGTTTTGTATTATGTTTTAGATCATTTATATTATGTATGCTTTGTTTGTTCATTTTATTATCATGCGTTTTCACTCCCTAAGATCAGTAGCCGATTTCACTGATATCTCTGTTGTGGCCCTCAGGTACATTTTATTTTCGGCTTTCTCGTTACTTGAGAATTTAATTTGGTTATACCATTATAAAAGTAGTAGGATTAGAACTAATCCTATTTTAGGGAGTGGGGCTAAGTGACTGGTGTGCTGAGCACCTGGCTATTCTAATTTCAGTGGTGAATCTATGTTTGTATGTAAACAGTTAGTTCTGATTTTTGGATGTTCCCCCCTGGTGAAATATGGGATATGACCCCGTTAACCCGGCCTAAAATGTCCACATGCCTGTATAGTGGTATTGGCAAACAGTGTAGATCCAGATGAGCCGGCTTGTGACGAGCCGTCTCGTCAGGATCTGCACTTTTTAAAAGTAATTTTCATATTTTTAAGAACAAAAACACCTCCTTTTCATAAATGGACTATTCTGAAAATCATTTTGTGACCATTGGATTGGTTGCAAAATTAACATATCAAAATCCATTCTATATACATAGTACGGGGCGCCATGCAGGACAGGTTAATTATGTGTACAAAACCAATTTTGTCCAGACAAAATTGAGTTTTGTAACACTAAAAATCACAAAATTCAATTCTGTGTCACAAAATTCAATTCTGTGTCACAAAATTCAATTCTGTGTCACAAAATTCAATTCTGTCAATTCTGTGTCACAAAATTCAATTCTGTGTCACAAAATTCAATTCTGTGTCACAAAATTCAATTCTGCATACGTTTCGTATACAAAATTAATTTTTGTTATAAAGGATTCAATTTTGTAAGACAGAATTGAGTTTTGTGAAGAAAATTCAGTTTTGTGGGACAGAATTAATTTTTGTCCACAAAAATTAGTTTGCGTAGGATAGTCTATGTCATCTCTACGTTGATTGGTTGAGATCGGTCTTAGTCCATTTTACTAGATGGTGGAGTACACTTGCAGGTTTAAATATTTCAATGGGAAAATATAACCCAATATATCAATACTATACTTCTTTATGGACAGTTATGTTGGTTAGATTATGATTACAAATGAGTGGTCACACCATATAAGCATATATACTTTGAAGGAGAAATAAGAAAAATATTCAGAATTTTCCCTCAATTATGTAAACAGGGTCAAACATAAAGTAGCCGGGACATAGCTACACCTGAGAGCATGCCCATATATAGAGAATACCAGGCTAGTGTATTTTGATATCAAGTTTATCAGGCAAGGCTAGGAAACGCGTAGCAATTCCGAGGCTTGCCGAGGAATTCCTACCGTTTCCGAGACGAGCCTGATAAACTTGATATTAAAATACACTAGTCTGGTATTCTATTTATCAGGTAACGTTTTATGCTCGAAAATGACATTATATGACGTCGTATTCTAACAGTAGATCTAACCTTGTGAAACAAATGGTATTGGATCTGTGTCTACTAGTTGCGAAGTTACGTGTTCGCAACTATGTGTCTACATGCATTATTTACAGTATACACCATCTTAGTATCCATGGTATATACACAAATACTACAAATGGTTTCCTCAAATGGCCCAATACACACATTCTGTTTATAAACACAGACAGCAGTCAGAACACAGGTCACAGCGCGTGTATTATTGATTTAACTGGGGCAGATGTACCTTGCGATACACAATAAATGAGGTCTGTACTCGCGGGAGATTTACATGTACATGAATTATGTGTACAATTATAACGCAAATGAGTTTAAATACGAATGGGTTTGTCAACGTTTGACTGTTTGGAGATAGTTGAAGTAAAATGGCAGAATGAGAAATGAATCATCGGCAGAATGAGAAATGAATCATCGACATTGAATGTGTAGATCGGCGACCGTGACCCATTTCTCCAGTGCAGTTTCTGACCAATGGTAGTCCTTCTTACATGCGTGTGCAGAATTGAATTTTGTGACACAGAATTGAATTGTTACACAGAATTGACAGAATCGAATTTTGTGACACAGAATTGAATTTTGTGGCACAAAAGTGAATTTTGTGACACAGAATTGAGTTTTGTGGCACAAAAATCAAGTTTTGTGAAACAGAATTGAATTTTGTTACACAGAATTGAATTTTGTGGCACAAAAGTGAATTTTGTGACACAGAATTGAATTTTGTGGCACAAAAATGAATTTTGTGGCACAAAATTGAGCCATGTCCCACTTGGCGCCCCGTACTTAGGGGTGAAAGGGTTAAATAACGTAATCAATCAGACTACTGTTTGTTTCACGAAACCTGCCCAAATTATACGGCCATATAAACAATGCAAAAACAATATATTTTTCGATAATATTAAATTATAGAAAGATTTAAGAATGAGCCTACTTTTTATTTCGTGAAATTTGGTCCAATATTGATTTTATTGCGAAAAAACAATTTCCACATGTTAAATCCCCATGTCTATGGGGATTTAACATGGGAAATTTTTGTAATTTCGGAAATAGTGGACCGATTTTCAAACTGTAGCCTTTGTTTTCTTAGATCATTTCCAAGCTATCTAGCTAGATTTCATAATAAATTTCCATTTTTTTTCGTCTCCTCCTCCAGGTTCTCCACCTCTTTTTTCTTCGCATTGTTAGCTCGCCTGCACGAAGTGCAGAAGACCTTATGGCATACCCCCGGCGTCGTCGGCGTCGGCGTCGTCCACAAACTTAACGTTGGGGTAAATGTCTTATAACTTCTGATTCCTTTCATGGAACACCTTGTTGTTTCATACATGCATTCCTCAGATGACCCTCTATCATGCTGTAGCAAATCCATGACCCACCACCCAACCCTTACCACAAGGTCAAGGTCACAAACTTAGCACATCCACAAACTTAACTTTGGGGTAAATGTTTGATAACTTCTGTTTCCTTTCATGCAACACCTTGTTATTTCATACATTCATTCCTCAGATGACCCTCTATCATGCTGTAGCAAATCCATGACCCACCACCCAACCCTTACCCCAAGGTCACAACCTTAGCACATTCATAAACTTAACGTTGGGGTAAATTTCTTATAACATCTGTTTCTTTCATGGAACGCCTTGATATTTCATACATGCATTCCTCAATGACCCTGTATCATGCTGTAGCAAATCCATGACCCACCACGCAACCCTTACCCCAGGGTCAAGGTCACAAACTTAGCATGTTCATACTTAACGTGGGGTAAATGTTGTGTAACTTCTGTTTCTTTACAGGGAATGTCTTCATATTTCATACATGCATTCATCTGATGACCCTCTATCGTGCTGTAGTAAATCTAGGATCCATCACCCAACCCATACCCCAAGGTCAAGGTCACGAACTTAGCATGTTCATAAACTTAACGTTGGGGTAAATGTTGTGTAACTTCTGTTTATTTACAGGGAACGCCATCATATTTCATACATGGATTCATCTGATAATACTCCATCGTGCTATAGCAAACCATGACCCACCGCCCATCACTTACCCCAAGGTGAAGGTCACAAAATTAGCATGTTCGTAAACTTAACGTTGGGGTAAATGTTGTGTAACTTCTGTTTATTTATAGGGAATGTCTTCATATTTCATACATACATATTTCATTCATAAACTTGCATGTTCATACACTTAACGTTGGGGTAAATGTTGTGTAACTTCTGTTTCTTTACAGGAAACGCTTTGATATTTCATACATGCATTCATCTGATGATCCTCTATTGTGCTACAGCAAATTAATGACCCCCCCCCCCCCACACACACACACACACACACACACACACACACACACACACACCCCTTTCCCCAAGATCAACATCATAAACTTAACGTTGGAGTAAATGTATTTTTATAACTTCCGTTTCTTTACAGGGAACGCCTTGATATTTCATACATGCATTCATCTGATGATACTCTATCGTGCTATATCAAATCCATGACCCACCCAACCCTTTCCCCCAATGTCAAGGTCACAAACATAGCACATTCATAAACTTAACGTTGGGGAAAATGTCTTATAACATCTGTTTCCTTTCATAGAACGCCTTGATATTTCATACATGCATTCATCTGATGACCCTCTATCGTGCTATAGCAAATCCATGACCCACCGCCCACCTCTTACCCCAGGGTCAAGGTCACTAACTTAGCATATCCATAAACTTAACGATGGGGTAAATGTCTTGTAACATCTGTTTTCTTTCATGGAACGCCTTGATATTGCATGCATGCATTCCTCAGATGACCCTCTATCATGATGTAGCAAATGCACAACTCACCACCCAACCCTTACCCAAAGGTCAAGGTCACAAACTTAGCATGTTCATAAGCTCAACGTTGGGGTAAATGTTGTGTAACTTCTGTTTCGTTACAGGGAACGCTTTGATATTTCATACATGTATTCATCTGATGAGCCTCTATTGTGCTACAGCAAATCCATGATCCACCCCTTTTCCCAAGGTCAAGGTCACAAACTTAGCGCATTTATACATGCATTCCTAATGTGAATAGCTATCCTTCCGTAGAAAATAACCAACTTAGTGCGTTCATAAACTTAACGTTGGGTTCAATTTTGTTTTACTTCTGTTTTCAGGAAGTGCATTGATATTCCATACATGCATTCATCTTAATATGCTACATTATACTATAGCAAACCCACGACCCACCTTGCACCACTGACCCCAATTTCAAGGTCAACCGCACGCCCCTTAACCCAAGGTCAAGTTATATAATATTCATGTTTTTGTATGCAACTGTGCCAAGTTTGAGTGAAGGCTGCCAACAGGCGAGCTTCGTTGTCTTCTGACAACTCTTGTTCGTAATAAAATCAATATTTGACCAATTTCACGAAATCAAAAGAAGGCTTATTCTTAAATTTTGATCAAATTTAATATTATCGAAAAAAATATTATTCATGCATTGTTTATACGGCCGTAAAATTAGGCCAGGTTTTGTGACACAGACAGTAACAACACATGCTGGCCTGGGTCGACAAAGGCAATGGTAAAGCCAGTTGGGCAATTAGACTATTCCCTCCAGTTATCATCTATATAGCCTTCAACATGTGAAGAAATAAATATGTTTTATGAAACCGGTTTGTTTAGTTAATTTTGATCAGGAGCTGCACTGTTAATCTTTAGAATGCGGGAAACAAAAATTATCGTCTGCTGTGACTTTATAAGTTTTCTTCTCACACAATAATACATGGTATGACAGCACTTGAAAATCAGTGGAAATTATTCTGTTTTTATTGGCAAAATAGAAAATAAACCCTCGTCATGCTGCTTATTTTTTATTATGCCCCACCACGATAATGGAGGGGAGCATTTAGTGTTCCCCTTGTCCGTCCGTCCCATCCCGTCCTTCCGTCACCAACCTTGTAACTCGTAAAACATTTAAATCATACTTGCTACAGGGCTGAAACTTGGTATGTAGCTTCCTTATGATGAGTAGATGCGCAGTTTATTTCGATTTTTTATTCGACCCCCGGGTCATGTATTGTCTCCCCCGTATCGACTTTTGGCTTGTACATGTAACTCTAAAACTTGCAAACCCTAATAGCTACACACCTTTGATTTTTAATAAACACATTGGTCGAGCGATATCACATGTGGAAATGAAGCAATGTAAACAAATCTGTGTTCTTTTCAATGAAAACGCATAATATTTTCCAACCATGTAGCATAAAACGTTACCGAATAATGACAATCTCGTGGTAGTGCGTTTGATTGTGAGTTTATCCACAGGCATTCGGCGTGTTTCGGCTTTCGACGGTATAACTACATAATTGGGCCGCGTCATACGAAAAGCGGGCTTAATGACAACGTCATGAAAAGCGGTAAACGACGTCGGAAAAACGACGATTCAAATTGTCTAACTTCGCCGTAAAATTTCACATTTTGCCCTCCCATTTACGTTTACTGGCGTAATGGCCATGGTGTCGTGACAAAATAGTATAGCAAGGATACTTGCACTAGTTCCTCGCAGCATCAATGACTTCCAAATGCTTGAGGTGCTGTACATTGTCGCCTCACTGTCGTTCTTTGACATTGTCTCTCTTTTTCGTCGGTTGTCCTTATGAATTCAAAATGGTGAACGCATAATTTAACTGGCTACATATCAGCTAAGTCATCGCTTACACTGCACTTCGATTCCTAAATAATCTTAAATATGAACAACCTAGTGTATGTCAATGTATCATCTATTATCTCGGTAAATTGAGACTTTTGAACAATTCTAGCTAGTACTTAGCGAATGATATGCCATTTAAAGGTGCATGCCCACTTAGTAAGCACAAACTGTTATTTATATGATTTAAATAAGTGTATAATTGTGTCACTATTCCACCAGTTCTAAAACTTACGAGTGCCCGCTATGCAGATATAATCATTTAGTAATACATGTATTTATTTTACTGATAGTGACGCGCGGTGGTATCAGGCTATTTTCATATGCAAATGAGGCATGACATTTTTGTCGCGCCTGCTTTAGCAGAACCGCGACTATAGTCGGCGCTTTTTCCGTCGTCGTCGTCGTCGTCCGCGTCGTCGTCGTCGTCGTCCGCGTCGTCCGGTTTTTTTGTAAGGCAAATGCACACCCCCACATCCAAATTCTCAAGGTCAAGGTCATTTATTTACTTTTAATGTTCACCGGTTTTGTAATAGCAATGCGTTAAACTTATTGTTTTTTCACAATATCTCTATAACCCCCTGTCAGACTTTCATAATATTTCACATCAATGTTTGTCTACGGATGATGCTTCATTACGCACACCCCCACATACAAATTCTCAAGGTCAAGGTAATGTATTTACTTTTAATGTTCACCGGTTTTGTAACAGAAATGCGTTAAAGTTATTGTTTTTTCACAATATCTCTTTAACCTCTTGCCAGAGTTTGATAATATTTCACATCAATGTTTGTCTGCGGATGATGCTTCATTACGCACACCCACACATACAAATTATCAATGTCATTTATTTACTATTAATGTTCACCGGTTTTGTAACAGAAATGCGTTAAAGTTATTGTGTTTTCACAATATCTCTTTAACCCCTTGCCAGACTTTGATAATATTTCACATCAATGTTTGTCTGCGGATGATGCTTCATTACGCACACCCCACATCCAAATTCTGAAGGTCAATGTCATTTATTTACTTGTAATGTTCACCGGTTTTGTAACAGAAATGCGTTAAAGTTATTGTGTTTTCACAATATCTCTGTAACCCCTTGCCAAATTTTGATAATATTTCACATCAATGTTTGTCTAGGGATGATGCTTCATTACGCACACCCCCACATCCAAATTCTCAAGGTCAAGGTAATGTATTTACTTTTAATGTTCACCGGTTTTGTAACAGAAATACGTTAAACTTATTGTTTTTTTATTTTTTTTCACAATATCTCTTTAACCCCTTGCCAGACTTTGATAATATTTCACATGAATGTTTGTCTAGGGATGATGCTTCATTACGCACACCCCCACATCCAAATTCTCAAGGTCACGGTAATTTATTTACTTTTAATGTTCACCGGTTTTGTAACAGAAATACGTTAAACTTATTGTTTTTTCACAATATCTCTTTAACCCCTTGCCAGACTTTGATAATATTTCACATCAATGTTTGTCTACGGATGATGCTTCATTACGCACACACCCGCTCAAGGTCAAGGTCATGTATTTACTTGTAATGTTCACGGTCAAATGCCTCGGCAGGCGCGATATCGCTTCCGTGGCGGAATTCTTGTTTAATATTTTATACTAATTAAATGCGTCACCTGAAAAACTAATATTTACGACAGACTATAAGGTATGATCATTGCACATCGAAAAATAAATACAGGGAATAAATAGTAATGTCCATTAATTTACTTCTGATATAAAATGCATAATAGTAACAATCCATAGGTGGGGTAATGGTGAATGAATGTTTATTTGCCAGAAAAATGTATCAGCTGATGTATCTGATATAAAGAACATTTTGTGCCTACTGCGCGTGGGTATGTATCTTTAATGCCACTCATTTTATCATAAACGGAGGTAAGCACGCAGCTACAATGTATATAATAACATATATATCCGGGGTTTGTATTGAATTTGGCAAAATAAATTCATCAAACTCTCTCTAATACATTCAGAATCAGTGATTTCAATGCAGCTTCTTGATTGTTTGTGTGTAAGCAATACATAATGCACAAAACACACAGTGAGGTCGGTGGAGTTTTCGAAAAGTCTTGAAATTAATCGGAAATGTGATGGTCATAAACTTGCTTTTCGCACGATTTGTAGTATCAAGTATAAAATCATCAGATTATCACCTGACTGCATAATAATGTATGTTTGAATCAGGCGATGGTAATGCGATCCTCAAGAAAGACACACGGTGATAATTATAAGGTATCACGTACGCTACAAAATCTGCCCGACGTCATGTTTTGTCACAAAGTTAATGTTATAAGCGGCCTACTGCAGATGTACACGTGCAATGTCTACAAGAAAAATACTCCATTTGCAGCAATTGCGTACACATCCTTATGATAAAATACTGGAATAGAAAACAATTATTGGGGATTCGGGGACAAGCGCCCCTTGGGAATATAGTTCATCCCTGAATGTCAATCGGCGTGTCTGAAAAGTATTTCATATTGAAATGAAATGAAAAATAAATTGAAAGTTTTTACGTGATCTTTTTATCACATCTGTCTAGCTATGTGGGTCTGTATTAATTAAAATAACACAACTTTATCATGATTTGAAAGTCATTCGTCACACATATCTAAAATGAGCTTCTAGCTGTGTCGGATTTATATGGAGGATGGGCATCCCATATGCATAACCTGCAACTGCAACATCCAATTATGTATTATATTTACGCGGTTTTGGTTATGATCCCGCGAGATAATTTTAGAAGATTTGCAAGCACAATATGTACATAAAGTTGTACGGTCACTCGTGTGGCTAATGTTGAAACCGCCAACACATCACATTATTACCAGCCACCGATCATCGCGGATAGGTTGATTGCAAGTTTTCGATATCCAGTGTTGGTTAAATAACCATTAGTATTATGCTGCAACATCCATATGCCTTAGGTTAACTGAAAATTCACATCCATGATGATTGATAAATGCTACATCGATTTCATATGCACAACTCATCATTAATATATCATGCACAATGATATCGATACCAACGCAGCGTCTTCACGCGATATGGAACCCATGTTAATGTTATGCTCCTTATTATTCAAAAGAAGAACATGCCCATGCTTTCATTCGTGCTCACACAATGGGTTATTATTTTTCAAACTAAACGGTATAAAATAATTTGTTTATACTACATGCACTTCCGACAGCTAAGTCAGGCAATGCAATTCACCTTCAAACATACCACCTGAAATACCAGCAGTAACATTAGTGACTGCTGACGTTGTCGAAGTTGATTCCCTTTATGCGGCTGTTCGTGTACGGTATTAAAAAATTAAATCACATGGGGCAAGATTGTGCGAATATGGAGGATTGAATAACGCCTCAATCGACGATATTTGATAATAGATTCATCCACTGTAACCACTCAATTGGACAAATGTACAGATATCACTTCAACTATCCTAAAACTCGAGAGAAATTGGTAACTCGCCTGACCTTCTGCTACATGTTCACCATCATCGGGATCCATCTAGCCATACGTCTCCTCATATTTAAACTTTTAAACCACATTATGAGTTCAACCGATCTGGTATTTCACGAAAAGTGGTCAGTCGACCAGGACTTTTACTTTGCGTCACAACGTCTGACGACGTCACTTTTGGACGTCCATGTCTGGCCTAGCATTTCGCGCCTTCATGTCCATTGTCTATCCGACTGTATCGTTCGTATATTGTCATCCAGATGATGGACTTTCTTTCATCATCAATATCTCGTGTTTTATGTTAAAATACAAATTGTAATATAATCTCTTGGTTTTTCCGGCATATTCTCTTAGTCAGCTGGCAGTCGATAATCTACGTCATTTCCGGTCATGATGTCAGATTTTTAAAATATGTCGTCGCATACGAAATGTTAAATAATGTCGCTATTATTCCCCAAAATTATTTCAGACAGCAACAAACAGGGAAACGCCGACACTTCTCACTCTACCTTATTTGAAAATTATTCATACGAAATTACGTTACTTGCGTCTCAATACAAAACATGACGTTACATTAGCAACTGCAACACGAGTCATACACATTATTTTCATACTTTGTCTTGGCCTAATGGGAGACACTTGGCCAAGCTACGAGATATCCAAATTTGGTTGACATGGGATAAAAGATGACAAATCTACAGGACTTGTCCTTGTATAATTTCGACGTCATTGATCAAAAACGTCATATAAGTTTTTAACACGCGTCATAAAAATACTTCTAAAGTGAAAAATAATTGGGATACATTGATAATTTTGGCCGCATATGGCTTTTAAAAGATGTACAATTCAGAATACGCGAAAAAGTAAACACTGAAAATGTTGTCATTAAGCCCGGTTTTCGCACGGCGCGGCTCATATATTTGTGAACAAGGGTTCTAACCTTGGTCGAACACGACCTCGTATCATAGCAACTGTATTAACGCTAATGTGAATATTTTTATTTGGCGGAAAGTGCACATGTTCATTTGAGAATTATTGTTATCTTGCTAAAACAGCATAGTTAGAACATGTGTGCAAGTAATTTCGAATTACAGCTGCTTTTCCAAGGTCGGACACAACTTCGTATCATAACAAACGAAATAATGTGTTTACGGCTCTAACGTCAATATTGTAGTAGCAAGTTAATATGATCATTTAAGAATTATCGTTAACCTGCAGAAATACATAGAATGTATAGCAATTACAATGTTAAACATGTTATTTTGTTACGATACGAGGTCGTGTCCGACCAAAGTTAAAAGACTTGTTTGTGTGTTGGGTTTTTATTTTGTTTGGCTAACTAATTGTCTCGGACTTCAGCCAGACCTGTGTCAACGTAGCAACCATCGGCACAATCGTATATTAACTTTAAGCCGGCATACGGCGATAGTACCTATGCGCTACCCAAAGCAAGTCAATGAGTGTATCTGCTATTGACAAGCCCTGGAAAGTCGTTCCCTGGTCTACAAATAATAGTGAAATCATAATATATTATTAGAAAAATACAGCCTGTCCACACGACCACAGAAAGGGTTATAACAAAATAAATAGGTGTGTAATAATTTTATACCAACAACATTATTATGGAAATTTGATATTATAATTCATTTATAACATAAAACTGTCTACATATATGCAATGTGACTCAACAACAAATCAAAGGTGCATGGCTATATGATAAAATAAAAAATATGTATTATCAGCCAGTGTGTCAAGGTTATTACCAAGGTCAGGAATGATCGAGACAAATTGTCTCCCCTATTATCATATGAACCAAGTATACTTCAATTGTTATGACGTTATGGCCAATATAGCTTGATCTGACGAACGAAAAGTGGTAACAATGCAGTTGAAGTGTAAGGGATAGGCTACAGTAGATAAGTACACGTAGTCACTTAATCACTTATAATGTACACTATATTACATGGGGAACACACAGGAATACATGATACATTGATATGCGAACATCACTGTACGGTGCATGATACTATTCAATTACAAGGTTGTAAGCCAATCGACTGTTATACTTTAACGCAACTTAAAAGCTATAGACGAATAAACTCAGTATGTGGTATCTCAATGGTCCCGTAGTGGACAATAGTATGAATGCACAAGTACTTTGATGATCGCTAATCAAAGTGAAATAACATACAAGTACAACATGGCAGAACGAACATTGGAGGACAAATGACAATCATTTGAGCTACCCCAGTGCTGGCGTATCTCAATAGATGGTGGTAACCTCTGAGTATCAAGGTCCCAAGGTCTGCCTCACCCGCAGTATGAGGTCTAGTCACCAATATGGCTATTATCCAACTTCAAGTGGATTAATCCATAAACAATATATGTAGTCTTACTACAATCCCTTAGCCATGATATACCATGATTGGTAATTATTGCCATACACTATCAAAGTATACATATGTATTGCCTATGCAATATATTTCCAAAGTATGAATGTCAAAGTCAAAGCCGGATGTGGTTACATCACATGGTAGTCAATAACGATAATGTTCCGGAAGCTGGTACCGGAAGTAAAGTTCCAACGGTAGACTGTCGCGAAGTATTATTTCCGGAAGTGGTGGACCAGATGTAAAGTTCCTATGGTATCACTAGACTGTAGCAACCCGGATGTGGTGGACCGGATGTAAAGTATCCATGGTGAATCAATTGGTTGTAATACCGGAAGTGGTAGACCGGATGTAAAGTTCCGAAATAATATAAATGGCGATTATCACGTTTGGCTAAGACGCCTGGAAAAGTTTCACTTAGGTGACATTCAACTCGGTGGTAGTATAATGATATGATATGTGTGTATGGCGTTTCACTTCACTAATCTATGGCTATGACTGTCTGTTGAACGCGATGTAGCAATCACACACTGCTCTATACAGGTCTGTACCCGGAGCTGCTACACACACTGCGCCAGACAGACGTACGGACACTCGGACGACCTGGTACTCTGCACTGACTGGGGTCTGCCCTCAACGAGTGGACCAAAACGTCCAATGTGGCTCGCTGGAGCGATCTCAAGAGGCTACAAAATTAAATGAGACTGGACGAATACGCACAGACAGACAGACAGGATGCACAACGGACTAAAACGGGAATCGAACAACGGCAAATCACAGCTGAAATAAAATGTTGTAGGTACATACCAAAATCCTCCGTGTCACTGGTGAATACAGTACTATTCTTCTGCTACCAGAAAATATGTGTCCCCACAACACATTGCGAGACATCGCTTATATACGCACCAGCGAAACCACGCACGGAATAATGAATATGCCTACCCCTCGTTCGACACTCAGCATAAATATTACAAAACCATGGCTTTTGCCATTTCACCCGTGAGTTATATTTGGCATAAATATATGTTCGCACGCCATAAATTCAACCAAACTAGTGTACAGCCCTCGCGGAATAAATACCATCCAACATGGTATATCCCACACTACCATAAATCTGCACACTATAGACCCAGATCTCATAATCCGAAATCTACTGACTGGTCTCGACATGCGAAGGTCGCTTTTTGGCCCCGCCAAACCCGTCCATATCGGTACTACGGGCTGTACAATCAAATGAGAGTGTAGCACATACTAAACTTAAATATCGTGGTCATTTACGGAAATATCACGACACAAAGCATCACCAGTATGGGATCTGATATATCCGTGTTGGCCAGTACCAGGCTATGCTGAAACACTAACCTGTAGCATACATAACAGGGCAGACCATGGTATGGTCTGCGCTATATACTGGCTTCACCTACAGAAGGTCTCTTATCTGGTGAACAACTGACACGCGGACAAACTCGGCTGGCACGGATAGTGGACATCCGTAGTACTAAAAGGGGTATTTTCCCTAGCGAAACCAGCACACGCAGTCAACGAGTTCTCTACCACACACATGCATAGTCTGTGGCAAATATGGCGTGACATCAGTAAAACATTGCTCCTAAAATAGACGTGTATTTAAATCCGCAAAAAGGACACGCATAAATGTATTTCCACCAATACAACATAAGCCCCGTTATTACACGCACATTGTACATGGCAAATGTACATGCTAAATCACAGGTATGTAAAAATCACAGGTGTGTGAAATCACAGGTATGTGGAATCACAGGTATGTGAAATCAATAGTACGCACAACAATACAACACAGTACCACACATCACAAATATACAATTATACGGAAATCAGGAATGTACAAGAATGCACGTGTCACGCGACACAGTGTAATTGCCAAGCACTGTGCATGAATTATATCAGGTTCCCATAGCAACCACTCACAACACATGCACAAAACAAACCAAAACCACTTCGCTGTCAATATCATATTTGTCACATGAGGTATTGAGCACAATAATTGAAATTACATTTCTAGTTGCAAACCAAAAACATCACAAAAGTGAACCCGCAATGCAACTGTTCCAAATATGTATAATAGGGTGTATTATAGATAAAATTAGTTAATATATTATGTTTAATAGTGGCATAACAGTAAATACGGTGGTACAATGCCATGTGAACAAATAAATAATGGTTAAAGATGGTCAATCGAAGTTAGTATTTGAAAATGTACAATGTTAGCAGGAGTTGCATGTTGTATTGTCAACATTTACGGTGAGTAGTATTGTAAATTAGCATACTGTATATCAGGTGGTTAGGATTGAAATAGGTTTTAATTGCTGGAACAATCACGTTACTAATTCACATCATATATTATAATATAGTGTATGTTACAATAATATAATGTCAAAATAATATAAACTTCACTTCTGTTGCTTCTGTGATCATGGTAAAGGTCAGAAATTCCTATGTAAAGGAGTAACATTTCTCACATAGCATAGCCATATTTGAAATATCGTACAATATCACAATATATGGCAATATTATATTGAGAACAATAACATATACATATATGTATACGGTTTTGTCCTTGGGAGACAAAAATGGCGTGTTAAACGTTTTATACGTGCACGAACCCTCCACGCCACCGTAAGTAGATATTAACATTAGTATGCAGGTGTAGTGAAAAAATGTCAATGTACCATGACCACACTGAATCAGTTACAAATCACCAGAAGAAACCGATTACATTGTAAATAATCCAATTACATTGTAAATAATCCAATTACATTGTAAATAATCCAAACAGGTGCAAAACTATATGTTTCCAATGTTAAGATTAATAGCTTAAAAATGTGTGATCACAGTTGAGCGGATCAGCAGTTCAGTGATTGATACTGTATTAATGCATAAAAAGTTAACTAAGATAATAATAATAATATGTCACGTGTTTAGTAACACATTTGACGACAAGTCTTAGGGGATGAATAGCATTATAGTTATGAATAGTCAATATTATGGGAAGAATAGCTTTATGATAAGGTCAGTAGACAGTTATTGAGTCATTTCCCAAAAAGTATTGTACAGTTAGATCTTGTCAAAATATTTGAGTACTAGTAATCCTAGGGAATGTGTCTAGTAACACATGTAGGGAAAGCCTTAGGGAATAAATATTACTAGGGTAAGGTCAGCAGTCAAAATTAGGGATAAGTCTAAGGGGCTGAAAAGCATTAGGATTAGGTCAGCGGTCAAAAATAGGGAATCTCTATCAACATAGTTTTGTAATTATAATCCTAGGGATGTATCTAGTACCATAGGTAGTAATACGTATAAGAGGACGACTAGCACTCAGGTTAGTTGTCAGTTAAAATTAGGGATAAGCCTTAGAGTATGAAAACCGCTACATGATGAAAGTCAAGACTAGATAACAGTGCTTTAACAGGGGACGCCCAGTTAGTTTTATTTGGTCTTTCAGTAATATCATTCAACATCACTTTATACAGAACATTTATATATTTACGATCTGTCACCCCAGTTACCTTAAACCACTACTTAATAATATTATATAATATGTGTGTCTGTATAGATGTCCGTCCTAGCTCTCCATATATACAATCATTTTGGGTTGATACACCTAATAACCTTTTACAAATCTGTCAGTGTATTCGTTCAATCTGGTTTGCTTGGCTAAATCCTCAAATTTCCCCTCCGTAATTTAGAATAGGTAACACTAGCTTATCAAATAAATATAACGCATACTTTGGTTCATATACATGATATATATATACATGTATATATAAATAGATATACCGATGAAAGTTATACCATGACAACTCAGTGACCTTGACCTTGGTCATTTGAACATGCGGGACATGACCTGGACTAAAATACCTGTTGACAGGCTGTTAAACACCATTCAGTGAATAAATACTACATATTAGGCACGTGGGTGTGTAATTGTGCTATCAACGGTGTATAAACTAATAAAGTACATGATATATACATAGAATGATATCATTTTAACATGTCTGTGAATATATAGTTGTGTCTGTGACTGGAGAAATGTGGCTTATGGGTTTTTCCACCAGTGTAGCATCCGCACAATCCGATTAGGGTCTACACTATTCGCCATTCCATCAATGAAACATCCGTCATGTTACTAACAATGAAAATAGATCGTTATCAGGCTGCATGAGGATGCTATTTGATCTGGAGCTCTACTGGTCACAAATCCCATATTCAACGATTGGTGTTCATCCTTACCTGAATTCCGACTGGAGACCTGGTTTGGCCCTTACATATATCTTTGGAATTTGACATTGTAACACACCTTATATGAGTATTATGATTCGTAATCTTACTTTAGGGGAAGGGGCCAGGTGACTTTGGTGTGGTATGGATCTGGCACCAGGTCAGGTTATTCTAATTTCAGGGCTGAATTTATTTTTTCTCGATGTAAATATTCCATTCTGATTTTGGAATTTTCCTCCCAATGCAGCAGGTTAAAACGGGATCGAACCCGTTTGCCCGGCCTTACATGGCCTTAGCTGTTGATAGGCCGTTAAACACCAATAAACAAACAAACAAAAACATAAAACCTATAAGCCCCATTTCTCCAGTCACAGCCACATTAATGCAACACCAACTACATCAAGTTGTATGATCACGTGGTACTAACAACAACAACAAGTACCGATTCAAAGTACGTATTCTTTTATAGTGTCCTTATTACGTAACGGATTTTGATGAAATATGGCGCATCAAACGCGTCTTGTTAAGCTGCATTTGGTGGTCTCTGTATGTTCGCCCAAACTGATTTTGCGAAGAATCGATGTCCATGTCTCCGACACGGAAATCGATTCTTCGCAAAAAACGACATCAGTCTGTGCCAAACTCCCTGGACCCCCAAATGCAGTGTTTGCTGCGCCATATTTCATCAAAATCCGTTGCATTTGCATATTAAGGAAAATATCAAATAATACTTACTTTGGAGTGGGCGACGTTGTTGTTGTTGTAACCACGTGATCATGCACCTTGACATTTATGCAACACCAACTACATGTGTTGCATTGCAAGATGAACTGGAATTACTGGAACTACACTCAGAAATTGTGGCATTTAACTCTTTGCATGCTGGGAAACTTGTGGGCTATAAATAGTTCAAAACTCGCGGACAAAAATTCATCACATTTTCTTTTATTTCTCCTCGTAAATATCATGAATATGTCTTGGAATTTCATTAGAATTGAGTCCTGAGGACTCAATTCTAATGAAATTCCAAGACATATTTACAGAGAGAAATAAAACATATAGTCCTAATTGGATATTTTCGCCGCTAGCATGCAAAGAGTTAAAGACGAAGAACTTTCACCCGGGGAACAAAATTTGTCGTCTGCTGTTGTTTTATATTTTCTCAATTAAAACATTGTTTGGCAGCACTTCAGAATCATTTCCATTGCTGCCAAACAATGCTCTTTTTCAGAAAACAAATGGAAACTAAAACATGATCAGCAGACGACAACATTTAATTCAACATAGAGGGTTCAGGCTGGTAGTTGGTCGGGCGAACGTGACGGCGTAAATTAACGGTAGGGTTTCCTCCTTGTAGGAAACGTGATTTGCCTGGTTTGTACCTCGTGTACTTTTTTATCTTGACTCTTTTGTTACCTGGGAGTTGAATTGGGTTATTGCCAATTATAAAAGTAGTAAGATTATGACTGACCCTACTGATTTTGGGCTGGGGCCAAATGATTCAGGTGTGGCTAGGACCTGGCATCAAATCAGGATTATTCTGATTTCAGGGCTGAATTTCTATTTGTTTTTATTGAAATATACAGTTCTGATTTTGGGATTTTCGCCCCATTTGTACAGGTAATATATGGGATTTAGTACTAAACCCATTGACCCGGCCTTAACTGACCTTAGCTGTTGATAGGCCGTTAAACCCCAACAAACAAACACTCTGAAATTAAATGGAATACAGTTTGACAGAACTTATGCCCCGGGCGGGGAAGACATAAATTAACCCTTATCATGCTGAGTTAAATTGTGTTGTCTGCTATTCATTTTATATTTATGGCCCCTATGCGATAGCAAGGGGGGCATATTAATTTCGTTGCTCTTGAGGTTCCGCACGTACGTCCGTCCGTGTATATTTATGTGGAAAAGTCGAAAAGTTCGTAAGAGTTTCTCCAGTTAGAGTTCAAATGTCAAGGGCCATCAAACTATGTTTTTATTGAAAAAGAAGACAATTTTCGTTTCCGGCATTCTAAGGGTTAATACACTGTAGGTACATTATGGTGCTAGACTATAGTGTCGCCTGAAATCAATGGAAATGATTCTGAAGTGCTGTCAAACCATGTCTTTGATAAGAAAAAGGAAAATAAAACACAACCAGCAGACGATAAAATTTAATTCAGCAGTGTAAGGATTAAGCATGGTTTCAGAGTTGATATGCTGGTCCATAGTAGCACAAACAAAATAAACAGTATGCATGAACCAACATACTCGGATGCAACGTTGCCGCTAACCCAAAGGCACGGTCCACGGGACTCTTCCTAGATCCAATGTAAAACAGGATCCGTCCGATCACAAAACACGACACCAAAGTCGGGATAACACGCCGGATGCTCGTATCCAGATATGTTGATAATATCAACTGACCACTGACGCTCAGTATGAATTGTTCCAGCGTGTTCTGTAGATACCTGATATCGACGGCAATCAACTGCTCGCTCTGTCCACCAATAGGATCAATGGCGCTGGTGCGGAACCGTTTTCCCGCTACTCTCCAGATTCCAAATAGAAACGTTAGCACGGTGAGCGTCTGCCATCGAAGCGTGTAGACGAAGCGTTCGCCGATTGTAGCCAGAGACGACGATGACTCAGGAATTGGTAAATACGCGCCCAGTAGAGATAGTGCGAGAATTAGAGCACCAGCATATAGCATCCTGCGGACCACAACCATCGCACTTCGTTAGCACTTAAAAAGGCGAAAAATGATTTGTCATCTGCTGTTTTATTTTTGATAATAAACGAGGAAAATTACAAGTCCAAAAGGGGAGATAATCCATTACCTGGATGTTGAATCAACAGTCAAAATAAACTTCGCATTTACTCAGCATAAGGAAGCTCTACATACCAAGTTTCAGGTCTGTAGCTATTACAGTCTAAAAGTGTTACGAGTCACAAAGCAAAATTGCCAAATGCGAAGTTGAAAATGGGGAGATAATCCATGACCGGTGGTCGATTCAAAAATCGAAATAAACTTTTCGCATTTACTCATCATAAGGAAGCTACATACCAAGGTTCAATGTGTAGCTATTATGGTTTAAAAGCTTTAAACGACTACAAGCCAAACTTGGAAATTCTAAGTCAAAAAGGGGGAGATAATCCATGACCCGGAGGTCAAATAAAAAATCGAAATAAACTTTGCGCATCTACTCATCATAAGGAAGCTACATACCAAGTTTCAGGTCTGTAGCTATTACAGTTTAAACATTGTACGAGTCACAAGGCAAAATTGCCACATTCTAAGTTGAAAATGGGGAGATAATCCATAATTGGGGCTCGAATCAAAAATTGAAATAAACTTTACGCATCTACTCATCATAATGAAGCTACATACCAAGTTTCAGGTGTGTAACTGTTACGGTTTAAAAGTTTTACGAATCACAAGGTTGGTGACGGACGTACAAAGGTAACACTAAATAATTCCAGCACAAAAATATTTACATAATTCCCTAACATTTGATTGGTCCGTAGCAAGTCTCTGTCCAAAATTTATATCCCAGTAAACTCCATGCCGAACTTTCCGTAACCGTCAGGCGCAGTTAAAATAATTCTTAAGAAAACGGAAAATAAACACATTTTCTTGATGAATTTATTTCAAATGCTGGAATTATAAGGAATGAATGGCCTTTTTGTGGAATTTTTCGAAAATTGTAATTGTTTATCGCTTCGTCCAGTATTCCCCCGACTTTTCCAAGTTTATACCCCGATAAATTCCACAAAAAAGGCCATCCATTCCTATAATGCCCCCTCCACGGTCGTGGTGGGGCATAACAATGTTACAAACTCACTGCATTTCATCGAACCAAATGCCACATTAATTTAACCCTCAGAATGTAGGAAACGTAAATTGTTGTCTGCTGTTGTTTTCTATTTTGTCTTCTTTATCAATTAAAACATGATCTGACAGAACTATAGAATCAATTCCATTGGAATTGAATGTAAATGCTGTCAAACAATTGTTTTATCAAGAACAAGAGTTGTCAGAAGACAACGAAGCACGCCTGGTGGTGGCTTAGTTTAAACAAATATAAAGGTGTGAAAAAGACCCCCCCCCCCCCCCCACGTTAAGTCTGTGAACACACTAAGATTGTGACCTTCACATTGTGGTTAGCAGAGGTATTAGGGTCATGGATCTGGCACTACATGATAGAGAATCATTAGAGGAAGTCATATGTGAAATATCAAGAAGTGGGGTGACAGGAATCAGAAACTATAACAAATTTCCCCCAACGTTAAGTTTGTGAAATCACTAACATTGTGACCTTGATCTTGAAGTTAGGGGGGATCTGATGGTCGTGGATCTGGCATGGCAAGATGGAGAACTATTAGAGGAAGGCATGTGTGAAATATCAAGAAGTGACGTGACAGGAAACAAACTGTAACAAATTTCCCCCAATATAGTCGCGTCTTCTGCTAAAGCAGGCGGGACAAAAACTAATAAATTTGATGTACTACATCATAGACAGATATGACAACAGCGTGCTAGTAATATTATGCCAGCAAACTACACAACAGGCGATATATCAAGTATTTCTTCCATCAACCTAACAATAAATTTCATTGTGTAAATCTTTCATCTGATGCACAGTCTATTGTTAGTGTATGTGTTACCACCAGTAAAGTCATATTTACTCGCTTAGTAGTCAAGTCACCAGTCACAATACAATCAGCTAACTGCTTATAAATGTTACTGGATTGTATGCAGTATGTATGGTAATACAGATATATACCTATAGCACTGTGTATTTAACGTACACAGGTATTACTGGATTCTGAAAAAATTATCAAAGGGTCAACAGACTCTTCAGAATTCAGACTGTGTATACAAGTGTGAAGAAAACAACCCACATCATGTTGTTCTGTAATGTTGGAATATATTGTACCAAATTTTATTAATGTATACGTCGTACTATTTGTGGTATGTTTCAAACGCCACAAGAGGTAAAACTGACTGATGGCTTGTACACACAAAGATAGCCGACATAGCAACTATATGCACCATATAGTATACAATAGCAGGTTAATGTTCACATATATGTTATACATATGTTTAATATACATATATTCCATCACATTTAGGAACCAATTATGCTTGAATCGACAGATGATCAGGGGTCACGTGTGTCCTTAACTCTTTGCATGCTGGGAAATTTGTGGGCTATAAATAGTTAAAAAATAGCAGCCGACAATTCATTGTATTTTCTTTTATTTCTAACTATAAATATCATGAATATGTCTTGGAATTTCATTAGAATTGAGTCCTGAGGACTCAATTCTAATGAAATGTCAAGACATATTTACAGAGAGAAATAAAACATATACTCCTAATGGTGGATATTTTCACCGCTGGCACGCAAAGAGTTAACAGTTACTATGTGCTTATACGTATTAACTTTGCAAGCTGGCAGTGAAAATAACGACGACCACATTCGGAGTATTTGTCTTATTGTTATCTGTAAATATGTCGTGGCATTTCATTAGAATTGTGTCCTCCTGATTCAACTCTAATGAAATTCCAAGACATATTTATGATATTTACAGGGAGATCTGAAAGAAAATTAATTGTCATCTGCTATTTTTGAACTATTTATATCCTACAAGTTTCCCAGCATAGAAAGAGTTAAATGAAATATGTTGGTTATGCATACAGTGTGTAATATAGAATCTAACTTAGACTTAATCCTTAAACAGCTGAATTAAATGTTGTCATCTGCAGTTTATGTTCTATTTTCCATTTCATCAAAACACGATTTGACAACACTTTAGAATCATTTCCAGTGCTGTCAAACCACGTTTTCAGTAAGAAAGAAGACAACATCTAAAACAGCAGACGGCAATTTTTGTTTCTTGTATTCTAAGGGTTAACTTGGAAACAGAAACAGCAAAAATACCTCACAAGACCTGTAGCAAATAATTCCACCAAACCTCGGGTACACTGAGTGAAGATTGCTAACTTGAACAAGTTGATGACACAATACAAAGTTCGCAATAATCTTTAATATACATGGGTATGTGTGTAACAGTGTACGACAAAATGTAACACATATGCACTATCATGTCTCACATTTTGTGGTATGGACGGCAAAACACTCTTTACATCATCCCCATATTTTAATCTGATATTAAATATCTAGAAGGTAGGACACTCGCCATCTTTTCAACCAACGGAAGTGGTACTAGTACTAGTGTACCTTGGGCCCGGCTTGCCAATTCAGTAATTGTAACGCGCGCGATCTATAACAGTTTTGTTAGAGTGAATTACATGTACAATGAAACCCTTTTAACCCTTACACTGGGGAATTAAACTTTGTCATCTGTTTATTTTTTAATTATTCTTTTTTAAATCAAAAACCTGATTCTACTGCACTTTAGAATCATTTTCAATGGAAATGATTCAAAAGTGCTATCAAACCATGTTTTAATTCAGAAAGAAGGTAAAATATAAAGCAAGAGCAGACGACAGTTTTCGTGTCTAGTATTCTAAGGGTTAACCTGAACACACAAAAACAATTTTGGTGGGTTTTACTGTAATGTATCTGCAATGATTCTGTCTGTTCATGATTGTGAAGTGACATACTTGTCATGGAGTGCTCATGTACCGGAATTACAGTGAAACCTCTCTAAAGCGGACTCCCCGGGGACATCCCCGGGGACATCCCAGGGCATCCGGGTTGGAGAGGTTGCACTGTATTCATTATAACTTATTTACTGTGCACGTGCTGTCGAAACATGTTTTAGTCGAGACAAAGTAAAAAAAATATAAAAATTCAGACAACAAAATTTAATTTAGCGTTATAAGGGTTTCATACACATTCATTTGACGAGAATCATTACTTGTTATATATCTGGGGGCCGTTTCACTAAACTTTGTACGACTAAAATGTTCGTAAATGTATAAATAATATATTCTGTAAATTTCACATTAACAATGTTTTCTTGTAAACAAGTATTGTATTCACATTTATTTTTTCAAACGGGCGTATAAAAAGGCAAACGAAAGGGCCTGTATCGCTCACCTGTATCCGATTTCATCAAAATTGCAAAGTATACTTATCTAGCAAAGTATACTTTGAGGGAGTAATCATTTATTTTTTCCAAAATTCATTATTTCATATAGAACCAACCGCTGCATACATTTGATGATTCAAAGTATGCAGAATTATTATACTGAATTTATTACATTATCACAGCCAAAATGGCTGTGATAATGTAATAAATTCAGTTTTTTATATAAACATGACCATATTTGGTCAAATATGAATTTGACACCTTCTTGACCCCTCAGGCCCCGCCCATTTTTGATCCCAGGGTGATCATTTTCATAAATCTGAAAGAGCATTGACTATCAATCATTCCTGCCAAGTGTCGGCGAAATCGGTCTGACCGTTCGCGAGATATTTTTACGAATTAGACCTAATTATGCGACGACCTCAATGTTAACAAATATGAAAAGGCTTCACCCATGGACCATAACTGTGAAGTTTGACCAGCATCTATAATAAAATCAGCCCAGCGATTCAGAAGATGTCGGAAAAGTGTTCACGGACGGACGACGGATGAAACGCGGTAACAATGCCTTCGGCACAGGTGAGCTAAATATGAAACAACAGCAGCCAAATTTCCCAGCATGCAAAGAGTTAAACCTTCAACCTACCAGATACGAGGCGATTGCCTTATCCACTCGGATAACATGTTATAATGCGGCTGTGACCGGAGAAATGGGGCTTATGGTTTAGGCTACACGTGTAGCCTCGGATCAGCCTGCGCAGTCTGATCGGGCGCTACACTGTTTGCCATTCAGTCAGTAAACTACAGTATATATCCATACCAGACAGCACGAATCTTTGCATACAAGGTGATCTCGACTTCCACTGCCCACTACCAATGGGCCAAGGTTGCCCGAATGACCCAGGGTGGTTAGCTATCAATGTGAGAAAGCTACTAATGAACTTTATTAGTGAACATCCCGACTACTGTCTGTTCCATGTTTTACTGCCGACGGGAATTCCTATGGGAATTTAACATGGGGAGTCAATTTCCAAAACATTTCTTTTTTTTGATCCTAAAGGATAAAAAACCGAAACATTTTGGAAATTGACTCCTAAACCCGGCGAGATAGCTTGAAAATGATGTAATTAAGAAAACAAAATTTAGATTTTGAAAATCAGTCAACAAATAAAAAAAATATTTAAAAAAAATCTATTTTAGCCCCCATGTTAAATTCCCATAGGAAAATATTTTTTTCGCAATAAAATCAATCATCAAATAATTTTTTTTGGGGAGGATGACTTTTGTTATTGAACAAAGTACTTATATTTAATATGTTTTACATTTAATGTGTTTAATAGCCAAAAGTTTGTCGGCAGCAAACATGGAACAGACAGTAATAAAATGAACTTTATTAGTGAACATCCGACTAACTATCAGGGGATATGTGAACTTTGTAAGTACATCCAAGTTTTGACAGACATGACCTATATTTCAAGTAAAGTATGTCAATGTCACCTGAATGACCCATGATGATTAGGTATCAATGTAACTGATAATGTTTGGTGAAGATCTGACTAAAATATGAAGAGAAAATTGATCTGTCATCACACGGATGCCCTCGCGGAATTCCAATTATTATCGTTGACTCACTAATGTCTCTATTTGCGATACATGTCTTTCACAATATGTAAAATGCACAAATGAAGTATTGTCGAGCTCGGACTTATAGTAGTCGAGTTATCGTGCGAAAGGTGACCTTGAACTTTGTGCAATAAACCCATTTTCAATAGGTGTCTTCTCCTGATCGATAGCAATGCAATGCAGTATGGTGGAAACTGGAAAAGATTATTCAAGATATCGCACCGACGCAAGTTCATACCTACATCTATTTTGAGCCCAGGTGACCTTGAACTTGGGCCAACACACTCCATTTCAACAGTAGCCGATTTCACCAACATTGCAAAGTATACTTTTCTAGCAAAGTATACTTTAAAGGTACATACCCACGCAGCAGGTTATAATATAGTGATACAGATACTTTTGTATATTCTGTACGTATGACATTTTCTGGCAAAGTAAACATTCATTCATCGTTACCACACGTATTGATTGGCATTATTATACATTGTATATCAAACGAAAATTTCACACTGATATCAGGGACGATAACCATGTTTCCTTAACATGTTAACGGACATTAATTTATTCTCTGTATTTATTTTTTGATGTGCAATGATCATACTTTATAATCTGTCGAAAATATTATTTTTTCAGATGACGCAATTCATTAGTATAAATAAGTAAAATATATCATGCCCCATTTGCATATGAAAATAGCCTGATACCACCACTCGTCACTATCAGTAAAATAAATATTACTAAATGATAATATCTGTTTTGCGGGCACATGTAATTTTTAACACTGGTGGAATAGTGTTACAATTATACACTTATTTAATTCCTATAAAGAACATTTTGTGTCTACTGAGTGGGCATGTACCTTTAAGGGAGTAATAAACATATGCAGAATTATTATACTGAATTTATTACATTATCACAGCCAAAATGGCTGTGATAATGTAATAAATTCAGTATAATAAAAATTAATAAATTTATCCTAAAATTGAAAATTCCTCCCTCAAAGTATACTTTGCTAGACAAGTATACTTTGCAATGTTGGTGAAATAGGCTACATGTGACGTCACACTCTATATATCAATGAACACATTAATAATTGTCGACTTTCAGTAGTTACCGTGCAGACACCAGCGAAGTAAGAGAAGAAAACAATCTATTTTAATCGCAGGCGACTCGGTACAACGAACCCCATTCAAGGTGCACGAGTACGTGGTT
Organism: Conchocele bisecta; assembly: GCA_029237695.1. Classification (NCBI taxonomy): domain Eukaryota; kingdom Metazoa; phylum Mollusca; class Bivalvia; order Lucinida; family Thyasiridae; genus Conchocele; species Conchocele bisecta. Next base: position 9,853,716 of record CM055266.1, on the reverse strand, counting down.
ACAACAACAACAACGTCGCCCACTCCAAAGTAAGTATTATTTGATATTTTCCTTAATTTGCAACGGATTTTGATGAACTATGGCGCAGCAAACGCGTCTACATGAGCTGCATTTGGTGGTCTAGGGAGTTTGGCACAGATTTATGTCGTTTTTGCGAAGAATCGATTTCCGTGGATTCTTCGCAAAAACGACAGAAGTTTGGACGAAAATACAGAGACCACCAAATGCAGCTTAACATTTCATCAAAATGCGTTACGTAATAAGGACAATATAAAAGAATACGTACTTTGAATCGGATGGATTCTGGAAGTTTCAGTACTTGTTGTTGTTGTTTGTTCCACGTGATCATACACCTTGCCATTGATCAATATCAACGCAGTTCTCAGTATGGTGGAAATCGGCCAAAGATTATCGTGCAGAAACAAGTTTGTAGAATGCTATATATATGCCCTGGCACCATTCAGTGCATGGGCATAAAAATGGGGGAAATTATTTGGAAATGTTTCTACCCGTGTCCGGCTTTAAATGGCCTTAGCTGTTGATAGGCTGTTGAACACCATTACACTAGAAAATGTGTTCATAGAACACGGATGCCCCCACCTGCAGCCTTGATAATAAAAGGGCATCGGTATTACGAAACTAATCCCTAAGCTAACCCTTTCACCCCTAGGTAACTGTAATGGATTTTGATATGGTAATATTGCAACCAATCCAACCATGATTTTCAGACTAGTCCATTTATGAAACGGGGGTGTTTTCATTCTCAGAAATATGCAAATTACTTTAAAAAGAGTGCAGATCCTGATGAGACGGCTCGTTACGATCGGCTCATCTGGATCTGCACTATTTGCATAAACCGCTATAGCGGACTTTCGGGTTCAAAGGGTTAAAATGTGTTCAGAAAACACGGATGCCCCCACCTGCAGCATTGATAGTAAACCGGCATCATTATTACGAAGCTAATCCCTAGACAGACATTGTGGGCAAATATTATTGAAATTGGTGAAGGAGTTAAGGAGTTATTGAGAAAACATTAAAAACTTAAAGCATTTGCCTCATAAACAAGGTGAACATAAGTCCCCAGTGACCTTGACCTTGGGTGTTCGGGCGTGTGTCATATGCGAAACAAAGCAGCATCCCTAGACAGACATTGTGGGCAAATATTATTGAAATTGGTCAAGGATAAAAGGAGTTATTGAGAAAACATTAAACGCATTTACCTTACAAACAAGGTGAACACAAGTCCGCTGCGACCACGACTTTGGGTGTTCGGGCTGCGACCACGACTTTGGGTGTTCGGGCTGCGACCACGACTTTGGGTGTTCGGGCTGCGACCATGACTTTGGGTATTCGGGCTGCGACCATGACTTTGGGTGTTCGGGTGTGGGTCGTATGCGATACAAAGCACAAATCCCTAGACAGACATTGTGGGCATATATTATTGATATTTGTGAAGGGGTTATTGAAAACTTAAACGCATTTGCCTTACCGACGCATGGACAGACGCACGAACAGGGGTAAAACATAATAGCCCATATCCCCCAAATAAATTGGTGGGGGCATAACAAAACAAACAAATTCTACCGGCAAATCCATACTCCACATGATATGAAGTGGGTTTGACACAGAGACGGGGCATTCAGTTTGACATTCGTGGCTGTGACTGGAGATGGAGAAATGGAGCTTATAGATTTTGTGACCAGTGTAGCTTCTGATCAAATAGCATACTCCTGTAACCTGATAGCAATTTGGGGCCGTTTCACTAAACTTTGTATGACTAAAATGTTCGTACCGGTAAGTGCAAAATTATGATTGTCTGTAGATTTCACATTGACAATGTTTTATTGTAAACAATTATTGGATTTACATTTATTGAGCATAGGCTGCAGCCTATGCTCAATAAATGTAAATCCATCAATTGAAATTTGCGATCCTAAATTTGCACTTACAAACATTACAAACTTACAAACATTTTAGATGCACAAAGTTCAGTGAAAGGCCCCTGCATTGTTTGATAACAGCAGAACAAACATTTTATTGATGGAATGGCAAACAGTGCAGATCCTGATCAGACTGTGCGGATGCACAGGCTGGTCTGGATCTACACTGGTCGCAAAAACCCATCCGCCCAATTTCTCCAGTCACAGACACATTTTGATACAGCGTGTTTTCAGTCATTGCATACCTCACCCTCAGCGCAATAGAGTGACAAAGACGAATCAACACTGTTTTACAACAGACATTTTTTTTTAAAAACATTTAATATTTATGCTGTTGATAGCTTCAAACAGTGAAACAAGAGTGAATACATATACAGTGAAACCTCTCTAAAGGTCCACAGGGTATCCGGCTTAGAGATATTTCACTGTAAATCAGGCATTTGATCATTCTGAGCCATAGTTGTGTGTTATGCGATCATGAACAGACATTGTCACACATGTGTTTCTTGGTGTCCGGTTTAGAGAAGTTCCACTGTAATATCCAAGCCTATAAATGATATAATGAAAACATACATCTAGCTGGGGTTTTTATATATAAAACACATAAATGGGCGATATGATAAGATAGACACTACGACGTGTCCGTCCCAATGTATTTGTGGCTGCGACTAGAGTAATGGGATTTGTGACCAGTCTAGCCCCTGATCATATAGCACATTCATGAAGCCGGGGGAGGGGGGGGGGGATCCCAAAATCAGAGCTGAATATGTACTGAAAAATATATTCAGCCCTGATGTGAAAATAACCTGACCTGGTGCCAGGTCCTCACTACAACAGAATCATTTAGCCCGACTGACTGAAAGTAACAGGATTATCTTACTACTTTTATAATGGGTATAACCAGATTCAACTCTAATGTACGAAAAAGCCAAAAATGTACCCCAAGAGTTGAATTAGGGATATTGTGTCAGGCTGAAACCCATCGTTAAATTAGCCTTCACATGCTCCCAACCAACTGCCCGCGAGCCCTGAAATTAGATAACCTGATCTGGTGCAAGGTCCTCACCACACCAGTCACTTAGTGTCACCACATAAAAGTATGATTAGTACTAATCTTACTACTTGTGTAAGGGGGTTGAGGCCGACTCGAAAAGAAGGCTGCTGGGAGCGGATACAATGTATAATGGCTACAGTGAACAGTGCAGATCCTGATCAGACTGTGCGGATGCACAGGCTGATCTGGATCTATACTGGTCGCAAAACCCACAATCCCCACTTCTCCAGTCACAGCCACATATATGGCTGGAGAAAAGGACTAGACACATGCTGATCTGGATCTACAGATCGCAAAACCCACAATCCCCATTTCTCCAGTCACAGCCACATATACAGCAGTGATGTAGAAGCCAAATATAGATGGCCAAACATTTACATTTAGTGGTGAATTAATATATTTATTGAATGGGCTTACTGATTTCATATAAAGAAACAAGGGCGTCGTCATCACTAAGCTAATCCCTCGCTGGCAGCCTTGATAAATAAAAATAAAATTAACATTTTTGCCTTTACAAACAAGGTGAACACCTTGACCTTGGGCGGTCGGACGTGGGTCGTATGCAAAACACACACATTGTGGCCAAATAAAATCAAAATTGGTGAGGCAGTTCATAAATTATGACAAATGAAAGGTGTAGCTAACGCATGTACGCACGTATATGAACTAACGCTATATCCCCTCTTCCCTATCAGCGAGGTGATAACAAGGCTATGCCGAGTTTCTTATGAAATCAATCAACAAGCTTAATAAATATCGTATCAAATCAACACAAACGCTATATTCAATGTATTGCATAAGCACAGCAGTATACATTTACATTGAAGTTGTACTGATCACCTAGCATGTTTGTGTAGTGGTCTCATTTACATAATTAGTTATCAACTAATGTACGTGTATTATGGTTTTCAATACACATAGATTATTCAACCAGGTGGGATAATTATTGTGAAATAATGCACGAGTGATTGGGTTCTTCCATTAAACAAACGAGCAAGCGCAGCGAACCGATCAACTTAGTTTAGCGGTAAGACCCAATCATGACCTGCATTGTTTAACGTTAAAAAGCAGACCCGGTTAAATATAAAACATTTTCTTACATTTCACACGCTATGTTTTATAAAAAGCAAGAGAATCAATATTTAGGCCGGGTTAATGGGTCAAATCCCGTACTTCACCCGTTTCGATGCGGGGAAATCCCAAAATCAGAACACCAGTCACATAGTCCCACTAGCTAAAAGTAATAGGATTAGTACTAATATTATTACTTTTACATTTTATAAAGGATATAACAGGATTCAACTCTCACACACAAAGCCAAAAATGTATCTGAGGGCAAAACCCGGGATATCAGGATTCCGGTAACGATGAACCCATCGTTAAATTACCCTTCGCAAGCTCCCAACCTGCCCATTGTTTTCTCAAAAATACTATTACCAAGATTTAACACAAAATAATGGCAAGATGAATGCATATGTTTGTTTTTGTTATTTGTGTCTGTGATTGGAGAAATGGAGCTTATGGGTTTTGCGACCAATGTAGATTCAGATCAGCCTGTGCATCCGCACAGTCTGATCAGAATCTGCAGTGTTCATCATTCCATCAATGAAACGCCAATACTGCTTCTAACAAGCACTGTAGTGTGCTATTTCATCAGGAGTTACACTGGTCACAAATCCCATAAAGCCCCATTTTCCAGTCACAGCCACATTTTACAGCAATGCTTACCGCTGTCACCACAATAAGCACAGATCATGTATTTGTAAATGAAATCCCTGCAAGATTTACAATACTATTTTGCAATTAATGTATAGACTTTGTTTCAAGAAATGTATTGCAACCAAACCCAACAAAAGGGCATTTTGCATGTAAATTTTATAAAAGCTTAAAACAAATACAGCATTTAACCCTTACACCGCTACTCACAACAATTGTCGTCTGCTGTTGCTTTTATATCTTGCCTTATTTCTCAATAAAAAAAATGGTTTGACAGCACTTCAGAATCATTTCCAATGGAAATGATTCTGAAGTGCTGTCAAAGCATGTTGTACAATTATTCTAAAGTGCTGTCAAAGCATGTGTTTGATGATAAAAATCGAAAATAGAAAATAAACAGTAGATGACAAAAAAAATAAGATAGCGATATAAGGGTTAAACAGCCTATTGCACATAAACACAGATACACTATCTTATCTACAAGTATACATTGCACTTGCCTAACAAACTAGATGTTACAATCGGTGCAAAACAGTAAAAAAAACACAGCAGCTATTTTCTCTGATAAAAAACTAATGAAAAATAACACTGTACATTATGTTTGTAAGAAATGGGTACTGGGGGCCGTTCACTAAACTTTGTACGACTAAAATGTTCGTTAATGCAAATTTAGGATCGTATGGAAATTTCAATTGATGGATTTACAATTATTGAACATGTTCAGTGATTCAGGAAATATCAATGTCATGTTAGTGGTGGAGTGGCATGGCCACATGTATCAACTTTTCAAATCTTAAAGTAATCCTTCAAGTTATAATGAAGTTGTGGCATGATGAAGACTTACAAACTTTTTGGGAATTCGGAAATGGAGAAATGTATATGCGATTACATCACTAAGCGATGAAAAATTCCCTGAAGATTCATCGGCAATCCCTGACAAAAGCAAAATTGCAAGAACAACTAATTTCAAGCCAATTGAGAAATTTCTTAGAAAAGCAACAGGTGAAAGGATGTTGGCATTTGTGTCAGTTAACCCTTTCACCCCTTAGAAACTGACATGGACTATTTCATGTTAATTTTGAGACTGTTCCATTATAAAGAAAAGGGGACATTTCGTAAAAATTACAAAATATCCAAATAGCACAGATCCTGACTAGACGGCTCGCTACAAAAGGGTATAGAGTTTGTTTGTTTGTTTGTTTATTGGTGTGTAATGGCCTATCAACAGCTCAGGTCATGGTTCGATCCCGTTTTAACCTGCTGCATTGGGGGAAATTCCCAAAATCAGAACGGAATATTTACATCAAGAAAAATATATTCAGCCCTGAAATTAGAATAACCTGACCTGGTGCCAGGTCCATACCACACTAAAGTCACTCGGCACCTTCCCCTAAAATAGGATTACGAATAATCGTAATACTCACATAAGGGGCATAACCAGTGAAAAACAAGAGTGCTGAAGGTCACAATATACGCCCGTCGAGGCAAGGCCAGTCAACAAGGGGAGATAACTCATCTTGACGTGATAAACATGTAAACCAAATTTGGTTACGATCCGTCAAGTAGAACTCGACTTATTGCATGGACAAGGATACGAAAATTAACTAGAAAATGTGTTCATAGAACACAGATGCCCCACATATCGCTTTGATAATAAATGAGGCCAAATTCCAAGTCAAAATTTATTTTTACCTGAGCGTTAAAGTTTTTGAAGCACCAAGTATGTGACCTTGACCCTGGGCTTGGCGGGGGCAGGACGAACGTGGATTTGGCACAGGGCAGTAGATGACCATTAGAGCAATGCGTATATGAAGTATGAAGCTGCTCCGTGAAAGGGAACAGAAATTATAAGATATTTACCCGAGCGTTAAAGTTTTTGAAGCACTAAGTATGTGACCTTGACCCTGGGCTTGGCGGGGGCAGGACGAACGTGGATTTGGCACAGGACAGTAGAGGACCATTAGAGCAATGCGTATATGAAGTATGAAGCTGATCCGTGAAAGAAAACAGAAATTATAAGATATTTACCCGACCGTTAAAGTTTTTGAAGCACTAAGTATGTGACCTTGACCCTGGGCTTGGCGGGGGCAGGACGAACGTGGATTTGGCACAGGACGGTAGAGGACCATTAGAGCAATGCGTATATGAAGTATGAAGCTGATCCGTGAAAGAAAACAGAAATTATAAGATATTTACCCGAGCGTTAAAGTTTTTGAAGCACTAAGTATGTGACCTTGACCTTGGGCTTGGCGGGGGCAGGACGAACTGATGGTTTCACAGGACAGTAGAGGACCATTAGAGCAATGCGTATATGAAGTATGAAGCTGATCCGTGAAAGAAAACAGAAATGATAAGATATTTACCCGAGCGTTAAAGTTTTTGAAGCACTAAGTATGTGACCTTGACCTTGGGCTTGGCGGGGGCAGGACGAACGTGGATTTGGCACAGGACAGTAGAGGACCATTAGAGCAATGCGTATGTTAAGTATGAAGCTGATCCGTGAAAGAAAACAGAAATTATAAGATATTTACCCGAGCGTTAAAGTTTTTGAAGCACTAAGTATGTGACCTTGACCCTGGGCTTGGCCGGGGCACGACAAACGTGGATTTGACACAGGGCGGTAGAGGACCATTAGAGCAATGCGTATATGAAGTATGAAGCTGATCCGTGAAAGAAAACAAATTTTTAAATTTAAGATATTTACCCGGCGCGTTAAATGTTTTTGAAGCTAAGTATGTGACCTTGACCCTGGGCTTGGCGGGGGTGGGGGGCAGGACAAACGTGGATTTGGTTGGCACAGGACGGTAGAGGACCATTAGAGCAATGGTATATGAAGTATGAAGCTGGTCCGTGAAATTGAAAACAGAAATTATAAGATATTTACCGAGCGTTAAAGTTTTTGAAGCACTAAGTATGTGACCTTGACCTTGGGCTTGGCGCAGGACGAAACGTGGATTTGGCACAGGACAGTAGAGACCATTAGAGCAATGCGTATATGAAGTATGAAGCTGATCCGTGAAAGAAAACAGAAATTATAAGATATTTTACTGAGCGTTTAAAGTTTTTTGAAGCACTAAGTATGTGACCTTGACCTTGGGCTTCTTGGCGGGGGCAGGACGAACGTGGATTTGGCACAGGAAGTGGAGGACCAGTTAGAGGCAATTGCGTATATTAAGTATGAGCTGAATCCGTGAAAGAAAACAGAAATATAAGTATTTACCTGAGCGTTAAAAGTTTTTGAAGCACTAAGTATGTGAACCTTACCCTTGTGTTGGCGGGGGCAAAGGAAAACAGTGGAAATTTGGACGGGCGGATAAGGATATTTAGAGCAATGCGTTATTTTTAGTATGAAGCTGATCGTAGAAAGAAAAAAGAAAAATTATAAGTATTTTAACCCGGAGCGTTAAAGTTTTTGACAATGTTTGTGACCTTGGACAAACTTGGGGCTGGATTTGACACGTGGGGTTTGGCCAGGGCGGTAGAGGACCATTAGAGCAATGCGTATATGAAGTTATGAAGCTGATACGTGAAAGAAAACAGAAATTATGCAAGATATTTACCGGAGCGGGTTAAAGGTTTTTTGAAGCAGTTTAAAGTTTTGAAGTACCAAGTGTGTGACCTTGACCCTGGGCTTGGCGGCGGCAGGACGAACGTGGGTTTGGCACAGGGCAGTAGAGGACCATTAGAGCAATGCGTATATGAAGTATGAAGCTGATCCGTGAAAGGGGACAGAAATTATAAGATATTTACCCGAGCGTTAAAGTTTTTGAAGCACCAAGTATGTGACTTTGACCCTGGGCTTGGCGGGGGCAGGACAAACGTGGATTTGACACAGGGCGGTAGAGGACCATTAGAGCAATGCGTATATGAAGTATGAAGCTGATCCGTGAAAGAAAACAGAAATTATAAGATATTTACCCGAGCGTTAAAGTTTTTGAAGCACTAAGTATGTGATCTTCTTGACCCTGGGCTTGGCGGGGGCAGGACGAACGTGGATTTGGCACAGGACAGTAGAATACCATTAGAGCAATGCGTATATGAAGTATGAAGCTGATCCGTGAAAGAAAACAGAAATTATAAGATATTTACCCGACCGTTAAAGTTTTTGAAGCACTAAGTATGTGACCTTGACCCTGGGCTTGGCGGGGGCAGGATGAATGTTGATTTGGCACAGGACGGTAGAGGACCATTAGAGCAATGCGTATATGAAGTATGAAGCTGATCCGTGAAAGAAAACAGAAATTATAAGATATTTACCCGAGCGTTAAAGTTTTTGAAGCACTAAGTATGTGACCTTGACCTTGAGCTTGGCGGGGGCAGGACGAACGTGGATTTGGCACAGGACAGTAGAGGACCATTAGAGCAATGCGTATATGAAGTATGAAGCTGATCCGTGAAAGAAAACAGAAATTATAAGATATTTACCCGAGCGTTAAAGTTTTTGAAGCACTAAGTATGTGACCTTGACCCTGGGCTTGGCGGGGGCAGGACGAACGTGGATTTGGCACAGGGCGGTAGAGGACCATTAGAGAAATGTGTATATGAAATATGAAGCAGATCGGTCGAAGGATGAAGAAATTATTAGACATTTACCCGAGCGTTAAAGTTTTGTGACGGACGGACGGATGGGACGGACGGACAAGGGTAACACTAAATACCCCCCTTCACTATCGTGGTGGGGCATAAAAATGGCTACCAAGGGGAGATAAGTATCGGAAATTTTTCAAAATCAATAGGCTTTTTTGTCTTGCCATGATAAACATGTATACCGAATTTGTTTTTGATCAATGAAGTAGAACTCGAGTTATTGCGTGGACAAGGATACAGAGTGTGAAAATGGCTCAGAGTCAAATCAAAACTAGATTTGTCAGTAAGCGAGGCTTGTTAGAAGCAACACAGGTGTTTCGTTGATGGAATGGAGAACAGTGCAGATCCTGATCAGACTGTGCCGATGCACAGGCTGATCTGGATCCACACTGGTCGCAAAACCCATTATTGGATGTGTGACCTGCGTAGCTTTGAGGGAGTAATCATTTATTTTTCCCGAAATAGAATATTTCATATAGAACTAAATATTTGATGATTAAAATAATGCAGAATTATTATACTGAATTTAATACATTATCACAGCCAAAATGGCTGTGATAATGTAATAAATTCAGTACAAAAATTCAGTACAATAAAAATTTATACAGTAGAGTGAGTGAGTGAATAGGGTTTAACGTCCGCTTTTCTGACATAGAGGTACAAGCCTCAGGGAGTCTACACGCAGACGGGTCAACAGGGTCGAGTCCCATATCCACCTGTCCAAGGGGGGTAAATCCCAACTTCAGAACTCAATATTTACAATCAAAATATATATTCAGTCCTGAAATTAGAACAACCTGATCTGGTGCCATATACAGTAGAAGATCGATCTCTCGAACCGGCAACGGACTCGAATAAAAATTTGAGTCAGGTGTAGTTCGAGAGAAAGAAAGAAAATGTGACAGTTAAAATTCATTAAATATTCAAAGGCGAATTTTGTTCAAATTAATTAATTATCGTGGTCATCTTGACGTGGAATTAATACCGTTTAATTTTTAAATTTGTTCACCACCTGTGAAGTGAAATAAATCAAAGAGACCGCCAATCATGATATTCACACCTCGTTAGGCAAACAGATCAGCTGGCGACAGACTTACCTGTACAAGCTATCAATTGCACTTTCCGTTGATTGACTGACCAAGGGACCGTGACTTCGGTTCGAGAGTTCGACATTGTCGTAGTTCGAATTTTAGGTAAAAAAATATATGATTTATATAGGCAAATTTATCGGGACCACAGGACGAGTTCGAATTTTCTGGAGTGTTCGACAGAGACCTGTTCGAGAGATTGATCTTCTACTGTAAATTTATCCTTAAATTGAAAATGTCTTCCTCGAAGTGTACTTAGCAAGATAAGAATGCTTTAATAGCAATTTTTGTGAAATTGGCTACTTATCTGCAGTTTTTTTCATGTTTGTCTTCTATCTCGATAATGAAAAGGTTTATACAGTTTTATCAAATAAACAGATCAGGTTCAAATATTGGATCGGTGGAGCCGAATTGGCTCAATGATTAAGGTTCTGTAAACCAGACACCGAAAGGACAGAGGAGTGTGTTAAACTGGGATTTAAACATAAAGATAATGTATGTTCGTCTTTGCAAAGCACACCGTAATAGCCCTAAATATTCGGACACAATTTATTCCGGGAAAAAAAATATTAATATATGATTTCACACACAGCAAAGAGTGTCACAATGTTTAGAGTTAATATGGTTGTACTTGTTTATCACAATAACAATATATTTGGATACAATTTGTTTTGGGAAACCCCTATAGAATAGGGGTTTCCCAAAACAAATTGTGTCCAAATATGTAGGGTTATTACGGTAGACATGCCTTTGACAGCTAATATACTGGAATTACAGTAGAATCTCACTCACCCGGCCTCCCTCGGCTGTCCCCGGTATAGAGAGGTTACACTGTAATACTGTACTCTTAATGTTCACCCGTCGCATGTCATGTCAGTATTTTGGCAAGACATGGTCAGAACAGTATTATCTGAGCATGTTAACAATGACAATGCTGAATTAAATTTTGTCGTTTTGTTTATTTTTTTATTTTCCATTGTTCTCATCAAAATATGGTTCTTTATATCACAGGCAATTCTGAAACTGATAACGTGTTGTCAATTAACACGGTATGCATGCAGAGTGAAAAGTATAAAGAGACGAGAAACTGTGTTCATAGAACACGGATGCCCCACATATCGATTTGATAGTAAGTCCAAAAGGGGGAGATAATCCATGGCAAATCAAAACTAGATTTATCAGTAAGCAATGTAAGGAAATAGAAGTTATAACATATTTCTCTGATGTTAAGTTTAGTGACGGACGGACTCACACATGCAAAGACGCACGCACGCACAACCTGACTCCAGTATACCCCCCCCCCCCAACTCGTTGCAGGGGGTATAAATAGAAATTCACTTTGTGTATCTACACACCATAAAGAAGATACATATGAAGCATCAGTCCTCCAGCTATTAAGATTTAGAAGTTTTACAAGTTACAAGGCAAAATGGTGAAATTCTAATTCGAAAAGGGGGAAATAATCCATGACCCGGGGGTTGAATAAAAATCGAAATAAACTTAGCACATCTACTCATCATAAGTAAGCTACATACCAAGTATCAGGTCAATAGCTAGTACCGTTTAAAAGTTTTAGGAGTTACAAGGTTGGTGACGGATGGAAAGGAAGGACGGGACAGACAAGGGTAACACTAAATGCCCCCTCCACTATCGTGGTTGGGCATAACTATTTGTTTCCGAGTTCACTGGGGATTTTTTCTCCCATTTAGTGAAGAAGAAAACGGCACTTCGCTTTGAGAAGGGCCCACAATTCGGCCCCTGGAGATATGTGGCTGTGACTTGAGAAATGGGGCTCAATGCAGATCGAGATCAGCCTGTGTATCCACATTCTAATCAGGATCTACACAGTTCACCATTCCATCAATGCAACACCTGTCATGCTTCTAACAAGTAATATTGATGTAGATTGTTATCAGGAAACAGCAGTGTGCTATTTGATCAGGAACTACACTGGTCACAACCCTGTAAGCCCCATTTCTTCAGTCACAGCCACACGAGAGCTTGATCCGTGTCAGACACTGGTCACAAACCTATAGCCTATTTCACCAACAGTGCAACGTATACTTTTCTAGCAAAGTATACGTTGAGGGAGAAATTTTCAATTATAGGATAAATTTATTTATTTTTATTATACTGAATTTATTACATTATCTTTATAATGTAATAAATTCAGTATAATAATTCTGCATACTTTTAATCATCAAATATAAGCAGTCGTTTGTTCTAGATCAAATAATGCATTTCGGGAAAAATAAATGATTACTCCCTCAAAGTATACTTTGCTAGAAAAGTATACTTTGCAATGTTGGTGAAATATGCTACAGATAAGGCCCATTTCCCGAGTCACAGCCACATATGAGAGCGCAAGTACAAAATCACAAAATCTGCGCAATTTTGTTCAATACATTTACAAAATTTACAATATTTCTCACAAATAAAGTCCAAAGTTGACAAAAGTTTTAGAATACATGCGGAATATAATTCCGCATGTACTCTGAAACTTTTGTCAACCTCCGACGCCATTTACGGAAAATGAACTTCTGCCGATGTCCAAAGGTACAAAATCACATGGCTTGTCTCAGATGATCCCCGATGCGTGTCAGTAGTTTGTCAGGAAGGATGGATCCACTGAGGCCAGCTTGGCTGACAGGAACGAATGGATACAGAACAGGAGAGTGTGTAGGCCACTGCAGTCAATCTCCTGGAATACATGGATTGGTTGGTTGGTTGGTTGGTTGGTTGGTTGGTTGGTTGGTTGGTTGGTTGGTTGGTTGATTGGTTGGTTGGTTGGTTGGTTGGTTGGTTGGTTGGTTGGTTGGTTGGTTGGTTGGTTGGTTGGTTGGTTGGTTGGTTGGTTGGTTGATTGATTGATTGATTGATTGTTTGATTGATTGATTGATTGATTGATTGATTGATTGATTGATTGATTGATTAGGGTGAATTAGGGTGAATTGATTGATCAAGGTTTGACTGGTTAGTTGGTAAGTTGACGGGATTGACTGATTGATTGATTGATTAATTGGGGTTTTAAGTCCATTCAACAGCAAGACATATAATGACTGCAAAAAGTTCTGATGTTCAGAACTAAAATCGAAATATCCTGATCTGATATCAGGAACACTCACCAAAGTAGATGTCGGCGACCAGATGTGAATCCCAGTAAGATTCACCATTAGGGTATGAATTTCAGTAAGATTCACAATTATGGTATGAATTCCAGTAATAATGGATTCATCATTAACCCTTTTCATGCTGACGATACGCCATTATTTTTGCGGAAAATCCTAAATAATGCGACCACCATTTAAACCGTCTCGTCGAGAATCTTTGTAAATATTATTCATGAACTAGATGGCCGTGGCCCATATGTCGCGCCCGCCGAGGCATTTGATAGCACTAAAAAAGTTTAACCTAAATTCGAGCTATGATAGTGTACCGAAAAACTTCAACCAGACACATGTTTGCCAATGTACCGACTATATCGCGCGAGCGGGTACGACAAAAATCGCACATCTTCTACGATGCTTGTCTCATGTTATTATCACTCACTTGTGTTTCCGTCTGGTTCGGTGCATCCGATTGGAAGTGCAGTTTCAGCTTCTGTTTGCCATCATCGGAGGATCCTTTTAACCGAGAGAACTTGTAACTCCACTGGAAGCTCTGAAATAAAACCGTGTGTCGTGTATGTGGTTGTGACTGGAGAAATGTGGCTTACGGATTTTGTGACCAGTAGCCGATTTCACCAACATTGCAAAGTATACTTATCTAGCAAAGTATACTTTCGAGGGAGAAATTTTCAATTTTAGGATAAATTTATTATTTTTTATTATACTGAATTTATTACATTATCACAGCAATTTTTGACAGGTTTCGTGAAACAGACAGTAAGCATAAAATATGGGCGGGTTTTGTAAAACAGACATAGTAGTCCACATCTGTCTAGGTCCGTATCAAGATCAAACAAAACAATATTTTACACAGCGTCCACATTTGTGGCTGTGACTGGAAAAATGACCAGTGTAGTTCCTGAACAGAAAGCACACCCATGTAGCCTAATAACCATCTATACTGCTTGTTAGAAGCACAACGGGATGGAATGGCGGACAGTGCAGATCCTGATCAGACTGTGCGGATGCACAGGCTGATCTGGATCTACACGTGTCGCAAAACCCATAAGCCCCATTTATGCAGTCAGTCATATTCATCAAATGATGATTGCAGAATGAACCAAATGAAGTGAAGTGATAGTATTAGAGTGAATACATAACGAGGCAAACCTTAGTTTGGCTGTCGTATAATGAAAATCCTATATCCATGTCCAAGGTTAGGCCGGACAAACGTCCCTTGTAGGTGCATCCAAACGTCCGACTCTAAAACACACAGAACATGGAATACGCGTTATAATGTAGGATATGGGCGTGAATATACATGACCGTGTAATACAAGAATCTTATTATCAGCGAAGCAAAATTAAATGTGATCTTTGTTATTGCACTCACTGTGGTAAATCTCTGTTCTCCATCTCTGTAGTACCAAGTGCTCTTAACCCTTACACCGCTATCTTACTTTTTTTTGTTGTCTGCTGTTTATTTTCTATTTCCCATTTTTATCATCAAAAACATGCTTTGACAGCACTTTAGAATAATTTACAACACGTTTTGACAGCACTTGAGAATCATTTCCATTGGAAATGATTCTCAAGTGCTGTCAAAGCATGTTGCAAATTATTCTAAAGTGCTGTCAAAGCATGTTTTGATGATGAAAATGGAATTGGAAATGATTCTCAAGTGCTGTCAAACAATGTTTTTATTGATAAATAAGGCGACAATTGTTGTGAGTAGCGGTCTGAGGGTTAATTTTGTTACAATGTATTTACAGTTTATCACTGTCTGATACACTCACTTAACATCTAACGTCAATTTATGTGACAAACTTAGCTGGGAAACTGAGTCGACGATTTCGATCTAAGTAGAAACTTTACATGTAGTTTGATTATTGATTTTTGTATGATTCGTGAGCTCTTGTGTCTCTACTCTAGCCTATATAATCAATGAATACCGACTACGTTAAGTACTGAGTATGCCTGCCGAATCGTTTCGATGTTTGACAAACGGTTTGGATTCAGGAAGGAACGTAAACCATGTATACATAGCCTACATAGTGTTTCTGCCACCACATACTAGTTTAGTATATTTATTTTGTTACAATGTGAAAATAAACTGTTAACTAATTAATATTTCGTCTGAAAATTTGATTTGAGGCGGATTTCATAAGGTTGTTTATACATTACTACAATCCCGAGAGGAGTTGCTTCCCTAGCCGATCGATAAAAGTCAACAGCTTATCGCTGAAGCCATGTCGGCCTTGGTGGCCGAGTGGTTTTGTGCTGTGTTTGATTTATGGAAGTGGTGGCTGGAAGTTGGGTGGATGACATAAATGTATGATAGGTTTGAGTAATATGTTTAGCAACGTTGTCAAAAATGGATTACTGTGGAAGTATGGAGGGACTGACGTGCGTACGCATTGACGAATAGTGACCTGCTTTGTCCGATACGCTTTGCTCGACCTTCTACATTGCAATCAATGTCATAAGGAACAGAAATGTGACAATACAAATCACCATACCATGCACTGTTACTGGGATAACATCTATTAAGAAATTCAATGCGATGTATTCATTATACATTTTAAGTAAATACATCAAAACTGATGCATTAGAGAAATTAGAAACTGAAACATGAAACCGGTTGACTGCTTTTTTGTATATCACAGTATTTTCTGTCACATGCCACATTAAATGAACTCACGTGACATAGTCTCGTGATGTAATACAATATGCCCTTGATAAATCAGGTGACGATGCAATCACCGACGTGACTCACTATGGCTGGGTACAATACAACCCATATTGTCTGGGTGGCTACGTGTATCGAGTCTAGAACTATATATGGCCACATCGCTAACTACATGAAGAGCTCTTGCACAGTGAGGCAGGTAACTGTAAACCTCAATTTTGTTACATCCTGATATCAAGACATATAATTTGCATGTAGCAGCAAGATGTTGATGATTTATCAAACTTTAAGATATATCCACAATAATTGTACTTGGTTGTACATGTTGCACCAACACAATATAATTGTTTGCTATGCCCCTGGATATGTACAACCATACCAATAGTACAAGATAATATGATCTGCTCTTTATATATGCAATGTACCAATATTATGCGTATGTGATATTTATACGAGTATTATATATATACATGCATATGAAGTTTCAAGTCAATGAGTGAAGCGGTTGAGGAGATATAACATACGTAAAATCTTGAACGCAAAGTTTACAAAAACATTTGACATTTGACCTTGACCTTGAGCATGTGGGCAGCATGGGTTTGCGCACAGTGAATATTTGGAGGATGGTAAATAGAGAATAGTAGGTTAGTGCCGTGAATGGGAACAAATATCTGGCAAGGCTCAGGAAACGGGATGGGCGAGGCTCTGCCGAGAACATCCCGTTTCCGTGCCGCGCCAGATATTTTTTCCCATTCACGGCACTAACCTACTATTCTATTTATCCCGTCAACACCTACAAATGGCTGAAAAATGCAAAAATTGTATTGACTGGATATCAAAAATGTTTCACGGCACCGTGTTTCACGGCACATACACACTGTGTTGACGGGATAAACATGCATATTAAGTTTCAAGTCAACGAGTGAAGCGGTTGTAGACGGCCCACCAAGGCCAATAAAAGGTCTCCAATAAAGTTTTGATGGCATTTTTTGTTACAAATGGGTACCCATGCTGATCAACTTCTATGATATGTAAGCTGCTGGATAGAGGTGGGTACCCCTGCAGATTTGACCTTTAGGTGTAATTCTTTAGGTCATTTAGAGGTTATATTGATCCAAAATTTCTGATGACATGGGTGTATGAATACCCATATATGATTTATAACAGCATTGATAGCCGTCTGATGATGAACTATTTTGGTAGCTATATAAATAGGGATTCGGTAGTTTTCGGTACAACATACTCATTGAAACGCTTATATTTTGGTCTAGGCCTTCAAATTCAAGATCAGCCATATTGGAAACTGTCCAAAAAAAAAAGCAATGTTTTTGTAGTCGGATAATGTCAAAATATAAATTGTATGAGGTTTTCTCGCTAATTGTTACATGGTATGTGGCAATTTAGAGTTGAGTTAATCATAATTTTAAAATCAAAGATGGCCGACATCTACAATATTGATAAACATATAATAATATGTGTATGCGGAAATAGCGGGCACACCATGTGTTACCACTAATTTCAGCATGACAATCCTTATAAATGGTAATGTGTTCTCTCCACGCTCCCAAATCATAAACCTTTGCTAATTAATCAGCAGAATTGATCTTCTTCAATAAGATGCTTCAGATTATCTAGATATCTGCAGATAACAATACCACTATGACAACTGTAATACAGTGCATTAACAAAACGTTGTTATTGTATTATTTGTCAGTTTATATACGATTCCGTTTTTTGGTGGGACTGTATACCGCTTTACCCGTTGTCATGGTTCGCTATGTATCATGTGTTGTGTTTTTGTGTTGCTGTCTCTGTTGGCATTACGAAGGTACATGTAGCTCTTTACATTCTGTGCTTTACATTCTGACCAGCCACTGTAAAATACAACAAATTCACTATTGCAAACAAATTCCCTTACATATATAAATGTTTATGTGTTACTTGAAACATATTGTTTCACCTCCTAGAAGTCAATGTCAGACACCTTTAAAATGCAGGACTTGTATGTGTTTTGGTATAGTGTGGTTTCTTGGACAGAATAGCACAGGATTATGATGAATGATGAATGATACATCGTAATAGGCAACGTCGCATCTGGTCATACATGTATGAAGCTCTCAATAATATATGGTGATTCATTTGTGGGGATTAGTTGAAATAACAGAGCATTAGGATCCTTTTAGCAGTGTGTATTACTAGTAAAAGTATTTTAATCACTATAGAGATAGCTTGTTGCCGCTATGTCAGAGCTATGCGGTATCCAGAATTGTCTGGAGTTTTATTCACATGATGACTTTAGGTCACATTTGAGAGTAAATAATGAAGTATAAAACCTAATTTCCTTATCTGACAGTACTTTACATAAACAATTGTCATTCTACTAGGCAGTATGCACGCAATGCCATTCTCCCGTGGATGGTCATATAATTATCACACATACTATGGCTGGTGAAAATTGTCTTCTTCTCTTCAATGCATGAAGTGGCCGTGACGGCTTCCACTTATCATGCACAGTTCATGTTAGGGAATGCTCTAGTCGAATGAAACACTAAGCTGTAACATCAGGTACACGTAAACTACAGTCGAACCTCCCCGAACGGCCACCTCTCTACAACAGCCACCTCTCTGTAACAGCCGCTATTTTATATCCCAAATGGATGATTTCCTCTATATCTAACCCTTACACTGCTGAGCATGAACATTGTCGTTTGATGTTGATTTTGCATTCTTTCTCAATAAAAACATGTTTTGACAGCATTTTAGAATCATTTCCATTGGAAATGATTCTAAAATGCTGTCAAAACATGTTTTTATTGAGAATTATTGAAGAAAATAAATAAACATCAGACGATAAAATTGTATTCAGCATTAACCTCCCTACAACAGCCACCTCTCTATAACAGCCAATTTTGCCTCTTCCCATGGGTGGCTGTTGTAGAGAGGTTGCACTGTACAATACAGTAAGGCTAAACCATGCATGTAAGATATCAATTTACATTATTTGGATCACACCGACTGATACAACTGGCAATATATCACGCTCATAAATCCTTGAATTGCATACTTAAAGCGAGAAACAAGCCATATCTACACGTAAGAAGGATTATCCATCAGCAAATGAGGCATGGTATTTTTTTAATTATTTATACTAATTAAATGAATCACCTGAAAAAATAATGTTTTCAACAGATTAATAAGTATGATCATTGCACATCAAAAAATAATTACAGAGAAGAAATAGTAATGTCAGTTAACATTTTAACGAAACACGGTTATCGCCCCTGATATCAGTGTGAAAATTCATGTTTGATATACGAAGTATAAAAATGCCAATTATATCGTCCCGAAATGGTTCATGACTGTTCATTTAGCCTGAAGAATGTTATATCTAATGTATGGACGAAAAAAATATGCCTCCTATATTATAACCTGGCACGTGGGCATGTACCTTTAAATTACATGCCCACGCAGTACGCACAAAATGTTCTTTATATCAGAGACATCATCCGAGACATTTTCTGGCAAAATGAACATCCATTCACCATTACCCCACGTATTGATTGGCACTATTATACATTTTATATCCGAAGTAAATTGCCGCACTGATATCGGGGGCGATAATCGGGTTTCCTTAAAATGTTAACGCACATCACTATTTATTCTCTGTAGTTATTTTTCGATGTGCAATGATCATACTTTATAATCTGTCGTAATATTATTTTTTCAGGTAACACATTTAATTAGTATAAATAATTAAAAAATATCATGCCTCATTTGCATATGAAAATAACATTGATACCAACGCGCGTCACTATTAGTAAAATAAATATTACTAAATGATTATATCTGCATAGCGGGCACTCGTAAGTTTTATAACTGGTGGAATAGTGACACAATTACACACTTATATAAATCATATAAAGAACAATTTGTGCCTACTAAGTGGGCATGTACCTTTAAAGTGCACATTTCCACCGTTTTTGGGCAGGTGATGCTTCAAAGTTGCTAAGAGGTAATTGTTACTTACATTTATTTATGTTCCCTTTATGGTAATTTGGCCAGTCTATTCCGCAGCCCGATATATGGATCTTTGCTTGCATGGTTAGAAATTGTTCTGAGTACATAACTCTAATTACATTTCATTACATTGCACTACACAAGAGTTATGGAGAATTTTTATTTCCAAATTTGCGTTTTAAGTCAAGTCGAAATAATGGTGTTTATATACGTATGGTCGGTAAATTACATATCTATAGTTAAGTATGTTATACTTTATAAGACATATATACATGTGACGCAAGTAATAATTCATAAAAATGGTTCTATGCAGAAATTTGATGAATAAATTGACATGTTTACTCTGGATCGCCAGTTCTTCTTTCATTACCCGGTGTCGGCATAGTTTCCTTCCTGGTGATCTATATTTAATTTCGAGAGCGTTTCGCACCGTAACAGATTCGTTATTATTAGCCGATCTAGTTATAGATCAGCTAATATATTGGTTATCCGCCATTATCTCTGTTGAAAACTTTAAATATAGCGAAATAACACAATTTGGCTATAAATAAACGTTTTCACTACAAGAGTTTGGTAAACTAAATAAATTAGGCGGTTTGCAATTTGGCTATAAATAAACGTTTTAACTACAAGAGTTTGGTAAACTAAAGTTAGGCGGTTTGCAATTTGGCTATAAATAAACGTTTTAACTACAAGAGTTTGGTAAACTAAAGTTAGGCGGTTTGCAATTTGGCTATAAATAAACGTTTTATCTACAAGAGTTCGGTAAACTAAAGTTAGGCAGTTTGCCTTCTAGTCCAGGGGCATTGTAGGTATATGTATAAATATGAGATTCCGGCACCTCGTGTTAATTTATGGCACCCGGTGTTTTTATAAACTTGAAAATATAAGGTTTCCAAAAAATCTGGGTGCCATTTTTTAAACCAAGTTCAAGGTCATTTCAAGGTCATTGAACTTTATGCTTGACGGAAGTCGAAAATTGCCAATATATGAGCCAATAGGTCATGGTCCTTAACTTGGAAATTGGTGTATTAAAGTTGTTACAAAACATTTCTGATGGATATATTAAAGAAATTATGTGAGAAACTACACTAATATTCAGTATATAAATACTAAATATAACTGGGAGAATTTGGTTGAGGAGGAAATCAAGACTTCTCTCACTTTTCCCTGAGATTCCGTAACTACTAAAATGTGGACATATTTTGAACCCTGATTTGATCAACTAATAACATCATGCTCTGCATGACTTTTCATTTATGTTTGATTGTTTTGTCCGAAGTTCAAACTTAATGATATATTAACAGTGAGCGTGTGAAAGGTTCAGATATCATATGTGATAAAGAACTTCCACGTATATGTTGATTACGCATAGTCAAAACTAGCAAGGTTATCCCGAAAAGGTTTGGTCCGAACTTGCTAGCATCCGAATCGTTAAAATTCTATAAATTACAGATTGAGGCCTCGGTAGGTCGTAATGAAATTTAAAATAAAAAAATAACAAACCAAATACAACTTATTTTCAATGTATTTTAAATCTTAATTACTTAATTTTTATGTTATGAAAATGTAATGTTTATAATATACAAATTGATTTATTTTATTTTCGTATCCGGTTTGGTCATTTCGTTTTCTTTTTTACGTTCAACGTGGCTGGCGTCTATATAATTTAGTTTAGTCAAATTCCATGAGTTTGTGTTAATATTGATGTATCCGTTTTTATTTGGGATTCTGTTTATTCATGGTAAAACATTGTAGAAAACGCGATAATTGTCATTTCCATTTACAGCCGCGACCGCCACGTACCGCCCGTACACACCCGCGGCCTCTACATCTGGCCCACTGGGACAAAGCTTTCCTGTCCCAAACTGGCTCCGTACATTTGTTTAATGTCAAATTGCGTACACTACCATTTGTTTAATAGTAACTTGCACCATTATATTTCTCACATTTATTTGTACGCTCTGCTTTATTTTAAATTCCATTTTTCTATTATGTTTTCTAGTTACTCCTTATCTGGAGAACTGGATACCATATGCTACATGTGAATTGTGGAACATAATACAGTGTATGTACTTCATCACAAATAAAGGTACTGATATTTTATAATGCAATTTTATGAACTATCAAATTAAGTGATTCCGCATAGACAGTGCATAGAAATTTGAACCGTTATTTTTCTCTGCAATTTATGATGACGTCGACGACGTTGCGTTTGCGTAAAAAACTTACGCCAACACGTGTGTTGTTTGTGACGTCATAGCAACTTAACTATATGGAATATTTACAAAATTCAATGTTTTTTGGAAAGTACATTGTCTGTGCTACAAAAAACTGTCAAAAAGTAAAAATGTGAAATTCCGACCCTATGGTTGGAAATTGCACAGCAGAGCTCATTTATTCTTTTGTTTTCATTTGCTCTTATTAAATTTATCATATTTTTTTAATAGGACCCGACCAATTTTCATTACTGTACATGTATCTTGAAGCTACAAGAAATCAGTAACACTGAAGGATGTACTCCTCATAAACTTTAATGCGAATTTCCAAGTCATTTGACCTTCACCTTGAGCACACGGGCCACATGTGTGGGAAATAGAATGAAACTAGAAAATGTGCAGTTTTTCTGTCCGCCGCCAACCCGCCCCGCAGTAAAACAATCATAATACATATCTTTTTTGTAAAACGGTCATATAAAAATCCTCATATGGAAATGAAAAGGCCCCCTCAATACGCTATGTTGAGTGTGATCACATGACTACCTTGAGTTTGATCACAGACAGATGGTTTGCTCGGTACCAGGCTTTCTCGAGCTGCAGGACGTCCGAGCGACTTTCCAGGCTCAGGTAGATCGTCTCCTTACTGCCCGTCTGTACGGAACAGCAGTGCTGCTTGTCGTCTAACAACTCCGCATCCTGCAACAAAAGGTGAAATGTGGCTGTGACTGGAGAAAGGGGCTTATGGGATTTCTGACCAGTGTAGTTCCTGATCACATAGCACACTTATGTAGCCTAATAATGATCTGTATTGCTTGTTATTAGCATGACGGGTGTTTCATTGATGGAATGGCGAACAGTGAAGATCCTGATCAGACTGTGCGGATGCACAGGCTGATCTGGATCTACACTGGTCGCCAAACCCATAAGCCCCATTTCTCCAGTCACAGGCACAACTGTGAAAGTGTAGTTCCTAATCACATAGCACACTTATGTAGCCTAATAATGATATGTATTGCTTGTTATTAGCATGACGGGTGTTTCATTGATGGAATGGTGAACAGTTAAGATGTGGATCTACACTGGTCGCAAAAGGTGAAATTTGGCTGTGACTGGAGAAATGGGGCTTATGGGATTTCTGACCGGTGTAGTTCCTGATCACATAGCACACTTATGTAGCCTAATAATGATCTATATTGCTTGTTATTAGCATGACGGGTGTTTCATTGATGGAATGGTGAACAATGAAGATCCTGATCAGACTGTGCGGATGCACAGGCTGATCTGGATCTACACTGGTCGCCAAACCCATAAGTCCCATTTCTCCAGTCACAGGCACAAATGTGAAAGTGTAGTTCCCTGATCACATAACACACTTATGTAGTCTAATAATGATTCACATTGCTTGTTATTAGCATGACGTGTGTTTCATTGATAGAATGGCAAACAGTGAAGATCCTGATCAGACTGTGCGGATGCACAGGCTGATCTGGATCTACACTGGTCGCCAAACCCATAAGCCCCATTTCTCCAGTCACAGGCACAAATGTGAAAGTGTAGTTCCCTGATCACATAACACACTTATATAGTCTAATAATGATTCACATTGCTTGTTATTAGCATGACGTGTGTTTCATTGATGGAATGGCGAACAGTGAAGATCCTGATCAGACTGCGGATGCACAGGCTGATCTGGATCTACACTGGTCGCCAAACCCATAAGCCCCATTTCTCCAGTCACAGGCACAAATGTGAAAGTGTAGTTCCCTGATCACATAACACACTTATGTAGTCTAATAATGATTCACATTGCTTGTTATTAGCATGACGTGTGTTTCATTGATGGAATGGCAAACAGTGCAGATCCTGATCAGACTACATTGGTCGCAAAAGGTGAAATGTGACTAGAGAAATGGGGCTTATGGGATTTCTGACCAGTGTAGTGCGACCAGTGCAGATCCTAATCAGACTGTGCGGATGCAGTCTGATCTGGATCTACACTGGTCGCAAAACCCTAAGCCCCATTTCTCCAGTCACAGGTACAAATGTGAAAGTGTTTATTTAATTTAATTATTTCATGGTGTTTAACTAAGGTCATTTTAGGCCGGTCAATGGAGTGGAATCCCACATTTCACGGATGTCGGGGAAGATCACAAAATCAGAACCGAATATTACAGAAAAAAATATGTATTCAGCTCTAAAATTAGAATGACCTGATTTGGTGCCAGGTTTTCACCACACCAGTCACGTAGCCCCACTCACTAAAAGTAATAGTTAGTACTAATCTTACAACTCTTATAATGCCATTATAAAAGTAGTAAGAGTATTACTGATCCTGCTGCTTGTGGGCGGGGGCCAAGTGAATCTGGTGTGGTGAGGAACTGGCATCAGATCAGGATTAGTCTAATTTCCGGGCTGAATATATAGTTTTTCATGCGTATGGGTTACACGACTAGTGTACCCCAGATCGGCCTGCACATCTGCACATTTTGCCCTACACTGTTTGCCATTCAGTAAATCACCTGTTCTGGTTCTAACAAACAGTATATATCCATATCAGAGTTCAGGAATGTGCAAGAAAAACGAATGAATTTAATATTCCAGCAACGGCTACAGTCATATAGATATCAGGCCTCGGTTTCAAGTCTCATCCGAAAGACCAGTTTGTTTGTTTGATTGTTGAGTTTTAACGGCCTATCAACAGCTAAGGTCCTTTAAGGCCGGGTCAATGGGTTTTGTACTAAATCCCATATATTGCCTGTACAAGTACATGTACATGTTCAAGTACATGTATAAATGTTGGGGAAAGTCCCAAAATCAGAACTGAATATTTACAATAAAAAAAAATATATATTCAGCCCTGAAATTAGAATAATCCTGATCTGATGCCAGGTCCTCGCCACACCAGAATCACTTGGCCCCCTCCTAAAAGCAGTAGGATCAGTAATAATCTTACTACTTTTATAAAGGGCAATAACCCAATTCAACTCCCAGGTAACAAAAGAGTCAAAGATAAAAACGTACCTGAGGGCCAAACCAGGCAAATCGTGTTTCCTACAAGGAGGAACCCCTACCGTTAAGTTACGCCGTCACGTACCGAAACACCAGTGGGATGGAAATACTATGACAGTATTTTTCACACCTAGGGTGGAGATAGAACTTGCAACCTCTGGTATTGAAGCCCAGTGGTATAACCCCTAGGCCACAATCCATCCCTGGAATGTGTTAGAAAATCAGGATCTAGACTGACCAGAAATGCCATAATCCTCATTTCTCCAGTCAGGGCCCCAAATCACCCATCTCCAGAGCTCCAGATAAGTTTTGTATCTAAAGAGTATTAGACCCCCAGATTTCCAATTCAATGTGTATTTTACTTTTACAAACGTATTATTGATTATGGAACACATGATAAAACATAAAACAAATTTAGAATTTCACTTATTTGAGCTGCAAAAAGCAAACACTGTTTGCTTTTTGCAGTTCAATTATGTAAATTTTTAACTTTATTACTGTATTTTCATTACCGGTACTAAATTTGAAAATCAATGCGTATTTTCACATTGCTGTGAGTATTTTCTACTCCCACTTTTGATAATCATTGCATATTCTGCTAAAATAAGTGCGTGAAATACGCCAATACGCATCTTATCTGGAGCTCTGCGTCTCAAGCTCCCAAACTGCCGCCCACACGTTGTATACTGACCTTCATCAACTTGAACATACACTCGTACACACGGAACACAGTATCACAGTGAACCCAATCACGGGTTTGCATCTGTAAATGGAAAAAAGTGAAAGTGTTCCAGCAACAGCTAAGGTCATATAGAGACGGGACCACAGTTCAAAGTCTCATCCGACAGACCAGTGGGATGGAAATAATATGTAAGTATTTTTGATGCCTAAGGCGAGGTTTGAACCCACAACCTCCAGATTGGAAGTTAGGTGTTCTAACACCTACTGTCTGTTTCACGAAACCTGCCCAAATTGTACAGCCATAAAACAATACAGAAACAATTTTTTTTTTGATAATGTTAATTTTATCAAAAAGAATTATCAAAATTTATGAATGAGCCTTCTTTTTAATTTTGTGATATTTGGTCCAATATTGATTTTATTACGAAAAAAACTACCATTTCCCCATGTTAAATCCCAATAGACATCTTCACAGAGTGAAGATGTCTATGGGATTTAACATGGGGAAATTTTAATGATTTCAGCAATAGTGGACCGATTTTCAAAATTTAACTTTTTTTATTCTCAGATCATTTCCAAGCTATCTAGCCAGGTTTCGAAGTCAATTTCCAAAATTGTTAATTGTTTGACTCCCCCCCCCCACCCCCACATATCCTCTACCTCCTTTTCCCCCCATGTTAAATTCCTATAGAGAAATAAATTTTTCAGATAAAACATTTTGATAAAAATTTAATATTATCAAAACAAATATTATTTTTGCATTGTTTATATGGCCGTAACATTTGGGCAGGTTTCGTGAAACAGACAGTAGGCCACAACCCTAACTCCATGATGGACCAGACCTCTTCATAGTGTAAACAACAACAAAAGTAGTTTGTACGACAAGATAATTTGACAGCTGGAATATAAGTCACTGTGGGGAGGAAGAATTATCTATACCTGGTTAGGTCAGTTGGTAGAGGTGGCCAGAGGTCCCAGGTTCGAGCCCTGTGGCCAGATGTGCACTTTTCTAGCCCTGTGACATTTAACTTCTGGATTATCAACCATACAAGCTGACACCTGTGATCTAATTAATTTGTCCCACCCAAGATCCATAAATAAAAGGTCTAGCTCTCCAAATAATACAGTTATTTACTTTCCTAATGCACTCTATAAATATCACGCTGATTGGCTGATGGTCATACATTACAGGTATATCATTGTTGATGAACAGTCGCAAATTATTTCAATATGTATTCCTACGCCAGTAGTAAAGGAGTGCATTAGAAATAGGTTAACCGCAGTGTAATTTTGAAATTTGTGGCGTATATCAGAAAATGATAGGTCGGAAAATAATGGCGACGCGCTAAAACTACAATACAGTTAACCCTATAATGTATTGGTGTTTAATGGCCCGTCAACATCAAAGGTCATATTAGACCGGTTTAACTCCCTTATTTCACCTGTATGGATGGGGGAAAATCCCAAAATCAGAACTGAACATTTCCATAAATTAGATGGCCGCGGCCCGCATGTCACGCCCGCCGACGCTTTTATAGTATACGGAACTTTAAGGGACGTACGTACGGGCGTACAAACACTAATATGCTGACTACACCGCGCTGTCCGCAAGCTTTTGTAGCCAATGTAGCACCAGATCAGTCTGAGCCACAACAATTCCAATTGCAACATGTTCATAATATGACACAGCTCCAGTTAAGGTGCGTAATTTGGAGGTAAATTTCTTATTTCTCCATCAAAAATGGCAAGTTGGGAGTGCTTTAGAATCGTCTCAATGAGACGATTCTAAAGGACTCCCAACATGCCATTTTTGATGAAGAAATAACAAAATTTCACCCCAAGTTGGTCAAATTACGCACCTTAACTGGAGCTCTGATATCAGGATGTATTACGTTGATGTTATTCCAAAGAATGCTACTTACAGGTGGGAAGTCAAACAGATAGATATCAGGCCCTTTAAGGGCCACAAACTTGGGTTTCCAGGGCTGCGAATGTCGCCCCGGGGTCACACGTTCCTGGCCCCAGCCCATGTACAATATCTGAAACAAAATTTAATGTGAACTTTAAACCCTCCACATTTTACAGTGTAAAATGTAAAACCCATATCAATTCAATCAACCCCCGTCATAGTATTACAAACGTAAAACCCACATCAATTCAATCGATTGAATTAATTGGGATTTTACGTTTATTCAACAGCAAATTCATATATACAGACGCGAATGTGCCTGTATAGGGGAAAAGTGACAGTGAATGGATTTAACACCAACACCAACAGCCCAGTAGCCTATTTCATCAACATTGCAAAGTATACCTTTCTAGCAAGGGGGGGGGGACTTTACATCAGGCACTAAGATTCCAGTAAAAACGTGGGAAAGACATGGATTTTGTGGAAGTGATAATCATCTATGAAATACCAGCGACATTTGAACAGCTATCCTATGCTGAGCATTGAATAGAAATGTCTTATTTGTTAATAATTCCAGCACAAAAATATTTACACAATTCCCTAACATTTGATTGGTCCGTAGCAAGTTCTGTCCAAAATTGATATCCCAGTAAACTCCCATGCCGAACTACTTTCCGTAACCGTGAGGCGCAGTTAAAATAATTCTCAAGAAAACACATTTTCTTGATGAATTTATTTCAAATGCTGGAATTATAAGGAACGAATGGCCTTTTTGTGGAATTTATCGGGGATATAAACTTGGAAAAGTCGCGGGATACTGGACGAGGCCTTCCGGCCTTCGTCCAGTATTCCCGCGACTTTTCCAAGTTTATACCCCGATAAATTCCACAAAAAGGCCATTCATTCCTATAATACATTTTATCAGATACGATTTAATTTTAGTGATGAGAAGTGTGCCTTGACCAGAATTCCGCCTGTTAAGTTTTTTATCATAAAATGTGGCTGTGGCTTGTGCCCAGTGTATCAAATAACACACTCCGATAGCCTGATAACGATCTATATCGAGTGTTAGAAGCATGCCGGTGTTTAACTGATGGAATAGCGGAAATGGGGCTTATTGGTTATGCGACCAGTGTAGATCCAGATCAGCCTGTGCATCCACACAGTCTGATCAAGATATGCACTGTCCGCCATTCCATCAATGAAACACCAGTCATGCTTCTATAAAGCAATATAGATCGCTACCAGGCTACAGGAGTGTGCTATTTGTTCGAGAGCAACACTGGTCATAAATCCCATAAGCCCCATTTCTCCGTCACAGCCAGTATCAGCCATATGAGACACGCCATGGGATTTTGTACCTTCGGACATCTGCGTAATCTCATTAAATACAATTACAAAATTTACAATATAATATTTTTGATAAATAAAGTCAAAAGTTTACAAAATTTACAATAATATTCCGCATGTACTCTGAAAATTTTGTCAACTTTAGACGCCATTTACGGAAAATATTGTAAATTATGTAAACGTAAATTCACGAAATTACGCAGATGTCCGAAGGTACAAAATCACATGGCGTGTCTCATATCAGCCAACTGTACCTGTTCCTCTGGAAGAAGCAATCTGTTCATCATCTTCACCTGAAATGAATAATTGATTGATTGATTGATGTAACGATTTATGAATTAAACTTTGTATTTACTACAGAAAACTACCGTAATTTTTTAATTGATATAAAATTCCAACAGTTCTGCAGCTTAATCGTATTTGAACTCTAGTCATATGTCTTCACCTGAAATGATTGATGTTGATGTAGAGATTTATGAATTGAACATTGTATTTTTTTTTCATTGTGTCAATTTGTGTGATGAACACGCATGGTCACATGGAATATTTGTCGCAGTACAGTGAAACCTCTATAAACCGGACACCCTGGGAGGTCCCCAGGGTGTCCAGCTTAGAGAGGTTTCACTGTAAATCAGGCATTTGATCATTCTGAGCCATAGTTGTGTGCTATGCGATCACGAACAGATAGTATAGGTATTCCGCTGGGGGAAATAAAAAAATTGACACTTCAAAAAAAAAAAAAAATTGAAAATTGTATTTTTTATCGCCAATTGTTTATTTTTATCGCCAATTGCGAAAGTGGCGATCGCCAGCGGAATCCTTGATAGTATCACCCGTGATAAATGACCAGGAAACTCATCCAAAATAAGAGCAGAGGTATTTCCTTGGTGTCCGGTTTAGAGCAGTTCCACTGTACTTGAAACTTTGAATCAATACAAAATTCCAACAGTTCTGCAGTTTATTCATGTTTGAACTTTACTCATATACTCGCGGCCAATAAAATGCTCGGAACATGTAACACGTCATGTGATTTTATACCTTGAACACAAGCGATTTTTCATGAATATATATGTACAGAAACTGGCATATTTTCTGTAAACGACGTCGAAATATGACAAAATTTTCCATCAATTTTCGACTTCATTTACAGAAAATATAGTCAATTTTGTAAATAGTTTTCATGATATATCGCACATATTCTTAGGTACAAAATCACACGGCGTGTCTCAATTGGAGATAGAATTATCTTATAGAATCCCTTTTCATACTGTGTTTTGCACAATAAATGTAATGGAATAGTGTTGTGCCCAGGTCTTCAATCCAAGGAGACAATTCCAGGGTTTTGACCCTTTTTCTAATATAACAGTTAGTGGGATTCTTACATTTTAACCCTCACTACACGGGAGACAGAAATTGTCGCCTGCTGTTTTCAATGTTTGCTTTAATTCTTAACAACAAAACCTGTTTTGACAGCACATGAGAATCGTCTCCAATGGAGACGATTCTCATGAGCTGTCAAAACAGGTTTTTGTTGAGAAAATTGAAAATAAAACATTTTGAGCAGACGACAAAATTTAATTCAGCGTAGTAAGGGTTAAGGGACATTGGCATTGTATGGTGTGAAAGTGTCCCCGGGCTCACTCTAGGAACAACACATACAGGGTATACTCAGTACTGTCATTGACAGGAAAATCGACTTAAATTACTTCCTGAAAATGATAAAAAAAATCCTGAAATTGGTAGATTTCCTTCTTTGTTTTATAAAAAAAATCCTCAAAATTTTCATAAAAATAAAAAAATAATTCCTGAAAATTAATATTAACCCTTTCAACCCTAAATAATTGAAATGATGGACTGTGACATTCTTAATTTTCCAATCATTACAAAATGATTTTCAGAGGAGGGCGATTCGTTCCTAAAACATATTAAAATTACTTGCAAAAATTGCAGATCCTACGAGCCGGCTCATCTAAAACTACACAGTTTACATACACTGATATAAAGGTCTGTAGGATTGAAAGGGTTAATGAAAGCCATGCTCCAGATAAGGAATTAGTAATTGAGTATTGTCACTCCATCATTTCTGAAGCAATTGGGTATTTCAAAATTTTAATTGTGTAAAATAGAATCACACTACTGTTTACACATCAGCAGACCGCACTTATTGAATAGTTTGCTTCTAAATGAAAACATATCTTAGTTGGAGACAATTCTAATGAAATACCAAGATGTGTTTTCATGGAAAAATAAGAAAATATGCTATATTTGTGGTCCGTTTATTGTTTTGTGTAGCATGATAAAGACACCACAAATTTTTCATTGCTTTTTGATACTCACTAATTTGGTTTCAATTGGGTTTTTGGCAATTTTAATTGGGTATTTACGCAAATACGCAGCTTATCTGGAGCGCTGAAAGCATTGAATTTTGTAACATACCAGCTGAGAGAGCAGCTGGAGTATATTGTTGGTGACGGCAGCGACCCACTCAGCCAACGAGTGGCTGTCTTCAAACTGCAGGATACCTGAGGACGTGCCGTCTATACCCACCAGCTCAAACGAATTGGTTCTGAAACAAATACTTCGATGATTGATTCGCAAATATTTATTTTTTGAGGTAAGTCCATTTTACAGGCATGAGACCATCCTTTAGAAAAGAGCTGAAAAAGGCAGAAAGGCATGTAGTAGTCGTCGTATCTTGTCCTTTGGCATGGAGTTGCCAGAGTGGATGACGATAAACAAGCAGATGCAGTTTCAAGTCAACCTGACTTATGGTAGCAGAGAGAACAGGTACTAAACAACTCTTAACACAAATATTGCAAAAATGCTGACCGCATGAGTGGGCCAGAGATTAAAATGACAATTTTCATGATGATAAACAACCATGACATTTAAAGACAACCGGAGTTATGGTTGCTGAGATATAATACATATTGTGCAGATCCTGATGAGACGGCTCGTTAGAGCCGGCTCATCAGGATCTACACTGTTTGCAAACATTAGTATTAGAACAGCGGTCTGCAGTGTTGAAAGGGTCAACCCAGAAAATTAACGAACACATCTCGTAACTTCATAATCATATTACCGTAGTTGGTCTGTGCCGTTGTGGTATCGGGTAAGGTAAGCATACAGCAGGGGTATAGACGAATACACAACCCACTGTTTCTCAAAATGGGGCAGCACAACGCCTGGCGGAGACAGCTTCTGAAATGACCATCAATTCGGGATTGTGAATACAAAGCTCACCGACAATGTTTTTTCCAATCTATCATAATAACCCTAATTTTTCGGACACAATTTATTCTAGGAAACACATATAAATATCTGGTTTC
Source organism: Conchocele bisecta (assembly GCA_029237695.1). Classification (NCBI taxonomy): domain Eukaryota; kingdom Metazoa; phylum Mollusca; class Bivalvia; order Lucinida; family Thyasiridae; genus Conchocele; species Conchocele bisecta. The sequence goes on along the minus strand of CM055266.1, from coordinate 9,821,022 downwards.
CCACAACAAAGGAGGTCTCACTGTTTAGGTTTAGTATGATTGTATTGGTTTATCGCAATATATTTGGACATAATTTGTGTTGGGGAAACCCTTATTTTATAGGGTTTTCCCAAAACAAATGGTGTCCAAATATTAAGGGTTATTACGGTAATATCCAAACTAAAGGAGATTTATTGGTTACGTCGGACCAGCCAGGCTACTTGTAAGATTCAAAAGTGAAAGTGAATGGGTTTAACGTCTCAGCAACAGCTAAGGTCATACAGAGACGGGACCACAGTTTTAAAGTCTCATTCGACAGACCAGTGGGATGGAAATACTATATATGTAAGCATTTTTCATGACGAGGGTGAGGATTGAACTCACAACCTCCGGTATTGAAGTCCATTGCCATACCCCTAGGCTACAACCCATCCCTTGTAGATTCAAGTCTCATCCGAACGACCGATGGGACGGATAAAAAAAATTTGCAGTTGAGGACAGAGATTGAACCCCGACCTCTGGCTTTGAATCCAATGCTATATCACTAGACTATCAATACATCCATGGAATATTTATAATCATAAGCATAGAATGATTGTTTTATTCAATCAAAATTGAATTGTTGATGGGAACTTATTGATTACTGTGGTTTTATGTTCATTCAACAGCAAGGTCATAATGCACAGAAGATAATGTATTTTAGTCTGGATTTACGCAGCTTGCAAACGTGGTATTGTCATTTTTGTCAACCGGACGCATGCTTACAAACACATTTTTACTCAAAATCAGCCAGTTTCTTTGCCAGAAACTTACTGATTTTAAGCACGAGAGTGGAGATCAAGCTCAGAGGGTTTTAGTAGCGCAGGGCCTGATGTCTCAAATACAAATGAGACAAGCCATGCGATTTTCTACCCAAGAAGTTATGCGATTTTTCATGAATAATATATAGAAGATATTCCATCGTACATTTTGAATAGCGGGAAGTAATATACGAGTGTGCGTCGGCTTCTGCATAAGCAACGAGTGAGCGTAGCGAACGAGTTGCTTGCACGGACGCCGACGGACACAAGTGTATTATTTCCGCTATTCAAACATGTACGATGGAATATCCTATTTATTACACTTTCACGGTGGATATGTATGCATATTTAGTCGATTTTTCAGATTATAATCAATGAATTGTGATGTGCGCATGAATAGTTATACAATGACGTGTTTTCCCGCGTTTTGACGTTACGTTGTGTGACGTCAAATGTGATGTCATGTAAACTTTTTGAAATCCAAATTACACAGCTGTTTCTATAAACCGGATATATTTGAGTGCATGTTTGGAATGTGTTCAATCACATTAACATTCTAGATTAGTCGAGACACTTTCAAAATGTTCAATAACTTTATTTTGACTGTAATAAAAATTAAACATTTTGCATGGCTGCTCGAGGTTTCCAAGAAAACAGGCTCGCACTTACGGGTGTTCTCTTCATGGTGTATTATTTGTAAGGAGTTGATTATGGGTTTTCTCTCACAGCGAAACCCGTGCAAATAATTGTCAAGAGTGTAATAAATACAGAAACTGTGATATTTGCTATCAATGATGTTAAAAGTTTACAATATTTTCATAACAAATGCGGAATTCTATTCCGCATTTGCTCTGAACATTTTGTCAACTTTCTACATCATTCATGGAAAATATTGTAAATTTTACAAATATCGCACATCTTCTTAGGTACAAAAGCACATGGCTCGTCTCATACGTCCACACATACCCGGTCATTGTTGTTATTTGTTGAACCTGCAACAGAAATTAGATGTTATTAAAGAAAAGTGAAAGTGAATGGGTTCAACGTCCCTGCAACAGGTAAAGTCATATACACTGTAGAGACGGGACCTCAATTTTACGTGTCATCCGAAACATCAGTGGGATGGAAATACATGTGCATGTCCAGGGATTCCGCTGGCGATCGCCACTTTCGCAATTGGCGATAAAAATAAACAATTGGTGATAAAAAATTACAATTTTCGAAAAAGAAATTTAAAAAAAAATAAAAAAATATTTTCTTTTTAAGTGGCAATTTTTTTATTTCCCCCAGCGGAATCCCTGCATGTCCTATGAAAGTATTTTGTTTCATGCCTCATTTATTTTTCACAAAATGCATTATTTCATATAGAACTAACGACTGCATATATTTGATGATTATAATTATGCAGAATTATTATACTGAATTTATTACATTACAGGGCTCGAATTTGGCACTCGCATACAGTTCTTTAGTGTTTAGCGGATAGCTAAGAAGATTATTGCTGCATACGTCTTTAAAGTAGAACATTTGGACAAGTACCTGGTACCAATAGACAGGAAAAAGTGTCTTCTTTCCAAATTGGGTTACTTGTTTAGTTTATTCCAATGTTTTCCTTGCATAATTCCTTGTTTACCTAACGCACTGAATTAGTCAGTAACGGATAGCTTTGGTGTTTATCGGATACGTGTGCGACAGTTGCTGAGGGGGTGTCTCAAAACATTCCAAATCATGTATTTGTTTTGTAAATGACTAGGAAACATGCTTACATGCATATCACATTAACACTGATTAAATCTGTTTCATCATGTAATGTGTACATGTGTACATGTGTAACTGAAAAATAAAAAAAATATTTACACTGCTTAAACTTTTTTTTCATCCCAATATTTTCTTGAAGCAATGTGATGGGTGGTGCCATAAAAACAAATAAATGTCGTTATGAGACTGAATTAAAACATAGAGTGATGCGGGTGGGGAGGGGGGGCAGTGGGGATGGGGGTGGGGAGGGGCAGTGGTGCGCCGATTCCCGGCGAGACATACTGAATACAGACATGGTGGTAAACCGTGTATTAACTGTAATTATTAATTAATAAATCATAGAGAATAACTTCACAAATGTACATGTAACATTACCCTTTTAACCTCACAGTCATGTATAGTGGTAGTGGCAAACAGTGTACATGCAGATGAGGCGGCTCTTAATGATCAAAACGTCTCATCAGGATCTGCACTGTTTGCCACACATTTTCTATGAGTCCCGGCAATGATTCGAGTCCTGTGAAGGGTTGGGCCGAGTGGTGGCCGTAAACAGTGTTACTGAGTGTATTAACTGTGATTGGTGATGGTGTCCATTGATGGACCCGCCCGTCGGACCCCCGCAAAATGATGGAATGAACCAATCAGATTGGCTCGATCATTCCGTCAATCCGCGAGGCACCGACGGGCTGGTCCATCAATATACACCATCACCCTGTAATTAGTAATTAATAAATCAGACTATAACTTCACGAATGTACATGTAATATTAACCATTTAAACCTCAAATGCATATATAGTGGTATTGACAAACAGTGTACATCCAGATGAGCCGGCTCGTAACGAGCTGGCTCACCAGGATCTGCACTGTTTGCCACATATTTTTTGTTTAGCGCCAAAATCTGATAAAAACTGATCATGAACATGAACCACCGGATACGGCATTAAATATAATGCCCTGAAATCGCATATTTTTTCCAGCAACATTGGCGTAGTGAAAATAAAACAAAGTCAACACCCCAGAAAAAAATTGGCGAGGTGAGGTGGGCACACATGTGCTTTTGTTATTTTTCCAGCAGCATTGGCGTAGTGAAAAAAACACACTAAGTCAACACCCCAGAAATAAAATTGGCGAAGGGAGGTGGGAACACCTGTGCTTTTGTTATTTTTTCCAGCAACATTCGGGCTGGAAGAGAAATAAAAACAAAGTCAACACCCCATAAAAAAATTGGCGAGAGGAGGTGCGCATGTGCACACATGAGCTTTTGTTATTTTTTCCAGCAACATTGGGGTTGGAAGTAAACAAAAAAACAGTCACCCCAGAAAAAAAATGTCGAGGGGAGGTTGGCACACCTGTGCTTTTGTTACTTTTTTGCAGCAACATCGGGGTTGGAAGTGAAAAAAAGAAAGTCAACACCCCAGAAAAAAAATGGCGAGGGGAGGTGGGCACACATGTGCTATTGTTATTTTTTCCAGCAACAATGTATATTGGCGTCGAGTGAAAAAAAAACACTAAAGTCAACACCCCAGCATGCGCCGACAGTTCGCCTCAACTTTTTACAGAAATTCAAACATACCGCAAAACGATCGAGTGTAAAAATCATAAAAAAACGGCAAAATCTGAGACAAGGCGGCTGCCTCGTCTGCCTCATCCTGGCTACGGGCCTGACCAGTATTATTTTTATTTAGAAAATGAATGCCTTTAAAATAAATATTCACAAATTTTAAAATTGTAGTTGTCAATGTCAATTAGAATTTTGAATCCCTGTGGTGTTGATCTCTCTACAATGAAACACCCCCTCTTTCATGAAGATAGAATGAAGCTACATACATGTATAATAATAAAAGCAACGTATGTAGATGCTATGGCCAGTTTGAGAAACTGTTACGACCTGGTTAACCAAAACGTGTGACGGACTGACTGACATACGGACGGACGGACGGACGGACAGACGGACGAACGGATCGACGGACGGTCCGAACACTGTGTGCCACCCGTCCCCGGTGGCATAACAAACCCATTTGATATATTGCTCGCAGGTCATATTGATTTTGAGACGATCCCCGCAAATCTGATTTGTACGCAAATTAGGATGATCCGTTACTGCCGGAAGCACGTGCGTTATTATTGACGTCTGTGTTCATTGACATGGTGTGATTTATGAACCAAGCTTCTTTCCAGTTATAGAGGACATAATTATACATCATATTATTCACAGAGTTTGTTTCTTCCAAACTAACTGTTTATACATTTTCAGTGAAATTACTCTGGAGCGACTTACTTTCGCTTTACCAGTAGCCTGTTTCATCAACATTGCAAAGTATACTTTAGTAGCAAAGTATACTTTGAGGGAGAAATTTTCATTTTTTTTTTAAATTTATTAATTTTTATTATACTGAATTTATTACATTATCACAGCCATTTAATGGCTGTGATAATGTAATAAATTCAGTATAATAATTCTGCATACTTTTAATCATGAAATATATGCATTTGTTAGTTCTATATGAAATAATGCATTTCAGGAAAAATAAATGATTACTCCCTCAAAGTATACTTTGCTAGTAAAGTATACTTTGCAATGTTGATGAAATAGGCTACAGGTGTAAACTTCCGGTTACGTCATTGTGTTTCTTGAAGCTTTACGCACGGCAAGGAAACTGCTATATCAAAGTAAACATGTCATTGTGTGGGGGATGGATCACTGTTCCTAACGGTAATATTTTATTTATTATAAATGTACAATATAAAAAAATATTGTGTTAAAAAGTATATACCTATCCGCTATACCCTAAAATCCGCTATACCCTAAAGAACTGTACTCGCAAAATGCGAGTGCTTTCTGAAAAATGCTAGTTAAAATCAAAGCCGCTCGCAAAAAACTGCGAGTGCCAATTTCAAAAAGGAAATCCAAATCTTCAAAGTTCATTCGCGTTTATTTTGTTTTGAACAGCGATCTGGATCATGAAATGCTCTCGTCAAAGTGCCTCGATGATAGGAACATTGGAGGTCGTGAATCAGGACGTTGTTGCCCCGGCTATATATCAATTGCGACATCCCTCTAGTGCGACATTGAAATACTACGTCACAGGTCGTAAATGAGGACGTTTTTGCCTCGGCTATTTATCAATTGCGACATCCCTCTAGGCCACATTGAAATACTACGGCGCATTAATATTATTACAACATCAATAGCGACCGTTTTTTACACAATCTTAACTAATTTCTCACTACTTTAAAGAGGCATACCTACAATTTACGGAAATCAAACGGATGCCTAATTTTGTAATCATTCCACACATACATTACATCTTTAGGTTGTTCCACTTGCTATGTCGCCACAGCTAGCATTGTCCAACAAATTCAATACTACAACATTGTACAAGTGTTCATGAAGAAGGTTCAGCTCTGTAAATAACTAATAAATCCAAACAAACGTTCCATAATGCAAGAAATAATCAATATGCTTTTGCATTTTTGTTATATTATACTTTAGTGATTATTCTGCTAGCATGGAACTTGCTGTAGCTAGGAAATAATAAGCACATGCAGTTGTGGATACAATTTTTCCCACCACACACACGACGGGTAGACTAGGAATGTACATGTTTGATCATGTCTTTTCCAAACTGTGTCAATTATTCACAAATTACTAAAGCTGGCAGTATAATCACATGAAGAAACTGAACAAGTTGATATTGAATATTTGTGTAGGTAACTGTAGATTTTTGAGCTACGTTTTTCCATCGACTACATGAGTGCAACAACCTTCATGTACTCTGAAACCATATACTAGGATACATGTACATGCTTATTGCATAATCCAACTAAACATAGAAATTGCTAGTGAAAATCCAGTTTTGCTAGTAGAAAAAAAATCAACTCGCGAAAAAATGCTAGTGTGTTAAAAAGTTAAATTCGACCCCTGCATTATCACAGCCATGTAATAAATTCAGTATAATAAAAATTTAAAAACAAATTTATCCTTAAATTGAAAATTTCTCCCTCAAAGTATACTTTGCTAGATAAGTATACTTTGCAATTTTGATGAAATTGGCTACTGGTCTTCTAAACTCCAGGCCTCGACAAATCCACTCGTCCACTCGTATTGTCGAGTGAATTTTCGATCTGGACGAGTGGCAATTTGAAGAGACATGGCGGCATAAACATTAAAACAGACAGCAATGTACGAGTTGAAATCCAACCTGGACGAGGGTAAAATTAAGAATTTGTCGAGGCCTGATATCTAGGCCACAAACATCACGTGTGAATGTCAAAAAGGTGATGGTCATGTTAATGTGAGCGCGTCACTTATGTCCACATGTATGAAATGTGCAAATGTTAAAGTAACCCATGTAGTGATATTTAAATTGTGGCACGATGGAGAAACGTAAATCACCATGTACGTACGGACGTGTGGAACTTCACAGCAATATGCCCCTTGCACTGCTATAGCATTGGGGGCATAAATAGAGATTATTGTCGTTCAAAAGTCTGTAAACATATTGTGACTTGTGAAATGAGAAAGCATATGGATACAGGGAGAACGAGTCATTAAATCAGCTCAGTCTCGGCCAATCAGAGAGCCTGATTTTGAGTATTAATTGAGAGAACATACTCTAAATATATGGCTGTGACTGGAGAAATGGGGCTTATGGAATTTGCAACCAGTGTAGCTCCTGATCAAATAGCACGCTCCTGTAGCCTGATATACATGTATACATACAGGTAATGCTTGTTAAAAGTTTGATGGAATGATGAACAGTGCAGATCCTGATCAGACTGCAGATGCACCGGCTCATCTGGATCTACACTGGTCACAAAACCCATAAGAGAATCTCCTCCAGTCATTGATTTTCAATTCTGAATTTGTGAACCGTTAATTCTATGCAGGGATTCCGCTGGGGGAAAAAAAAATCGCCACTTCAAAAAAAATAAAACAATTGGCGAAAAACAATTACAATTTTCGGAAAAAAATAAAATAATAATTTGAAAGTGGCGATCGCCAGCGGAATCCCTGATTCTATGTACATGTATGTTTTGATAACCATATATGTTATGTAGTACATGTACATAATTATGTACAGTGTATGTACATGTACTACATAACATATATGTTTTGATAAACTACAACAGAATTAACGGCTCAGAAATTCAGAATTGAAAATAAAGATCAAGAATATTTCTGTGTTTCCTACACACAGGGCTCCAGATAAGTTTTGTATCTAAAGAGTACTCATTGCGTATTTTACTTTTACAAACATAATATTGATTTGCTTAATATTAAATGGCAAAGAAATGATAAAAAATTAAAACAAATTTAAAATTTAACTTATTTGACCTGCAAAAAATGCTTTTTACAGCTCAACTAAGTAAATTTTCAACTTTATTACTGATTTTCACTACTGAATTTGAAAATCAATGCGCATTTTCACATTGCTGTGAATATTTTGTACTCCCACTTTTGATAATCAACGCGTACTCTACTAAAATATGTGCATAAAATACGCCAATACGCATCTTATCTGGAGCTCTGTACACACGTAGTACCTGGATTATTTGTTTTGTTGAGGAAGATTGCTGCTGGTTTGAAGTGTTTCACGGTGAGGGAGACGATATCTCCAGCCGTGCGGAGAGTTTCGATAACCATGTCATGGGTCATCGACTCGATGTTCTGGCCGTTTACCTGCAATATACACAGAGAATCTTACGAGTGATGGTTTAATATGATATTTATTAAACGAGTTTACTGATTTCATAAGAAACGAGGCTTTGCCTCGTTTCTTATGAAATTAGTCAACGAGTTTAATGAATCTGATATTTAATCAACACAAATGTTAGATTATTATATTGCATAAGCACAGCACAATACGTGAAAGCTGTAAGGACCACCTAGCGTGTGTTCTGTACCGACCTCATTTGCATATTTATTACACTAGTGTATTATGATTTTTTATTACACTTACGAACATTTTAGTTGTACGAAGTTTAGTGAAACGGCCCCCAGGTTTCTTCTAGATTTCATGGTTCTTTTTCCCACGATCCAATGGTAAAAGTGAATTTTGTGATAATTTTTATATATTTTTCCCTGATGATAAAAAACTGAGTGCAGTTCTTTTTCTGATGTGGAAGTATTTGAGAACCAAAACACTTATTTTTTATGGCCTTAAATTTATGGCCCGCTATTTCAATTGTACTGACGATTGGAAATTACATCATTTTTTGTAATAATATACAAGTTCAATAGGTATAGATATACCGGTAGTAGAGCAGCTACATGTCATAAAGAGGCCTGGTTAAGGATTAGGGTCAACCGGAATAACAACATAGGTTGTCATATATCAAAATGTTCGTCTTGGCGTCAGGAATCAGAAAACCAATGATGCAGTTGCGGCATTTTTGTGCGGGCTGAGATTTTTTGGGTTAAAACACTGATTTTTGTAAAAAAAAAAAGTGGAAAACTGGAATCCTCCAATTTAGAGAAAACGGTAACAAATGTAATGCACACAAGGTCTTTATAGATAGAAATGATACTGCATATTATTATCAAACCATTATTTGACATGAAAAACATAAACATCGGCTGATCGTTCCAAGACGGTTACTTTTTTTCACATTTTTCGCCCAATATTAAGAATTTTCGAACATATAATGATGCGACAAAGCAAATATAACACGTAATTGCGACGTGAAGTATGGCTAATTTTACACTGTGTTTATCTGTATTCATTTATCTGTATTCATATTTCGATCATCCATCTTCTGATAGTATCATATTTCTCACAGTACTTTAAGTCCTTTATGGCATATCAGTATTTTTAATATAGCAGAAATTGCAAACAGCGATAATTGTGCATGTATTCACGTTTCGTAAACAATTATATTAGTACATCTATGGTGTTGCACATTTCTATGGATTGTTACGGAATCATTGGATGTATTTGGAAATACACACCTATCTGTATGATCACATTAATTAACTTTAATATGATAATTTGCAACATACATATTATAATTATGATATCATTCTAATCCAACCGTTCCATTGTGGTGCACATTTCCACCTTCGTTATAACTATATGTTGGAGTTGTGAATATATATGTACTGAATGGGCAGCTAACTTGATAAACACAGAGTGCACCAATACACCTACCGTATTTACAGTAAATAGTGGGACACCTGCAAATAAATTCACTGTTGCCAATTAAAAAATTTCCTGTGTCTTTTTATTTGCGGTAAATACTGAACTTCAAATAATGCCTCATATCGTTAAGTAACGACTCGAATTTCAACCTGATAAACAGAAGTTGCATCAATACACGTCAGCAAATAATTAAATTGGTGACAATGTTATTATTTAACAGTGTACCAATAATTACTGTAAAAACGGAACTCAAATATACTACCTCATCTTATTAAGAGTTAGCTTACACTAAATATGTCATGACTTATTGTACATAAATGAAACGGTTGCTGAATATCATTGTCCTACTCAGTGAAAATTAAATGTCACATGTATGTCAGTCACTGTCCACTTCGTCAAGTCGTAAAGTCTCCACCACTTCCACCGTCAATGGGTTTGAGCACACATTCTCCCCCAAACACTCCATTGATGCTTCACATGTACAAGCCACTGTACAAGTCTGCTCATTCAAGTGGCATGAACACTCTTCCGCACACCAGTTGGCACAGTCACATACCAGATTGTTCAATAATTCAGGTGCCGCTTGTGACTGACTCATTAGTTTCGGCTGGAGCGCACCTGTTTCTGATACTATTTCATACCCGAACAAGACAGGGTCGGCCATAACTGAATCCGGAATGTTAGCTTTGCGCCAAATCATCAGCTGATACAAACACCGCAGCACATGACAAACTGTTTTCAGTAGGCGGCTTTCTCACATCGCAATTTGTTCAGAGATACACACCCTTTCTTTCCATACATCTCCCCAACAAACCTCATGCACGGAGTCAACTGTGTGCTGGACAGTTCCTCTGTTGTTCCCAATGTTGCCAATACACCATAGTCGGAAGCTTTCTGACTCATAATGCGAAATGCAGATTTCTTTCCATGACCAAAGAAGGAACTTGTAGTGTCGCATCCTGTCAGACAATACATCGGAAGAAGTAGGATCCTTTGGGGTGGACTCATGTTGTCATATATCTCGTGTACTGGTATGTACCGTACCAAACTTGCATATTTGTCGGTCCGACCTGTCAACATGAAGATGCTACTTGCGACTATCTGCAGCCGGTGGTGAACCAGGAGTACAAGTACATCTGTGTCTGGACTCGATATAACAATCGTTTTCGCATCTCTCCGGGCAGCCTCAACGTTGTGTAGGACTATTCTTGTGTCGGTTTCCTCTTGGGTCGTCTCTAAATCTGGGATTACAGTCACACACGACTTTGTGACTTCAATCATCTTGTCTTCTTGGCCGCCGCTGATCATCAAGACCTGATCATCATCAAGCAGCATTCCGTTGTTGCACATGTGTGTCGTGTAGAACTGTGCAAGGCTCGATTTATTCCTGCAGTTACTGAGGAATTGCTTCCAGTTCGGTGGGATTCGAATATCGGGTCTTACTTGAATGGCACTTCCATGGACACCAGCTGTACGTTTCTCTCGTGTTTGATCCTTGATGCTACTGTCAGGATACTTGTCGAACACAACATGTATTTGCTGGACTGAGTGACCACTGTTGCACAACTTGCTTCGGCATGCATAAAATGTAGTTGAAGAAGCTGTTTGCCATTGCTTCAAATGTCACCACTGCAACGTGCTGGGTAGGCTCAATCATCATCTGGATGCAGGCATGTCCATCAAATACTTGGCGTCCACAATTCAGCCAGGAATGTGATCTTTTCCGACGTGGCCATTCCCTCGAGGCACGGCATTAGATGCGATTTGGCCGATGATACCATCTTGCCATCTTCAGTGAACATGCTTAACGGAACATGTGCATTTTCATACGACAAAACTCTTGCTAATGGAACCCGTTTCTTTGCGTTAACAGCCAGTAGACGAAGGTACATGACTTCACCATCTATTGTCACATTCTTTTTCTTTACTTTCACTGACTTTTTCATTTCAGACATTGTTTTCAAGGCAGATCGAGGCAAGGCATCATACAGACTTTTCCGGTCGTGGTCCTCGCCAGGTACCGGATCCACAAGTCTCTCCTCTACAAACTTTTCAGCATCGCGGTTCCCTTGTCAATCGCAGCTACCAGGCTCTCCTCAATACCCGCGGGAGTAATGGCACCGGTGGCAATATTCACCAAGCGCTCGGGGGCATCAATTACATCGAATGGGTCTATGAATGATGAGTCGAACATCTCACACATCTTTTTAACATCGGCACTCCACCTCTTCTCAGCAGGTGTCTCCTTGCTTTCCCGTTCGACTCCTTTGGCTGTTGAAGCAACGTTCTCTCTGAATTTCATCGCATATTGTGACGCAATGGGTCTTGCCAGAAACCATCTGTCAGACCTATGATGTCGCCGGTTCCTTTCAGAGCCTTGTTTTCTGTTGCCTCTATGGTTTAGTCCAGCCATACTGAGTTGAACCGTCCCGAGGTAAGTTTGGCTACGAAGTGCCCGTCTTGAAATTGCGTGACAACATCAACTCAACATCTTATAAATCACAAATTGGCAATTTGATATATTATGACCCAGATTAATGACCCAGATTAACACACGGGAATAAATAAAATATACTAACAGCGTATCGTGCTGTTTATATGTTTTCCTTAAATTTGGTTGAAAATATGTAAAAATGGGAACCGTCTTGGAACGGTCACATGGTATTTAAGTATTTTATTTACAATAAAGCTTTAATGTTACTTTACAGCATTATTTGCAGCCATATATATACCGTTTGTATTCTATTTTATGAGTATACACTCTAAAATGGACGATTCCAGTTTTCCACATTTTCTTTACAAAAATGGGTGATTTAACCCAAAAAATCTCAGCCCGCACAAAAATGCGGCAACTGCATCATTGGTTTCCTGGTTCCTATATGATAACAAATGTTGTTATTCCCTTCCAAAATTTACATCTTCCAGCTGCTCTACTAATAGTCTTATAGATTATCAAACTTTGAAAATCATGATTAACTTCCCGTAGAACATCTTGCAGGACATCTGTGGTATTAGAATTGGCGGATTTTGTCGGTTTGACGTGAAACTGACAAAAGCCGCCAATTCTAATGTCCATGAAGCCCCAGAAGCGGCTCAAATGAAAGTTACTCGTAATTTCCAGTAGCCGATTTCCCCAAAATTGCTAAGCATACTTATCTAGCTAAGGGCTGTTCCAGTTAAACATACACGGCACCCGGGGACGGCAGAAAAAAGAAAATACATGCCAGGGTGTCTGTGCCTAAAAATTGCATCTATGGGTGGGTGAGATCCAACTAAAATCACATCTATGGGTGGGTGGGGTGGGGGTTCTCACACTAAAATCACATCTATGGGTGATTTGTAGCATGCCTTCTGGTATTAAACGTCGTCATTCTTTCAAATCGCTATTCGCTATCGAAATCGAGATGCCGCATTAAATTGTGCAAAAAAAATCACGGAAATGCGTCGTTTTTTCCGGGAGGAGTGAAATATCAGCGCAGGGATCTCGCATACAACAACAACAACAACAACAATAAAATGGCGAGCCTGGCTTCAATGAACACCGAACAACTGATTGCCTGGCTCGGCAACGAGCAGAATGAATTAGTGTGCAACATATTGGGTAAATCAGCAGCGGCTTGCCTATAACAGTGTTTAGTATTTTGGGAATGGGGCCCGTGAGTTTTAAAATTGGGAAAACTGCGTCGTATGGTCGATATACCGGTATTCGGCATGCCCCTATATTCGGCAGGCTTTGGTTATAATCTGAATAATGTCTCCCGCGAAATTTTTCTTTGTGTGTACGATCAGCAGAGTATGCGAAATACGTCGGTTTTCCGACAGGTAAAATGAAATATGGGAAAATAACCTAAAGTGCTTGTAAAAGTATAAACTTTCTTTGATATTTTTTTAATTTTTTATTTTCTTGGTCGGTTTTCGTGTGTCCTAAAATTTCATTCGGGCTGGCAAAAATATTGTGTTCACCAGGACCTGTAAAGTTTGAGTCTCTTTTGCATACTCTGCCGCGGATCAGGGAAGATATTTTGCATCCACCCCCCCCCCCCCTTTGTATAAAGTTAAATGCCCACTCTCCGCCCCCATCTACATGAAATGGTAACCTAAATTGATAAATGCCTCTGGCTTAGGGGACACTCTGCCAAAAATTCCAGAGACGGCAAAAACTCGTCTATTTTACGCCAACCCCCTCCCCCACCCTCTTCTAGTTCTATAAAGAAGTTAAATTCCCAGTCCCCGCCCCATCCACATGAAATGATAATCTAAATTGATAAATGCCTCGGGGTCGGGGGACATTCTGTCATTACGCACCACTCATATGCATGTGAACTGATTTTTGGATTTCATCAACAACGGAGACTCGTAAATCACTATAATTAAATCACATCTATGGGTGGTTGTTTTCACAACCAATTAAATCACATCTATGGGTCGGTGTTTTCAAGGTAAAGGCACATCTATGGGTGGGTGCCAAAGCTACTAATTCGCATCTATGGTAGGCTACCCAAATCTAAAAGTGGTGTCCCCCCCTCCCATGTATGTTTTACTGGAACAGCCCTAAATATACTTTGAGGGGGCAATCATTTATTTTCCCGAAATGCAATTTATTCATATATAACTAACGACTGCATATATTTAATGATTAACAGTATAGACATATTATACTGAATTTATTACATTATCACAGCCAAAATGGCTGTGATAATGTAATAAATGCAGTATACGGTAATAAAAATAAATTATTTATTATTAAATTGAAAATTTCTCGCTCAAAGTGTACTTAGCTAGGTAAGTTTTGTTTGTTTTGTTTGTTTGTTGGGGTTTAACGGCCTATCAACAGCTACGGTCATTTAAGGCCGGGTCAATGGGTTTAGTACTAATCCCATATATTACCAGTACAAGTATAAGTACATGTACAAATGGGAGGAAAACCCCAAAATCATAACTGAATATTTACAATAACAAAACTATATATTCAGTCCTGAAATCAGAATAATCCTGATCTGATGCCAGGTCCTTGCCACACCAGAATCATTTGGCCCCTCCCAAAAGCAGTAGGATCAGTAATAATCTTACTACTTTTACAATGGAGCTAGGTAAGTATACTTTGCAATTTTGATGAAATCGGCTACAGGTTTGGTCCCCGATTTATAACACTAATTTAGAATGCAATAAAAACAAAACAATTTCAAAATGCTACCTCAATAATGGCGTCCCCGATAAATAGATGTTCTGATTTCGCCGCGGCCTGTCCTGGGATTATCCGCGAGACAAGGGCGGGTAACTTGTGCTCGGACCCGCCCTTGATACTGAGTCCCAGCCCGCCCTCATCTTCCCGGTACACGTCCACAGTCCGCACCTGAACATGGATCGTCGATTCATCGAATAATGTACACGCCATGACAAAATTGTTAAGTGAAAGGGTTTATTTAATGGCGTTTAACGAACTGTCAACAGTGAGTCATATTAGGCCAGTTCAACAGTGTCAAGTCCCATATGTCACCTGTTGAAGTTTAAACCCTTTCATTTTAGAAAAATCCCAAAATGAAAGGGTTTAATGTCGCAGCAACAGCTAAGGTTATATATCCAAGGAAGGAAACATAAAATATAGGCCATTTACCCGAGCGTCCGAGCGTTAAGGTTTCGAGATGCACAAAGTATGTGTTTGTTTATTAGTGTTTAACGGCCTATCAACAGCTAAGGTCATGTAAGGCCAGGCAAACGGGTTCAATCCCATTTTAACCTGCTGCATTGGGGGGAAAATCCCAAAATCAGAACGGAATATTTACATCGAGAACAAAGTATGTGACCTTGACCCTGGGCTTAGAAGGGGCGGCACAGACGTGGATTTGCCACAGCGCAGTAGAGGACCCTTGGAGCAATGCGTGTGTGAAATATGAAGCAAATCCAAGCAAGGATGTGGAAATTGGATGTGGGTGTAATGATGCATCATCCCTAGACAAACATTGATGTGAAATATTATCAAAGTCTGGCAAGGGGTTAAAGAGATATTGTGAAAAAACAATAACTTTTAACGCATTTGCCTTACAAAAAAGACGGACGACGACGACGGAAAAAGCGCCGACTATAGTCGCGCCTCTGCTAAAGCAGGAATTTCCCACTATTATAACATTGAGAAACTACAATTTAACTTATCCCATACGCTAGCAGAGCTCCAGATAAGGTGCGTATTGGCTTATTTTACGCAATTATTTTAGCTGAATACGCATTGATTATCAAAAGTGGGAGTACAAAATATGTACAGCAATGTGAAAATACACATTGATTTTCAAATTGAGTAGTGAAAATACTGTCATAAAGTTGAAAATTCACTTCGTTGAGCTGCAAAAAGCAAACAGTGTTTGCTTTTTGCAGCTCAAATAAGTGAATGTTTAAATTTGTTACATTTTTTTTATCATTTGTTCCCTATTTAGTAAGGAAGAAAATCAATAATCCATTTGTAAAAGTAAAATACGCAATGATTTTGAAATCAGGGGGTATAGTACGCTTTAGACACAAAGCTTATCTGGAGCACTGGGTTAGATATGATCGTACCGTGTCCAGTATTGACTCATTGCCGTTGTCCTCTGCATCTGGGTGTTGATGTACGTACTCCTCCTTCAGCAGAATGAACACCTCAGCGGTCAGCTGCAACTGGAGTCTCTCCGGGGCAGATTTACCATCACTGAGACTTGCATAGCCAATCTTAGCCTGCAATTAGGGAACATATGTATCGTACAACTTGTTGACGATGCCGCCGCCACCGGAATTGTGATCGCTATGTCTCACTTTACACTATCATGGGTAAGACAAAAACCAGGCTATATTGGTCCCTGTGTTGGTCAGGAAAGATCTTCGAACATATCTCCAACATGACTACGGATCCGCCAGCACCTATAACACCACCTAGCTACTGTTCTCTGAACGTTCTCAACTTAACTAGATTTGTCAGTAAGCGAGGTTTACTGCATGGTAGTAGAGCCTTACAGGAATGCATGTGTGAAATATTAAGCATTTCAGATGAAGGAAATAGAAGTTACAACATATTTCTCTGATGTTAAGTTTAGTGACGGACGGACAGTCGACTGGACAGACAACCTGACTCCAGTATACACCCCGCCCCCACAACTCGTTGCGGGGGGGTATAAAAATGTTAATACGCTAGACTAGTCACTATATCACGCTAGAGTAGTCACTATATCATACCTACTGCTATATAAAAATACAGTACATATAGATGTAAAGTCCATAATGGCTAAGTCTACAGCTATGAAACGACTAGTAAGGGCGGTGATGAATAACCCAAAAGGATACTATGGTAAAAGGATGGGTGGGATTAAAGAATTTAACAAATATACATTTGATTTATCCCCAACAAATTCCAACTCCCACATTTGTATACAAGACAGAGTCGTCAGCAATGAGGCGAACAGATGGGTCGATATTGATGGTAAGTTCATGATAATGACATGGGGGGGGGGGATTGCAACCCCCGAACACCCCCCTCCAGATCTGCCCCTGAATCACCACTCAGTTTAATGATTACTAAAAATTACTAGGATCAGTTTTGTGTGTACCGCAACTATGTTAAGCTGACCATTGTGGCATTGTCACATGATTGTCACCGTGTCATTTGTTTGCCAATATTGGCAATTGTCAGTGATAATCTAAATCTGATATACACTGTAGCTCCATTATAACGCGGTCGCGTATAGCGCGATCTCCATTATAACGCGGGTCTCTCGTGGATCCCAATTTTTTTTTTAAAAATCGAGAGAAAAAAATAAATAAATAAATCGTCGGACGTCGTAGTCATCGTGTAATTAGTTGATTCGAGATTTCTGTAAGTTTATTCAAACAACGAAGTTCAAAGTCCATGAAAGGATTATTATTAGTATGTTAGCAAATGTAATACCTTTAATCAGGTAATCATGTTAATAGGCATATTTATTAATCAATTCAATCCCAATTGACATGTATTCGCGAAGTAATGGTCGTATCAAAGGAGCATGCCGACCAATGTAACGCCTGATCAGAAGCTACACTGGTCACAAATCCCATGAGCATCATTTCTCCAGTCACGTAAATGTACCGCTTTTTGTCACCAAGTAATGTCAATGTATCTGTGTTAACACATAATTGTCGCTAATAAATGGTTGCGTGTTCGGCCTTTCTTTTTCTTTACACCCAGGTGTAATATTTAGCGTTCTATAAATAGACTGGTGTTTCAGCATTATCTGGGTATGGATCACGTGGTCTATTGTTTACACTGAAGCCCAAGGCAATCTCGCTTAAATCGTAAATTTCATTCATCAATATGACTTGCAGCGTAAACAATAGCTCACGTGACCCCACATCCTGAGATTATGCACGTATCAACCGCATGAATAGGCAGGACACGTGACCATAGGCATTATTTATTATCAATTAATCCGTTTAAGCGTCTGTTGATCGCGAGTAGCATACATTGTAATACGCGTCTGTCTATCGCGAGCACTATACAACGTAATAAGCATGATTTTATAAATAACTCAGATGTTTAATACATTAATACATACAAGTTTGTATGTCATAGGCATTATTAATAATTACTTTAACTTCTGTTCAAATGACATGATTTTATATGGGTCCGTTGCTAATGAGTAATGGAATTCCCGCAATAGTTGGTAACCGAAATTCGAATGATACCAGTAACCCGTGCAGTACCAGTACCCGTGCATGTTTGAAATCTTGGACCCCGACCACCGCGTTATAATGGAGCTGCAGTGTATTATCATATATTATTTATAGGATCAGTTTTTAAGTAGGAGCACACAATTACCTGTCTAGATCCTATGAACATTATCGGACTGGCTCCTTAGTGCATGCCAGGATAGCCTGCGACATTACAAATAGATGAGCGTCATCCGGGCCTGTCACTTTATGTCCCACCACCATTACCGAAGCTAGATTCACCAACGAGATACAGAATCCCATCACATCCACTCGGATTGACTGGTATTATCAGAAGCCACACTGCTCGCAGTGCCAATCGTAGACTCTTACCTTGTTCAGATATCGAACTATCTACCGTCCGCAGGATGGCTTTGGATAATAAGTCGTCACGAGTGGAAGTGATTGGTGATTCCAAGAGGAGTCATTGGGGTAGGCCCGTTAACATACACTATCACCACCGATCACAATCTGTATCTGATAACACGGTAACTGGTACAAGACGACTACTGGGAATAAGTTTCATAAGATGTAGCTATTGAAAACGAAATAACATTCAACGTATGGAAACGTTACCTCATTCATCGATGCCATATTAATTTAAACACAACATGACATTAAGTAAATTTACAAGTGTTGAGGTAGTAATGGAGATTATTGGACAAAATATATTTTATTTTATTTTTGACAATACTCTTCAGATGAAGTCTCAAAATGTTTACTTCCTGCATAAAATGTGCTTAAACAGCGTAATGAGAGAATAGACGATCGCCAGGGAGAGGTTTGGAGATGATCAGAAGATCACCCGAATGCCACTGTGAGAAAGCTATTGACGAAGTTTGGTCATGATCCGACTATAGAGATATTCAACATTTAAACGAACTTCCAAAATGGATGACACCAATATAGCTGACACAGCCCAAACAAAAGCTGACATGTTGAATGAACAATTTACATCTGTTTTTACAAAAGAAAACTTATCAAACATCCCCAACATGGGATCTTCTCCATTTTAGTCTATGTCGACTATTATCGTCACACTTAAAGGCGTCATTAACAGTATCAACCGCTTGAACGAGAAGAAAGCAACTGGTCCAGATAAGATACCAATCATTATATTCAAGAGGAACGGTGATGTCGTTGCATCCATACTACAACATATATTTCAACTTTCATTGAACACTGGTGTCGTTCCAATGGACTGGAGAACAGCCAACGTTGTGCCTATTTTCAAAAAAGGTGACTGTTCAAAACCGGCTAATTATCGTCCTGTTTCCTTGACTGCCGTCGCATCTAAAATGCTTGAACATATCGTTGTCTCGCAAGTAATGTCACACTTGGACTCTCAGAATATACTGCATGATAACCAACATGGATTTCGCCAAAAACGTTCATGTGAATCGCAACTGCTTCTCACTACGGACGATCTCTCTAAGCACATTGATACTGGTAACCAGGTCGACATAGCTAGTTTAGACTTCTCTAAGGCTTTTGTTAAAGTCTCGCATCAACGTCTATCTTCCAAACTCGATTTTTACAGAATACGTAATAACACTAGACAGTGGATTGACTCGTTCTTATCAGGTCGGAGCCAGAAAGTCGTGGTTCAGGATGCGACTTCCGCTTCTTCACAAGTCACGTCTGGGGACCCTGTTTATTTCTACTGTACATCAATGACATAGCCAACAGTATTTCCTCAACAGTCCGTCTTTTCGCTGACGACTGTGTATTATATCGTCCAATTATCACTCCCGAAGATCAACGGTTACTGCAGGATGACCTGAATCGCTTAGTAGAGTGGAGTAACTCGTGGCAGATGGAATTTAATGTTAAAAAATGTGCCATTATGAACTTTTCAAACTCTTCAAATAAAAAAATGTTTAACTATACTATGAACGGAGAATCTCTTGATGTCGTAAAACATCATTCATACCTTGGCGTTGAATTAAGCGACAATTTGAAATATAACACGCACATCGATAAAATTACAAGCAAAGCTTCACAGACGTTGGGATTCATTAAGAGAAACTTGAAAGTTTACCCACTAGCGGTAAAAGAAAGAGCTTATCAAACACTCGTACGCCCTAAACTGGAATAGTCATCACCAATTTGGAACCCCCAGCAACAAACACAGATAAAGCAAATCGAACAAGTTCAACGAAACGCTGCAAGATTTCTCGCCAGTAAACCTTTCAATCCTCATAAACCGGATAGTGTCTCATCTATTATTACATCTCTCCAATGGCCATCCTTACAACAACGTCGCCAACGTTATGAAGTTGTCCTACTCTACCGCGTGGTTCATGGACTTGTTGCAGTACCTGATACCTACCTACCTACACCAGCATTGGTTAGGTCTACACGCAACAGTAACAATCACAAGTTTCTGCAACCTCACTGCCGTGTGAACGTCTACCTACATTCCTTTTTCCCACGAACTGTACCATTCTGGAATGCTTTGCCCTCTACTGTCGTATCAGCGCCGAGCCTGGACGCATTCAAGTTATCCGCCCAGTCGCTCCCAGAGTTCCACGCCTAGAAATTCTGACCATGTACAGTGTACATATATGTTGGCACCAGCCTTTTAACCACGTTGAAGCACTTCACACTCTGCCGTGCACAGTTTTAATCCCTCTCCAGTAGATGTCCGACGAGGCGTTGGAGAGTATTTCATTGAAGTTGAAGTTGAAATGTCAAGGTCACCATTTGCATGGTCACCCGAATGAACCTGGTAGACATCCATAAATGACAAAAAACTATTTATGAAGTTTTGTAAGGATCCGACTAATGGAGCAAGATATATTCAACATTTGGACGTACGTACATCCAACATTTTTGACACCAATGCCAAGGTCACCATGGTCACCCGCATATCACTGCTTGAATAGCCATCAATGTGAGTAGGCTATTTATGAAGTTTGGTAAGGATCCGACTAACGGATCAGGACGTATTCAACATTTGGAGGTATGTAAACAAAATATTGACAGAATGGTTAAGGTCACCAAGATGAAGGTCAATGTCACCCGAATGACAGTGGGTGGATAGCTATCAATGTGAGAATTGATTAAATTTGGCAAGGATCCGACGAACGGATCAGAAGGTATTCAATATTTGGACGTACGTTCAAAATGATTGACCCAACGGTTAAGATCCACAAGGTGAAGGTCAATGTCACCCGAATAAAACAGGATGGCCATGGGTAGCCATCGATGTGAAAAAAAAGATATTATAAAATCCGACTAACGAATCAGGAGTTATTCAACATTTGGACCTACATCCAAAATTATTGACAAAAATGTTAAGGTCACCAAGGTGGAGGTCAATGTCACCCGATGACACTTGGTTGATAGCTATCAATGTGAGGAAGCTATTGATGAAGTTTGTTAATGATCCGACTAACGAATCGAGAGATATGCGAAATATTGGCCCAACTTGTTGACGACGACGATACCGACGCCCGAATTGTGATCGCTATGTCTCAGTGTCCACTGTTATGGGTGAGACAAAACTGAACCCAACTGTTATGAGATAATGTTACTGTGACAGTAATTAAAGAGGCATAACTACTATAGGATTCCGCATAAGATGTAACAACAATGATAGAAATGAAAAGGGTGGACGGGAATCAACCATCAAGCAATGGCAATACCGATGGAATATTGAAGACACATGTCGGATTCTACACCAGTATCGACATACAGTATGTGGGAAAGGCCTTAGGGCTTTCAGATATTCCAGATGGAAAAAAAGATAGAATTTTTTGTTTTCTTATAAGCAAGTTGATAATGGTATATTGTTAGTTGAATAAATATATGCACATATTGGACTTGTCTAAGGAGTCATACTCTGAATGGAGGATATAGAATATTTTCAACATTATTAGACTGAATGTGCAAGGTATCATTTACAAAGAGAGCAACTATGAGTGAATTTGCTTTGGCGATGTGGCGTCACAGAATGGACATTAGACAGACTACTGAGTGTAGAAAGAATGTAATAATGTTCGGCATGTTATCCTCGAGTTCCGGGAACTAGCCAAGTTTATTGCAGGAACTTCAGACTTTCTTTTGCTTGATGCTATTGTATTTTGCTGACAGACTACCACTACATTGATTTTCTGATTATAACCTACTATGTGCACATGTGTATATGTGGATAATTGTGAAGCAACCAATCCA
Organism: Conchocele bisecta; assembly: GCA_029237695.1. Classification (NCBI taxonomy): domain Eukaryota; kingdom Metazoa; phylum Mollusca; class Bivalvia; order Lucinida; family Thyasiridae; genus Conchocele; species Conchocele bisecta. The sequence continues at coordinate 9,798,457 of CM055266.1, read as the reverse complement.
GTAAATTAGTAATTGGAATGAATATCTGGACTTGCATTACGAAACAAAAGATATATCATATATTTCCCAAGTGACAGTGAGACAATATGAAGAAATGTATACTTATGATATTTATTAAGTGTTGAATTGTGTGAACACATCCATATTATATAGAACTTCAGAACATTTGGATATTCGTCATAGCAGTATAATATCTCGGGCATATTAAGACAGTGAGAAAATGTACTATAATTTGTGCAAAGAAAGTTATTTGGATCAGCTGTATAATTATGTGTAATAACATAAAACATTGATATCGAAGTTAGCTTATTGAATACATTAATTAAATAACTTGTGTAATGCATTAGTACTGTATAGTGACAATAATGTGAAATGCTTCATTTATGTGACTGTGACATTGGAGAAGTCTCTGTACTACATAAATGTATGTTAAATAATGTGACATTTGTTAATTTTAAAATATATATGCACCCCATGTTATAATACAATACAAGTAAGTTATCTAATTGGTGAATATTTATGAGAAGCGTGATGAAATATTATACTACAAGTGTGTCTACTTCGGCCTGAATGCTTACAAAATTGAAGACCATTATAGTCCGGGCAGTATTTATTGCGGCCAGTGTATACCCTGATCAGACAGACAAGTCACAATAACAGATTGAATTAACCCAACAATTTGTACAATAAGGTTTATTGACATTGTCAAGAAACAATAATTTGAATATATACCCTTTTAGTCATCTAGAATATTCCGTAATATTATATGATGTTCTAGCTTGTTCTCAAATATTCAGGATAATGTATTTATGTTTTAGAATGTTCTACTAGAAATTACCATATTACTCGTGAATATTCTTCTGTGATCTGTGGTTTACCAGGTATTTCACAATAACTTTCGAAAATTTCAAATTTAAGTAAATATAGAAATATCACTACTGTCTGTTCCAAGTTTTTCTGCCGAAGAACTTTTGGCTATTAAACACACTAAATCTAAAAACTATTTAAATGTAAGTACGATTTTCCTATGGGAATTTAACATGGGGAAAAAGAAGAGGAAGCAGTGAGGGAGGAATTAAAAAACGGGGGGGGGGGGGTGGTGGAAATTGACTCCGAAACCTGTCTAGATAGCTTGGAAATGATGTAACTAAGAAAACAAAATTTATATTTTGAAAATCGGTCCACAAATAAAAAAAAAACATTTATGTGTTAGCCCCCGTGTTAAATTCCCATACGAAAATTATTTTTTGGCTATAAAATCAATATTTGGTGAAATTTCATCAAATAAAAAAATGTGGAGGGTTACTTTTTTGTTATTAATGAAAAACTACTTACATTTAAATACCTTTTAGATTTAATATGTTTATATAATAGCCAAAAGTTCGACGGCAGCAAAACGTGGAACAAACAGTAATTACATTCAACTACTTATAGCTCATTCACATTACAGGTATATAATTAGATTTGTCAATAACTAAAAGTAGAGGTACATTATTAAAACAATATTCATGCATGTTAATGAATACATTGAAACCGTACAAATATGCATGTCATGAAGCTGAATATACGGTTGTACACGGGTACCATATGTGAGTCGAAACGGTGCACGGGTCTCAAAATGGCGGCGCCCACGTGCAGCAACAACACGAGGTAGGTATATTTTGTTTTTATTTTCACACGTGCAATCTGCTTTGAGGGCAAATACATTTAGGCGAGAGGGTGGCGGTATGTGTCCCAGATAAATGGTTTATAACGTCCTAGCTAAGGCATTAATTATTAAAACGTTATTAAAGGTACAATGGACGCCGGTGTGTAAACAAACAGGTTTCTGTGACATTTCCGACATAGTTATAGCCATTTTTTATAAATAATACGAGTTATATTACTTATTGCATGACAGAGTGTCAACAAAATTAAATATGCATTATTTGACATCCTTTTCGGGAACATAATGTCACAATCCAAAAGACACAAACGGTTTCTTGCACTGGCATATGCGAATCTTAATGTAAATATGACACCATTTTAAAATATTAATTGAAAGTCGCACTTAGGGACCACCAAGGATTGTGAAAGCACTCGGAAGATGCATGTGGATTTTTTTTTCTGAACCCTTTAAGCAGAGAGTAACTACATTTGTGAAATAAGTTTAGATTTGCTACAAAATATAGCTATAATACTGAAAACAAAATTAGTGCTGTGAATGCTACACTTTCTGCAATTGCAATAACTAATTTAATTGTATTAAGTTCTGAAATGGACTTTTCTTCCTAAATGTAAATGGTCATTTCATACACACAAAACGAACTATATATGTTTCATAAATTGTCCTGACTGGTACATGTATAATGCAACTGTATTGTCCGGTTATTTCCCATGATTATCATTATTTGTGATTTTATATCATGAATATAACGTAAACTTGTTTTGTTATCCATTAACATGATGCTTTCGGCTGAAGTATTGAGAAAAAGCACATGTTGCATATTTAAGACATCGTCTGAGACACGATGTACTTACCAACTTCATTTTAATGGATAACAAAACAAGTTACATTGTTTGCGACAAATGCATCGTGCAATGTCAGTGAATATATTGATGTATTGTACACAATGAAATAATGATGTTCATTTTAACAATTATCCGCAAATACTACAAAAATAAACGGAGAAATATATATTCCAAGTAGATCAAAGAGCTAACAAAACACAAAACCGTAAACAGTTATCATAGATAATTGCGGTACGGGTTATGTGGTGCTTGCATACCTCAGCGCCGCACAGAGCGCCCTCCACAACAAACGCAAAACAACATTCAGTGATTCAAAAAGTAGGATAAAATCTCTCAGACACACACGAAGTAGCCACCATATAGTATTCCAAACATCACAAACAACAGTTGACTATTATAACTTTTCAATTTTCCCACAGAAACATCACTGTTTGGAACACATTACCTTCCCATGTGGTCAGCGCTAACTCGCATGAGGACTTCCAGTCAGGGCTGGCCACATGGCTGAAACCCTAAATCCCCAAATACATGATTTTAACTTCACCACTCTAAACAACACTTTTAAACTTCACTATCTGTGTACATATAGGTCTTGTTAGTTTATAACACTTGTTATGTCAATGCACTCCTTATCACATGGTTTGTCCTCCCCGGTAGATTGAATAACTTGGGAGGTAGGCAATCTATCACAGTTGTAACACCCGCGCATGGCCTTAATGATCAGTATTATCGCTAGACATTACAATATATTATGATGATGGTGAATAGGGTTGCTTATAAACTAACTACATCAGTATGGAGCAACACAGAACAGAATTGTTCAGTATGTAGTAAGAAAGTACACGATGACATGACCCATAGAGAGTAGTCATCGAGGGTGGTGTGTCGGCGTCAATTCCAGTAACCTCTGTTGTCCCGCAGGGCTCACTTTTTGGTCCAATTCTCTTCCTAGTATTCATAAATGACATCCCAGAAAATATTACCTCCAAAATCTGTATTTTCTTGCCGATGATACCGCCCTATACCTATATACCTAACAATCAACAACAATTTACAGGATGGCACAACCTTGCAGGATGACCTTGACACACTACACATTTTGGAAACGGATTGGGATATGCACTTCAATCCATCCGCGCCGCGCTGCACGCTGTATACACTAAATGACTACTGTACATACTACAGTGTCTGAGATCTGCTAGCCAAGTTAGGATGACGCACCCTTCAACAGCGCAGATCAGACGCCCGACTGTGTTTACAGAGGCATCGGTAGTAGGACAGCATGTGCGGCGACCGCCGCCCCAATATTTGGACTCAAAATAAAAGTTGTTTCTTAAATGCAGCAAAATGCAGCAGAATGCAGGAAATGGCGTCTAGAATTTAAAAAAAATGCGGGATTGCATGCCCCCGGACCCCTTGTACACTGACTCGCTTTGCTCGGGTCGACATTTGCCTCCCCAATATCACTTTGCTCCGATGCCTCTGGTTTATTCCACAAAATTAGGTAAGGTCCCTGTACCCTCCCTCAATATTGTCATGAAACAGACATACAATGCAACGCCCTTCCCCGGAGGTTGCCAAACTCGAAGACCTAGATCAATTCATGTCACAAATTGGCAACCTCTAGCATACCCACCATAATGATGCTGTATAATGTTTTTAATGTGTTTGTACTCTTTTAACACCTACATCTATTTCTTTTTTGTCAATACTTGCTTTACTGTTATCTCTTTTACACTAATTTGTTTGTACTTGCAACTGTTACTAATCCTCGCGAGGGGTACAGCAGATTATAGAGATATATAGATACAAGATCGAGCGCCAAAGAATACAAAACAAAACACATAGAGGAACATTATAAATACACCAAAATAAGCTACAAGGAAACATGACTGTAATTTTCATTGAAGCAATGTGTTTAGAAAGGTTAGTAAACAAAATCGTCCACTGAAAAGCGGTTGGACCTGGTTACCACACATTTCTGCAAAATATTCTGCAATTAATCGAGGCATGTGCTCGTTATGGCCTCCGTTTTTCGCATATCAGTCGCAAGGAGTACGCCTATATACTTAAATCTGACAGCAAGCTATAGCGGTCATTGGTCAAAACTCTTCCTCCTATCCATCACCACCTCTCTCTCTTTCTCTCTCTCTCTTCTCTCTCTCTCTCTCTCTCTCTCTCTCTCTCTCTCTCTCTCTCTCTCTCTCTTCTCCTCTCTCTATTTATTTTTCTTATTTTCTGTCCCTAGAATGTATTTATTTTCCTACCGTTGCTTCTTGCTACTTTCAATGTCATATATAACCGGCATGCGGTGATGCATGTATTATATGTCTGTATTATTGTTCTCTTCTAAATAATAATAATTCGCTCTCTTTTTTTTACAAATACACGAAAAAAAATCTTCTTTGCGCTTTTAAAACAAATGGCGACAATTGCGAACTCTCGTTAAATTCTCGTTTAGTTGTTTGCTTGGAAACCACTAGGCAACAGCCTCAGTTGTGTTGAGATAGGAAAGAAAACAACACATGTAAACGAATAATTTCCATAGATTGAAGTTTATACAACATGGAAGGTCTTCCATTCTTACCAGGAAATACATTTGGAGATCCCACGGTCAGTAAAATTCATTATTATGAGTATTGCAAATAGAATGTTTTTGTTTTGAGTCTTGAGACTGAAAGAAATCAAAATGGAAAATATCTTACATCTGTCAAAATTAATTTTGACCAGATATATAACAAGACAGTGATCATTATACATAGGCGGCGGAACGGGAACATGATTGGGGTGGGGGGCCCAATTGTCAGGGCCCAAACAGCCCGATTTTGCTATAGCCTATAGGGACCACGCTCCCCCGGATATTTTTGAAATCTAAGAGGTGTGAAACGCCATTTCTTGCATCCTTAGCGCCCAGTCTTGAGGGCCCAAATGGCCCGATGTTGCTAGGGGGTCCTGGGGCATGCTCCACCATAAATTTTGAAAATGTAAGAGGCGTGAAACGTCATTTCTTGCATTGTCAGGTCTCATTCTTGACGTCCCAAAGGGCCCTGATGTTGCTAGGGGAGTCCGGTGGCATGTTCCCCCAAAAAAAATTGAAATCTAAGAGGAGTGAAATGCCATTTCCTGCATTCTCAGCAAGTTTGAAAATGATAATATGTGCTTTATTACAGAATTCAAGCAACATCGCTGATCACGTTTTGTGTTAGAAACCGGTTAACTGGATAGTGATCGATGCATGAATGTGTGTGCCGTTGCTATCGCAGATATAAAAGTATGGTTGAATGAGAACTATTGCAGTGGGAATGCATTCATATTGTCTTCAGGGCTCCAGATAAGGAATTTGACATTGGGTACTGTTACTCCATACTTTTGAAATCAATTGGGTATTCTCATTTTTCAATTGGGTATTTTAAAAACATTACCCCATCAATTTTTTTTCAATTGGGTATTTCCATATTTTGATTACAAAAAGCGATTTGAAAACAAATCGTACTAATTTATGTATTAATGGTACGGTACTCGAAACAACTGCCGTGTGGTGGGTTACTAGAGTTTCGTATCGAGTTGGACCCATTTTTTTCCCGCTGAGAGTCGGAATCGCTCCCGCTAAATCCTGGAGTTCAAATCGAATACACCCGAAGACTGGTTTCCAGCTGTTATCGGTGATATACAGCGAGACATTGTCCGCAGCTCGAGCCGGGACCAGACTTTGTAAACATTGAATGGCCGACCGCACAGATAATCGGCGTTGATTTTGTAGGATTGTATACATGAACAAATCTAGCAATACGCGACAGAATGAAAATACATTTGAGGAGTACGCTACAGGATAAAAAAGTATTGCGTACCGGACATTTTTATTGCTTTTTGGTACGCATTGTCTCTGATTTTAATTGGGGTTTTGCATTTTTTAATTGCGTAATTACTCAAATACGCACCTTATCTGGACCTCTGTTGTCTTAATTGTAAAGATAAATAAGCATATAGCATAAACATAAATTGTGAATAATGCCAATGCATACTGTTGGACCTATTGTGTGACATGAAAAAATGGGATTTAGGTCAGATGAGATAGAAACCTTGTTTATTGCCAATAATATTTCGTTTTTTGTCGGACTAAAGCAACTTTTCTAACAACACAAACTCAACAAACATAAAGCCAATACGAAAGAATGTCACACTGTTTAAACTCGTGTCGTCATGATATACTCAATTTGATCATGACACAAGTTGACACGGAGCTGCCGAACTCATCGTCACAGGTGCTTACTGTGAATAAGTAAATTGCTTGTCAAATCAACAAACTTTAATCGTGAACCAAGCATGTCCATTGCCAGAAATAGCAGTGACCATGAAATTGGAATGGGCCAACAACTGCTTAATATCGGTAGCGAACCGTTACAGCTTTTAGGCTTGTGTCCGTATTGATAACAATTTCGACAATTATCAATTTATCACTGACATCCGTGAAATATGCAAAGGTGTTGACATGCTGAACGATATACAACTTAGTTACTGATATTACAATAATTGTCAATATTAATACATGCCTCTTTAGTTTTCTCTAAAAAAAGTACCAGTAGAATAAAATAAATAACAAAATAATTTTGTCACTCGTGCATATTTTGTCCGTTTTTCCCGATGCGGCAATGCATTCCGTTTTTTTATGGGATTCAGCACTTATTCTGTGATTTCTATCAACTTTTTACGTCATTCAGTTTTCGGTAGTATGATTATATTTCTTTTTCAATATTGTAGAAAAGAGCCATGCAAATATGGCATATGTCAATGTGATTCTAAATAAAGTTCTGTTCTATTCCATACATATGATAATGATGTTGCGAAATGGCTAAAACATTGAGTAATTGATCCATGTCGGTTTGGCACCTTTGATTTATCCGACCTCGCAGTCGGTAATTATTACACATGCACATGGATGCGTTACATATGACATGATCAGACTAAACCGGGCTTATTGCATGTGCAACTAGCAAAGACGAAGACGTGATCACCATCAGTAAAGGCTGATCATGGTCTTCATTGATGCATAACTGCTTTGGCTGTACACAGTTGTTATAGGAATACAGATTTACGTTTTGTATTTATTAGAATATGATTAGTAAACATTGCATACTTTTATTACTTCACAACAACCTATGTGCCAGTGTACATGTTCTTGGACACACCCTCTGAATCGCTAGACAGTTGCCTTCACTACGAGCCACCTCCGGAAATTACTTCGCACAACTATTGACCATATTTATATTGCATTTCACAGACCGGACACTCCTACCCCATTCCCTGTCCATTTTCCCACCGCCTGTGGTGTTAATTAACAAGATTTTATTTCTCTTTTCAGAGGTCAAAGTACCACAGAAGCCATTCACTTAGCTATAGGAATGGTTACGCACTGCCAACCCACCCGACAGTGGGTATAGGTGGTCAGCCGATTGTTGTGGATCAACTGAGTGAGCAGGAGCTTGATGAGCTGGCCAATTTCAACCCCACCCTGACATATGGACAAGCAAAGGAGGCTCCACCTGAGGATTTTGTACCGGGCCATGTTGCATGGGATAAAAAGGTACTCCAGTCACAACCAGATACAGTGAAGCCTATCTAAACCGACACCCTGTGAGGTCCCCAGTGTGTCCAGCTTAGAGAGGTTTCACTGTAAATCAGGCATTTGATCCTTCTGAGCCATAGTTGTGCGATCGCGAACGGACATTATCACCCAAGATAAATGACCAAGAAACTCATCAAAAATAAGGTCCCATGTTGTCTTGGTGTCCGGTTTAGAGAGGTTCCATTGGGCGTCTTCTGTCATACCTTTGTTCAGAAAGTTGTGAAAATTTCATCTTCATTAGCAAAGGTGTGATCTACAAACAAATATGCTTTAAAACGCAGTAACATTGCTGTTTCTAATTCATACAGTAATTATGCACAGTCTGATCTGGATCTGCACTGGTCGCAAAACCCATAAGCTCCATTTCTCCAGTCACAGCCACAAATTATGATGCGGTGAAACCTGGAAATTGTCATGTTTGAAGCAAGTCTCTGGTACGCCCTCATAGTCGTATTGTACCTTTAGTTTATTCTCCAAATAATAGCCTGTTTCCTTCCTGCTATGTGGTGAATTTTGTCTGCTACAGACTAGAACGTTTCTGTATGTATCTGCAGAGCTCCAGATAAGGTGCATATTGGCATATTTTATGCACTTATTTTAGCAGATTATGCATTGATTATCAAAAGTGGGAGTACAAAATACTCGCAGCAATGCGAAAATATGCATTGATTTTCAAATCAAGTAAGGAAAACACTGTTATTTTTGTTCGCTATTTAATACGGAAGAAAATCAATACTACATTTATAAAAGTAAGATACGCATTGAATTTGAAATATGGGGTATACTACACTTTAGATACAAAACTTATTTGGAGCTCTGTATCTGGGTCAAACCATATCACCATATCATTTTATTTATCAGGATCATTTCCAATGTTTCAGGTGCTACGATTCAACGCTTTTTTCAAGCAGACAGTGCACGAATCCCAAAATGAATACTTCCGAGTTCGGCCCGTCGATATTTTCTACTACCTGGAGGACGACAGTATAGCCGTTATTGAACCGCACGTTGAAAACAGCGGAATGCCTCAAGGTTCGTGGCGTGCAATCCAGAATTTTCTAACTTGAGCTGGGCTCACTTGCCCGTCGTAAGGCGAAAAAAAGTACTTGGTTCTCAGACATGGGGTTTGCGAAATGTGACACGGGAGGGGAATCTTTTTAATATTTTTTTTTTTTCTTCAGATGTTTTTTTCAAGTCTACAGATGACTGTATGTTCTATAAACTGACTGTAACCTCTAGATGTGAACCAGAATTTCGACAGACATGATTGGATTTAACATATTTTTTACAAGGTAGTACATGTATCTGTTATTGATCAGTAGCCGATTTCATCAACATTGGAAAGTATACTTATCTAGCAAAGTATACTTTGAGGGAGTCGGAGCTCCAGATAAGCTGCGTATTTGCGTAAATACCCAATTAAAATTGCCAAAAAGCCAGTTGAAATCAGAAGTAGCGAGTATCAAAAAGCAATAACAAATTTGTGGTACCTTTATCATGCTACAGAAAACAATAAACAGACCACAAATATAGCATATTTTTCTTATTTTCCATGAAAACACATCTTGGTATTTCATTAGAATTGTCTCCAAGGAGACAATTCTAATGAAATGCCAAGACATGTTTTCATTTCGAAGCAAACTATTCAATAATTGCTGTCTGTTGATGTGTAAACAGTAGTGTGATTTTATTTTACCCAATTAAAATATTGAAATACCCAATTGCTTCAGATATGATGGAGTGAAAATACTCAATTACTAATTCCTTATCTGGAGCTCTGGGGAGTAATAATTTATTTTCCCGAAATGTATTACGTCATATAGAACTTAACGACTGCATATATTTGATGATTAAAAGTATGCAGAATTATTATACTGAATTTATTACATTATCACAGCCATTTTGGCTGTGATAATGTAATAAATTCAGTATAATATAACTTAATAAATTTATCCTTAAATTGAAAATTTCTCCCTCAAAATATACTTTGCTAGCGAAGTATACTTTGCCATGTTGATGAAATAGGCTACAGGTGGCGAATTTACAATAAATTTTATTTCTCCATGTCGATAAAATGCTCGACTCGCAAGGGATTTTTCTGACACTGCGATATCTGAGAACCAAAGTAATTTTTTTTTTACCTAATGTATGTTTCGTCGACTTAATTACGAACAGTGACTACTCTGGAATAGGTAACTTAACCGTTTGCAACAATTGAAAATCCCGGTTTTTCGTACACACCCGCATGATGGATTAAGGTCTAATCATTTGGCTGCCGAAAGTAAGGCCATATAAAGTCAATTTCCCATCCGTCCCTAGAAAATAATGCCAGATTACTTTTTTAAGTATTTCTATTTGAAGACAAATTATTATTGTTTTTAACATTAATTACAACAAATTTTAATGAAAAAATAAGCCTCTTAGCAATTTGTTTCTCTGATATTTGGATGATATTATGTAAATTAACTTTATATGGCCTAAGGCTACTTTGCGTTTGACTAAATGGTGAACAGCGAAGTCCCTGATCAGACTGTGTGGGCTGATCTTGCAATACGCTGGTCGCATACATGTACATTGTTCTCATCCAAGGGCCCAAATGTCCTAAGGCCCTTATTTTATCAGTGTTAGTTTTAATTACATGTAATTGCGATTTACCAGGGAAGCTAATCAAGCGCCAGCGACTTCCCAAGAATGATGAGGGCGATCATTGGCATTGGAAGGACCTGAATATGGGCGTGAACGTCACATTCTATGGCAAGGTGTTTCACCTCCTGAACTGTGACAAGTTTACAATGGTAAGCCTCACCCTGGCCTGACTATGGGCATGATTGTTACATACTAGTATGGCACGGTCTTGAACACGGTTTACAATGGAAAGTCACAATTATGATCTAACCCTGACCTGAATATAGGCGTGAATGTTACATTCTATGGCACGGTCTTGAACACGGTTTTCAATGGAAAGTCACAATCACGATCTAACCCTGACCTGAATATGGGCGTGAATGTTACATTCTATGACACGGTCTTGAACACGGTTTACAATGGAAAGTCACAATCATGATCTAACCCTGACCTGAATATGAGCATGAATGTTACATTCTATGGCACGGTCTTGAATATGGTTTACAATGGAAAGTCGCAATCATGATCTAACCCTGACCTGAATATGGGTATGAATGTCATCGGCAATAGAAATCAGTTCCACTAATAGCATCATAAATGGCAGGTGGTGAATAATACTTACATAGTACAGAGCTCCAGTTAAGATGTTTAATTTGACCAAATATTTGAGGTATTTTTCTTAGGTCTTCACCAAAAATGGCAAGTTGGGAGTTCTTTAGAATCGTCTCAATGAGACGATTCTAAATCACTCCCAACTTGCCATTTTTGGTGAAGAAATAGCAAAATTCCCCCCAAAGTTGATCAAATTATGCACCTTAACTGGAGCTCTGTAGTATTTCCATCCCACTGGTCTGTCGCTGGGACGTTAAATCTACTCACTTTAATATTTTGCCAGTCAGACCTACATTTAGCCAAGCAACTTGTCACATTTCAGGATTTCTTGGAGAGTGAAGGAATCGTTGTGAACACGTCTGAGGAGATGCCGACAGATCCGTACGTCGTGAAGCGGAAGAATGCATCTGCCCTCCGCACTTACAACACGCCGTCGTCCTTCGACAAACAGAAGCAGTTCCAGGAACTGGACAGGAAAGTGCTGCGATTCTACTGTGTCTGGGATGACCGTGAGAACATGTTTGGCGAGATGCGTCCATTCGTTATACATGTAAGATCGTCTTTCTCTATTCGCCCCGTCTGTTTATATTACATTGCTGTTGACCAGATGTAAAACCCCTATTATATAATTCTGTAATTTTATTATGCCACCAAAATTATAGTTTTCAGTGACATATGCACTTCAAACCCGCTACAATACCAGAGCTCCAGATAAGTTTTGTATCTAAAGAGTATTATACTCCCAGATTTCAAATTCAATGCATATTTTACTTTTACAAATGCATTATTGATTTTATTAAATAGGGAACAAATGATAAAAAATAAAACAAATTTAAAAATTCACTTTAATATGTGAGCTGCAAAAATCAAACGGTGTTTGCTATTTGCAGCTCAACTAAAGTAATTTTTCAACTTTATTACAGTATGTCCACTACTCAATTTGAAAATCAATGCATAGTTTCACATTGCTGTGAGTATTTTGTACTCCCACTCTGACCTTATCTGGAGTGCTGCAATAATATTTGTTATAATATATAGCTTGACTGATGTCTATCCAGCCTTTGTGATGCTTCACATGCCTATAATAATTCATGTGAATCAAATGTCATGGGTGCTGAAATAAGCTTAACCCTTGCCATGCTAAATTAAATTATGTCGTCTGCTCTTTGTTTTTTATTTTTCATTTTTTTTATCAAAAACATGGTTTGACAGCACTTTAGAATCATTTCCAACGGAAATGATTCTAAAATGCTGTCGAGCCATGTTTTTATTGCGAAAGAAGATGAAAATAAAACAGGAACAGACGACACTTCGTTTCCCGCAGGGTTAAGTTCCTTCACAATACTTGCGTCCCCCAAATTAACTTCTAATGGAATTCCAAAACATATTCATGAAAATATAATGAATTGTCGTTGCTTTTTTTAAACTATTTATAGCCCACAAGTTTCCCAGCATGCAAAGAGTTGTGTTTGTCATTGCAGTACTTCCTGGTAGATGACACATTAGAGGTGCGCGAGGTGCACACAGCTAACGATGGCCGTGATCCATTCCCTGTCCTTATCGGGAGACACAAAGTCCCGAAAAACCGATACCAGGTCGAATCATCATTCCCTGCAGTTGTGATGGAGCTGTCGTCACACGAGATTTCCGAGTATTTCACGCCGAAAGATTTCACGATTGGAGACACGGTTATAGTCTACGGTCGACGATTCTTGCTGTACGACTGCGATAACTTCACAAAATCGTTCTACTACAACACATTTGGTGTCACGGATTTCCCGACCGTCGAAGACGTCCGAGCTAAGCACAAAGATTTACCAAAAATGGTAGGTGCATGTACCATAGAACTTTATTGACGAATCTGTGTATGACCTCGATGTTGAATGGATGTAAAATACCAATCAATCTTAAACAGGTACATTTTGTCTGTATATGTTGCTGTAACAGGAGAAATGGGGCTTATGGGTTTTGCGATCCAGATAAACCTGCACATCCACGCAGCCTGATCAGAATCTACACTGTTCGCCATTCCATGAATTAAACATCTGTCATGCTTTTAACAAGCAATATCTATCGTTATCAGGCTACAGGACTGTGCTATTTGATCAGGAGCTACACTGGTGACAAATCCTATAAGCCCTATTTCTCCAGTCACGGCCACATATGATCTTGCTGTTGAACGGCCGTAGAACCCCAAGTAATTTCTCTATACAGGGGCATTCACGCGTGTATATGACCTTGCTGTTGAACAGACATAAAACGCTAATCAATCAATCCACCCATATAGATGCATTCCCATCTGTATATGGCTTTGCTGTTATTAAATGGACGTAAAACCGCAATCAAGCAATCCCCCATATAGGTGCATTCCCATTTCTATATGTCTGTATATGCAATCCATCAATCCAGTATTAGGTGCATTTCAAACTTGTATATGATCTTGCTGTTGAACAGACATAAAACTCCAATCAATCAATCTACAGTGCTCCCCATACGGGTGCATTTCCGTTTGTATATGACCTTGCTGTTGAACAGACGTAAAACCCTAATCAAAGAATCACTCATACAGGTGCATTCCTGTCTGTATATTAATGAACAGACATGAACCCCAATCAATCATTCAGGGGGCCGTTTCACTAAACTTTGTACGACTAAAATGTTCGTAAGTGAAAAATTATGATAGTCTGTAAATTTCACATTAACAACGTTTTCTTGTAAATAATTATTGGATTTACATTTATTGAGCATAGGCTGCATATGCAGCCTATGCTCAATAAATGTAAATCCATAAATTGAAATTTCCAGACGATCCTAAATTTGCATTTACGAACATTTTAGTTGTAAGAAGTTTAGTGAAACGGGCCCCATGTACCTTCATGATTGTATATAACCTTGCTGTTGTACTGACATAAACCCCTGTCAATCAATCTACAGGTGCATTCCTGTCTGTATATGGCCTTGCTCTGGTACAGAAATAAAACCCCAATCAATCAATAAATGTGTTTATGTGTTTCAGGAGATTCCACCATACAACCAGTTTGGGTCGCTGGAAGACTCACTCCAGTCGTGTCTATCGCTGGTACCACAGCCGCCGAAGAAAGATTTCATTAAAATGTTGGAAAATGACCACAAAGTCCTACGATTTGAAGCAGTTATGGTAAGTATCTCGTCGGTTAGGTATTATCTCTTATTAACCCATTTCATTTTGAATGTTCTTGAGTCCCAGGAATATTGACCAATTTAAATCTAAGGATACGATGATTTTGTTGAAAAAATCATTTGTTTATTATAGGAATGAATGGCCTTTTTGTTGAATTTATCGGGGTATAAACTTGGAAAAGTCGGAAGGCCTCGTCCAGTATTCCCGCGACTTTTCCAAGTTTATATCCCCGATAAATTCAACAAAAAGGCCATTTATTCCTTATAATTCCAGCATTTTAAATAAATTCATCAAGAAAATGTGTTTATTTTCCGTTTTCTTAAGAATTATTTTAACTGCGCCTCACGGTTACGGAAAGTAGTTTGGCGTGGGAGTTTACTGGGATATACTTTCTTATGGAATCAGTAAACTCTTTTGATAAATATTATAGGAATGAACGGCCTTTTTGTGGAATTTATCGGGTTATAAACTTGGAAAAGTTGCGGGAATACTAGACGAAGGCCAGAAGGCCTCGTCCAGTATTCCCACGACTTTTCCAAGTTTATATCCCCGATAAATTTCACAAAAAGGCCATTTATTCCTTATAATTCCAGCATTTTAAATAAATTCATCAAGAAAATGTGTTTATTTTCCGTTTTCTTAAGAATTATTTTAACTGCGCCTCACGGTTACGGAAAGTAGTTTGGCATGGGAGTTTACTGGGATATACTTTCTTATGGAATCAGTAAACTCTTTTGATAAATATTATAGGAATGAACGGCCTTTTTGTGGAATTTATCGGGGTATAAACTTGGAAAAGTTGCGGGAATACTAGACGAAGGCCAGAAGGCCTCGTCCAGTATTCCCGCGACTTTTCCAAGTTTATATCCCCGATAAATTTCACAAAAAGGCCATTCATTCCTTATAATTCCAGCATTTGAAATAAATTCATCAAGAAAATGTGTTTATTTTGACAGACGGCAGCCATTTGTTTACATTGACAGCACTGACAGCGCACCTGTAGAAAGTAGTTCGGCGTGGGAGTTTACTGGGATATAAATTTTGGACAGAGTCTTGCTACGGGCCAATCAAATGTTAGGGAATTGTGTAAATATTTTTGTGCTGGAATTATATTATATATTCAATTTACTATTTTCCAGGACTCTGTGAGGCCTGAAGACAAAGGACGGCGCTTCATCATTTCGTGTCGGCTTGCTGACGACATGATGACCATTTACGAACCATCCGTGAGAAACTCTGGCATCATTGGTGGAAAATTCTTAGAGAGAACACGGGTGGCGAAGCCAAACATGCCCCCAGACCAGCCCATCTTTTATGGGCCTCAAGATTTCTACATTGGCGCCTTGATCGAAGTGTTCCGACACAGATTCATAATAACAAACGCCGATGAATTTGTGCTCACCTACATGGAAGATCATAAGGACCAATTCCCAGGTATGCTTTCGTAGCTTTTATATGTGGCTGTGACTGGAGGAATGGGGCTTATGGGTTTTGCGACCAGTGTAGATTCAGATCAGACTGTGCATCCGCACAGTCTGATCAGGATCTTCACTGTTCGCTATTCTATCTATGACACACCGGTCATGCTTCTAACGACCATAATACAGGGGGCCGTTTCACTAAACTTTGTACAACTAAAATGTTCGTAAGGGCAAAATTATGATAGTCTTGTAAATTTCACATTGACAATGTTTTCTTGTAAACACTTACTGGATTTACATTTATGTAGCATAGGCTGCATATGCAGTCTATGCTCAATAAATGTAAATCCATCAATTGAAATTTCCAGACGATCGTAAATTTCCACTTACGAACATTTTAGTCGTATAAAGTTTTGTGAAACGGCCCCTTCATCAGCCTACAGGGGTGTGCTACTAGATCAGGAGCTATACTGGACACAATTCCCATATAAAGCCACATTTCTACAGTCACAGCTACATATGGCCCGTGCCTATTACTGAAAGCCTCAGTTAGCTTAACAAACTGTTAAATTTGTTACACTGTTAAGGATTTAACAGTCTGCTAAGCTAACAGAGGTTTTGAGCAACCGGGCCATTGTTACGGATTTAACAGTCTGTTAAGCTAGCAGAGGTTTTGAGCAGGCCCAGTTTGTTATATGTATTGTGGTGTACCACTGTTCATACGTCCATCTGTCGGCATCACATACAGATTACAGCCGCCATACTTTCACACTATGATCAGCCAGTTGTTTCCATCACATGTTCTTGTAAAACATGACTTTCAAGGGTTATTTTTGTTGGCAGCTGAAGTTGGAGAAAAAATTCCCTAAGGCTATTTTTGACAAAATATAGCGACAGATTTAATATATTTTTCACATTTTTTACAAGATTTTTTTTCTCATAAATTTGTGAGAATCGCTCACTTTTACGCCCAAAATGATCGTTGCATCTTAACCTATTTTTGCATATCATTTGCTGAGTTAGATTTCTTGGTTAATGTTTTTGGTCTTCATTCCCATTAGTTCTACAGTCACTATACTTGGCTGATAATGTTTGTTAGTAGCACGACGGGGCTTTCATTGCTGGCCGACTGGTGAACAGTGCTGACCCTGATCAGCATGCACGAATGTTCCTCATAACTGATTGCAATGTCATAAGCCCAATTTCTCCAGTCACAGTAACATACAAGGATTGGGTGACTGGAGAGACCATGATGTAACTTGTATAAGTTTGCATGGTTCTTTTCAGTCGCCCGATTGTATATCGCCCAATTTATTTTTTGTTATTTCTCAATAAAAGTATATGTTGTGACCACTCATTTGAACCGTCTCAATGAGACGGTTCAAGTGGTGGTCACGACATATACTTTCAAAAGCACATTTAAAGAAAATATTTATGATTTTCCCCAATCAAAATGGCATATCCTCAGCATGAAATGGGTTAAAGATATGCTAAACTTCCATTGAGACACAGAATCAGATCAGAATATAGTATATTCAATGACGAGTTTGGCATTTTTATGTACCCCAAATTTTCTCTTGTCTGTTCACCTGTCTGTCCCAGATTTACGTTAAATGTTTTTAGCTACCTACCATCTCCTGTACTCAAGGTCAGATTAATGACATAGAAATTTACATTCATATTTTGGCAAATTTTCGTTAAAGTTTTTTGTTCGTTGGTGCAGACGTCATTTCGGGGTACATCCATCAATGTTACTGATTTCTTGTTTATCAATATACAACTTTAGAAACATTTCCATTGGGAATGATTTTATTGTGCTGTCAAAGCATGTCTTTGATGTGAAAATTTACACCGAAACGGCAGACGGCAAAATTTAATTTGGCATTGTACAATCAGCACAATCATTCAATCCATCTGTAGCCGATTTCACCAGCATTGCAAAGGATACTTATCTAGCAAAGTATACGATGGGCGAGAAATTTATTAATTTTTATTATACTGACATTATTACATTATCACAGCCATTTTGGCTGTGATAATGTAATAAATTCAGTATAATAATTCTGCATACTTTTAATCATCAAATATATGTAGTGGTTAGTTCTATATGACATAAAGCATTTCGGGAAAAATAAACGATTACTCCCTCAAAATATACTTTGCTAGATAAGTATGCTTTGCAATTTTGATGAAATCGGCTACTGACGTATGTTGTAGACAGTACCATACAGTCGCTAAGACAGCGGCTAGCAGAGGGAACTTACACAAAAGAAACCATCAAGGGAGCGCCCATGAAAGTCAGACGATCGTAAGTTTTGTTCATTCTTACTTATACCGTAATAACCCTCTTTGGCATTTTGTATGTGACAGTTGAATCTGGTTATATCCCTTATGTGAGTATGTATTACGATTATTCGTAATCCTATGGTATGGACCTGGCACCAGTAGCCTATTTCATCAAAATTGCAAAGTGTACTTTAGTAGCAAAGTATACTTTGAGGGAGAGATTTTCAATTTTATGATAAATTTATTAATTTTTATTATACTGAATTTATTACATTATCACAGCCATTTTGGCTGTGATAATGTAATAAATTCTGTATAATAATTCTGCATACTTTTAATCATCAAATATATGCAGTTGTTAGTTTTATATCAAATAATGCATTTCAGGAAAAATGAATGATTACTCCCTCAAAGTATACTTTGCTTGTAAAGTATACTTTGCAATGTTGGTGAAATGGGCTACTGGTCAGGTTATTCTAATTTCAGGGCTGAATATATTTTTTCTCAATGTAAATATTCCATTCTGATTTTGGGATTTTCCCCCCAGTGCAGCCTATGCTCAATAAATGTAAATTCAATAATTGTTTACAAGAAAACATTGTTAATGTGAAATTTACAGACTATCATTTTGGTGTGATATGGACCTGCCACCAGGTCAGGTTATTCTAATTTCAGGGCTGAATATATTGTTTCTCGATGTAAATATTCAGTTCTGATTTTGGAATTTTCCCCCCAATGCAGCAGGTTAAAACGGGATCGAACCCGTTTGCCCGGCCTTACATGACCGTAGCTGTTGATAGGCCGTTAAACACCAATAAACAAACAATACAAACAAACAGACTATCATAATTTTTCACTTACGAACATTTAGTTGTACAAAGTTTAGTGAAACGGCCCCCAGACGTCTATTTTCATTTCCCACATTTTAAGGGTTAAGAATTATCTAAAACATCTGGGGGCCGTTTCACTAAACTTTATAACTCTAAAATGTTCGTAAGTGCAAAATTAGGATAGTCTGTAAATTTCACATTAACAGTGTTTTCTTGTAAACAATTATTGTATTTACATATGCAGCCTATGCTCAATAAATGTAAATCTTTCAATTGAAATTTCCAGACGATCCTAAATTTGCACTTATGAACATTTTGGTCGTACGAAGTTTAGTGAAACGGGCCCCAGCTATTGTATTATATTTGATCTTCTTTCTCGATAAAAGCATGGTTTGACAGCACTGTACATATAAATAATTCCAGCACAAAAATATTTACACAACATTTGATTGGCCCGTAGCAAGTCTCTGTCCAAAATTTATATCCCAGTAAACTCCCATATGCCGAACTACTTTCCGTAACCGTGAGGCGCAGTTAAAATAATTCTTAAGAAAACGGAAAATAAACACATTTTCTTGATGAATTTATTTCAAATGCTGGAATTATAAGGAATGAATGGCCTTTTTGTGGAATTTATGGGGGATATAAACTTGGAAAAGTCGCTGGAATACTGGACGAGGCCTTCTGGCCTTCGTCCAGTATTCCCGCGACTTTTCCAAGTTTATACCCCGATAAATTCCAAAAAAATGCCATTCATTCCTATAATAACTCCAACTGGTGGTAAACTGTGATCTATGTAAACTCCGTGGCTGAACGAGGGTGTTACAACCCCGGAACCCCCCCCCCCCTCCAGATCCGTCCCTGTAAGCCCCTTTTCTACTGTCACATAATATCTACACATATCTTTACAGAGAGGGAGACTTGCAAACCCTTGTACATCAGGTGCGAGCCCAGCTGAAGAAAATTGCAATTACGGACAAAACGCGAGTGGACGAGATGTTTTTACGGTACAACACAGACAGAACGGGCTGCATACATGCACTGAACATGAGGGACCTCTGTCGACGATTACAGCTGCCCGCTGATGATGATGTCATAAACTCGGTGAGTGGGCGTCACTCAATAAATAAAAATCAAGCATGCTCTCCAAACCCTTGATTTTGATCTAGAAATACAAGCATTCTTATAGCTGACACGGTGCATTCTGGACTTTCATCAGTCAACATCAACCTGTCTGGTGATATTCTGTCATACTGTCCACCGATTGGTGGGTCAACTTACGGGCCAGCTTACACTTATAAAAACATGTATAGCGCTCCAGATAAGGAATCAGTAATTGAGTATTGTCACTCCATCATTTCTGAAGCAATTGGGTATTTGAAAATTTTAATTGTGTAAAATACAATCACACTACTGTTTACACATCAGCAGACCGCACTTATTGAATAGTTTGCTTCTAAATGAAAACACATCTTGGTATTTCATTAGAATTGTCTCCTTGGAGACAATTCTAATGAAATACTGAGATGTGTTTTCATGGAAAAATAAGAAAATATGCTGTATTGGTGGCCTGTTTATTGTTTTCTGTAGCATGATAAAGATACCACAAATTTTTCATTGCTTTTTGATACTCACTACTTCTGATTTCAATTGTGTTTTTGGCAATTTTAATTGGGTATTTACGCAAATACGCAGCTTATCTGGAGCTCTGCATTTATTAAATTTTCAGCACTATTTTCAGCTCTATTTTTTTTTACCTGAAATGCCGTTATATATATACCAGTGATAGTGTGGAAGTAGTTCTAAGGGAAGTTACATGTGATTTTCCAAATTTAGTAACGTGTTTATAATACGTGTCTGTTAAAGGCTAGTGTCTTTTAACCCTTACACAGCTATCTTAATTTTTTGTCGTCTGCTGTTTATTTTCTAGTTTTCATTTTTATCATCAAAAACATGCTTTGACAGCACTTTAGAATAATTTACAACATGCTTTGACAACACTTATCGAAATGATTCTGAAGTGCTGTCAAACCATGTGTTTATTGAGAAATAAGGCAATATATAAAAGCAACAGCAGACGACAATTGTTGTGTGTATATAGCGGTCTAAGGGTTAATATCAAGTTTATAAGGCAAGGCTAAGAAACGCATAGGAATTTCGAGACTCGCCTTGGAATTCCTACCATTTCCGAGCCGAACCTGATAAACTTGATATTAAAAGACACAAGCATGTATTCTATTTATCAGGTACCATTTTATGCAAATGTAACATTGTTTTCTTTGAAACGAATACTGACTTGTTCATATTGCACCATTGCACTGACACGATTCGGTAAAGTCATGTGACATCGTTCGACCAATGTCACATCAGCAAAAGTAGTTATGACCTGGATATGCATATATATCTAGTCGATGCATGACAATGTGTTGTTGGTCTGTATGCATTCGGCCGATGCAAATTGTATTACTCAATCAAAGGCATAGTGACCCATCACATTTGGAATACACCTTTTAATACAGGTTTTAAAATATTTTATTTTGTTGTTTCTCAATGAAAGTATATATATATGTTGTGACCACTCATTTGAACCGTCTCTACGAGACGGTTCAAATGGTGGTCACGACATATACTTCTAAGCACATGTAAAGAAAATATTTATGAAATTGGTTACCGTTATCTTTGCAGCTTGTTGCCCTATGTACAGCGGATCCTGATGGAAAAATCAACCTGGAAGACTTCAGAAGATTTGTTGAAAGCTCCTGAGTTGTGTTTAAACATTATAAAACAACACATATTTGTTAGTGAAAGTGACGATAAACATGGATATTGTGCATATTATTTATATGTATTTTTAATATATTAAAGTATTGGAAGTACAACATTGCAGTTAAAATATTGACAACTATTATTGTGCAGAATTTTGTCATTATTTCAAATGTTTTTGTTTGGTGGCCCAGGCGGCGGCCGGGGGCATCCGCGAGCCCCTGCTCACTTGGTCCATGATTGGGTGATGAGAAAGATCTGAATTCTGAACTCCAAACATATGTGGGACTGTGGCTTGTGAAATGGAGCTTTTGACCTTTGATAACAGCGTAGACGCTGATTAGTAAATAGCCATCGCTCGGAAATTTTTCAAATAATTTACATCAGGAATGAGAAAACAAAAACGTGTATGTCGCTGTGACTGGAAAAATGAGGCTCATGGCATTTGTGACCAGTGTATCTCCTAATAATTCCAGCACAAAAATATTTACACAATTCCCTAACATTTGATTGGTCCGTAGCAAGTCTCTGTCCAAAATTTATATCCCAGTAAACTCCATGCCGAACTACTTTCCGTAACCGTCGGGCGCAGTTAAAATAATTCTTAAGAAAACGGAAAATAAACACATTTTCTTGATGAATTTACTTCAAATGCTGGAATTATAAGGAGTGAATGGCATTTTTGTGGAATTTATCGGGGATATAAACTTGGAAAAGTCGCGGGAATACCTGACGAGGCCTTCCGGCCTTCGTCCAGTATTCCCGCGACTTTTCCAAGTTTATACCCCGATAAATTCCACAAAAATGCCATTCATTCCTACAATAAAATAGCACACTCGTTTAGCCTGATAACGATCTATATGACACTCCATGTAATTTTATTTAAGAACATGTGTGATATTTGATGAAAACTATTTACAGAAACTGATATTTTCTGCAAACGACGTCGAAAGTTGACGAAATATATGGTATTTAGTACTAAACCCATTGACCCGGCCTTACATGACCTTAGCTGTTGATAGGCCGTTAAACCCCAACAAACAAACAAACAAACAAAACCAAATGCGGAATGGTATTCCACATTTGCGATGGAAATTTCGCCATCTTTAGACGTCATTTGCGGAAAAGATCGTAAATTTTATAAATATTTTTCATGAGATATCGCACATGTTCAGGTACAAAATCACATGGAGTGTCTCATATTGCTTGTTAGAATGTTAGAAGCATGATTGATGGAATGGCGAACCGTGTAGATCCTGATCAGACTGTGCGACCATAAACCAATAAGCCCCATTTCTCCAGTCACAACTGCAGTAGCCATTGCTTGTCGTAAAAGGCGACTAAACTGGCTTAACGATTGGGTTTATACTTTCCGGAACCCACTTTACCAGATTTGGCCCTCATGTACATTTTTGGCTTTCTTGTATGTGAGAGTTGAGTCAGGCTATGCCCCATATATAAAAGTAAGATTAGCGCTAATCCTATTACTTTTACGGGATGGGATAAATGATGCTGGTGTGGCGAGGGCCTGGCTCCAGATCAGGTTGTTCTAATTTCAGGACTGAATATATATTTTGATTGTAAATATTGAGTTCTGAAGTTGGGATTTACCCCCCTCGGACAGGTGGATACGGGACACGACCCCGTTGACCTGTCTGCGTGTAGACTCCCTGAGGCTTGTACCTCTATGTCAGAAAAGCGGACGTTAAACCCTATTCACTCACTCACTCACTCTCCAGTCACAGCCTTGATGAATGTTGTAAATGCTGCTTTTAATGTTTGGTTATTTTGGTCATCATGGTAGACCCAGTTCATTGAAGCTTTATTCATTTGCTATGGTCATATTTAGAGGTGAATGCTGGTTACATTCCAATGAACACTTTTTATCACTAAGAACACTTTTTTATCACCGTCTATTTCACATGTGGTTTAATGTTCCCCATCCTACTGCCAACATTGATGTTAGTCACTGAACATATAAAACTATATACAACAATTGCTAAGTAAATGCATTTGTTTCATTAAAGGTACATGCCCACTCAGTAGGTTATAATATAGGGAGACAGATAGTTTTGTATATTCTGTAGATATTTTCTGGCAAAATAAACATTCCTTCACCATTACCCCATGTATTGATTGACATTATTATCCATTTTATATCTGACGTAAATTTACACACTGATGTCAGGGGCGATAACTGTATTTCCTTAAAATGTTAACAGACATAACTATTTATTCTCCGTATTTATTTGTTGGTGTGCAATGATCATACTTTATAGCGGGCACTCGTAATTTTTAGACCTGGTGAAATAGCGACACAATTATACACTTATTTCATTCCTATAAAGAACATTCTGTGCCTTCTGAGTGGGCATATACATGCAGTAGTAACATGTTTTTGGCTGTGACTGGACAAATGTGGCTTTATATGGTTTGTGAAGCTCCTGTAGCCGAGCATTACAATTGCAAAGTATAGTTATCTAGCAAAGTATACTTTGAAGGAGTAATCATTTATTTTTTCCGAAATGCATTATTTCATATATAACTAACCCACTGCATATATTTGATGATTAAATGTATGCAGAATTATTCTACTGAGTTTATTACATTATCACAGCCAAAATGGCTGTGATAATGTAATAAATTCAGTACAATAACAATTTATAAATTTATCCTTAAATTGAAAACGTCTCTCTCAAAGTATACTTTGCTAGATAAGTAGACTTTGCAATGTTGGTGAAATAGCCTACATATCAAATAGCACACTCCTGTAGCCTGATAACAATTTGTATTGCTTGTTAAAATAAAAGAATTGTGGGTGTTTCATTGATGGACTGGCGATGCACAGGCTGATCTGTATTTACACTGGTCGCAAAACCCATAAGTAATGTAATAAATTCAGTACAATAACAATTTATAAATTTATCCTTAAATTGAAAACGTCTCTCTCAAAGTATACTTTGCTAGATAAGTAGACTTTGCAATGTTGGTGAAATAGCCTACATATCAAATAGCACACTCCTGTAGCCTGATAACAATTTGTATTGCTTGTTAAAATAAAAGAATTGTGGGTGTTTCATTGATGGACTGGCGATGCACAGGCTGATCTGTATTTACACTGGTCGCAAAACCCATAAGCCTCAAATCTCCAGTCACGGCCACATTTATGCAGAT
Organism: Conchocele bisecta; assembly: GCA_029237695.1. Classification (NCBI taxonomy): domain Eukaryota; kingdom Metazoa; phylum Mollusca; class Bivalvia; order Lucinida; family Thyasiridae; genus Conchocele; species Conchocele bisecta. The sequence continues at coordinate 9,773,452 of CM055266.1, read as the reverse complement.
CAGACACAGCATGTATGCCAATTATTGTTATTTGCTGGTGATCGCATGTCCCGTTGATATTTCTATAGAGTATGTCTATAGGTTACCGGTAATAAAAATACTGACTACATCAAACATACAAATGAATTTGGGACACTCTCTTCATATTTACATGTATTTTCGTCTGTTCATTTTATATTGACTTTAATTTTTCAGTACTCCGATATAATAATATAAATAACAATAAATCTCATTTACCTAAACATTTTGTGTCACATTTTCTAAACCAGCCATCGAATCCTACGGAGTCCCCCACAGGGGACGTAGAATTCTTTTTTTATTAATTTGTTCCCACAAAATAACAATTTGTTCCCTCAATTTTACAATTTGTTCCCACGGGAACGAATTGTTAATTCGGAACAAATTGTTATATCGTGGGAATGAATTGTTAATTCGAGGGAATTAATTATTAAAAAATCTATATGTCCATTGCGGGTCTCCGTAGAAACCAGAAGTGTATCTGTTGTTGCTACCTGAATTATTAGAATATAAATGTCTGTGATAAAAATAAACTGACACAAAACTGGGCATGTCTTGTTTTTACTATTGCTTTCATCAAGCCTGCTGTGTAAGTTGGTGGAAATTTCACCAGCTATACTTTCTAATTTCAACTTGTCTGTTCAATGATCTAACAAAAATGCAGATGGATGGACTGCCATGTTTGAAACCAGCAGTCTGATTTTACGATGTTTCTTTCATGAACTTGTTATCTTTTCCCTTTTTATAAGGTACCTTTTCCCATGAATTGTCCAGCGTTGACTCGTAAGAAAAGGTTCATTATGACATTTTCAAATTGAAACCAGTATAGCTCATTTTGAGCTATGCTGGTGAACTCTGCATGCTAGCGGCGAAAATATCCGCCAAACAAATTAGGACTATGTTTTATTTCTCTCTGTAAATATGTCTTGGAATTTCATTAGAATTGAGTCCTCAGGACTCGATTCTAATGAAATTCCAAGACATATTCATGATATTTACAAGGAGAAATAAAAGAAAATGTGATGAATTTTTGTCCGCTAGTTTTGAACTTTATAGCCCACAAGTTTCCCAGCATGCAAAGAGTTAAAATAATGTTTTCATACGTACCCTTTCCCATTAATTATCCAGTGTTGGCTGTTTCTTGAAACTTCAATTAATTGAAACCAGCATATAGCTCTGGTTTTAACGTACCTTATACAATTTCAAATAGAAACGACCATAGCTAGGTTGGTTTTATTTTTTTTTCATAAGGTACTTTGTCACTGGTTTCTTCATGGGTACATTTTCCCATGAATTGTCCAGCGTTGGTTCATGAGAAAACGTACCACTACCACTACTATGAATTGTCCAGCGTTGGTTCATGAGAAAACGTACCACTACCACTACTATGAAATTTCAAATAGAAACGTTTTTAAATTTTTAGCTCATCTGAGCCGAAGGCTCAAGTGAGCTATTATTACTGCTTTTTTTCGTCCCGTAAACACTTTTCCGAGCTCTTCTTCTGAGTGGGTGTCTGATCTTACATTTAAGACATTAAAAGCTGTCCAGGGGGTCCGCACCCCCCCCCCCCCCCCCCCCACCCCCCCCCCCCCCCACCCCCAGCAAAAAAAAAAAAGAAGAAAATCTACAATACTCGAATAGTTGGGGGGCCCACTTGGAACTTGAACGAGGTATGCTCGTTCGTCGACTGAGCGGTGCGAGGGAGTTGGCTAGAGGGGTCCGGGGGCATGCTCCCCCGGAAAAAAAATTGAATGAGGAAGCCATTTCCTGCATTCTACGCTCAATATTTCTTAACAAAAAAAATTAAAAAAATAAAAAAATCCGGATATGCTCGTTCGTCGACTGAGCGGTGCGATGGAGTTAGTTGGGTAGGGGGGTCCGGGGGCATGCCCCCCCCCCCCCCGGAAATTGTTTGAATTGAGGAAGCATTCTGCATTCTACGCTCAATATTTCTTAAAAAAAAAAAATTAAAAATAGGGATTTCTGAAGGGGCGGGCCGGGCCCCCTGAATCCGCTACTGCCCCAGACCCTAGACCCTCCCCCCCCCACCCCCCCCCCCCCCCCCACCCGACTTTATGATTTCGCACTCGCGGAGGTCGGCTATGCCGAAGTGTAATTACAGACCCCCCCACCCCCCCCGACGTGTAATTATTCGCGGGAGGTGACGTAAATTGCATGTTGGTGACCATGTTGGTGACCATGCAACCAAACCACCAGAGATACCGAAATAATCCATAAAACACCGAAATATGAACCGTTCTTCAAGAACAAGGGCGTGAACAGCATGTTGACTGGCAACGTGTGGCTAAAAAGCCCTTATGGATTATTGCGTGGTTGTAACAAGCCTACGTAAAGACTGTGTTATCCTCGGAAAAATTATTCCCGATGCTCAAGTGCTTCTGTCCGCTCGTTTATCACAAACAAGTGTGCAAGTGTGTTTGTGGAACGACTGTTTCATAATTATATCCTGTATAGTAATAACGCACATATACGGTTCGACAATGTCCAGCCGTGTGTAAACGTTTGCCGTGGCACGAGGGAACTGTTTGAACCCCAAGGCCGCCTGTAGACCGCGTGTTCAAACAGTTCCCGATTGTCACGGCAAACGTTTACCACGGCTGGACATTGTCGAACGTTATTGTTACATTTCCGTCGGAAATACCATGCAATTTGAGCATATATGCAGTAGATACTTTTGGTACTTTGATAACTCGTTCCATTCAAACAGTTGATTTACACATACATGTTCCGGGACCACAGTAGGCTACATGTCGCGTGATTCAGCCGCATCAAATTCAAAAGTTCAGTGTGACCGTTGTGAACTGGTCTGGTGACGTAATGGCGCGTTCTAGTAACGTCATGAATACTGTCATGCCATAAGTAGGATTTTGGCTTGGCCCCGGAATGATCATTGTCTATAGCCATGGTCAAATAGCATGCGCTGTACGTGTTTGAACACGGCTGTGAGCGGTGTCGAACAACGGAAGTCATGTAACAATGTTTGTTAGAACAGAGCGAGAATGCAATTGCATCTGCATAGGCGGCGGAAGTGGGGGGAGGGGCCGCGGGGGGTGGGGGGGGGGGGCAGCAGGCAGCCAATAATTCTGTAATAAAGCACATATATTATCATCCTCAAACTTGCTGAGAATGCAGGAAATGGCGTTTCACGTACTCCTCTTAGATTTCAAAAATTTCCGGACCCCCCTAGCAACATTCAGGCCCTTTGGGTCCTCAAGACTGGGACCTGAGAATGCAGGAAATGTATGGCTTTCACGCCTCTTACATTTGCAAGAATTACGGTGGAGCATGCCCCCCGAACCCCTCTAGCAACATCGGGCCATTTGGACCCTCAAGACTGGGCCCTGAGGATACATGATATGGCGTTTCACGCCTCTTAGATTTCAATAATTTCTTACATTTTCCAGAAACATACATGTATTTTATTGTTCTTCTTTTTTTCTGAGTTCGGTGAACAGACATCATTCGGCATATGATATGGTACCTACAACCAAGGGGGTACTGGCTGTGTTGACAATGTCACCTGACCAGGTGGCACGTTGTGTTCTATCATACTATATTTGTAGCACCGTATCTCCAGCCGTGGACGATATATCTCAGGATTCGCGATGTTGTTGTTGTAATATATTTTCTACCGATACTGGCACACCTCTTCTTCAGAGTGGAACTCGTATTTGGTGAGATATTCCTTTCCCGAAATCAACAGTTTATGGTACAGTATTTACAATACCCACTCCATCAGCAACATAGACATAAATCGATCTTCTGTTGAAAGGTGTATGTTTGTACTGGTATGGTGGGGGTAAGAATTCAACATATACATTATTGCATCACTGAGTATGTACAACCGCTATTGGAAACATTTGTATGTATTGAAATGTACATCATTTGAGTTGTATGTTCAATGTAGTGTTGTCGGCCATCTTGGACACCATCCTGAATTGAAACGAACAAGAGGGAGAAAATGCACTTCCTGTTTGCAAAGTTTAGTTTTCCTCCACATCTGAGACCCAGTGCCTACCAAAACGTTCATTTTTATGCCACCGGGTTTCGAAGAAACGGGTGGCATATAGTGTTTGGACCGTCCGTCTGTCCGTCCGTCCGTCCGTCACACTTTTCGGTTAACCACTTTGTCACAGTTTCTCAAATATGCTGCAGGTGGCATCCGCGTTCGACAGACGCATTTCTTGATCATTTTTCATTGCGTCCATTTCACACAGAAATGCCATTGCGTATTTCACGGAAACTGCCGAGGAAACTCTCCAGTCTTGAAGTCATAGAAGGTTACTGACACCTCGCCTTGCGGCTGCAAATTTTATTACAAATTTACCCACTTTGGTAAGAAACTATACTTTAAGTACAGAAACAAAGTTTAGCTGTAGTAACGTACTATATACATTAGTAATAATCAGACGAACTGAGACTCGTATCGAGTCCAAAAATCGCGTGTATGTTGGTTTTTCATAACCTTTTGAAATGTCTTGCTCACGACCACGCTTGTTCAGTTTCGACCACGCGGGTTTGACGTTTGTTTCCCATGCCTGTTCAAATGCTGTATTTGCTTAGTGTTAATAATACCAAATGCACCTCTTTATTACCAGTTGATTGTATGAGATTACCTGTATTTAGCTGTATCCAACGTCGGTGTAAGCCCAGGGATCATTTTGCAGAGCGAAATTCTCTCCCTAAATTGTCCCGACTTCTCCCTATTTTGAGTCGAGGGAGAAGTAAGTTTTTCAATACCGTAAAGATTCTGATAGACACCCATGCTATAATAGACTCTCACCTCCCACTTTTTACCTTGAAAATGACAACTTTTTCTGACTGATTTTCATTAAATTAGTGCCTCTAATAAATGCCCAGTATTTAACCTGAAACAAAATCGGAGCTAATTATCCAACTAGATTTCTTTCCATTATTTCGAAGGCAATTTTCTTGAAATTGGGAAAAAAAACATAATTGCTACTTTCAAAAGCGAAAGCGATATTCAACTCCGGGCTGTACAAATTGATTTTTTAGCCACTTGTCCCGGACAAGTGACTTGACAAAAGTGACTTGCCCGGACTTGTCCCGGAAAATATAATTTTCAAGGCAAGTAATTTTGAAAAAGTGACTTGTCCTCGTAAGATTTCTTATACGAAACTGTCCCAAAACAAAAACTATTATCCTAGTTGTTAAATATAATACAATTGAGCACTTGGCACATATACATATTATATTAAATATCTATAATAAGGCCACTTCTTTTTTATTTCTTGGTTTACGAGAAATTTTGAAAAAAGTATGCTCCGGGTGGAGGAAAAAAAAAAAAAAAAAAAGACGGACGTTGTGTTTTTTTTTATTATTTACGGGAAAAAACACATCGGGTGGAAGAAAAAAAAAAAAAAAAGTGGTTTATTTCTATTAAAATGTTTTAATAATGCAATCCAGTTGATTCAATGCTGACCCAAGTTAATGGTGATGTCCTAACTGATGAGTCCTTCGAACACTGTACTCGGGGTAAGAGTGAGTGAGTGATCAGGGTTTAACGTCCGCTTTTCTGACAATCAAGATCTCAGCCTCACAGAGTCTGAACGCAGACGGGTCAACAGGGTCGAGTCCTGTATTCACCTGTCCGAGGGGGGTAAATCCCGGAATCAGAACTCAATATTTACAACAAAATATATACAGTCCCAGTCGTCACGAAAAACCATTGGTTTTCAATAGGCTCGAGGCCAGTAAAATTTGTGCCGAGCCGGTGAAAATTAGAACCTCGCTGCTTAGAAATGTAGTATTCGGGCCAGCACTTTTTGATGGAGGGCCAGTTGTTTGAAAAGTTTTTCGTGAAGGCTGCAGTCCTGAAATTAGAACAACCTGATCAGGCCCTCGCCACACCAGCATCATTTATCCAATCCCATAAAAGTAATTGGATTAGCGATAATCCTACTTTTATATGATATATGAGGTATATTAAATCAGACTTAACTTCCAGATACAACAAAGCCAAAAGAAAACAGTATCTGAAGGCCAAGCCAGGGTACCGGTGTTCATATGCGGCCGCGACTGGAGAAAAGAGGCTTATGGGTTTTGTGACAAGTCTAGATCCTGATCAGCTAGCACACTGATGTTGCTTGATTAGCATCTATACGGTTTGGTAGATCCATGATGTATGTTTCATTGACTGAATGGCGAAAAGTGTATCCCCTGATCAGACTGTGCGGATGCGCAGGCTGATCTGGGGCTACACTGGTCGCATAACCCATAAGCCCCATTTCTCCAGTCGTGACCATAAGGATGAACCCCATCATTAAGATCCTTTTACGAGAAGCAGGACAGACATACTGTGGTTTATTCTTTCCTGGAATCAGACAGCTGATCCACCCCCACACCACAGGGGGTTGTAGGGGTAAGACTGGATACAACTATAAATAAGATCAAAACAATACAGTATGATTTTGATATAGTCGTTCGGATATCAAAAATATTAATCTGACAATATGCGAGAGCTGCAGTTCTACTTGTATTACACAAATATTCAAATTAAATACTATTAAAGTACACACTTGAACTGTATTCAATAGGCTCGGCAGCGGAAACCTCTATATTGGTATTGCCTGTGTGCAAATTTAGTTTTACAGTCTTGAATTATTTATTTAGTATTAAGATATCTGATGTATATTTGGAACTGGGATAAGCTGCGACAGTGCATGAGTTCAACTGGTGTGCATAAACACTATTCCGGCGAATATGTATACTCGTCTAAGCTGCGACAGTGCATGAGTTCAACTGGTGTACATAAACACTATTCCGGCGAATATGTATACTCGTCTAAGCTGCGACAGTGCATGAGTTCAACTGGTGTGCATAAACACTATTCCGGCGAATATGTACGAGGGTTGTTAAAAAATAACGTGGATTTTTGCTCTCATTCATTTATTATTTGCACAATGTGAATGAAAATTACATGCCGAAACCTCATATCCATCTGCAGCGAACAGAGCTAGTTTTTGGTGATAATGCATTACTATGGTTAAACTGATGAACGTTTTAATTACCATAGAAACGCATACCCGGCGCACGCTATTTTTTCATTCAAAGTAGTAAACTCTTTCCTAATTAATTCTCATAATTTTTCCATGCCGGCATGCTACACCGGAACCGGATGTTGTTGTTGTTGTTGGCGAGATACCCGCACTTACTTTTCGCGTCACCGCATTTGTACATGCGTAATACACAGTTGATTATTAAAGATTAAATACTTGTTAAAAGTTACTGTTAAAACTAAGTTTTAAATGTCTATTTAATAAACGTTCAATACGAAACAACAGCGATTCTCGATCTAGGCCTACTTTCGTTTTGAAGAAACGGTCTATAAACTGCAAACGTCCGTTTGTGCTTGTCTGATACAACTCTATATGTCTCTCTAACATTATGTTACAACATTTTATATACCGGTACTACATGTATTCAAGTAACAAATGAATACAATTCCCCACTCATTGTGTGCCCCGTGCAGGCACCGGGGCGGGATCAACTGATCCTGAGAATAGTGCTGCAGTAGCCATTGCTTGTCGTAAAAGGCGACTAAACTGGCTTAACGATTGGGTTCATACTTTCCGGAACCCACTATACCGGATTTGGCCCTCATGTACATTTTTGGCTTTCTTGTATGTGAGAGTTGAGTCGGGCTATGCCCCATATATAAAAGTAAGATTAGCGCTAATCCTATTACTTTTAGGGGATGGGATAAATGATGCTGGTGTGGCGAGGGCCTGGCACCAGATCAGGTTGTTCTAATTTCAGGACTGAATATATATTTTGATTGTAAATATTGAGTTCTGAAGTTGGGATTTACCCCCCTTGGACAGGTGGATATGGGACTCGACCCCGTTGACCCGTCTGCGTGTAGACTCCCTGAGGCTTGTACCTCTATGTCAGAAAAGCGGACGTTAAACCCTATTCACTCACTCACTCACTCCCCACTCATTGTTTACATCGGTGCCGTGTAAACAATGTAGATTTAACAAATAATTATTTTGTCATAATTATTTTGTCATTTATTTTTTACTTGTTATACCCCCGCAACGAGTTGTGGGGGGGGGGGGTATACTGGAATCAGATTGTCCGTCCGTGCGTCCGTCTTGCCGTGCGTGCATCCGTCACAAAACTTAACGTCTCGTAAATTTGTTATAATATATATTCTGTTTCCTTCAACCGAATGTCGTGATATTTCACACATGCGTTTCTACGCCAATCATACAGCCTTATGCGCTGAATCTACGGCACCCCGCTGACCCCGCGGTCAACGTCATGAACTTAGAAAATTCCGATTTTTTTGCTTTGGGTCATGGTCCACACTGGGGTATCCCGTAAGCCCTCGTTTACTGACACATCTAGTTCAACTTTCTCATGTGGGGCATAATAGGTTCACAAAACACACAAATAAATATGATCCCCGGCAAAACTCTTTTCTATATATTTTTGGTCACCTAGACACCTACCTACATATGTCGAGTCAGCCCTTGTAATATAGCCGACACAACACATGTATGTCGCTGGAACAGTTGTTGTCTGTTGAAATCGATCCGTTAAATGTTCATAGGTGTAATTAAAACTTTTATTTTATTAGTATTCTCCATTTTTGCGTGTATAATACATGGGCAGAAACGTCTACGAATATGTGCCGACATATTTCAGACGTGGGCAGACACGTCCACACATAGTCATAGCCCGAGAAGACCGTGCAGCCTCTATCGAGACATGGGCCGACTGGTCCAAACATACGGGCTCATATGACCGTAGCCCATATCTGGACGGGGCCAAATCGTCGGACCCCAAATCGTCCATATATGGGCCGACTCGACCGTGGTCCGACTCGTCCGTAATTCGTTCATAAGATCGAAGCGCTCAAACGCGCTGGGTGTCCCGAATTTCAACGATGTAGGTGATTAAAAGTTGATCTGTTTTATGTTTATTAACACTATTTTTTTAACAATTGAATTCCCGATCATTATTTTTTTTATTTCAAAACGTCTTTTCCATCGCCGGAAATAATTACTTAAAAAAAAACAACGAACTTTCCTCTTTTTTTTTTTTCGTGTTTCCCAAAAATTACACTCGGCGGTTTTGTAAACCAAGACATATAAAATAAATCGCCTAATAAACATTGTATAGTACATATTTATTCTTGTTGTCACTGTGCCACCGCGGACATAACGTTGCGACAAGTGCATACTCAAAACACATTTATCGACAATAATAAAACATAAAAATTGTTTCCTAACACAATGAGAATCGTCTCGCGTTTTCGCGATCTCGCCTTTCGCTTTTGAAAAATTTGGATTAGTTTTGCTCATGCATCATGTGCATGTGCGGCGTGTTTGCAAAACGCGAGATTGAATATGATAGAATTTCGCGTTTTCGTCTCCAAAGCTCGAAAACGCGAGGTTGCCTCATGTGCTGAAAAAACATTTTTACGTTTTTATTAAGAAATAGAACACATGTGGACAAACATCTATATTTCTTGACAACAAAAACATAATTTGACAAAAAAAGATACGGTACTCGTCTTAGGAGACGATTCTAATGTGCTGCCAATACACGTTTATTGAGCAAAAAAAAACATATTTCGATACGTGTTATTGGTTAGGCTACTGCATCGCATCGTCGACCTATACACAAGATCGTGAAAACGCGAGACAAAATCGTGAGGCGAAAACGTGAGATTCTATTGTATTCATTCTCGCGTTTTCGCCTGGCTATCTCGCGTTTTCGCCTCGGCCTTTTCACAATGTCGCCTTCCGCTTTTGGAAATACGTTTGTTCAAGTCATTATGCAGGCCCGTAGCCTGAGGGGGCGGGGGGAGCGGTCGGACGAAGCCCGCCCCCCCCCCCCCCCCCCCCCCCAGCCCCGATGTCCAATTTTTCAGGCTACAGGCCTGTAATATGTGTGTGTAGAATGCATGCGTGTTGAGTTTTGCGCATACATTACATGTACGTACGTACGTAGAATGCAATTCGAACTAGCATGCTTTATATGCAATGTACGTACGTAGAACGCAAATCCAACACGCATGCTGTGTCTACACATGCATTGGCAAATCGTATTTCCAAAAGCGGAAGGCGAGATCGCGATCGCAAAAACGCAAGATTGTAACAAAAAAGAAATATGGCCGTACCCACCCATCCCCAATTAGCACATTTGCGACATATCATTTTCGATCTAGCTGCACACCTGATGGTGTTTACAATCATCAGTCGCTAATCCAGTTTCACGTGCAAAGTGTGACTGACCTTTAGAATTCTGTGGAAACAAACATACCAAAACCACGCTATGTAGTCGCTCACGTCATCGCATAGCCGATGAATTGATAATTACGCAATTAGCTTGTGGAATTTCACATTTGTTAGATTTTTTGATAAAACCAAGATTTGGCAGCACATGAGAATCGTTTCCTAAGACGATTCTCAAATGTTGTCAAAATATGTTTTTTTAAAGAAATATCAATGTATTCGGGTTTTCTTTTCACATTTGTCCGATGTCTTAATAAAACATGTTTTGGCAACACATGAGAATTGTCTCCTTAGACGATTCTAATATTTTGTAAAAAGAATTGTCACATTTGCTTGATTTCTTAGACCGTACAAACAATTGACAAATTCAGAAATCCACAACTTAATTTGTGTTTCTCGAGTCGGGTTTCATATGATGGCGAGGAAATACGATCGATTACACACCGTGAAAATCTTGTTGGAACGTAAATGTCAATTGTCACGTAGGCCATTTCAGTTTACCGCGCGTTACGTCAGCTGTTATTCTAAGTACGTATGGTCGCTCGTTAGGAGCATTTCTTTCCTTCGTTTATAAGGTATGGGTTGTGACCTAGGGCTTAGAACACCGACTTCCAATCTGGAGGTTGTGGGTTCAAACATCGCCTTGGGAATCAAACATACCTTCAAAGTATGTCCATCCCATTCAATTTCGTCGAAACGATAATTTAAATTAAGAACCTTAAATTCCATTTCCACCCCGTGAAGGAACATTTATTTCTCTAAAGTTAGGTCTCTTGGCCTGTCGACGCAGTGAGACGAAAACGTTAACATACATAAAATAAATCAATAACCATTGATCGCCGCAGAATATTTTCGCTAATTCGCTAATTACTTTCAAATTCGATTAAATTAATATAATCAGGGTCGCTGTAGATTGCTATATCACTTTATTGCGATACACAGGTACTGTGTATGTAACACAGTAGCTGCGAATCGCCAGGACGCCCGCAGCGTTATCGATCGATAAAGTGGTCAGTTTTGGGATTAAGTTTATGACAGTCCGGTTCCAAAAAAACGGGCTTGTGGCGGGACGTTCTAACAGAAAATAGTGACTTGCCCGGGACTAAATTCCAGCATAGAGGCACTTGCCCGAGATTAAAACCGACTTGTCCCGGGCGTCGGGCGTGCCAATTTGTACAGCCCTGCAACTATTTCCGGTGTCGCAGTAAATTCCTCATCGGCAGTAGCTACAGTACAGGTGCCACAATACCCGCATATTTTTATCCAAGCATATTTGCTTGGATATAGTCCTTATACGGTTTTTGAGACCTCACATGTTTTATGCAAATGAGTAATTGTCGACCAACGAACGTACTTCATGATTCTAGCTACGCCACGTGAGAGAGTTCCAAAGCGAGCGGTGCATTATGAACGTGTCACTCACATTTTTGGCCAGCTACATTTTTGGCCAGCTACAGTTATATTTTTAAAAACAGTTTGTGATTTTATAAAATATTAACTGTCGTGTTTCATAATAAATATTTTGTTAGGAAGGTTATATTTTTAGCGCAATGATCGACCGCTCCACATGTAATTTATACGTAGTTATACGCCATGAAAAATAGTTCTGATAGTGAGCTAACATTATATTGTGTAGTGTAATACATGTGTTGTTAATTTTTCTGTACGACATTTATATTACAAAATGTTTATCTGATTTAATATATATACTGACATGTATTAATTTGAGTATATTATTTTTCACGCGCAATGATACAATTAACCTCGTGTCTCATGAAAAGTAGTTTCCGCCATTTTATGCCGACAAATTACAGAATCGTTTACATAGTCGTAGGTCAATGGCTCGATAAAATCCAACATTGGACAGCGAAATGATGATGATTTAAAACAGAAACATTGTTTTTTAACAGTTACATACCGCATGCTTTAAATAATCATCTTGAGCCATCGATATTATTAATCAGTGTCCATTTTACTTAAAACATCAACTAATCTATAATGACGATACACAGAAAATGCAGTACGATACACTTCACAAAGGAAACATTGTCTTAGAGTTTGAATAATTTTAGGTTCCGCCGAACGAACGAGTAAGCCAAAATATATTTCCGTACAAATCCAAAAACCTATTTATTATATACCCGTTCAACAAAACATGCATCCTAATCATTAAATAATCCGATAGTGTGATGAAATGCGACTATTATTTTTGTTGAACAATCCGAGCGCCTGTGATGGCTTCAGTTTATGCAAATTGACAAGGTCATTTCGCGCACCTGAATCGATACAATAATCAGGGGTTAAAATTTCACTCGCCCAGCTCGCCATGGCGAGTGCTTTTTGTGGCGGTCGAGTACTTTCTACAGGCACTCGCCCAGTTTGGCGAGTGAAAGATTTGGTCAGGATTTTTTTTTGGAAGAAATTGCCAATTAATTCCATCGATAACGGCCAACAAATGGTATTAATTCAGCGACCATTTGTTGTTTACAGTTTACGTCAATTTACGGGAAGTAAGATTCAAGCAGTGTCTATGTACACGGTTACGGGTAGAATCTCTAGCGATTTTGAACACGGTCCATATCGGGCAAGTTTAATTCACGGCTTATTTGTCAGCGTTACGCGGCCGGGCTAACAAATAATAGGACTGCGAGTATAGACTAGTGTATACGCGGCCACATATATCGTCTCGTATACAGTTGGGTTAACACGCATTTCAGACGCCGAACATAACGGCTTGGGACGAAACGGTCGGCGCCGGGTCCGAAACCATTGAATTTAGTAATTAAGGCAGCACGCAGCGCATACAAACATAGCCACTATAAATTAAACTAAATCTATGTCACTCAACGCTTATAGAAAATAAGAAGTGTGCAAGCCTTTGAGCAAATTCGCTGCGATTTGTTTATTTATGTTCATTTAATACTTAAAATATAAATAACAATAATAGTGAATACGTTTTGGTAATGATCATATGTAAAAGCTTTTTTTTTTATAAATATTAAAGATGCAACATTACAAAAACTGGAAATAGCAATTTATTTTTAAAAAAAAACTGGGCAAGTAACTTTTTGACCTGGGCAAGTACTTTTTTTTTAGTTTTTACCTACCTTGGTTCTACCTTGGTTGAAGGCCGTTTCTTGTAAGCTAGGCTTGTACTGGCCTATTTTAGCGACGTCAAATTGGATAATTGTCTTTGAAACTGGGGAGAGAGCGCAACTAAATCATGGTTAAAATGTCTGTACAATATTTTCACGTGTTGAATTTGCTGGGTCTCTTCTTCCAGGCGGAGTTGAGTGAACTTTTGAAACTATTTAGTGTGTTCGAATTTTCACAATCACTAGGGAGTGCATTCCAGTCTGTGACGACTCTTTGAGAGAATACTTTTTGTCGCAACTGCGAAGGATTTCAGGACTTTCAGTCCTTTGATTGTTATTGCCGCAACCAATTTAACTTTAGCGCGGAATATTGCTGCAATCTATCGCAAAATTTTCCGTGGCCATTTGCGGCATAAGGAAGAAATGTGTTGAATCGTGTCATTTTTAGCTCGACTATTCGAAGAATAAGTAGAGCTTATGTTGTCACCCCGGCGTCGGCGTCACCGTCACGCCTTGTTTAAGGATTTTAGTCAAGTTTGTATATGGAATACTACTGGCCCTACACCCACCATACTTGGACAACTTCATCTCCTAGTGATGTACATCAATAACCCCTGATCTATATTTGACCTTGACCTACATTTCCTCTTGAATTACTTGGTTAATTCCCCTTGGTTAAGGTTTTTAGTCAACCTTGGTTAAGGTTTTTAGTCAAGCTTGTATATGCAATACTACTGGCCCTACACCCACCATTCTTGGACAACTTCATCTCCTAGTGATGCACATCAATAACCCCTCATCTATATTTGACCTTGACCTACATTTCCTCTTGAATTACTTACTTAATTCCCCTTGGTTAAGGTTTTTAGTCAACCTTGGTTATTTCAAGCTTGTACATTGAATACTATTGTGCATCCAGACACCATACTTCGACAACCTTTTCTCATAGGTATGTACATCAATAACCCCGGATCTATATTCGACCTTGACCTACATTTCCTCTTCAATTACTTACTTAATTCCTTTTGGTTAAGGTTTTTAGTCAACCTTCTATATAGAATACTACTGGCCCTACGCCCACCATACTTGGACAACTTCATCTTCTAGTGATGTACATCAACAACCCCTGATCTATATTTGACCTTGACCTACATTTCCTCTTGAATTACTTACTTAATTCCCCTTGGTTAACGTTTTTAGTCAAGCTTGTAGATGGAATAATCCTGGCCCTACACCAACCATGCTTGATGTACATCAACAACCCCTGACCTATATTTGACCTTGACCTACATTTAACCTTGAATTACTTAATTCCCCTTGGTTAAGCTTTTTACTCGACCTTGGTTAAGCTTTTTACTCAAGCTTGTACATGGAATACTATTGTGCATACAGACACCATACTTGGACAACCTTTTCTCATAGTGATGTACATCAATAACCCCTGATCTATATTTGACCTTGACCTACATTTAACCTTGAATTACTTGCTTAATGTTTATAGTCAAGCTTGTATATGGAATACTTCTGGGTCTACATCAACCATACTTGGACAACTTCATCTAGTGATATACATCAATAATCCCTGACCTATATTTGACCTTGACCTACTTTTATCCTTGGATTACTTAGTTATCTCCCCTTGGTTACGGTTTTTACTCAAGCTTGTATATGGAATACTCCTGGGCCTACAGCAACCATTCTTGGAAAACTTTATTGGGCAATCTCATTGGCTGGTCTTAACTCGATCATATAATAACGCAAATTGATGTGAATATTGTTTTTAACGTGTAACAGATAAAACACTAGCTGCACTTTCTCTGCTTTAAGGCAACTGGTTGCAGTTTATCGCTGCACAGTAAAAATGTGCGTAATAGCATTTAGACATGTCGCACTTAAATATAGAAAAAAACCTGACGTTCATACAGGGTATATTATTATTGAGAGACAATTCGCCAATATGATAAACAAAATATTACCATAAACTTACCTAATAAAGTGTGTATTAGCAAAATTCTTAGGCTACTCTCCACAAGGTAGGAAGTTAACAAAGAACTCTTCAAACGCACATTTGGAAAGACTACATTAAATTACATAACTTATGACAGAGTAGTCCCCAAATTTGTTCCGAGTACATAACTCTAATTACATTGCACTACATAAGAGTTATGACGTAGTTGTATTTGTAAATGTGCGTTTTAAGGCAAGTCAAAATAATGTTGTTTTTATACGTATGATGCTCAATTTACATATACATAGTGAAGTATGTTATACTTTATAAACCATATATACATGTGACATAAGTAATAATTCATAAAAAATGGTTCTACACAGCAATTTCATGGATAAATTGAGATGTATACTCTGGATCGCCAGTTCTTCTTATATTGCCCGGTGTCGGTATAGTTTCCTTCCTGCTGATCTATATATAACTTTGAGGGCGTTTCGGACCGTAACAGATTCGTTATTTATGTTTGATTTTTTTGTCCCAAGTTTAAACTTAATGATATATTAACAGTGAGCATGCGAAAGGTTCATATAACATAATTATGTGATAAAGAACTTAACAAATTTCACAGTAATCCGACCAGAATATGCCGTTATTTTACGGGACACCCCCCCCCCCCCTGTATCCGCGCCTGCGACGATTGCAATGTCACAGTCGCATATCACATGTGACTGTGTACCTTTGGACATTGCGTAATTTCAGGAAATATATTGAAATATATTTACAGAAAAGTCATGGGCTATTCCCGTTTATATAAGTACCCCCCTATGGAACAGAAAACAAAATTGAGGGGGGGGGGGTAGCCAGGGAGAAAAAATTGAGGGGTGGGTATCCGGATAAAAAAATTTGAGGGGGCGGGGGGTCATTTCCGTAGGTAAAAGTCTCTTCCATAGGGTGGTACTTATATAAACTGGAATAGCCCAATATAATTATTTTCCGTAAATGACGACAGAAGTTGAAAAAATTGTAATTTTACTTTACTAAAGAAAAGCTATTGTAGATCTAGTTTTTCTACATGTATTTATTGAAATTACGCAGATGTCCGAAAGTACAAAATCCCATGGCGTTTCTCATTTGACTCACACCTGTGATTTGACAATGCGATATCTATACAAAAAGTCGGTATCACTTTACGCGCGAGCCGTCTCGGGCCTCAAAACTGTGACCCCGATAATTATGAATAGATGTCACGTGCTAGTCATGTGTGATCCATCTCTCGCCATATTGAAGATGCTCTGTTTACTTTCTGCTTCGTGTGAGAGTGACCTTAGCATTTTGCTAATGAATACTTTATTAGGTGAGTTTGTGATAACATTTTCGTGTCATATTGGAATATAGTCTATCAATAACAATATAGCTAAGTATGAATGTCAATGCCCTGCAGGTTTTTTCCATATTTTAGTGCGCGAATTGTAAATGCTATTACGCACATTTTTACTATGCAGCGTGGTGTAGCGAATAGAACAACCTGTTGCCTATAAAGCGGAATATGTGCAGTTATCCCCAAATGTGCGTTTGAAGCGTTTGTTTACTTTCTACTTCATATTGAGTTACCTTGTTTACTTTCTACTTCATAGTGAGTGACCGAAGAATTTTGCTAATACACACTTTATTAGGTAAGTTTGTGTTAATATATGGGGAGACATTGTTTTTGGCATGCAGGGGTTGAAATTTCACTCGCCCGGCTCGCCATGGCGAGTTTTTTGTGGCGGTCGAGTACTTTCTATGGGCACTCGCCCAGTTTGGCGAGTGAAAAATTTGGCCAGGATTCTTTTTCTGAAGAAATTGCCAATTAATTCCATCGATAACGGCCAACAAATCAGGGTTGGCAATTTCCCGGGAAATAAGAGTATTTCCCAGGACTGCGGGAAATACTGGGAAATACCGGGAAATATGAATCTTGGTGGTCTTTTTCATTCCAAAATGTCAAGATGAGTCTCTATATTCCCTATCTACTATGGTTTATATATGTGTATACTGATAAGCCTACAGGTAAAACATTCTGCAATAAAAAAAGAAATAATAAGTTTATTTAGAGAGAAAAAAACATTATTTTCTGGACAATTTTCTTCCCTATATACAAGTCTATGTAGTATTTGCCAACTGTCTATTTTATTGTATATGAGAACACCCCGCATTACTATAGTAACCTGCCACTAATAAAAGCTGCTTTTAGAATTTTGAGAAAATCCCAGTTGATAACAGGGATACTGGTAATCCATGTACAGTGTAAGTGTAATTGTTTTACAACTTGACATGACCATATACAGACCACCTGGGTTCTTATTATACAGTATGACACAAAAGGTGTGAGAGAAGGCTGACAATTAACAGCCTGTTGTCATAGTCTGATATGGTTTATTAAAGTATATTAAAGTCTCGTCAATGTACATGCAAATAAGTAGACATTAGAAGGCTTTTGGCTAATTTTAGCGATTTTAGGTACTGTATCTCATACGTACCATCGTGGCCCAGTCTTCACGATAAATAAATGTCATAATAATATTGCAAATAAGTAATACAAATGCAAAGCATAAAACAACAGTACATTGTCAGTCATATAAGACTTGTAAGAGACTACCGTATTCGTGCGATTATAAGTCGCAATGATGTATATGTCGCACCCCTATTTTCACTCCAAAATCTGGGGGAAAAAGTCTACATGTGTCTATAAGACGCCCTCAATTTTCTAAAAAAAAAAATGAAACAAAAACAAAAAAAATCGCAGAGTTGTAGTTGTTGTTTATAAATACCAGGCGCTGTTTTTTTGGTCACTCACAAGCTTCGTACCCTGGACGTTTCGGACCAATAGAATTAATCGCCAAGTTGTTGTTATTTAATACTAAATCCCAGCGCTGTTTTTTATTTATTTTTCGTACCCTGGACGTTTCGGACCAATACAATTAATCGCCAAGTTGTTGTTGTTATTTAATACTAATTCCCCGCGTTGTTTTCTAATTTTGTGAGATTATTGTGCAACAGCAATACGGTTAAATGGCTCTAAAAAGTGCCGTTTGAGCAAGTTTGGCAATATATAGAGGATACTGTTCAAAATGCGATATGAGAAAACAAGAATTTTCGGTGGTATTTAACCCTACTGTTAGTTTGAGAAATTCTTCTCAATGTCAACACCTAATCAGAATACGACTCAATTATCGCAACAGTTTCTCACTAAGAAAACAAATCTGACCACTTCACACGAGAAATGGCTTGTGCCGAAAATTTAGTAATTGACGTTTGACACGACTGAGATTAAAGGTGGCAATAAGGCAGTTCTCAGTTTCTCACCTTTCAAAATAACTGGCAAACACCGCAAATTACACATTATCAACACATGGGAAACCCTTCTCGTCTATAATATAAGCCCACTACATATTGTAGACACAGATCAGCTTGTAAATCAATGTGCATTCCCAATAATAAATATATACTATATAGACCATTAACTCGGAACTTCAGTCAATTGCGTGTTCCCGATACAGAGCCGTAACGAATATGGGGCGAACTGGTAAGGGTACAAACATGCCATTTTAAAAATGGCTAAATCAGCAAACTGGATCTGATCTTGGTATACACTGTTCGCCTTCGGTATAGAAAATGTGTACCGAATGTGACACAGGGCCGGAACGAGTAAGGCGCGAGTAAGGCGCAAACTGTTTAGAATACGAATCCATTTTTCCAATACCGGATTTTACCCCAAAGACTAACAACAACAACAAATATAGGAACGCATTTTATTGTTTTGATTTTTGGTCGTTTATTTCAATATTTCGGATGGAAAAAAATGCTCATGTATCTACATGTATTTATAAGACGCAGGGGCTTTCTGGGATACAAATCTGAGGGGAAAAAATGCGTCTAATGCATGCTAAGATCATTTATTCTCATTTCTTGATACCGAATATTAGTGTGGGAGAAGGTTGACAATTAACAGCATGTTGTCTATAAATATAGTCTGATCATGATGACGTTATCCTTGTGAATTGTATCTAGCAGACACTCGGATGCTTCCTAAAAAATGAAGAAGTAATTTACAAAAAAATAATACAACCAAAATATAAATGTCATGGTTGCCAAATATTCCACCTGATGAGTACCCCTAGTTGGGAATGAAACAGATCTATACATTATAATGAACCCCTATATCTAATTATTAAGTTGTTGATTGTTTAATTAACTATTACTGAGCTTAAAACTTAATTTAAATAACTTTAATTATCAAATAATAACATCAAAATTCATATTTCCCGGTATTTCCCACTTTGGGGAGTATTTCCCGCCCCCGGTATTTCCCGGCCAACCCTGCAACAAATGGTATTAATTCAGCGACCATTTGTTGTTTACGTCCGTTTGCCGGAAGTAAGATTAAAGCAGTGTCTATGTACACGGTTACAGGTAGAATCACTAGCGATTTTGAACACGGTCAACATCGGGCAAATTTAATTGACATATTATTTGTCGGCTGTACGCGGCCGGGCTAACAAATAATATGACTGCGAGTATTGACTAATGTGTGTATTATCAAAGGCGGCCACATATATCGTCTCGTAGACAGTTGGGTTAACGCTCATTTCGGACGCCAAACATAACGGCTTGGCACGAAACGGTCAGTGCCGGGTCCGAAACCATTGCATTTAGTAACTAGAAAAAGTCGATGGCGCGCCATCGCAATATACCCACTTTCCCCAAATGCTAAGTCCGAAAGGGGGAAGTAATCCATGATGGAGGGTCGGATAAAAAATCCGAATTCACTTTGCGCATGTGCACATGATAACGAAGCTACATAGCAAATATGAGGCGCGTAGGTATGAAGGTGAAAAAGTTTTTCGAGTTACAAGGAAAAGGAAAAAAAATGGGAAATTCTGAGTCGGAAAGGGGGAGGTAATCGATGATGGAGGGTCGGATCAAAAATGGGAATTCACTTTGCGCATCTGCACATAACGAAGGTACATCCTAAATATCAGGCGCGTAGGTATGAAGGTGAAAAAGTTTTTCGAGTTACGAGGAAAAAATGGGAAATTCTGAGTCCGAAAGGGGGAGATAATCCATGATGGAGGGTCGGATCAAAAATCCAAATTCACTTTGCGCATCTGCACATGATAACGAAGCTACATACCAAATATCAGGCGCGTAGGTATGAAGGTGAAAAAGTTTTTCGAGTTACGAGGAGAAAATGGGAAATTGTGAGTCCGAAAGGGGGAGATAATCCATGATGGAGGGTCGGATGAAAAATCCAAATTCACTTTGCGCATCTGCACATGATAACGAAGCTACATACCAAATATCAGGCGCGTAGGTATGAAGGTGAAAAAGTTTTTCGAGTTACGAAGAAAAAATGGGAAATTCTGAGTCCGAAAGGGGGAGATAATCCATGATGGAGGGTCGGATGAAAAATCCAAATTCACTTTGCGCATCTGCACATGATAACGAAGGTACATACCAAATATCAGGCGCGTAGGTATGAAGGTGAAAAAGTTTTTCGAGTTACGAGGAGAAAATGGGAAATTCTGAGTCCGAAAGGGGGAGATAATCCATGATGGAGGGTCGGATCAAAAATCCAAATTCACTTTGCGCATCTGCACATGATAACGAAGCTACATACCAAATATCAGGCGCGTAGGTATGAAGGTGAAAAAGTTTTTCGAGTTACAAGAAACGTGACGGACGTACGGACGGACGTACGGACGTACGGACGGACGGACACCCGTGACGAAAACAATATACCCGTTTTTTTTTACAAAAAAAGTGGGTATAATAAATTAGATAATATCATACACTGGCACATTTATACTGGCACTGGCGCGTAGGTATGAAGGTGAAAAAGTTTTTCGAGTTACGAGGGAAAAATGGGAAATTCTGAGTCCGAAAGGGGGAGATAATCCATGATGGAGGGTCGGATCAAAAATCCAAATTCACTTTGCGCATCTGCACATGATAACGAAGCTACATAGCAAATATGAGGCGCGTAGGTATGAAGGTGAAAAAGTTTTTCGAGTTACGAGGAGAAAATGGGAAATTGTGAGTCCGAAAGGGGGAGATAATCCATGATGGAGGGTCGGATGAAAAATCCAAATTCACTTTGCGCATCTGCACATGATAACGAAGCTACATACCAAATATCAGGCGCGTAGGTATGAAGGTGAAAAAGTTTTTCGAGGTACGAGGAAAAAATGGGAAATTCTGAGTCCGAAAGGGGGAGATAATCCATGATGGAGGGTCGGATCAAAAATCCAAATTCACTTTGCGCATCTGCACATGATAACGAAGCTACATACCAAATATCAGGCGCGTAGGTATGAAGGTGAAAAAGTTTTTCGAGTTACGAGGAGAAAATGGGAAATTGTGAGTCCGAAAGGGGGAGATAATCCATGATGGAGGGTCGGATGAAAAATCCAAATTCACTTTGCGCATCTGCACATGATAACGAAGCTACATACCAAATATCAGGCGCGTAGGTATGAAGGTGAAATTTTTTTTCGAGTTACGAGGAAAAAATGGGAAATTCTGAGTCCGAAAGGGGGAGATAATCCATGATGGAGGGTCGGATGAAAAATCCAAATTCACTTTGCGCATCTGCACATGATAACGAAGGTACATACCAAATATCAGGCGCGTAGGTATGAAGGTGAAAAAGTTTTTCGAGTTACGAGGAGAAAATGGGAAATTCTGAGTCCGAAAGGGGGAGATAATCCATGATGGAGGGTCGGATCAAAAATCCAAATTCACTTTGCGCATCTGCACATGATAACGAAGCTACATACCAAATATCAGGCTCGTAGGTATGAAGGTGAAAAAGTTTTTCGAGTTACGAGGAAAAAATGGGAAATTCTGAGTCCGAAAGGGGGAGATAATCCATGATGGAGGGTCGGATGAAAAATCCAAATTCACTTTGCGCATCTGCACATGATAACGAAGCTACATACCAAATATCAGGCGCGTAGGTATGAAGGTGAAAAAGTTTTTCGAGTTACAAGAAACGTGACGGACGGACGGACGGACACCCGTGACGAAAACAATATACCCGTTTTTTTTTACAAAAAAAGTGGGTATAATAATAGTGAATGTGTCTTATCCGTTTTGGTAATGATCATGCATGTATATATGTACAAGCTTCTTTTTTTTTTTAAATAAGATGCAACATTACAAATGGCAATGTTTTTATTTTTTTTAAATGGGCAAGTAACTTTTTGACCTGGGCAAGTACTTTTATTTGTACTTGCCCAGCTGGGCGAGTGGAAAAAATGATTTTTTCAACCCCTGGCATGGTTGTCCGTCCGTCACAAAATTTGTATCGCGCTTTTCTCCAAAAGTATTTGAATTGGTCGCAAAATTTTACAGGCATATTTGTTATCATGTGAAGTTGCGCACCTGTTTTTTTTTTTATGTGGATCCATCCAGTATTCGCAGATTTATGGCCCTTGACTTGGTGAAAAGTGGCGATATTCAACTTGTTCTACATAACTGAAAAACTATTTGAGCTACTGTCATGAAACTTTATACTATAAATAGTTGTTGCCTTAAATTCTAATTTTCCAAGTCCCGATAACATACAATGTTGGTGTGGGGGGAGACATATGTTTTTATCTGAAAAACAACCTTGTAGTTGTGTCATAATGTAGAATTGCCTCTCGATAACAATATAGCGAAGTATGAACGTGAATACCCTGCAGGTTTATTCTATATCTTAGTGCGTGAAGTGTAATTGCTATTACGCACATTTTTGCTGTGTAGCGTGGTGTAGCGATATAGTGCAACCTGTTGCCTATAAAGAGGAAAACATTCAGCTACTCTGTCATAACTCTTTATGTAATGCAGTGTAATGAAATGTAATTAGAGTTATGTACTCCGAACTAAGGTATATCTGTTTGACATACATGTACTGTTAAGATTAGTCGTCCAGTACAAAGCCCATACAATTCATATAGGAAACATCGTCATACGCATTTATTTTTGAAATTGACATTTTTCTTGACTGCCATCCTCTTGTATACAAAATTATGTTCTTGGATACAGAACATTTTTCACCAAAGCGATAAGTGGAGGCTTCATGTTCCATGAACACATTTTCTATTTCAGGGCCAGACAGAAATCCCACCATGTCACAGAAGACACCTGCAGACTCTGTGAAGGAAATGGGACCAGGTATTGAGGAAGATCATATTAGACACGCCATGTCAGGGCCTGAAAAAGCACTGGTCAGAGGTCCTGGACCTGCCAGTTTTATAGTCGGACCTTTGTATTTTACAATAAAAATTTGTTATTCGAACATTTTGCCGGACCTGTGATAGAATTGTTATTGCGATCCTCATTCAGTGGCGATGCTAAATCCGTTATGATTATCGTTTTATAAGATAATTTATGGTGACACAGTCGAGTATTTACACATGTCATTTCGCATAATACAGACATTTATTACTACCATTTTTCTAGCGTTTATCCTCTGATTTACCCAATAAAATCCTCCGGCCTTTCACTTTTTTCCTTGTTAGGTCTCGGACTTACTGGTAAAAGCTGCTATTTTCAGGCCCTGCATCGGAATTCCTACGCGTTTCTTAGCCTTTCCTGATAAACTTGTTGTCACCAAGACACCACTAACCGAGCATTCTCTATGAATCAACTTTCTCTGGGCACTGCAAATGAACTTTAGTGACTGAATCGCAAACTGCGAGGTGCTGATTGCACTATACGCTGGCTGATCTGTGGCTGCATACATGACACGCCATGGGATTTTGTACCTTCGGACATCTGCCTAATTTCATACGTTTACAAAAGTCAGAATTTTCAGAGTACATGCGGAATATAATTTTGTCAACTTTTGACGCCATTTACGGAAAATATTGTAAATCTTGTAAACATATTTCATGAAACTTCGCAGTTGCCTGAAGGTAGAAAATCATATGGTACATGTACAAGACTCCAGATAAGCTGCATATTTTGCTTAAATACCCAATTAAAATTGCCAAAAATCCAATTGAAATCAGAAGTAGAAAATTGTGGTACCTTTATCATGCTGAAGAAAACGATAAACAAACCATAAATACAGCATATTTTCCATGAAAACACATCTTGGTATTGCCAAGACATGTTTTCATTTCGAAGCAAACTATTCAATAATTGCGATCTGTTGTGTGTAACGAGTAGTGTGATTTTATTTTACCCAATTAAAGTTTTGAAATGCCCAATTGCTTCAGAAATGATGGAATGACAATACTCGATTACTAAATCCTTATCTGGAGCCCTGGGTACATGTACATGTGTTTTACATTCAACTACAATGTACCATGTGTGACATTTGTAGATGCAACTAAGGGATCCATACGTGAAGCGGTATGGAGATACATTGAAGACAATGACCTGGCCGATTTCCCTAGGCCGGTCACTCGCAGAATCCCCAACGTGAAGGTAAGCCTTTCATTTTAAAGGGACAAAATACAAGAATCTCACAGCATCGATCCGTTACATGCTGTGGATTCTCAAATGTTAATACGAACAATATGAAATAATGCTGTTAATTATGCACGGTTAGTACATGTTATTTGAACCGTCTTGTCACATCATATATGTTTTAATAGAAATAAGGTAGGGACAAAATACAAAAACCGATATAATATTAACTGATATACATGGGGCCAAGTGACTTTGGCACCAGGTCGGGTTATTCCAATTTCATTGCTGATTTTTTTTTTTTGCAGTGTAAATATTCCGTTCTGATTTTGGGATTTCCCCCCAATGCAGCAGGTTAAATGCGGGATCAAACCTGTTGGTCCGGCCTTGATTGACTGTAGCTGTTGATAGGCCGTTGTACACAAATAAGCAAACATATCCGGATACACACTTTTTCATAGGAAAAATAAAATAATGCCATGTACGGTTAGTACATGTTCAATGTTAGAAATTCATATTGTTGAGCTGAAAGAGGGAAATTTTATTGTTGTTTTTGCTCATTTATTTTATATTGGAAAATATGTTGTCCATTCAGTAATCCATTTGCAAAAATAAAATTGTCTTTGAAATTTATATCCGGGGTTGTAATACTCTGTAGACACAAAGCTTATCTGGAGCGCTATATATGTGTCTTCAGACTAATGGTTAAACAGTGTATTTCCACATAAACAGAATGCACACTTCTGACCGTTTCAGGGAGCTGCGACCGCTGCTGAGATAATTCCTACGATGCAGGAATTCAAGCGAGCCCAGACCGTGAAGATTAACCCAGACAAGCCTCAGGAACAGGCTCGATTTCTCACGCTGGATGTAAGTCACGTTGCCGACAATCAACACCACCCCGGGCTGGTGAATAGAGCAAGCCCGAGACTAAACTACCATGCCTCTAGGGGCCGAATATAGGCCCCTTCCCCAACCCTAGGGCCCTCAATTTTTCCAAATCTGTAAAATATTTTCCCAATTGTCAAAAATAAATTCACCCAAGAAATGACTGTTCGTGTCTTTTAGCGGGTGAAAAGGTGAATAGACATCTATAGTATATCTATTGCAACACCCCAATTCGGAGATTATGTGCATGATTATATTTTATTCATATATACATGCACATACAAACAAATACAATCAACTTTCCCAGTAATTAGCCGATAACCATTTACAGCTGTGTGGATAAAGTGTCTTCCTCAAGGACACAATGCATTGCCTCAGGTGAGGCTCTAACCCACGACTAGAATCAGCAGTCCGACGCTCGGCCACGTGCTCCACGGACATATTTATATATCGCCTGTATTGAAGATATTAATAATGTTCTCGCTCAATTACTAAGGATAGTAATATTCCCAATTCAAGGAAATTAAACACGGTATTTTCCCCCAAAATCGAACCCGTCTTCCCAAAATCCCTGGCTTAGTCCCTGGTCTCTTCCTTACATTACAACCTGGGAATTATTTGTCCGTTAACATTTTAAGGAAACAGGTTATCGCCCCTGATATCAGTGTGGAAATTTACATCTGATATAAAATGTATAATAATGCCAATCAATACGTATGGTAATGGTGAATGAATGTTCATTTTGCCAGAAAATGTCTCTTGATATAAATAATAGAAATATCATTTTGTGTCTACTGAGTGGGCATGTACCTTTAATTGGCATTAGGGTGGGGGGGGGGGCAATTACCGTGTTTCCTTAAAAGGTTAGCGGTAATCACTATTCTCTATTTATTTTCCATGTGCAATGATCATGCTTTATAATATATGTCGATAAAATATTTATCGAGGTGAAGCAACAGACTTAATCGTTATTAAGCATTTCAACCCTACATACCATAACGCCAACATGTGCATCCGCTGTCATCCAGACGTGGCACCTCATCAGGATCTGTAGCAGTTAACCCTTACACCGCTATCTTAATTTTTTTTGTCTTTTGTTTATTTTCCATTTTTATCATCAAAAACATGCTTTGACAACACTTTAGAATAATTTACAACATGCTTTGACAACACTTTAGAATCATTTCCATTGGAAATGATTCTAAAGTGTTGTCAAACCATGTTTTTATTGAGAAATAAGGCAAGATATAAAAGCAACAGCAGACGACAATTGTTGTGTGTAACGATCCAGGGGTTAATATTGTTCAATTCTAAGACACGATCCACATTTTCTCAAGGGAATGGTCCAAAAATTAGCATAGAACAGTCGAAGATGGATATTTATTCATGAAACGGTTAGCAGACAAATAAACCATTTCACTTTGTCAGGCTAAGAAGACCCTCTTGGTACCAACACCAAGACTGCGGGCTGGGCTCTTCAACAAGATCACACCTCCCGAAGAGGTGACCAAAGATATCCTGAGGATCTGCTCCACGTCTCAGGTACCCCCGTCCTGCTCATTGACAAGTCTCGTTGGTTCTAGACCAA
Source organism: Conchocele bisecta (assembly GCA_029237695.1). Lineage (NCBI taxonomy): Eukaryota > Metazoa > Mollusca > Bivalvia > Lucinida > Thyasiridae > Conchocele > Conchocele bisecta. The sequence goes on along the minus strand of CM055266.1, from coordinate 9,746,185 downwards.
TACTCCTGGTCATTTTATATATTGTCTCTGTGTGCCAACTGTATTTCTTAGAATCTCAAAACCACCAACAGGGCTCTAGATAAAGAATTAGCAATTGAGTATTGTCACTCCATCAATTCTGAAGCAATTGGGTATTTCAAAATGTTAGTTGGGTAAAATAGGATCGCACTACTGTTTACAAATTAGGAGACGGCAATTATTGAATAGTTTGCTTCTAAATGCAAAAAAATGTATTACCAATATGTGTTTTCATGGCAAAATATATGCTATATTTGTGGTCTGTTTATTGCTTTCTGCAGCATGATAAAGGTACCACAAATTTTTCATTGCTTTTTGATACTCACTACTTCTGATTTCAGATGGGTTTTTGGCAATTTTAATTGGGTATTTAAGCAAATACGCACCTTATCTGGAGCTCTGCACCAAGACTGTCTAAATGTTCGCTGTTAATTTTCACCTGTAAAGCAGTATGCATAGTGCTAATTGAATCTTTTGATGGGTATACATTTTGTTAAATCTAGGAGGGGCCATTAGCCCCTATTTCTCATGTGTGGCCTTGAAAATAAATTTAAATAAACAATGAGAGTATTGTGGCCTACATCTTTTACAAGTGGTCCAGAATTATGAATACAATGGTCACCGCATTGTAATATTGCCAACTTAATTGCAAAATGATGGCAACAAGTGAAGAGATACGGGATAGATGGTCCGACCGAAGTCTATATTTATCCGGTAACTCAATATGCAACCACATATCAAGTTTTATCAGGCATAGCTGAGAAATGGTAGGAATTCCTCTGCTGTACCATTTCCAAGTAGTCTGATAAAAAAAAAGAACATTGATATTTGCTTAATACATTATAAACTTGATATTTGTTTAACCCTTTGAACCAGAAAGCCCGCTATAGCGGGGTTTGTAAACGGTGCAGATCCAGATGAGCCGGCTCGTCAGGATCTGCACCTTTTGCAAGTAATTTATTATTATTTTAGAAAAACGCCCCCTTTTCATAAATGGACTAGTCTGAAAATCATTGTGTGACGGAAAATTAGCATATCACAGTCCATTCCAGTTACTTAGGGTTGAAAGGGTTAATGCATTATTAGCATAGTGAGTTACCTTGAGCATTGCCCGATACGGAGACACTGACCTGGTATTGTGTATGTATTGGTTGGTGCCTGCAGGGGGTCCGCGAGTACAGCAAGCCCGTGTCCCTGGAAGAGAAGGTGAAGATTGACCTCATCATTACTGGATGTGTCGCAGTCTCCAGAACAGGTGAATACCGCAGGGCTGGCAATTTTCATGGTATATTCTGTAATCAGGATTTAAGGTTCCTGTTAATTGCAGAAAGTACGAATGTTTCAACATGTGAAGCACACTTTCACGCATTTGTAGGTGTAAAAGTTTGATAAAACTCTGAATTACAGTGCAAATTTGGAAAACATGCTTGGAATGTTTTATAAGTATGTGCCATATGGCTACGATGGTCGCAAACGCAATAATCCCCTTTTCATGACGAGTGACATATGTTGAAATAAAATTTGTTTCAATATATTTGGTTTGCATTAAGTTTCACTCTTCGAAAAGTAGTGAAGACCTAACTTTAGAACCAGTGCAGTCTATTTACCAATTTTATTTTGGGGATACACTATTTTAATGTACATATTTTCTTTATTTCTCTTTGAAAATATTTATTGTGACCACCATTTGAACCGAATCGTGGAGAAATAAGAAAAAAATATTAAAGAAAATATTAAGAACTTTACATGCATACATAATTGACCGTAGCTGTTGACTGGAGATTAAAGACTATTTAATCAATAAATTATAAGTTCATCAACAAAATACAACCTCCTTCACAAACTTAACACTCATTATACATATACAGGTGCGAGGCTGGGGAAGGGAGAAGGGTTTGCCGACCTGGAGTGGGCGATGATGCGGTCGATGGGCGCAGTGCAGCGCGACACCATTGTCATAACGACCGTGCACGAGTGTCAGATCATCGACATTCCGGAGTCGCTGGTGGAGGACCACGACATCACGGTCGACTACATTGTCACCGACCGAGAGATCATTAAATGTAACAACAACCGCCTCAAGCCCAGCGGTATTGTCTGGTCGAAGCTCGAGCCCAACAAGGTACGGGTTATAGACGACACTATTATGTAACATATCCTGGTCACGGCACCAAAAAAATTAGATGGTTGTATTGTTCTTGTGATCTTGTGAGTTGCACCTGGTCCTTGGAGCCGCTCTTGGACAGGTTCCAGGGACCAGGTGGTACTCGCATGGGGATCACAAAAAAACTACACATATATAGTGACAAAATGGCTAAGATACGCATACTCTCCGATTGTATGCGTATCTTAGCCCTTTCACCCTTAGCTATGAAACATGGTCTGTTAATTGTATCCCCCGGACTCCGTCGGGGGATACTATGGATTTGACAGCGCGCCGCGTCGTCGCGTCCGCCGCAGACACTTCTTGTCCGGAGCATAACTCGAACACCCTTTGGAATATTTTCATGAAACTTCACACATGCATAGACCACGACCCGAAGGTGTGTCGCGCACAAGAATGACAACTCTTGCATAGCTAATTTTTTAGTTATCTCCCTTTTTTGTTTCTCGCACTGATTTCGTGTCCGGAGCATAACTCCACCACCCTTTGGAATACTTTGGAATATTTTCATGAAACTTCACACATGCATAGACCACGACCCGAAGGTGTGTCGCGCACAAGAATGACAACTCTTGCATAGCTAATTTTTGAGTTATCTCCCTTTTTTGTTTCGCGCACTGATTGACCATAACTCGACCACCCTTTGGAATATTTTTATGAAACTTAACACATTCAATTAGACCACAAACCGAAGGTGTGTCGTGCACAAGAATGACAACTCTTGCATAGCTAATTTTTTAGTTATCTCCCTTTTTTGTTTTCGCTCACTGATTTCCTCCGTCCGGAGCATAACTCGACCACCCTTTGGAATATTTTCATGAAACTTCACACATGCATAGACCACGACCCGGAGGTGTGTCGCGCACAAGAATGACAACTCTTGCGTAGCTAATTTTTTAGTTATCTCCCTTTTTTGTTTTGCGCACTCTACAAACTGGACAATAATGCATGAAGACCTGTTTTCTCGTCTGCTCTGTACACCTTTTCTCGTGTGCTCTGTACACCTTACCTGTAGAGAGAACAATAGAGACTGGGAGAACCATGTGCTAGCATGGGCTAGCATGTGCAAATGTCCAGTGCTTGACCACTGTTTACCACAGGTAATTTATACAGGTAAATTACTACATTGGATATTACATTGAAAATATTGTGGCATTATGTGGACCTGTGCAGATATATGTAGATAAATATAGAACTATTAAAAAAAAATTCTGGGCTCCAGTAGCAAGCATTATTATTTTTAAACTTTTTTTTTTCATTTTTTTTTTTCAAATTATTTTTCAATTTTTGTCTAGTAGCATAAGGTTGTAAGTGCTATATACAGACTATTCACCTGTGCATGTGCTAGCATGTGCAACTGACCACTGACCACTTACAGGTATTTTATACAGGTAAATGATTATATTACATTTCCGTAAACTGTGTTGAAAATATTGTGGCAATATGTGGACCTGTGTATATATGATATGTAGATAAATATAGGACTATTAAAAAACATTCTGGGTTGCAGTAGGGAGCATTATTCTTTTATTTTTTTTAAATTTAATATTTTTTTTACATTTTTTTTTTTACATTCTTTTTCAAATTATTAACTGACCACTAACTTATTACAGGTAATTTATACAGGTACATTATTACATTTCCGTAAACTGTGTTGACAATATTGTGGCAGTATGTGGACCTGTGCAGATATATGTAGATAAATATAGGACTATTAAAAAAAAATTCTGGGCTCCAGTAGCAAGCATTATTATTTTTAATTTTTAAACTCTTTTTTTTTCCATTTTCTTTTTTATTTTTTTTTTTTTTTTTCAAATTCAAATTCAATTTTTGTCTAGTAGCATAAGGTCGTAAGTGCTATATACAGACTATTATCATATAATAAAACAATTATTGACTAGTGAGCCATAGAATATAATCTGATATTCTATGGCTCACTAGTCAATAATTGTATAATATGTTCGGGCCAGTGAAAATTGCTTTCGGGTCCAGGCTCGAGGTCAAGGCGAGGCATCTGATTCCGCGGAATTGTTGTTTACTTATCTCCCTTTGTTGTTTCGTGCTCTGATTTTGTATCCAGAGCATAACTCGAACACCCTTTGGAATATTTTTATATCCCACCACGATAGTGGAGGGAGCATTTAGTGTTACTCTTGTCCGTCTGTCCGTCCGTCCGCACACACGAATGGGTACTTGTTGTAAGCGTACGGGGATCTTATTGGGTAGGGTTAGGATAGTGTTGGGTACTCTTGTTGGGTATTTTTATACAGTAAAAACCCAACAAGTATTCATTCGTAGGAAAGTGCGTTCCGTCCGTCCGTCCGTACGTCACAAAACTTTAACACTCGGGTAAATGTCTCATAATTTTTTCAACCTTCGACCGATCTGCTTCATATTTCATATACACATTGCTCTGATGGTTCACTACCGCCCTGTGCCAAATCCACGTTTGTCCTGCCCCTGCCAAGCCCAGGGTCAAGGTCACATACTTGGTGCTTCAAAAACTTTAACGCTCGTGTTAATATCTTATAATTTCTGTTTTCTTTCACGGATCAGCTTCATATTTCATATACACATTGCTCTAATGGTCCTCTACCGCCCTGTGCCAAATCCACGTTCGTCCTGCCCCCGCCAAGCCCAGGGTCAAGATTACATACTTGGTGCTTCAAAAACTTTAACGCTCAGGTAAATATCTTATAATTTTTATTTCCATTCACGGATCAACTTCATATTTCATATACGCGTTGCTCTAATGGTCCTCTACCGCCCTGTGCCAAATCCACGTTCGTCCTGCACCTGCCAATCCCAGGGTCAAGGTCACATACTTGGTGCTTCAAAAACATTAATGCTCGGGTAAATATCTTATAATTTTTCTTTCCATTCACGGATCAACTTCATATTTCATATATGTGTTGCTCTAATGGTCCTCTACCGCCCTGTGCCAAATCCACGTTCGTCCCGCCCCCGCCAAGCCCAGGGTTAACATCACATACTTAGTGCTTCAAAAACTTTTAACGCTCAGGTAAATATCTTATAATTTCTGTTTTCTTTCACGGATCAGCTTCATATTTCATATATGTATTGCTCTAATGGTCCTCTACCGCCCTGTGCCAAATCCACGTTTGTCCTGCCCCCGCCAAGCCCAGGGTCAAGGTCACATACTTGGTGCTTCAAAAACTTTTAACGCTCGGGTAGAAGAAAATGACAACTCTTGCGTCGTTAATTTCTTAGTTATCTCCCTTTGTTGTTTCGTGCACTGATTTCGTGTCTGGAGCATAACTCGAACACCCTATGGAATATTTTCATGAAACTTCACACATGCATAGACCACAACCCTAAAGGTGTGTCACGCAAGAATGACAACTCTTGCATCACTAATTTTTTAGTTATCTCGCTTTGTTTTTTCCGTCACTGATTTTGTCTCCGGAGCATAACTCGAACACCCTTTTTTCAAACTACTTGTGTAACTGGGGAGGGGGATACACATGCGCTTGTCGACAAGCGTCCATTTCTAGTTTTGGACTGTTTTTGTTGCGGACGTGATAGTCGGCACATCGGCGTAACCCAAGGTCAAGCTCACTGAGGAGTTCTGTTAACCTTGTTTGTAAGGAAAATGCGTTTTTATGCCCCACCACAATAGTGGAGTGGTAATTAGTGTTACCCTTGTCCGTTTGTCCGTCCTTCCGTCCATCCATCACCAACCTTGTAAGTCGTAAAATGTGCAAAGTTTATTTTGATGTTTGATTCAACCTCCGGGTCATGGATTATCTTATCTCTCCCTTTTCAACTTAATATTTTCCATTTTTGGCTTGGAAGTTGTAAAACGTTTAAACCCTAATAGCTACAGACCTGAAACTTTGTATGTAGCTTCCTTGTGATGAGTAGATGCGCAAAGTTTATTTTTATTTTTGATTCCACCCCCGGGTCATGGATTATCTCCCCATTTGTACTTGGATTTTTGCCTCTTATTATCAAAGCAATATGTGGTGCATCCGTGTTCTATAAACACATTTTCTACTTCTTTATTACATTGCCTTTTCAACCTAAGCCATTTTATATACCCTGACAAAATACCTACTACATGTATTTCTGTTGCTATAAGTTACCATAAGTCGGATTGGCTTGAAACTTCGTATACTTATTTGTCATCATGAATATTTTCATTCTATAGCTCACACATGCGGAGGGATGGATTGTGGCCTATGGGTTAGAACAACTGACTTCCAATCCAGATGTTGTTGGTTCAAACCTTGCCTAGGAAAGGTCAAATTTGTGTTTAGTTTTTGAGTGGTGCATCTTCTTGTTTTATAATTTATGTATAGGCCCAAAGAGATTGGCTGAAATCTAACTAATAAGTTAATTTATACTATAAGTTGGATTTTAATACTTGCAACTTGTGACTTGCCACATTTTCCTGGTAGCGTATCTAAAACAAATCGTTACATGGGTTTGTGTATTTTATCGATATACATGTTTGTGTTTAACATCAGCCATTGAAGATAGATTGGCAGACAGCCATCAAGGACACAGTAGTCACGACAACTATAATGGTTTCTACGTGTGTTTGTAGCTGCGCCGTATCCCGATACTGCGGCAGTTGATGCAACAGGAGCGGGAGGCGGGCATCGACGTGACCTTGAAGGACGGCCAGGAGTTTGACCTTGAGGCCGCCGAGAAGGAAGACAAGGAGCGAGATGAGAGGGAGGAGGAGGAAGGGGGAGATGGCCGCAGGAGGTACTACAGGTATCGCACGTCTCCATTGGCGACCAGCGACTTTATATTTTTGGTGAAAATTCCACACGTCTAACGGCATACCGATGCTGGGACCGATTTGGTCTTTGGCCGAAATAACCGACAACATGTTGAGGTTTTCATTTATTATAAATGCGCGAGGAGACGATGATAAATACTATTAACACATCTTTTTAGCTCACCTGAGCGAAGCTCATGTGAGCTATTGTTACCGCAATGTGTCCGTCGTCTGTGAACATTTTCAAACGTCTTCTCAGTAACCATTGGGCCTATAGTCACCAAACTTCATGGTCATGGTCCTTAGGTAGGGGGATTACAAAATTGTTAAAACAGGGTTCGTACAGATTTGAAAAGTGATAAATGAAAAGTACTTATTTTCTGAAAATCTGCTTGAAAAGTGCTTGAATTGAATTTTTGTACTTGAAAAGTGCTTAAAAAATGCCTTCGTGCTTAAAAAGTACTTGAATTTTAATAGAAAAAATAAAAAGGTTAATCGCTAAAATTCGATGGGTTGAGTGTAAATTGTGGAGCGCTGATCGGTATTGGAAACTGCATGTTAAACTATGCGTGGTATCGGCAAACCCGCTGCGTATCGGCAAAACCGTGCGCGGTTCTGGTTTTAAACTGGTCCAATATGATCCTCGTTCTGAATGGTTAATGGCGACGTGCGTGAGCGCTACACTGCGTTTTCACAATGGGGAAAAATGTATTCAACCGTATCTGGATAAGCCGCTTTAAGTGGGTTAAAGAAGCGCCCAATAGGCACAAAGCCTATTGTACTCTATGTCGGAAAGAAATTGATATTGTGCTTGAAAAAATAATAATTGTACTTGAAAAGTGCTTGAATTGTATCATGTCATGTCTGTACGAACCCTGTAAAATGACGTCGTCACGTAATCCAAGATGGCCACCGTCTAAAAATAGCACAAATTGTTCAAAAATCTTCTTCTCATGAACCGCCAACCTGATTTCGACAAAACTTGGTAGGAATGATCGATGTACTATGCTCTTTCAAAGTTGTTAAAATGATGACCCCTGGGGTCAAATTGGGGTCAAATTTTATTTTTGACCGAATATGGTCATGTCGTATATCAAATTGAAGGTATCAACGAGGCGAACACTCTTGTGCATTTTTTTTGTCGAAATCGGATGGTTATGTCATCCAAGATGGCCGCCGAAAGGTCAAAAGGTCGTTCTTTTTATTAGAGATTTCAAAATTCTTCTTCACATGAACCGCTTGGCCCATGGTAGCCAAACTTAAAAGTTATGGTCCATGGGTGAAACCTTTTCAGATTTGTTAAACTGGAGGTCATCGCTAATCCAAAATGGCCACCGTCTAAACATAGCATAAATTCTTAAAAAATCTCATGAACCGCCAGCCGGATTTCAACGAAACTTGGTAGGAATGATCGACGTAGAATGCTCTTTCAAAGGTGTTAAAATGGTGACCCAGGGGTCAAAAATGGGCGTGGCCCGTGGGGTCATATTTTATTTTTGACCAAATATGCTCATGTCATATATCAAATTGAAGGCATCGATGAGTTATTGCTCTGGTGCAATATTTGTTGGAATCGGATGATTGTCATCCAAGATGGCCTCCAAAAGGTCCATTTATTCAAGATTTTGAACGTCTTTTTCTCCGGAACCACATTGCCGATGCTGGCCAAACTTCATAGGAAGTTAAGATCCTTGGGTGAAGCATTTTCAGATTTGGTAAAATGAGTCGTCGCTTAATCCAAGATGACCGCCATCTAAAAATAGCACAATTTTTGTTAAACACATGAACTCAATGTCGCATCCTCCTCTGGTGTTCATGGAGTCATGAATTAGGGCCATCATGGCCCTCTTGTTTATTATTATTAGAGATTTTGTAAAAAAAAATACTGATTATTGTCCAGAAATCAATTCATACATATTTCGGTGACCTAGTTTCCATCTGGGCGAGTTAGATATTTTCAGTTGTCGTGTCGTAGTATATGTAAGCCCCGCATTTTCGGTGTCGCGTTATTCAATAATGTTTGTATGTTTCCGTACGATAGACAATATGAGTATGAAATGTTCTGAAAGTTGCCAAATATTAATGTGACGTCTGCAAGATGAGCAAACATGTCGGACGTAAGAAATGTTTTCCAAGGCGGGGGAGATAGAGAAACGAAAGAGGATACCTCGTTATATATCTATATATTGTTAACTTATATATGCAGGACGAGTGATACTTGGAGCAGGACGAGTGGAAATTTAAAATAACTTTATAACGAATGTCATTAGCGGAATTAAGCCACAATAGCTAAGTGCATTAATCGATGGCCGCAGTAGGTACTTAGGGCATTTAATGACTTAGGGCATTTTAATTACTTTTGATAAAGAATGCCAATAGTGGAATTAACCTGAACTTCTGATATTCTGGTGAAATCCACTAAAGACATTCTTTTTAAATGTCACTAGTGGAATTAATTACATGTTGGTTGGGTAATTATTTCTACCGAGATGTATTATTTCATATATTAAAGCAAACGCTGGTTTATATTTTGAATGTTAAAATAATATATCATTCATGTAGTGTTTGTTATTGTTCCCTTTAGAGTAAGTGCACATTTCTAAAAAATAATGAAAATTACTTGTAAAAAGTGCAGATCTTGATAGACGGCTCGTCACGAAACGGCTCATTTGGATTCACACTATTTACAGACACCACTATAGAGGGCTATACGGTTAATATTCACCATTGCATTATGGCTGTAGGTACAACCGTTTCCGCCGTGGAAACCGGAGGTTTGGCGGCCGAGGGCGTGGACGGAGGAGCGAGGGGGAGGAGGGCGATGATGAGAAGGAGGAGGGAGAAGTTGGTGGCCGGAGGTATGGCGGGCGGGGCCGCGGGCGTGGTCGCCGTGGTGACAGGGAGGACGGAGACGACAAGGACAGGGAAGAGCGGGGGGATGAGGACGGCGACCACCCACGCAGGTATGGCTGGTGTTGGGACAGGGTCACATGTATGTGGATGATGATCTGGCACTCTGCTGGTCACAAATTTTATATGGTCCAGAATGGCAGAATTGAAAGGGTCTTCCACTGACCCCTAATTTAGTGACTTAGCCCCGTCTTCCACTGACCCCTAATTTAGGGACTTAGCCCGTCTTCCACTTACCCCTAATTTAGGGACTTAGCCCGTCTTCCACTTACCCCTAATTTAGGGACTTAGCCCGTCTTCCACTAACCCCTAATTTAGGGACTTAGCCCCTGTCTTCCACTGACCCCTAATTTAGTGACTTAGCCCGTCTTCCACTGACCCCTAATTTAGGGCCCCCTACATTTTAATTGTACGAAGTTGAAACGGGGGCCCCTGGGGCCAAGTGACATTGGTGTGGTATGGACCTGGCACTAGGTCATGTTATTCCAAATTCAGAGTTGGATATATATTTATTTTCATGTAAATATTCCGTTTTGATTTTGGGATTTTCCCCCAATTCAGCAGATTAAATGCGGGATCAAACCCATTGGCCCGTCCTTAAATGACCTTAGCTGTTGAAAGGCAGTTAAACACCAAGAAACAAACTGATTTCTTGTATTCCTGAGGGAAGCACTAGATCGGGGCACGAGTCCGCTTGTCCTGACGAGTGGAAATGCCTGCAGGACAAGTGGAAATTTCAATTTTTATGCCACCGGGTTTTGAAGAAACTGTTGGCATATAGTGTTTGGACCGTCTGTCCGTCCGTCCGTCCGTCCGTCCGTCCGTCACACTTTTCGGTTAACCACTTTGTCACAGTTTCTCAAATATGCTGCAGGTGGCATCCGCGTTCGACAGACGCATTTCTTGTTGTAATGTAGATTTCTTAATTTTGCCATTCCTGTCAAAGTAAGGATGAGCAAGCATTTCAAGAATTTCCTTGCCCTGCAAATGTAATGTGAATCATGCCCTTGTGCAGGTTTGTGGTGAGCATGCAATGGGAAATTTAATGATCGCGTTTCATCCTTACCGGAATCACGAATGGAGATATGGTTTGGCTCTCCTGTACGTCTTTGGCATTCTTGTATGTGAGAGTTTTACCCCTTAAAGAGATTCCTAATCCTATTACTTTTCGGGCAAGGGTTGACAGGTGTGGCATGGACCTAGATTTTCTAGATAAGTACATGTATTCCGTTCTAATTTTTGGATTTTCCCCCTAATGCAATGGGATAAATGTGTGACTGAACCAGTTGGTCCAACCTTAAATGCCCTTATCTGTTGATGCCATTAAACACCAATAAATAAAATGTGCAGATTTAACCGACGATTCCGCCGTCGCCGCCCGGGCCCACGACGATCTGACGACGACAGGAAGATGGACGAGGAGGGTGCCGGCGATCGCGGCTCCGATGACGACAAGTTGAAGCCCCCACGCAGGAGGTGAGTTAAACATTCACTCAGTCAGTCTTAACCCTTTCACCCCTAAGTAACTGGAATGGATTTTGATATGTTAATTTTGCAACCAATCTTGTCACAAAATGATTTTCAGACTAGTCCATTTATGAAAAGGGGGTGTTTTTGTTCTAAAAAAATATGAACATTACTTTCAAAAACGAGCCGGCTCATCTGGACCTGCACTGTTTGCATAAACCTCTATATCGGGCTTTCGGGTTAAAAGGGTTAATCCGAGCTAGTGGATTCAACCACAGGTGGAAGACTCGGACCTATGACACCAAAAAAATGCCTATTAAAAAAAATCCCATTACCCCACCCACTTGGTCTCGTACAGTACTATACGTTAATTCAAGGTGAGTATAAATAGCGCTATTATAGAAAGAGCCCTCTTTTTTCCGGCTCGCACAAACACAATAAACATCGATTAAATGTATGAAATATGTCTCTGGCAATCGATAAAGGTATTAGGTGTGTGAATATACTCACTTCAAATCGCTGTTTCAAGTATTTATTGAGTTATTCGCGTTTTGATTACCCCATCCAAAGCGAAAGTTGCGTGTACGAAAGAATCTCACAGAATCGGAGGCCATCCGGCTGGATTATCGGTCATATTTGGCCGATAGCTGATCGCCAGCTCAAACTAAAGTCGTGCACCATGATCATATACATTAGAGACTCCAACCATACAAAGTTCGTCCAATTGTGATCATTCGCCGATCTAAAAAACACTTTTTTCTATAATTTCGTTCATTATCTGGAACTGGGTCAATGCACTATCTTCCATAATACAACCACCGAAGCGTCTATGTAAGAACATCTCTGATTGGTTAAACCTAAAAATAGACGCGAGGACTTTCCCTTTTCAGGGTTTCCGGGAGACATAATCTGATAGTACGCGAATCATGAAAGAAAGTCAATAAAATTAGAAAAAAGTGTTTTTTAGATCGGCGAACGATCACAATTGGACAAACTTTGTATGGTTGGAGTCTCTAATGTATATGATCATGGTGTACGACTTTAGTTTGAGCTGGCGATCAGCTATCGGCCAAATATGACCGATAATCCAGCCGGACGGCCTCCGATTCTGTGTGAGATTCTTTCGTACACGCAACTTTCGCTTTGGATGGGGTAATCAAAACGCGAACAACTCAATAAATACTTGAAACAGCGATTTGAAGTGAGTATATTCACACACCTAATACCTTTATCGATTGCCAGAGACATATTTCATACATTTAATCGATGTTTATTGTGTTTGTGCGAGCCGGAAAAAAGAGGGCTCTTTCTATAATAGCGCTATTTATGCTCACCTTGAATTAACGTATAGTACTGTACGAGACCAAGTGGGTGGGGTAATGGGATTTTTTTTAATAGGCATTTTTTTGGTGTCATAGGTCCGAGTCTTCCACCTGTGGATTCAACCAGTTCCAAGTAATTGTGTAGAGACAGGTTGTTGGTTTCATGTTTCGTCTATCTGAAAGACTAGTGGAGTGGAACTACTATGAAGGTATTTTTTCATGCTGAAAAAATACCTTCATAGTAGTTCCACTCCACTAGTCTTTCAGCTTGATTTGACTTCAAAAGAAAATAATGCATGAAAAAAATACCCTCATAGTATTTCTACCCCACTAGTCTTTCAGCTTGATTTGACTTCAAAAGAAAATAGTTCCACTCCACTAGTCTTTCAGCTTGATTTGACTTCAAAAGAAAATAATGCATGAAAAAAATACCCTCATAGTATTTCTACCCCACTAGTCTTTCAGCTTGATTTGACTTCAAAAGAAAATAATGCATGAAAAAAATACCCTCATAGTATTTCTACCCCACTAGTCTTTCAGCTTGATTTGACTTCAAAAGAAAATAATGCATGAAAAAGAATACCCTCATGAGTATTTCTACCCTCTCTAGTCTTCAGCTTGATTTGACTTCAAAAGAAAAAATAAATGCATAAAAAAAATACCCACTTAGTATATTTCTACCCCACTAGTCTTTCAGTTCTCAGTCATGATTTACTCAAAATAAGTATTTCTACCCAAGTCTTTCTTGATTTGACTTCAAAAGAAAATAATGCATGAAAAAAATACCCTCATAGTATTTCTACCCCACTAGTCTTTCAGCAGATGGATGAGACTTGAAACCAATGACATATTTCTACACAACTGCTGTTTCTGGGATGTTAACCCCTTTCATCATTTCATCAAGTTATTGTGGTGTGGTGAGCACCAGATCGGGTTATTCTAATTCTATATTTATATTTTAATGCCCCCGGTCTCGGTAGAGCCGGAGGCATATAGTGTTTGGACTGTGTCCGACACATTATGTCATAACGTCTATATCCCTTGAAGGATTACTTAAATATTTCTGCTTACCACATCTAACATACAATTTGACTTATTTTCTTCTTCATCGAAATTGCTTGGTCCTAAATGATACTCTTTTGTGTTGATGGGCTGTTAAGCACCATTTCATTTAGCACAGTATACCTGTGGACAAATGCTACACTTACAGGCTGCCCTTAATATGACCTTTTGGCCGATAGGCCACATTTTCTTGTTCTGTAAATAATCCGATCTGATTTTGGGATTTTCCCCAATCACAACAGGTGAATTATGAGATTCGACAATGTGCACCCGGCCTAAAATGACCTGGACTGTCGACAGACCGTTAAACACAATTATATTTAAACTTGCCCGTTTTCCTCGACAGGTTCCGTCCGCGTCGCGGCCGCCAGCCAACCCTGTTTGTGGGAGGACTGCCGCGATCGCTGCGCTGCAGCACGTTCAAGGCGGAGGTGCGCGGCAACGAGGTCGACCCCCTCAAGGTCATCTGGAAGGGCGGCAACGGGCACGCCTTCCTGCAGTTCGAAAACAAGGACCTGCTGGAGACGGCGTTGGACGCGCTCGCCGAGCTCAATATCAATGGGAAGAAGCTGCGGGTGGAGCGGGCCAAGGAGCTGGGCGGGCGTGGCCAGGATGATGGGGCAGGTGAAGGGGTGGGCGAGGGTGCAGCCAACGGGGAAGCCACCGAGCAGGAGAGGGAGAGGGAGAGGGACAGCGTCGCAAACGTTGATTAGATGGACAGACGAGGGTCGGGGGCTGATGGACAGTATACTTTGGCCAGGATGTTTAACTTACTTGTTTCTGTGCTAAACTGATCTGGACTTCTGTAGTAATATGGTCTGGGTCTGGTTATAAGACTTTGTGAGCATGTTTTCCAAATGTTTACTCTAGATCACCTTGACCAATCAAACTCGGATATTGAGCATGGCATACCTCTTCGAAAATTTTGTAAGAATATGCCCAGATGTCTACTGAAGATGACCAGTTTGTTGGGGATACACGACGTTTCTCGTGCACTGTTTTAAAGTTTTTTATTGAGAGAAAAAATGGATAACAAACACCAGGCTTTAGATGTAAGAAGTAGGGAATATGGTCAAAACATACTGTTTGTCGAGCTCGGCTGATCACAGACATATTAGTGATAAAACTGAAAATATCAACCGTTTTTTGCAACATTCTGTATTAAATTCCAAAAATTAGAGTTTGTCAAATTACTTTCATGCATTACAAGTTATAATTCTTAATTGTGTGTTATGATACACATGTCTTTTCCTGATGTTAAATTACACCCGATTACTAGACACAAATTACAGTCTATACATGTTGATACAAATTTTGTACCTTTTGTAAATAAAGTTAATTGCCATGTAATTTACTATGTTTATTGGTTTGATCCACCTTCACAGATGTGAATTCTGCTATGGCACAAGCCATGTGATTTATACCTAAGTGCGATTTTTTATGAAAAAAAAGATTTTCAGAAACATTGATATTTTCTGTAAGTGACGAAAGTTGTCATTTTGTTCATAGCAAATGCGGAAATGTATTCAGTTATCAATTATTTTTCATTAGGCACAAAATCACATGGCTCGTCTCGTGTGGTTCATGTACCTATCCATTTGCTCTGGGTGATAGAGCTCCAGGGGCCTATTTCATCAACATTGCAAAGTATACTTTACTAGCAAAGTATACTTTGAGGGAGTAATCATTTATTTTTCCTGAAATGCATTATTTCATATAGAACTAACAAATGCATATATTTCACGATTAAAAGTATGCAGAATTATTATACTGAATTTATTACATTATCACAGCCAAATTGGCTGTGATAATGTAATAAATTCAGTAAAATAAAAATTAATAAATTTATCATAAAATTGAAAATTTCTCCCTCAAAGTATACTTTGCTACTAAAGTATACTTTGCAATGTTGATGAAATCGGCTACAGATAAGTTGCATATTTGGCGTAATTTACTCTTTGAATTCAGTGGGAGTACAAAATACAGTATTGTGAAAATATGCATTGATGTTCAAATCGAGTAGTGGAAATACTGTAATATAGTTGACAAATTACTTGGTTGAACTGCAAAAAGCAAACGGTAATACTGTAATAAAGTTGAAAAATTATTTGGTCGAGTTGCAAAAAGCAGTTTGCTTTTTGCAGTTCAACTTTAGTACAGTATAAATAAGTGAATAAGTAACGATACACTCAAATAAGTGAATGTTTAAATTTGTTTCCTGTTTTTTGGATCACTTGTTCCACATTTAATATCGTGAAGAAAATTAATAATCCATTTGTAAAAAGAAAATGCACATTTAATTTGAAACCAGGGGGTACAAGCTTATCTGGAGCGCTGGGTGACATAATTTCCCATGTTGGTGACTAGAATTATATCGTAATTGCAGTTTGGGTGTCTCAGGGAAGTGGAGGTCGGTATTCTATTCAACGGTACAATTTATTATTTATCACTGATGTGTGTGTGGTTTGCATACACACATTTGGCTATGGTGCTGCTGTGTTTGTTGTAGTTTGTGAATAAGCTGCATATATCCATGAAATTATGTACGTTCTCTCAAAACAACACTTTACATAAAAGTGGCAAAGATGATCATAAAAATAGATAATTTCAAAATTTACTTGAGCCTAAAAGCGTTATGTTTTACATAAGTGGCAAAGCGTTATCCGAATGTAATGGGTCAACAAATATCGCAAACTGTATGCCGTGTTTTATATAATCTACAAGAAATATAACCATTACGAGAAGGTACATTTTGTCATGGATTTGTTTAATTGATCATTGTTTGAAGAGTTGAAAATATATTTCTAGCTTAATTTTGGTTCGGTGTTCTTATGACAGCTATTACCTTCGTATTTTTTCGGTACATATTTCTGCTGTCGCGTCTCACTGTGTTAGAAAACCTTCGTTTTGCGGTAGTAAGAATACGGATTTGTGTGATGACGTTTGTCGCCGGGTTATAAAAATATCTTCCAAAATCGGATGGTTTTGTATAGGTAGTTTTATATAAGATTTTTTGACGATGGTGGTTATTGAATGGGTCCGTGGAAGAAGGGGGCTAAGTCCATTATGGACTTAGCCCCCTTCTTCCACAGACCCTTCAATTATACAGCTTCAGTGTGACCAGTATCAGGGACTACGCTTTTCGCAAACGTAAGGTCCCAGCTGGCGGCAAATGACAATCGTATACAGTTATTTTGGTATTCCCAAGCATCACCACATTATCAAAATCCTGTTTTTTAGGTCTTTGGTCATTTCTTCGCATTTTCATTTTGTCATTTATTTTTCATACATTATTCATACACGACGGTTTAAATTAATAAAATTTGTAGGGTAAAAATGTTTTGTTTGATTATTTACCCGTATTGCTTATATTATTTGTTCTTGTGTAGAGATGTTTAAAATGTGTGGAATACTCTGTAGTATTGTCAAATAAAAAAAATAAAAAATTAAGAAATGTAAACATTTTATTTACAGAATATTTCCATACAATTTAGCATCTGTGTAGACAACGTCAAATTACAGTGTCGCCTTGGGAGAGCAGATGAACGGCACATTTGTTAAGATTCTTTTCCGCCAAACTTCACAGTAGAAAGCTCTATTCATCATGTGCGACCCGTCTGTGATTCTTGGAGGACTTGCAGCATTTTGTTTGGTTAATTTTGGCTGCCGAAAAGGTTTGCATGAAAAATGCGTGTAACAGAACTCTAGATAAGCAAAATTTATTTCTCCGAAAGTGTTTCATTACATCGCTTCAAAAAGATGCAAATTGTTTTAAATTGCTTTGAACAACGAATGTTTATGATGGGTCCACAATGTGCCGTATTTAAATAATATATTTGTAACAAGTACAGTGGTAGAGAGGCTCCGCTGTAATTAATGCAAGACAACCCTCAATACTTTGCAATCATGAACAGTAGCCGATTTCACCAAAATGGCTGTGGTAATGTAATTAATTCAGTATAATAAAAATTAATAAATTTATCTTTAAATTTATCTTTAAATTTAAAATTTATCTCTTGAAGTGTACTTGGCAAGACGAGTATACTTTGCAATTTTAGTGAACTTTGCTACAGACATTAACGTCGGATAAGTAACCCATCAACCTCGTCAAAATTCAAACGCAGAATGTAGAACGTTTCTAATGTAAAAGGTTTCAATTGTGCTTGTCTGCCGTTCTGTTTGTGAATGGGGTACCGACTGACAAAAGGTCGTAATGACATGAAGTTTTTAATTTATCGAGTATTGATTCTAGCCAATTACATTATCCAAGTTCACTGACAGCAATAATGACACTTCTTCGACTGGATTTCGACCAGTGTATGCCCTGATCAGACTGCATGTCTTGCTGTCTTCTGTTGATCGGTTTCCCGAAGTATATGATCTGTGTATAGATGCACCTTGCCCCTGTCTGTATGAATGTACATGTTGATCATTATTATTATGTCTCCGAGATTATGTTTGTCCTATAAGTTGTTTGAATAAATGAGATCAACAAGAAATCACAACTTGCTCCAAAATAATTTCCACTTTAAGTGTTTCCTTAACATGGTGGGAGATGAATATTGTCGTTGATTTATTGCTTTTTGTCGCGCCCGCTTGCAGACAGCGTGATAATAGCCGACACATTGGTGTACGAGCGAGCGTGCGTACAGGTTCAAGTTTTTGGTTAAAGTTTTTCTGTATACTATCGAAGCCTCGGCTGGCGCAACATGCAGGCCGCGGCCATCTAGTTTTTAACCAGTTTTAACAGCTTGTTCATAAACTGTCAAAAAATGGTAAAAAAAAACTATCAAAAAATGGTTTTGTTGTTGAGAAATATTGAAAATTGGAAACCACCGACAAGATTTTAATCCAAAATTGTTGTAAGAGATAAATATGTTGCTATTTCTGCATAATAATATTACGGCACAGGCAAACGATCCCATGTGCATTGTACTACAATGTTTGTTTATAAATATGTAAATTATATAACTTATCCAATTTTCCAGGTTTTGGTGTGTAAAATTTAAAGATGCCAAATTGAATTTGGACTTTTTATAATTATGTTACAGGATATTTGTTGATGTTTGTTATGGAGTCGTTGTGAATGTTGTTGAATAAACTTACATGTTTACAATTTTAGTCCCCGAATGTGCTGGAAGGACTGCTTTCCAGCAAAGTGGGATCTATCAGTTAATTTTCTATGCAGAGATTTGTGTCGAGAATAAATGTGTTTGGTACATAAGTATGTATTCACATGGACTAGGTCTAAGACTGGTGTCGCAAAAGACCAGGGTGTCGTTTCACTAAACTTTGTACAACTACATTGTTCTTAAGTGCAAAATTGTCATAGTCTGTAAATTTCACATTAACAATGTTTTCTTGAAAACAATTATTGGATTTACATTTATTGAGCATAGGCTGCTTATGCAGCCTATGCTCAATAAATGTAAATCCATCGATTGAAATTTCCAGACGATCCTAAATTTGAACTTGCGAACATTTTCGCCGTACGAAGGTTGGTGAAATGCGCACCAGTTTCTCTTTCAGGCTGCTACTAAAGGGATGTAAACCCCCAAATCAGTTGATGCCAATCATTTGTAGCTCAGTAAATTTGCTCTACCGTGGTCACAAAGGCAATGTAGATCAGCCAAAACCAATTGACCCGGCCTTAAATGACGTAGCTGTTGTAGGCCGTCAAACACCAACAACAACTGATCAGTCAAAATAGGTTGCTGTTAGTTTCTGGTTTCACAATGTATTAGTCCTGGTCCTTGTGTTATCACATTTGTGTGTCATTGTAACCTTTTGTAAATAGCCATCCTATACATGTATGCGGCATCCACTAACATTTTTTCTTCAAAATATTTTCCCCGGCCTAATACGAGACACGCCGTGTAATTTTGTACCATCTGCGTAATTTCATAAAATACGTTTACAAAATTTACAATATTTTTCATAAATAGTCAAAAGGTCAACAACAAAAAAAACGGGTACATAAATTTTGTAAATGTATTTCATGATTTCACTCCAATGTCCGAAGGTATAAAATCACATGGCGTGTCTCATGAGCACAGCTGTTGTCTGGCCAATAAGCGTCGTTCAGAAAACAAAACATTTTCTTCACGAAAAAATGACTGAAATAAATTCCATGTTTCCCAGAATTTTCTTTTGCATGTTTGATTGTACATGTACATTGTGATTTCAATTGAAGTTTATCCTTTTCAAACTTATTTGGGCAAAGTCGTTGCATTACCACCACTGAGGGTCGTTTCACTAAACGTAAGACTAAAATGTTTGTTGGTGCAAAATTAGGATAGTCTGTAAATTTTCACATTAATAATGTTTCCTTGTAAACAATTATTGGATTTACATTAATTGAGCATAGGCTGCATATCTAGCCTATGCTCAATAAATGTAAATCCATCAATTGAAATTTCCAGACGATCCTAAATTTGCACCTACGAACATTTTAGTCGTACGAAGTTTAGTGAAACGGGCCCCTAGTATATTGTGTAAACTTGCAACCATCTCAGAGAACCAAATTCCCTTGCTGTAATCCATTGGCAGCTAGCTTAATGTTCATGTAACCGGAGCTAACTAATGGTGCTCCACAAATAATACTTGAATTCATGGAAAACTGTTAAATTCAACGAATATACATGTATAGTACTGACCAGTCCTGTACTAGTACTGACCAGTCCTGTACGTTACCACACTGGGAGAATCATAAGTATCTTCCCTTAGAACTACTATTTTTGACATTTAAATTGGCAGAGCAACGTGAACAAATTCCACCAAGTCTTAATGTCTAGAGTGCACTGAAAGTTGTTCCAAGGGAAGTTAAGTCTATATTACAACAAAAAAATTGGTTAAGGATCATGATTGTTACATTTCTTATGTGCATTTTGTCTAGTACATATTTTCTAAAAAGTGTGTGCTTCAGTTGATATATGTACAAGATATCGCTATCAAATTCCTGTAACCAATAGATGAACGGGACTGTACGATGTTTGCAACACTTGGACATCCTGATCATTGATCACGTGCATAACCGCCGCAGGGCCTAATCAGTTTCTGACAGCAATTTCACTGCTTTAGTCCATGATTAGACTGGCCGAATGCTCATGCTGATCTGGAGTGATGCTGGTCGTAAATGTCGTACATTCCCTTCTTTCAGTATGAATGCATATTAATGTTAGAACAGCAATATCATCCAAGTTCACCAGCTTTCACTTGGTGTTTCTTCATTATTTGAGATGCGCCATGCGATTTTGTACCTTCTGACATCAGCGTAATTTCATGAAACACGTTTACAAAATATACTATATTTTCAGTAAATGTCGTCAAAGGTTGACAAAATTTTCAGAGTACATTTGGAATTATATTCCGCATGTACTCTGAATTATTTTGTCGACTTTTTACTTCAATTGTTAAAAATATTGTAAACATATTTAATGAAATTACGCAGATGTCCGTTGGTACAAAATCGCATGGCGTGTCTCGTTTAGTATATTGGATGTAGTCCGATTGTCTGTACATGCATTTGTGGACAGCCAGGCCATTATGTGACTAGTCATTCGTGCTGTAGTCTGAACATGGGCCGAGCTGTTTGCAATCATACAGTTCCCTGCTTTCTAATTCATCATTTCATGGCCTTTGGATTCACGATTTATTGTTCAAATTTATAATATTTGTTTTTTTAAGGTAATTCAAAAGCTTGCTCAAAAATATTTTTGTTGATGTACATAGTCTGGTTTTTTTTCCTACATGAAGCACTGTAGTGATTTTTGAAAATCTAGCCAGATATATAGTGGCATCTAGAATAAAATGCTGCATCTTTCACTGTTGTATTTATTTTAGACCATCTCCCATGTGTTGCCTATTGACCTGGGCCCAGTTGCTTGAAACCTCTGTTAGCTTAACAGACTGTTAAATCCTTAACATTGTTAAGGATTTAACGGAAGCTTTGAGCAACCGGGTTCAGTCGTATAAATAGGTTACATGGAACATCACAAGTTGCCTCCCTTGGAAACTATTTCCAGGGCATCACCGGCGTTTAATTTGCAGAGTTTGACTTGTTCAACCCATGATAGCCGAGTCTTCTAAGGTGGAAATGTTGATTGTCGATCTGACATATCATTTTGTCTGTCCGCAACCCCTTATGCGCCTCATTCTGTTTTGTTCAAACTTCAACATCATTAATATTTACATTTTTTTATACTTATGCAATAGTAGATCTATATAGATATCATCTGTGTTTCTCGTCATCGGCGATTTTATTAAAAATAAAAACAAAACAAAAACATTTGTTGCACAATACTGGTTATGTGATGATCAGTATCACATTACCAAGTTTCAAATAGATTCGGGTAACATCCTGTAATGCTGTTCTGTAACTTTTATAATGAAACCATGTGTAATCGAGCCACAATCTGACAAAACGGGAATTATTGCATTTATGACCAGTGAAAACCCAGACCAGCCTGCGCTACCTTACCGGAATTCCGACTGGAGATCTGGGGGCCGTTTCACTAAAGTGTGGGAGTACGTGATGAGTAATTTAATGATCGGGGTTCATCCTTACCGGAATTCTGACTTGAGACCTGGTTTGTCCCTCACATGTCTTTGACATTTTGTATGTGACAGTTGAATCTGGTTATACCCCTTATGTGAGTATTGCGATTAATCGTAATTCCATTTTAGGCGAAGGGGCCAAGCGAGTTTGGTGTGGTATGGACCTGGCACCAGGTCCAGTTATTCTAATTTCAAGGCTTAATATATTGTTTCTCGATGTAAATATGCCGTTCTCATTTTGGGATTTTCCCCCCAATGCAGCAGGTTAAAACGGGATCGACCCCGTTTGCCCGGCCTTACATGACCTTAGCTGTTGATGGGCCATTAAACACCAATAAACAAACTAAACTTTGTATGACTAAAATGTTTGTAAGTGCAAAATTATGATTTCACATTAACATTGTTTTCTTGTAAAAAAGATTATTGGATTTACATTCATTGAGCATAGGCTGCATATGCAGCCTATGCTCAATAAATGTAAATCCACCAATTGAAATTTCCAGACGATCCTAAATTTGCACTTTTGAACATTTTAGTTGTACAAAGTTTAGTAAAACGGCCCCCAGGTTTGGCCCTCACATACGTCTTTGGCATTTTGTATGTGACTGTTGAATCTGGTTATACCCCTTATGTGAGTATTACGATTATTCGTAATCCTATTTTAGCTTTGGTGTGGTATGGACCTGGCACCAGTTCAGGTTATTTTAATTTTGGGACAAAATATTATTTTTTCGATGTAAATATTCAGTTCTGATTTTGTGATTTTCCCTCCAATGCAGCAGGTTAGAACGGGATCGAACCCGTTCGCCCGGCCATACATGACCTTAACTGTTGATAGGCTGTTAAACACCCATAAACAAACAAACTGATCAGGGTATTCACTATTCACACATCAATAAGCAAGATCAGCCATTATTGTTATCCGGCTATATGGCTGTGGCGTCTGATCAGGACCTACACTGGTGAGAAATAAAATAAGTCTGATATTGTCAGATTGAGCTCATTTCCATTGTTTGTAACGGAGACGTCAAGTCTGTACTATTGAACACAGTAAAATCTGGTTCAGCAAAGGTAGATCATTATTTTTTTTAAAAAAGAATCCATCTGATCATTTGTGGCATTGTTTGTTATTTAATTAATGAAACCTTCCTGATGGTGATGATGAAAACCTTTGGATCTGTTCATTATTTAGTTAATGAAACATTCCCGATGGTGATGACAAAACAATTGGATCTTGACCGCCGATTATGGTAGCTGATCCATTTACAACCTTCATATACTTGCAATTTATGTTACACCACCTCGGTTAACAGGGAAGATGTTTTGTTCATTGGCAATGGTAACTTGAAACACAAATCAAAAGCATTGACGGTACATATCAATGTTTCCTAGCCATTTATTGACCCTTTCAACCTGACAGACCATGAAGTCTACATTAAAATGTTCGTAAGTGCAAATTTAGGATCATCTGGAAATTTCAATTGATGGATTTACATTATGCTCAATAAATGTAAATCCAATAATCGTTTACAAGAAAACACTGTTAATGTGAGATTCACAGACTGTCGTAACTTTGAACTTGCGAACACTAGTCGTACAAAGTTTAGGGAAACGGGTCCCTGATAAGCCGGATTGTAACGAGCCTCCCCATCAAGATTTGCAGTATTTTTTTCAGGTTAAAAACATAACAAGCATAATTAATGAACTCCTCCAAAATGTATCAAGAACCAGTATATGCAAGTTATTTAGGGGTGAAAGGGTTAATAAACTATGTGTTGTACATTGACTGCATTGGTGTGAATGAATTTTATTTTTGTAGTAATAACGTAGCAGACGACAAATTTTAATTCAGCACTGTAAGGGTTAATAAGCTATTTAGCCATGTAAATATACCTGTGCTCTATACACAAATACAAATTTGTTTGACATGTGACATTGGCATTTGAATGAGACTTCTTTCAGAGCACTGGGGCCCGTTTCACTAAACTCTGTACGACTAAAATGTTCGTAAGTGCAAATGTAGGATCATGTGTAAATTTCAATTGATGGATTTACATTTATTGAGCATAGGCTGCATATGCAGCCTATGCTCAATAATTGTAAATCCAATAATTGTTTACAAGAAAACATTGTTAATGTGAAATTTACAGATATCATTATTTTGCACTTGGGAACATTTTAGTCGTACGAAGTTTAGTGAAATGGCCCCCCGGATATCCAGACCCCACCCTCACTGCAACAGGTTAAATGCGGGATCGAACCAGTTGGCCCGGTTTTAAATGACCTTCGCTGTTGATTGCCGTTAAACACCAATAAATCAATCAATTCAGTGCTGAATACCGATTACTTTTAGGGAAGGGGGGGGCCAAGTGCCTTTTGTGTGGTATGGACCTGACACCAGGTGAGGTTGTTCTAATTTCAGGGCTGAATATATTATTTTATCAATGTAAATATTTCCGTTCTGATTTTGGGATGTTCCCCACTGCAGCAGATTAAACGTGGGATCGAACCCGTTGGCCCGGCTTTAAACGACCTTAGCTGTTGATAGGCCGTTAAGCATCAATCAATCTGTGCTGAATGTTTGATGTTTAAATTTCGCTGTTATATTCTGAGGATGCAGTTTTGCGGACGGAAAATTCTAAAAAAAATAAAAATTGTTTGTCCTCGTATGTATATATATGTTGTGACAACCAGATTCCAACGAGTGGTCATAAAATAAACTTGGAAAAAAATGGAATTCCGTTATTTCCAAGAAAGATTTCTAACAAATTGTATGTTTTATTGTACTTTCTGTTGACCATTTTCATTCGGCATATGATTTTAGACATACAAGAAATTTTTATGTGTTATAATTTTCAACAGTAAAATACTGTATTCTCAGAATATACGGTAATGAGTTGATGTCCATGTCACAAGTGATTTTGGAGCGAGTAGTTGTGTATGTACATGTAGCTTGTTTTGTTCGGAGTTGTTAGTAATATGTTTTTGCATTTGATTGACGCTGCGATGATTCGATGACTGGGTTTACTAACTTCTACAGTGCGAGTTTTATCGAAAAGTATCCAAATAAGGTTCTAAAGAACTTGCAACTTTCGTAGTTTTCTATAGAAATAGGAAAAATATGCAGATATTTTGGCCCTATGTGTATATAGTACTTGCGACATAAACATGATTTCTTGTGTCTATGCAATGTTGGGATTATTGGGTAATATGGGCTGCTGGCGAACGGAAGGGACCTTGATTGTGATACGAGACACGCCATGTGATTTTGTACCTTCGGATATCTGTGTAATTTCATGAAATACGTTTACAATATTTTACATAAATGGCGTCAAAAGTTGACAGAATTATATTTCGCATGTACATGTACATATTGTAAATTTTGTAAACGTATGTACTGTACCTAATAAAATTAGGCAGATGTCCGAAGGTACAAAATCGCATGACATGTCTCGTATATGTAGCCACAGATCAGCCAGCGTATAGTGCAATCGGCACCTCGCAGTTTACGATTCAGTCAATAACGTTTATTTGCAGTGCCCAGAGAAAGTTGATTCATAGAGAATGCTTGGTTAGTGTCTTGGTGATAACAAGTTTGTCAGGAAAGGCTAGTAAACAGCCTTGCCTGATAAACTTTATATGAAACAACACTCGCATGGATTTTGTTGAAAAGAATGTGGACTTGTCAATGCATAGCGAGTTACCCGATATGTTTTGTAGATGATAAATGTTTCAATTTCGTCGTTATACAGGATAATATCAATGACCCTTTGGTCCGCCAGCAGCACATATGCAAACTATTTAAATTTTCTTTAGTTCTTTAATACAAATTCAAGGTTTAAGGAATTAAAAATGGTTAATTCAGACATTCATGCATTTGATGATAGATTAACTGTATCCATAATTAGTATTTTAACAATAATAAATATTTTTCAGGTTGAATTATGTATTTACTTAATTTCTTATTATCCAAACCACTCGTCCGTTGCTTTCACCATTTGTCTGGGGTTCCTCGATTCATTTTATCTGTGTGGTGGTTGGTTGGGTGCATGTGATGGGTAATTTAACGATCGGGATTCATCCAAACCTGAGCCCCGTGCAGGCACCGGGGCGGGATCAACTGATCCTGAGAATAGTGCTGCAGTAGCCATTGCTTGTCGTAAAAGGCGACGAAACTGGCTTAACGATCGGGTTCATACTTTCCGGAACCCACTATACCGGATTTGGCCCTCGTGTACATTTTTGGCTTTCTTGTATGTGAGAGTTGAGTCAGGCTATGCCCCATATATAAAAGTAAGATTAGCGCTAATCCTATTACTTTTAGGGGATGGGATAAATGATGCTGGTGTGGCGAGGGCCTGGCACCAGATCAGGTTGTTCTAATTTCAGGACTGAATATATATTTTGATTGTAAATATTGAGTTCTGAAGTTGGGATTTACCCCCCTCGGACAGGTGGATACGGGACACGACCCCGTTGACCCGTCTGCGTGTAGATTCCCTGAGGCTTGTACCTCTGTCAGAAAAGCGGACGTTAAACCCTATTCACTCACTCACTCATCCAAACCTGTGGGTGGTTGGTCGGGCGAACGCGACGGCGTAAATTAATGGTATGGCCCTCGGGTACGTTTTTAGCTCATATGACTGCAATGTGTCCGTCCGTCCGTGAACATTTTCAAACGTCTTCTCGGTAACCATTGGGCCTACAGTCCCCAAACTTCATGATCATGGTCCTTAGGTAGGGGATTACAAAATTGTTAAAATGACGTCATTACGTAATCCAAGATGGCCGCCGTCTAAAAATAGTACAAATTATATGTACAGTGCTCTTTCAAAGTTGTTAAAATGGTGACACCGGGGTCGAATTGGGGTCAAATTTTATTTTTGACCGAATATGGTCATGTCATATATCAAATCGAAGGTATCAACGAGGCGATCACTCTGGTGGATTTTTTGTCGAAATCGGATGGTTATGTTATCCAACATGGCCGCCAAAAGGTCGTTCTTTTATTAGAGATTTCAAAATTCTTCTTCACATGAACCGCTTGGCACATGGTAGCCAAACTTAAAAGTTATGGTCCATGGGTGAAGCCTTTTCAGATTTGTTAAAATGGAGGTTATCGCTAATCCAAGATGGCCGCCATCTAAAAATGGCATAAATTCTTAAAAAATCTCAAGAACCGCCAACTGGATTTCAACAAAACTTAGTAGGAATGATCGATGTACAATGCTCTTTCAAAGTTGTTAAAATGGTTACCCCGGGGTCAAAAATGGGCGTGGCCCGTGGGGTCAAATTTTATTTTTGACCGAATATGGTCATCCAAGATGGCCGCCGAAAGGTCAAAAGGTCGTTCTTTTATTAGAGATTTCAAAATTCTTCTTCACATGAACCGCTTGGCCCATGGTGGCCAAACTTCAGTTATGGTCCAGGGTGAAGCCTTTTCAGATTTGTTAAAACGGAGGTCGTCGCTAATCCAAGATTTTATTTTTTACCAAATATGCTCATGTCATATATCAAATTGAAGGTATCGATGAGGTGATTGCTCTGGTGCAATATTGGTCGAAATCGGATGATTATGTCATCCAAGATGGCCTCCAAAAGGTCCATTTATTCAAGATTTTGAATGCCTTTTCATATTTGTTAAAATGGAGGTCATCGCTTATCCAAGATGGCCACCGTCTAAACATAGCATAAATTCTTAAAAAATCTTATGAACCGCCAGCCGGATTTCGACGAAACCCAATTGAAATCAGAAGTAGCGAGTATCAAAAAGCAATACAAAAAATTGTGTTGCCTTTATCATGCTGACGAAACTTGGTAGGAATGATCGACGTAGAATGCTCTTTCAAAGGCGTTAAAATGGTGACCCAGGGGTCAAAAATGGGCGTGGCCCGTGGGGTCATATTTTATTTTTTACCAAATATGCTCATGTCTTATATCAAATTGAAGGTTTCGATGAGGCGATTGCTCTGGTGCAATATTTGTCGGAATCGGATGATTATGTCATCCAAGATGGCAGACGAAAGGTCAAAAGGTCATCCTTTTATGAGAGATTTTAAACATCGTTGTCTCATGAACCGGTGGGTGGCAGGTGGGAGCATGCGATGGGTAATTTAACGATCGGGGTTCATCCTTACCGGAATCCCGACTGGAGACCTGGTTTGGCCCTCACATACGTCTTTGGCATTTTGTATGTGACAGTTGAATCTGGTTATACCCCTTATAAGAGTAATCCTACAGGTATTACTTTTAAATAGGGGAAGGGGCCAAGTGACCTTGGTGCGGTATGCACCTGTATCTCACACGAATGGGTACTTCTTGTAAGCGTACGGGGATCTTATTGGGTAGGGTTAGGATAGTGTTGGGTACTCTTGTTGGGTATTTTTATACAGTAAAAACCCAACAAGGTATTCATTCGTAGGAACGTGCGTCCCGTCCGTCCGTCCGTCCGTCCGTCACAAAACTTTAACACTGGTAAATGTCTCATAATTTCTTCATCCTTCCACCGATCTGCTTCATATTTCATATACACATTGCTCTAATGGTCTACGGCCCTGTGCCAAATCCACGTTCGTCCTGCCCCCGCCAAGCCCAGGGTCAAGGTCACATACTTGGTGCTTCAAAAACTTTAACGCTCGGGTTAATATCTTATAATTTCTGGTGCGTTCGAAACCTTAACGCTGGGTAAATGCCTTATAATTTCTGTTTCCTTGCTCGGATCTGCTTCACATTTCACACACGCATTGCTCCAATGGTCCTCTGCCACCCTGTGACAAATCCACATTCGTGCCGCCCCCGCTAAGTCCAGGGTCAAGGTCACAGACTTGGTGCGTTCGAAACCTTAACGCTGGGTAAATGCCTTATAATTTCTGTTTCCTTGCTCGGATCTGCTTCACATTTCACACACGCATTGCTCCAATGGTCCTCTGCCACCCTGTGACAAATCCACATTCGTGCCGCCCCCGCTAAGTCCAGGGTCAAGGTCACAGACTTGGTGCGTTCGAAACCTTAACGCTGGGTAAATGCCTTATAATTTCTGTTTCCTTGCGCGGATCTGCTTCACATTTCACACACGCATTGCTCCAATGGTCCTCTGCCACCCTGTGACAAATCCACATTCGTCCCACCCCCGCTAAGCCCATGGTCAAGGTCACAGACTTGGTGCGTTCGAAACCTTAACACTGGGTAAATGCCTTATAATTTCTGTTTCCTTGCTCGGATCTGCTTCACATTTCGCACACGCATTGCTCCAATGGTCCTCTGCCACCCTGTGACAAATTCACATTCGTCCCGCCCCCGCTAAGCCCAGGGTCAAGGTCACAGACTTGGTGCGTTCGAAACCTTAACGCTGGGTAAATGCCTTATAATTTCTGTTTCCTTGCTCGGATCTGCTTCACATTTCACACACGCATTGCTCCAATGGTCCTCTGCCACCCTGTGACAAATCCACATTCGTCCCGCCCCCGCTAAGCCCAGGGTCAAGGTCACAGACTTGGTGCGTTCGAAACCTGAACGCTGGGTAAATGCCTTATAATTTCTGTTTCCTTGCTCGGATCTGCTTCACATTTCATACACGCATTGCTCCAATAGTCCTCTGCCACCCTGTGACAAATCCACATTCGTCCCGCTCCCTTGCCCCGTGCAGGCACCGGGGCGGGATCAACTGATCCTGAGAATAGTGCTGCAGTAGCCATTGCTTGTCGTAAAAGGCGACTAAACTGGCTTAACGATTTGGTTCATACTTTCCGGAACCCACTATACCGGATTTGGCCCTCATGTACATTTTTGGCTTTCTTGTATGTGAGAGTTGAGTCGGGCTATGCCCCATATATAAAAGTAAGATTTGCGCTAATCCTATTACTTTTAGGGGATGGGATAAATGATGCTGGTGTGGCGAGGGCCTGGCACCAGATCAGGTTGTTCTAATTTCAGGACTGAATATATATTTTGATTGTAAATATTGAGTTCTGAAGTTGGGATTTACCCCCCTTGGACAGGTGGATATGGGACTCGACCCCGTTGACCCGTCTGCGTGTAGACTCCCTGAGGCTTGTACCTCTATGTCAGAAAAGCGGACGTTAAACCCTATTCACTCACTCACTCACTCGTCCCGCTCCCGCTAAGCCCAGGGTCAAGGTCACAAACACTCGGGTAAATGGCTTATTATGCCCCCGCAACCGAATGCTGAGTGGGGCATATAGTGTTACCGGCGTCCGTCCGTACTCGGGTAAATGGCTTGTAATCAAATATGCCTCGTTTTCTTTGGCTGCCAGCTGGGGCATTCGTGTGCCGATAGGCCACATTTCTAGTTCATATGCGCATTGCTCTAATGGTCCTCTACCGCCCTGTGCCAAATCCACGTTCGTCCTGCCCCCGCCAAGCCCAGGGTCAAGGTCACATACTTAGTGCTTCAAAAACTTTAACGCTCGGGTAAATATCTTATAATTTCTGTTTTCTTTCATGGATCATCTTCATATTTCATATACGCATTGCTCTAATGGTCCTCTACTGCCCTGTGCCAAATCCACGTTCGTCCTGCCCCCGCCAAGCCCAGGGTCAAGGTCACATACTTGGTGCTTCAAAAACTTTTAACGCTCAGGTAAATATCTTATAATTTTTCTTTGCATACACGGATCAACTTCATATTTCATATACGCGTTGCTCTAATGGTCCTCTACCGCCCTGTGCCAAATCCACGTTCGCCCTGCCCCCGCCAAGCCCAGTGTTAAGATCACATACTTAGTGCTTCAAAAACTTTAACGCTCAGGTAAATATCTTATAATTTCTGTTTTCTGTCACGGATCAGCTTCATATTTCATATATGCATTGCTCTAATGGTCCTCTACCGCCCTGTGCCAAATCCACGTTTGTCCTGCCCCTGCCAAGCTCAGGGTTAAGGTCACATACTTGGTGCTTCAAAAACTTTAACGCTCAGGTAAAAGAAAATTTTGACTTGGAATTTGGCCTCATTTATTATCAAAGCGATATGTGGGACATCCGTGTTCTATGAACACAGTTTTTTTCTAGTTTATTAAAACTTCACACATGCATAGAAGACGACCCAAAGGTGTGTCGCACGTAAGAATGACAACTCTTGCGTCGTTAATTTCTTAGTTATCTCCCTTTGTTGTTTCGTGCACTGATTTCGTGTCCGGAGCATAACTCGAACACCCTTTGGAATATTTTCATGAAACTTCACACATGCATAGACCACGACCCTAAAGGTGTGTCACGCAAGAATGACAACTCTTGCATCACTAATTTTTTAGTTATCTCCCTTTGTTTTTCCGTCACTGATTTTGTCTCCGGAGCATAACTCGAACACCCTTTTTTCAAACTACTTGTGTATCTGGGGAGGGGGATACACATGCGCTTGTCGACAAGCGTCCATTTCTAGTTTAAATATACTTTTTTTAATTCATAATACAAATAATCTAGAGATAATTATTATCATTATTCAAACTCAAGACAACGTTTCCTTTGTGAAGTGTTATCGTACTGTATATGCTGTGTAACGTCAAGTCGCAAGACTGTCGGCAGCGTATGCGCTAACACACACGACGTGTAATTATCAAAAAAATTGCTAGCACCTCTTTTGAAAGTTTGGATTTCCACGCGAACTGTTTTACTAAATTCATTATAGATTAGTTGATTGTTTAAGTAAAATGGACACTGATTAATAATATCGATGGCTCAAGATGATTAAAACAGTATGTAACTATCAAAAAACAAAATGTTTCTGCTTTAAATCATCATCATTTCGCTGTCCAATGTCGGATTTTATCGAGCCATTGACCTATGTAAAGTTCAGAATGTAAACTTTAATCTGATTGGTCATTCAAGAAAAACGTCACAGGGAAATCCCGCCCCCTACTATATCATTGCGCAAAATATCAACATACATAACAAAGAACTCATATTAATACATAACAGTTAATAGTTTATAAAGTATACAAAAAAAAATTGCAATAACACACATATAGCACAAAAAAGCAAACAACACATGTATTACGCTGAAACGGTAAGATAGCTCGCTGTTTTACTGTTGTTGAACTACTTTTTTATGGCGTAGTACCGCGTGTTTTTCTAAATTTAAATGCAAACAGTGACACTGCGACCGCCACTTAACTCATTAGCATATCTGCAATGACTGAGAATGTTCATATAGTTACTAAATCCGAGCTAATAGCTCGGATAAAAATATAAGAATGACCTAGTTACAAACTACATACTGAAATGCGACAGTGGGTGACAAAATGGACATACTGTGCAATTTTCAACAGTTGTAGGATACCAGTCTGTATATACATTTATTTATATGTATATACATCGTCAGGTTACTATCTATGTTTTCCCCATAGTACTTATATATAATGCTAAATCAGACGGGAAATAGAGTAGACACTTATCAGAGCTGTCGGAATGGGTGGCAGGTGGGAGCATGCGATGGGTAATTTAACGATCGGGGTTCATCCATACCGGAATCCCGACTGGATACCTGGTTATATACGTCTTGGCATGTTGTATGTGACAGTTGAATCTGGTTATACCCCTTATGTTAGTAATACGATATTCGTAATCCTATTTTAGGGGAAGGGGCCAAGTGACTTGGTGTGGTATGGACCTGGCACCAGGTCGGATTATTCCAATTTCAGGGCTGAATATATTTGTTCTCGATGTAAATGTTCCGTTCTGATTTTGGGATTTTCCCCCCAATGCAGCAGGTTAAAATGGAATCGAACCCGCTTGCCCGGCCTTACATGACCTTAGTTGTTGATAGGCCGTTAAACACTAATAAACAAACAAACAAACAAACAGAGCTGTCGGGTGCATAGATGGATCTGGTGCTATGATGGTTAAACTGTCATAACGCCATTATTGTAGGCCATTGTCCACTTACTTTGAAACAATGCTGTACATGTGGTCAACTAATGAAAGCCCGGGGTGACAGCAGTAGGTAACTTAGTCGCTCTAATTACCACGGAACTGTAAAAACCACCCTGATGTGCACAGTTTGATGATTGTGTCAACATCCGCTGTATACTGCGACTGAGAAGGTGCAATAAGCCAAACACAACACGGGGCTTATAGGGCGTTTGCGACCAGTGTAGATCCAGTTCAGCCTGTACATTCGCACAGTCTGAACAGGATCTGCACTTTTCGGCATTCCTTCAATAAAACACACTAACATGCAATCTAGATCGTATTTAGACTACAGGAGTGTTATATTTTATTAGGACCTACACTAGTCACAAATCACACAAACCCCATTTCTCCAGTCACAGCCACATATAGGACCAAGCTTCGACGTAACCCCCATTTGACAAAACAACGATTTTCTTCTGGAAAACATCTTTATTTTTTAACATCAAGTCCAAATATTTTCTATTTATTTGAAACAAGTCAGTATAGGGCAATAGATTAGAAATAGTAAAGAATTTACTGTACATGTGAAAATTGAATATGTCTTTTAATTCTTTTTATTTGTCAACGAACAAATTATATGATTTAGTTATATTTTAATACTCGAAACAGTATTTACGGAAAAATAAGCGAGTGGACATTCAAGTTACACAATTTTCGTCCTGCAATATAACATTCATCTATGTATAAAAACAAACACATCAAAATTTGATTTTCGGAACTGTAAAAACCACCCTGATGTGCACAGTGTACCTATTCTGCCATGTCTGTCAAATTGGACTCAACCAATCAGCTTGGCATAGGTACATGTGGCCTCGCGGATTCAATATACACCTGTCGCATTATTGTTGACATCCGTTTTAACGTAGTTTCACACGTCTGTCACTGACTAGGACAGATAAACAAAATGGATTCAACCAATCAGCATAGAATAGGTGTGGCTTCATTGAATTCAGATAAGTTGTTTGCTATTAATGACCTCCGGCGGCATCCGTTTGAACATAGCTACACACGCGTGTCACTGATTATTTCAACTCGAAATTGTCAAAGCACAAGTATGCTGAAGTAACATTCAAGCATTCCAGAATCAATTTACGAAATGTGATTTTGTAAAATAAAAATAGAAATATAACATTTAATTTCACATTTTTTTCTGATTCTGGCTCTACTGTCTGTTTGACCGCGAATTACAACCGACTTCCACATATAGTCGTCGCCGACGATTGCAACCAACGCATAAATTATCCAAGTATAACTAGGCGAAGGAAAAAATAACGATTAACGTATGTATTAAACGACAAAAACGAAGAAAGTATGCAACAAATACATGATGTCCGTAAATCCAAACGATATTATATAAGAAACCTTCATCCACCAATCAGGTAAGCTGTTCTACTGCTGCGTCATAGCGGTTATTTTTACAGCGCCACCTCGCGCCAGTAGGTCGCAGTAACAGGAGAGATAAGCGAGGA
The DNA here is from genome assembly GCA_029237695.1 of Conchocele bisecta. Lineage (NCBI taxonomy): Eukaryota > Metazoa > Mollusca > Bivalvia > Lucinida > Thyasiridae > Conchocele > Conchocele bisecta. The sequence continues at coordinate 9,711,541 of CM055266.1, read as the reverse complement.
CTTTCAGCATGGCTCTGTATATGTGTCAGATAAGGTGCGATATGAGAAATATTAATATTACGGAAAATAAAAACGAACCGGAAATCGGTTATTAGGGTCGCCGTTGTTGTTTTTAGCGCGTTTTGAAGAAAATAAGTGATAGTTTGTAATGTGACCTTTAAACAGATTAACTGGTGTTGGACTCCAAGTGCACTAACAATGACAAAGAGGCCGATCCAACCACTCATCTATCGGTGCACGAACTTGAGATGGTGCGGAACAGGGTTGTATCGTGGGTCATGGTACTATATAACGTGTCTATTACAACTGATATGCTGTCTTGGGTTGATGTCTCTTTAGTAAAGACGTGCCGATGCTTTATGTATCTACAAAATTACAAACCTTGGTGAACAGTGCAGATCCTGATCAGATTCACATGCTAATCTGGATCTACACTGGTCGCAAAACCCATAAGCCCCATTTCTCCAGTCACAGCCACGTGTAGTTGACACCCTGTCTGTGCGCGTGTCTGTCCAGGATTTGCGTTCAAGTTTTCAAGTACCCACTAGATCTCTGTAATTGTTCGGATTGGCTTGAAACTTCATATGCTTATTCCTCACCATCCAGCCTGGCACCAGATCAGGTTGTTCTAATTTCAGGACTGAATATATATTTAGATTGTAAATATTGAGTTCTGAAGTTGTGATTTACCCCCCTCGGATACGGGACACGACCCCGTTGACCCGTCTGCGTGTAGACTCCCTGAGGCTTGTACCTCTATGTCAGAAAAGCCGACGTTAAACCCTATTCACTCACTCCTCACCATCCATAGTTCCATTCTATATGTTATGAACTGGAATTTGGTCGGCCCCATACAGTAGCGAGCGGTATAGGTCATTATGAAACAGCGCGAATGTACAGGCTGATCTGGGTCTGCACAGGTCGCAAAACAGTTGTGTTATTTAAGAGACAATCATTTAACAAAGATGTAATGCATTCTGATATCATGTGGTGCATACTAAACAATTTCATTGGTTAATCTAGTGTATCCAGTATGTTTGCAATTTTCGGATATATTCCGGGAGTTGCAAAATAGTTGTTCACAAGTCAACATCATGTAAAAGTAATGAACGGACATACAGCCGCCGTTTGGCTCGCTGGCAGTGTGTTTGGAGATACATCTTAAATATGGTACATTTGTATTTGGTAATTTATTGACATGACAAGAAACCGACAAAATAAAACTGTCAAACGTGGTTATTTGTTAAATTAATTATTTGGTCATAATGAGCTAATTCCCCATATACCAAAAAAACAAAACAATGATGGAATCCAAATAAACAGTACGAACCCTTCAGCTCAGTAATATATAGCCCAGCCTTGCGGCTCCTGTGCCCAAGGTGACGGAGGCACCGCAGGGGACGTAGCATTTTATTTTTTTTTATTAATTCGTTCCCACGAAATAACAATTCGTTTCCTCAATTTAACAATTCGTTCCCACGGGAACAAATTGTTATATCGTGGGAAGGAATTGTTAATTCAAGGGAAAGAATTGTTGAATTGAGGGAACGAATTGTCATTTCGTGGGAAGGAATTGTCATATCGTGGGAACGAATTGTTAATTCGAGGCAACGAATTGTCAAATTGAGGGAACGAATTTTTTATTTCGTGGGAACGCATTAATAACAAAAATCCATGTCCCTTGCGGGGCTCCGTACAAATTCAAATGACATAAAATAATTGTGTTCAAATGACTGAGATTGTACCTCCGATTATGCATTTCAGAACAAAACAGTTGGGACAATATATCAATGAATATTGTAAATTACCCATTTGCATGTCAACGTTCGATGTCGTAACAGCAAGTCGAGTACTTTGAATAGTTTGTCTCAGATGTGTCTGAAAAGCCCCTGATATGCCCCGTGCTGGAAATATATATTATAATTCAGGGGCGCCGGAAGCATCATAAGATTGGTCCGGCGAATCTATTGGTTGCACCCTCTACCCACATAACGGGTATGCTGTTAACACTCAGTTGAACGGTTAACGATGCTCTTGTTAGGATATAGTATCTGCTAATTAGGACTTAGTTGTATATGGGTCCTAATTATTCTTTGGACCCAGGTTGTTTCATAATTATCCCATCGCCGATAAGCAATAGGGGATATGGCGTTAGTCCACATACGTGTGTACGTGCGTGCGTACGTACGTACTTTAGTAGGACCTTTCATTTTTCAATAACTTAATTATGAACCGCTTCAACGATTTTGATAATATTTGGCCACATTGTGTTTAGGGATGGTTCATACGACCCACGTCCGACCGCCCAAGGTCAAGCTCACTGAGGACTTATGTTAACCTTGTTTGTAAAGCAAATGCGTTAAAAAAAAAATTATATTATCATGACTAGGTTTTTTTTTATTGTCGCGCCCGCTTGCAGAAAGCGCGATATAGTCGGTACTTTGGCGTACGTACGTACTACGTGTGTCCGGTTAAAGTTTTTGGTTAAGTTGTTTGGTTAAGTTTTTTGGTTAAAGTTTTTGGTTAAGTTTTTTGGTTAAGTTTTTTGGTTAAGTTTTTTGGTTAACGGTTTTGGTTAAAGTTTTTCGTTATACTATATCTCTGCAACTGCTTTGCCCATTACCTTGAAACTTCACATGGGTGTTTATCATCATCTATATTTTCATTATACCCCCTTCCGTGCGGCCCCTGTGCCCAACCAATGTCAAGGTCAAATTACTTTGAAGTTTTTGGTTAAGTTTTTTTGGTTAAAGTTTTTGGTTAAGTTTTTTGGTTAAAGTTTTTTGTTATACTATATCTCTGCAACTGCTTTGCCCATTACCTTGAAACTTCATATGGGTGTTTATCATCATCTATATTTTCATTCTACCCCCCTCCCGTGCGGCCCCTGTGCCCAATGTCAAGGTCAAATTACTTTGAAGTTTTTGGTTAAGTTCTTTGGTTAAATTTTTTTATTAAGTTTTTTGGTTAAGTTTTGTGGTTAAAGTTTTTGGTTAAGTTTTTTGGTTAAGTTTTTTGGTTAAAGTTTTTTGTTATACTATATCTCTGCAACTGCTTTGCCCATTAACTTGAAACTTCACATGGGTGTTTATCATCATCTATATTTTCATTCTACCCCCCTTCCGTGCGGCCCCTGTGCCCAATGTCAAGGTCAAATTACTTTGAAGTTTTTGGTTCAGTTTTTTGGTTAAAGTTTTTGGTTAAGTTTTTGTCACGCCCGCATGCGGAAAGCGCGATATAGTCGGCACTTTGGCGTACGTACGTACGTACGTACGTACGTGTGTTACGTACGTACGTGTGTCCGGTTAAAGTTTTTGGTTAAGTTGTTTGGTTAAGTTTTTTGGTTAAAGTTTTTGGTTAAGTTCTTTGGTTAAAGTTTTTGGTTAAGTTTTTTGGTTAAAGTTTTTTGTTATACTATATCTCTGCAACTGCTTTGCCCATTACCTTGAAACTTCACATGGGTGTTTATCATAATCAATATTTTCATTCTACCCCCCTCCCGTGCAGCCCCTGTGCCCAATGTCAAGGTCAAATTACTTTGAAGTTTTTGGTTAAAGTTTTTGGTTAAGTTTTTTGGTTAAGTTTTTTGGCTAAAGTTTTTGGTTAAGTTTTTTCGTTAAGTTTTTCGTTATACTATATCTTTTTTTTTAGTGTCCATGCCTCGCCACAAGGCGCGACATGCAGGCCGCGGCCATCTAGTATTATCATGGCTGCCAACGTGTGGATTAGCTTAGCGATAGGATTTAGTATCTCCTAATTAGGACTTAGTATCTTTTAATTAGAAGTTAGTATCTCCTAATTAGAAGACAGTTAGTAGCTCATCATTTCAACATTTGACACTAGGACGCTTCCATGTCATCATGTGACTAAATTCCGCTATCTTATGAAGTTTGTTGTAGGCCTACTAAATATGCCACTTGAGTTATCCTTTATCTCCCAGAGATCTAAGCATTTCCGGTTAAACTGGAAAGATTATGAAAATTTGCAGCGTTTCGTTTGTTTTGCTTTAGAGGTTTGTTTAATATATCTAGATATGTTCACAGTTGTAGTCATATTGCGTTAAGTATATAATCTAATCTGACCAATTTCTGTGACATTAGATAGTTTGTTTGTTCTGAAATTTTGGATTAAGGGGAGTATGCAGCGAGTCCAGTAGTCGACAATGTCCAATATTCGGAATTATTTTATGAGTCGTTTATTTTAGGGTTAAGTCGGTCTTGGAAAATTGTAGCAGTTTTTATTGAAATGCACACCATTCATTTTATTGAGACCTGTTATTAAGACAATGAGCAGTGTTCAATTGAGGCCCCGCCTTTGCACCATAATAATTGCCCATACAAATGCATACAATAGCTGCACGTTTTCCGCTTTATAGGCAACAGGTTGCACTATATCGCTACACCAGTCAACGGTATAAATTTTCATAATAGCATTTCGTGCACTAAAATATAGGGATGCGCGGTATTATCGGTTTACTGGTATATCGCAATACAATTTCAAAATAATACATATTACGATACTCTCGGCCCGTACCGGTAATAGTTTTTTCGCAATAAAATCAATATTTGGCTGAATTTCATCAAATAATTTTTTTTGGGGAGGGTGACTTTGTTGTTAATGAAAAAGTACTTGTATTTAAATATTTTTAAGATTTACTGTGTTTAATGGCCAAAAGTTTGTCGGCAGCAAAACGTGGAACAGACAGTAGGTATTTTCCGATCGCGGTTAGTCTAAAATCGTTATGACTACTTCTTATCGTTTCGCACTTAAAGGTACATGCCCAATCAGTAGAAACAAAATGTTCTTTGTATCAGAGACCTGTGGCCGATTTCATCAAAATTGCAAAGTATACTTATCTACTGTCTGTTTCACGTTAACCTGCCCAACTTTTACACCTATTTAAACACCCTAAAACTCTTATTTTTTGGCATAAAATAATTTTTCAGCAAAATTTTAGCAATGAGCCATCTTTTTATTTTTTTAAATTCGGTCCTATAATGAAGTAATAGCCATAAATCAAGAATTGAATGCAGGGTTGCAATGTTAAAATGTCACGTGCGATCAGATTTTCAACATTTTTCTAGCATCGAACTGCTTGCTGGATTTCATCATTAAAAACAAGACACTAACCTTGTATTTATGAGAGCAAATCTTGCCAGGTTGAAAAATAAAGGAATCGAGCCTCCATTTCTCGGTGTTCGTACAAGAATTACAGAAGAAAATGCCGAGAATTTGGTCAAAATACAACATGATGTCATCATCATCTGTTACAGCTTTCGTATCTAAGCTGAGGTTGGCACGCTGTTCCTACCACGCAAAATTAATTGCACATATCCTCGCACATCGACACCGGTGTAAATCTACATTCTCTAATGGTATGACTTGGAAACACCATATATACGTCATTTCCGGTGGAAGTATATAGTCACTTCCTGTGAGCCAGTTTCTTTGCCGGACGAATTTCCGGCGGACAACTTGGTTTACTAAATGTTGATTGGTTGGTGAAGGTCACGAGTTTAATCGAATCAAGTTCGTTAGCATTCACAATTTACAATACATTAGGACGTATTAGCAATAGTATCAGATCGACTTGGAACCTTATGGATGAATGATATTCGCTAAATATATGAAGATTAAATGATTAATTGATATATTTTAATGCAAATTGTTTAAATTATATGCCAGAAAATGATGTTAATAAACAAATTTATTAAGAATTTGTGTTCAGTTCGCAAAAATAGTTGTTGTTGTTGTTGTTGACCGGAAGTGATTATTGCATAGCAGTTTCTTGTTTTATTGTCAACAACTAAAATTCGGTGAAATTAATTTATAAGGCAAAAGCCCATCCATGACTGTTTATTCGAAATAACTTTGTTATTAGACAGATTTTCTTGAAATAAAAAGTAGGCTCATTTCTAAAAAATAGTTTTACATTGTTTTATATAAAAAAATAAGCAGTTTGGAATGTTTTTATAGCAATAAATCTTGGGCAGCATTTCGTGGAACAGACAATAGCAAAGTATACTTTGAGGGAGTAATCATTTATTTTTCCAGAAATGCATTTTTTCATATAGAACTAACCACTGCATATATTTGATGATTAAAACTATGCAGAATTATTATACTGAATTTATTACATTATCACAGCCAAAATAATGTAAAAAATTCAATATAATAAAAAGTAATAAATTTATCATACGATCCTCTAACTTCGATAGCCGCACAAATTCGAAGCCATTTTTATTTTCTCGTTCTATCGCGAGATTTACGGGTTACGTCACTTCCATTACACTTGTGCGTTCAACCGAAGCCAGATGAAAGGTCACAACTGCCAAGTTAGAAAAATGTGATTTAAACAGGACTAATACATTACCAAACAACACAACACACCTAAATGTTGTGTTTTACACTAATCCCATTAACCCCCTCCATTAAAATCCGGATTTCGATAGGAAAACTTACACATAAATGAGTTCGCTTGAACCCGTATGTTATTTACATGTTTATCAATGGAGGTCACGTAATATTTGTAGGTAGAAAGGCACTAATAATGTAGGAATATGGATTTTCATTCAGTCGCCACCTTATCCTATTTTTTTTAAATTGTCACTTTTAAGTTCGTCCACATCAGTCCAATACCTCCATTTATCAGCAGATATATGCAATCTGGTCTCTGTTTTTGTTATTCCCATTGTGGACGAGTACCACATGCAGAAGGGATTGAAATGTCTTACTCCAAAAATAGACATTACCACTTTAAAAAAGTATTAAAACCAACAAGTTGAAACTTCATATTGTTTAATTTGTTTAATCTAGCAAATTATATTTTCCAAGTTGGCAATCGTTTGTCTAATAATTTAAGTTGGAAACAATATGTATCGTGACCCCTGAACGCAATGGTACATAATGCAGACTCAATTTGTGGTTTTTTCCAACGGGCACCTGCACCGGAAGAGCATATGACGTCATAGGGTCAGAGGTCGCGACCTTTCACGGTACGCTGGAGGCGGCCATTTGTAGACGAGCGTGTTTTGAAAGTAAACAATTGCATTTCTCCGTGCTTTTGAAGCCAGTAAACGCAATATACATACAGATAATTGGATTATATTTGCATGTAACTAATAAAAAAGGTTTATACTTGATTATGTATTACGCATGTTGTTTAATATCGTAGTCTCGAATTATGAGCAGTCCAGAATATCATTAAATTGAAAATTTCTCCCTCGAAGTATACTTTGCTAGATAAGTATACTTTGCAATGTTGGTGAAATAGGCTACAGGTCTTCTAAAATTTTCAGTTTTCCGGTTCTGGACCGATTTTTGAACTCTCAGACCGATTGAGATTTGAAAACTAGTCTTAAAAATCTGTCCGAGAAAAATTGCCAGTTGGCTGCTATTTCGCTATAAACCTTGTAAATTTACCGGTTTTGACCAAGTACTGTCCATTTTATGACATATCCGCGGGCCATATCCGTGTTAAACCAGTGAGCAGCTAGCTGTGTATTCAGTTTCTCCTAGTATCGATTTACGCGTGGGACAGGTGTATAGCAGATTAGTGACTTAAATAGACTGGCTTCAGCGTAAAGATACGAGAGTTCCTAGATTCGCCATTTCTGATGATGTTAAAATAAAATAAAGAAAACATGCACTGTGTTTATCTGTGTTCGTAATATTTAACCCCAAGTAACTGACACGGACTATCGGCCCGGGCTATTCCATATTAAGTTAGGAACTTACATTACGCTGTATTGGTGGTAATTTTTGTGTATATAAAATGTACATGTACATGTACGTAGGAATGCCGCAGATCCTGATGAGCCGGCTCACGTGATCTACAATTCGCAAACATTTTGATAAACGACAAGGTACGTCTGTCGTGTTAAAAGCGTGACTCATTAGGGATCAGGGATTAGGGATCAATTGAAGTGCTAAATCACACCGCCTTCAATTGTACAGGCCGACAATTAATTTTGAAGTCGGTGTGAACAGTGATAATAGCATAATTAGCAATGAATTATGAGTGGGTATATAACGCATTTTTTTTCCCGATGTTGTCCATCATTCGATTATTATTGAAATGGCACAACAAACTATTTTGTCGTTATTCACAAAGACAACTTACTGGCTTGGCAACCCAGCAGAGAGGAATAAATAAAAAACGAAACAAACAGACTTGTAAAATTTTAATTTATTTTAGTCTACCGAAAATTTACCTGCAATCAATCGGCATCACGATTCGTCTCTGTCGTTTCGCATTTTTTACGTCTTTGCGCTATTTAGGCACACCACGTGACCCGGTGCATACACAATTTTGTCCACTATAGTTGTTTATAAACACGATTTATTTATCCCAATACAACATTTATCCCATTATTTCTAGTACTTTGAACTTTCAGTTAAAGTTTTTAATAGGGGGGAGGGGTGTCTGCTCCGACAATGGCCGACAGTGTTATGTCTGGACTGCGGACCGATTGGCACAATAAACATTCATTCTTCATTACCCACGTATTGATTGGCATTATTATATATTTTATATCAGACGTAAAATTCCCACACTGATATCAGAGGCGATAACCGTGTTTCCTTAAAATGTTAATGGACATGACTATTTATTCTCTGTATTTATTTTTTGATGTGCAATGATCATACTGTATAATCTGTCGACAATATTATTTTTCAGGTGACGCATTTAATTAATATAAATAATTAAAAAATATCATGCCTCATTTGCATATGAAAATAGCCTGATACCACCGCACGTCACTATCAATAAAATACACATTATTAAATGATTATATCTGTATAGCGGGCACTCATGATTTTTAGAACTTGTGGAATAGTGACACAATTATACACTTATTTAATTCCTATGAAGAACAATTTGTGCCTACTGAGTGGGCATGTACCTTTAAAAACCGTTGGCTGGTTCCCTGTCTCTAAGCGCGACTTCTGCATCGTTGTGTTCCAGGACAATGCTATTGCAAGAACTGTACATCAGGGCTCCAGATAAGGAATTAGTAATTGAATATTGTCACTCCATCATTTCTGAAGCAATTGGGTATTTCAAAATTGTAATTGTGTCAAATAGAATCACACTACTGTTTACTTATCAGCAGACCGCACTTATTGAATAGTTTGCTTCTAAATGAAAACACATCTTGGTATTTCATTAGAATTGTCTCCTTGGAGACAATTCTAATGAAATACCAAGATGTGTTTTCATGGAAAAATAAGACAATATGCTATAGTTGTGGTCTGTTTATTGTTTTCTGTAGCATGATAAAGATACCACAAATTTTTCATTGCTTTTTGATACTCACCACTACTGATTTCAATTGGGTTTTTGGCAATTTTAATTGGGTATTTACGCTTATCTGGAGCTCTGGTACATGCATCTGCCGGTATTCACTATTGTATGATGATAAATAACATTGCGATACAATATGAAAACTGAAATATTATTCACAACATTATTTGTAATAATAACATTTTAATAAATGTATAAGTGGGTAATGCTGGAGAACACTTAACTCAACTTGATTAGTTATCATCATATTGATATGGCTGGTTATTTTCCCAATAACCGGTTGTTATTCCGTGATTTAGACTGTTCCCACCATCAAAAACGCGAATGGAAAGGAAAATATTTGGCATCACTTTCGACTGCAGCAAAACGGGAAGACAAAGGAAATTACACCAAAGGTTGCAGTATGCCATCTTGTGACACAATTGTGAAATGTTCTGTTGGGACAACAAACCTGAGCATGCAGATGCGATGGCATCACTCAGACTCGGTGCTAATGAACACTGGCTGTCACTGTAGGAATGTGCTAGAGCAGATGAGCTAGACTGGCCATAAATGTCATTAACCCTTTCCCTGATAGAGACGACTTTTCACGCCTCTGCAGAAGATGTCTTTTGAAAACATTGTGGGAAAATGAGAAATTGCTTGTAACAAGCAATTTCTCCTTTTCCCACAATGTTTTCTACTCTATCAGATAATTTAACCATCATTTGACCCAGCATTTGATTCTTTTATTCAGATGTTTTGCATTTGAATGAGTCGAAATATCGCAAAACAGGGAAAGTGTTAAGCCCAGTTCTCCAGTCACAGCCACATATAAGCATTGCATCTGTCATCGTTAGCTACATGTAGTCACTGTCCGGACTGACATACGTACAAGTAAAAAATATTTTGTCAGCCAACAATCACATTTAGTTCCATTAAACATGGAATTGTTTGTTCAATTCTATTCAGTTACATACTCGGTTATATATAGTTAATAATAAACAACAACCGCCTTCAAGTTCTACATGTATGTTTTATTCATCAAACAAAGATTGCTTGTTCCAGCGGATCTATTACCATAAACTTACATAACAAAGTGTGTTTTAACAAAAATCTTAGGTCAGTCTCCATGAAGTAGAAAGTTAACTAAGAATGCTTCAAGCGCACATTTGGAAAGACTACGTCGTTATAACACTTATGTAATGCAGTGTACCAAAATGTAATTAGAGTTAATGTACTCGGAACTGAATACCGTACATACATGTATAGTGATGCGGGGTTTCCGCATTATAATATATTGTGATACGCTATTTCAAATGATACGCATCCCTACTAAAATATAGAAAAAACCTGCAGGGCGTTGATGTTCATACTTCGCTACATGTATATTGTTATTGAGAGACAATTCTACAATCATAGACAAAAGTATTATCATAAATAAAGTGTGTATCACAAATTCTTAGGTCACTCTCCACGAAGTAGAAAAGAATGCTTCAAGCGCAAATTTGGAAATAATACTCCGTCATAACGCTTACAGGTATGTACATGTAATGCAATGTAATTAGTAGGGCTCCAGATAAGGAATTAGTAATTGAGTATTGTCACTCCATCATTTCTTAAGCAATTGGGTATTTCAAAATTTTAATTGGGTACATTAAAATCACACTACTGTTTACACATCAACAGACAGCAATTATTGAATAGTTTGCTTCGAAATGAAAACAAGTCTTGGCATTTCATTAGAATTGTCTCCTTGGCGACAATTCTAATGAAATACCAAGATGTGTTTTCTTAGAAAATAAGAAAACTATGGTATATTTCTGGTCTGTTTATTGTTTTCTGCAGCATGATAAAGGTACCATAAAATTTGTATTGCTTTTTGATACTCGCTACTTCTGATTTCAGTTGGGTTTTTGGCAATTTTAATTGGGTATTTATGCAAATACACATCTTATCTGGAGCTCTGAATTAGAGTTATGTACTCGGAACTACCCATATAAAACGCCGCAACAAGAACAATAAAAATCTAGGGGTACCAGAGATTCTGTAAACAGTGATAAGGGTAAATTGACAGACCTCATTGAATAATCCAAGCAAATAACATTCATTCATTAAATGGCGGAGAACTTTATTCGGTGTGTGCCAATTTACCTATGAACTTGCTTCTTTCTTCATCTTACCAGGCGCTTTGACATAGCAGGTGTATTTCTAGGTGTGTCTATATATTCCCACGGTCCCTGCTTCCTCTACCAACCAAGATTTTACAACAATTAGGCTTTGTCAGTTCACAGACTCAACTTTTTCTTGCCATTTACCATGTAAAGCAGTAGTCGATTTCACCAACATTGCAAAGTATACTTTTCTAGCGAAGTACGTGTATACTTTGATGGAGTAATCATTTATTTTCCCCGAAATGCATTATGTCGTATAGAACTAACGACTGCATATATTTGATGATTAAAAGTATGCAGAATTATTATACAGAATGTATTACATTATCACAGCCAAAATGGCTGTGATAATGTAATAAATTCAGTATAATAAAAAATAATAAATTTATCCTAAAATAGAAAATTTCTCCCTCAAAATATACTTTGCTAGAAAAGTATACGTTGCAGTGTTGGTGAAATAGGCTACAGGTGGTGTAATTGCATGATACTGTGGTTTGTCGGAGAGCGCCTATGCTATGGCCTAGTAACACAGGCTTTGGCTCTCTACTGTCATTTTACGGCTATATAAACAATGCAAAAACCTTTTTTCAATAGTTCTAAATTTTATCAAAATTTAAGAATAAGCCTTCTTTCTATACAACTGTTTTTAAAAACGGTACGTGTTATATTTTCCCGCAGGGCGGGTGGCGGAGAGAATAACTGCATAGTTTGTGTACACACCTCCTCTTTAACCGTTCAGTCAATCGATCTGATACGCATATTGAAGATGTGCACCTTGGTGATTTTATGACGAAATATATTTTATAACAAAAATATCACCTTTTTTTCTGCCTTTTTGTATACAATTCTATATAGGGTACAGAGTTTGTGTGCCAAAGCTCGCGCATTATCGTAATTTGCAATGAATTAAAATAAAATAAATATTTTACCAAATTTTATGAAGTACAAATCAGGCTCATTCTTAAATTTTGATCAAATTTAATATTGTCCTTTTTTTTTTTAAATTTTGCATTGTTTATATATGGCCGTAAAATGTGTGTCTGGGGTTTTGGGCTTTGTTTCTCATACACGCCGCTATGTTTTTTTATGCCCCACACCAAACTCCTTCACCAATTTCAATAATATTTGCCCACAATGTCTCTCTAGGGACGGTGCTTTGTTTCGCATACGGCCCTCGCCCAAACACCCAAAGTCAAGGTCACTGGGGAGTTCAGAGTCAAGTTCACCTTTTTTGTAAGGCAAATGCGTTTATTTTTTTAATGTTTTCTCAAGCACTCCTTAACTCTTTCACCAATTTGAATCATATTTGCCCACAATGTCTGTCTAAGGATGGTGCTTAGTTTTGTGCACGACCGAACATCGAAGGTCAAGGTCACTGGAGACTTATGTTCACCTTGTATGTAAGGCAAATGTGTTTAAGTTTTTAATATTTTCTCAATAACTCTTTAACTCCTTCACAAATTTCAATAATATTTGCCCACAATGTCTGTCTATGAATCAGCTTTGTATAACGATGCCCTTTTACTATCAAGACGGCAGGTGGGGGCATCCGTGTTCTATGAACACATTTTCTAGTTCAATAACTGTTGTTTACCCCCTTCACCCATTTCAATAATATTTAGCCTCTATGTGTGTCTGTGGATTGTGCTTTGTTTCACATACACCACATGTGAACACCAAAGGTCAAGATCACTGAGGACGTATGCTAATTTTTGTCGCGCCCGCTTGCGGACAGTGCGATATTGTCAGCACATTGGCATACATCTGTTACGTATGTGCGTCCGGGTTAAAGTTTTATTTTTGGTTAAAGTTTTTCGATGTACATGTACTATCAAAGCCACGGCGGGTGTGACATGCGGGCCACGGCCATCTCGTATTATCAAGGCAGGCTGACAGTGAGGGAATTAGCCATATCTTGTTTCTTAATTGGTGTACATATATGTTGTAAATATGAAGGGTTTGTCAATAGAAATATGTTATACGTGTATTGTTATAACTTATCAGCTTGCCTTATGGGTTTATTGATAATGTCGTTCAATCATTGATGCCAATTGTTCGTGAATGACAGACACAGGTCATCGTTTGTATATTCATATCCCTTGATAGCATTTTTGCCCACGCTACATGTACATGTATGTGAACGAGTTTCTTACAATGTATGTGATTACCGTAGTCCAGAGCTCCAGTTAAGGCACGTAATTTGATCAACTTTAGGGAGACTTTCGTTATTTCTTTGGCAAAATTGGCAAGTTGAGAGTGCTTTAGAATCGTCTCGATGAGACGATTCTAAAGCAATCCCAACTTGCCATTTTTCGTGAAGAAATAAGAAAAATACCTGGAAAATTTGGTCCAATTACGCACCTTAACTGGAGCTCTGATAGTCCCCAGATCAGCCTGTTCTGATCAGGGCCTACACTGTTTAGTTTAAATTTTATTATACGCCCGGCATACAAAGCATGTCGAGAGGTACATGTATATAGTTTTCGTAATTCCGTCCGTTTGTCCGTCCGTCCCCGTTAAAGTCTTTGGGTACTGTCCATTATCGCTGTAACGGTAAGTCGATTTGACCTCAAACTTCATATACTTCCTTATCATCATCCATATTTTCATTCCACACACTCATACGGCTTTCATGGTCACGGTAAAATTACTTAGGAATTTGCGTCCGTAAGATTTGCGTTAAAGTTTTCGGGTACCCATTATCTCTGCAACGATAAGTCGGATTGCCTTCAAACTTTCATATACATCCTTATCATCATCGATATTTTCATTCCATACCACACCCATGCGGCCTTCATGTCTAAGGTCAAATTACTTAGAAATTTGCGTTAATTTAAAAAAAAAAGAAGATATTTGCGTTAACTTTTTTATTTGTCGGTCCAGGCGGGGCCGGGTTTATTCGTGAGCACTTATGCAAATGCTTCTGTAGGCATAAGTATGGTCATTAATATGGGAGGAAACCGGGCTACTCGTAGCAAGCCCAATTGTCCGGTCAATGATCGTCCCCGAGCCGCACACAGGTGGAATGGTAACAACATATACTTTCGAGATGAGATAAAGAAAATAGGATTTTTTCCCCCTAAAAAGTTTCATACTACTATAATGGTATTTGTATAAATACACGGGGGAACCATTATGCAAGAAGACATTCAGTAATTTATATGCACACATTGATTATCTCATGTGATCCATCTTGTAATTAAAATGATTACGTGGGGTGTCAACCAAGAAAAGTAACCTTACTTTCCGGCCAGTATAGCCCCAGATCAGCCTGCACTACAAGTTTCTTCATCATGATATAACTTTAATATTGCTTGATGGATTGCTTCACACTTGATACATGTGAGCATTTGGAATACACTCATGCCACCATTAACATGACCTTGACCTTTTTTTTTTACTTTCACGTTTTTGTGTAAACACTTAGCAATTTTTTACGTCAAAAAGTTTGTACAAGTTTCTTCATCATCATATAACTGTAATATTACTTATGGATTGCTTCAATATTTGGACAATTGATACATGTAAGCATTTGGAACACATTCGTGCTCCCATTACCATGACCTTGACCTTTTTGACAGTCACCTGGTTGTGGAAACACTTTTGTACAAGTTTCTTCATTATCATATAACTTTAATTAATATTACTTGATGGATTGCTTCAGTATTTGGACACTTGATACATGTAAGCATTTGGAACACACTCCCACATCATGACCTTGACCTTTTTTACCTTCATGTGGTTGTGGAAACAAGTAGCCATTGTTTTACGTCAAAAAGTTTGTACAAGTTTCTTCATCATCATACATGTATAACTGTAATATTGCTTGACAGATTGTTTCAATATTTGGACACTTGATACATGTGAGCATTTGGAACACACTTATGCTGCCATTAAAGGTACATGCCCACTCAATAGGCACAAAATGTTCTTTATAGGAATTAAATAAGTTAACAATTGTGTCAGTATTCCAGCAGGTCTAAAATCTACGAGTGCCCGGAATGCAGATACATGTATAATCATTTAGTTATATCTATTTGACTGATAGTGACGCGTGGTGGTATCAGGCTATTTTCATATGCAAATGAGGCATGATATTTTTTAATTATTTATACTAATTAAATGAGTCACCTGAAAAAATAATATTTTAGACAGATTATAAAGTATGATCATTGCACATCAAAAAATAAATACAGAGAATAAATAGTAATGTCTGTAAACATTTTAAGGAAACACGGTTATCGTCCTTGATAACATTGTGGAAATTTTTGTTTTATATAAAATGTATAATAATGCCAATCAATACGTGGGGTAATGGTGAATGAATGTTTATTTTGCCAGAGAACGTCTCAGTTGATGTCTCTGATATAAAGAACAGTTGTGTGCCCATTGAGTGGGCATGTACCTTTAACAACCTTTTACATTTCTCTGATGTTTTTTATGATGCTTACTTTAGCACATGCCCATGATCATGTTACGGTCAAATGCCTTGGCAGGTGTGACAACTCTTCTGTGGCGGAATTCTTGTTATGCCCCTCGATACGATATCAAGGGGCGATATTGCCTTGCTCTTGAAGTTCCGTCTGTCCGTATGAACGGGTGGACGTATGTGGTCCTTTGCATTGAAAAGATCGAGAGTTTATCCATCATGCTATTAATTAAGTTTTACTGGATGGATTACTTTACCCTTAGACCGCTATCTTAATTTTTGTTGTCGTTTATTTTCTATTTTTCCATTTTTATCATCAAAAACATGTCGTCTGCTGTTGCTTTTATATCTTGCCTTATTTCTCAATAAAAACATGTTTTGACAGCACTTCAGAATCATTTCCAATGGAAATGATTCTGAAGTGCTGTCAAAGCATGTTGTAAATTATTCTAAAGTGCTGTCAAAGCATGTTTTTGGTGATAAAAATGGAAAATAGAAAATAAACAGCAGACAACAAAAAAAATAAGATAGCGGTCTAAGGGTTAACATTCGCACATTTGATACATGTGGACATATCGACACGCTCACACAAGCATTGACATGACCTTCCTGACCATCCCAAGGTCGCCGAAACAATTAGCCATTTCAGCGCGAAAAGGTTTAGTAAGAGTTTCTTCATTATGGTGGGTGGCAGGTGGGAGCATGCAATGGGTAATTTAACGATCGGGGTTCATCCTTACCAGTATCCCGACCGGAGACCTGGTTTGGCCCTCACGTACGTCGTTGGCATTTTTATATGTGACAGTTGAATCTGGTTATACCCCTTATGTGAGTATTACGATTATATGTAATCTTATTTTCGGGGAAGGGCCCAAGTGACTTTGGTGTGGAACAGGTTATTCTAATTTCAGGGCTGAATATATTTTTTTCGATGTAATATTCCGTTCTGATTTTGAGATTTTCTTCCCAATGCAGCAGGTTACATGTACATACGGGATTGAACCCGCTGGCTTGGCCTTAAATGACCATAGCTGTTGATAGGCCATTAAACACCAATCAATCAATCAATTCTTCATTATGTCATAGTTTCCACATAACTTCTATTTCTTTAAAGGTACTTGCCCACTCAGTAGGCACAAAATGTTCTTTCTAGGAATTCAATAAGTGTATAATTGTGTCACTATTCCACCAGATCTAAAAATTACGAGTGCCCTCTATACAGATATAATCACTTACATGTAGTAATATTTATTTTACTGATAGTGACGCGCGTTGGTATCAGACTATTTTCATATGCAAATGAGGCATGGTATTTTTAGCTCACCTGAGCGAAGCTCATGTGAGCTATTGTGACCGCAATGTGTCCGTCGTCGTCGTCCGTGAACATTTTCAAACGTCTTCTCCTCGGTAACCAAACGTCATGGTCATGGTCCTTAGGTAGGGAGATTACAAAATTGTACCGCCAACTGGATTTCAACAAAACTTGGTAGGAATGATCGATGTACAATGCGCTTTCAAAGTTGTTAAAATGGTGACCTCGGGGTCAAAAATGGGTGTGGCCCGTGGGGTCAAATTTTATTTTTGACTAAATATGGTCATGTCATATATCAAACTGAAGGTATCAACGAGGCGATCACTCTGGTGCATTTTTCGTCAAAATCGGACGGTTATGTCATCCAAGATGGCCGCTGAAAGGTCAAAAGGTCATTCTTTTATTAGAGATTTCAAAATTCTTCTTCACATGAACCGCTTGGCCCATGGTAGCCAAACTTAAAAGTTATGGTCCATGGGTGAAGCCTTTTCAGATTTGTTAAAATGGAGGTCATCGCTAATCCAAGATGGCCGCAGTCTAAAAATAGCATAAATTCTTAAAAAATCTTCTTCTCATGAACCGCCAGCCGGATTTCGACGAAACTTGGTAGGAATGATCGATGTACAATGCTCTTTCAAAGTTGTGAAAATGGTGACCCCGGGGTCAAAAAAAGGTCCATTTATTCAAGATTTTGAACGTCTTTTTCTCAGGAACCACATGGCCGATGCTGGCCAAACTTCATAGTAAGTTAAGATCCTTGGGTGAGTCATCGCTTAATCCAAGATGTCCGCCATCTAAAAATAGCACAATTTTTTTAAAACACATGAACTCTATGTCACATTCTCCTCTGGTGTTCATGGAGTCAGGTGAGCGAATTAGGGCCATCATGGCCCTCTTGTTTAATTATTTATACTAATTAAATGCGTCACTTGAAAAAATAATATTTTCGACAGGTTATAAAGTATGACAATTGCACATCAAAAAATAAATACAGAGTATAAATAGTATCGTCCGTTAACAGTTTAAGAATACACGGTTATCGCCCCTGATATCTGTGTGGAAAGTTACGTCTGATATTAAATGTATAATAATGCCAATCAATACGTGTGGTAATGGTGAATGAATGTTTATTTTGCCAGAAACTGTCTCGGATGACATCTCTAATATAAAGAACATTTTGTGCCTACTGAGTGGGTATGTACCTTTAATATTTGGAAATTTGATATATGTGGACATATGGACACACACATGGGACCTTCACCTTTTTGACCTTTACATAATCACTGAAACACTTAGCATTTGTTTATGTCAAAATGTTTGTAACATTGTTTTCTTTTTGTATTGTCCAGTACGTCGGGGGGGGGGGGGGCATACTCATGTTTGACAAACATAATCTACATGTACACTTGATGAATATTGTCACCATTTGACATCATTTGCAAAACATGATTGTTCTGCTCGCTGGGATTGTCAATTAACCCTCACTACGCGGGAGACGAAAATTGTCGTCTGCTGTTTGTGATTTTCGCCTTACAGGTTTTTATCGAGAAATATTGAAAATAAAACATTTCCAGCAGACGACAAGATTTAATTCAGCAAGGGTTAACACTTACAGTGTAGACCTCTACACACAGCAATTGTCGTCTGCTGTTGCTTTTATATCTTGCCTTATTTCTCAATAAAAACATGGTTTGAGAGCACTTCAGAATCATTTCCATTGGAAATGATTCTGAAGTGCTGTCAAAGCATGTTGTAAATTATTCTAAAGTGCTGTCAAAGCATGTTTTTGATGATAAAAATAGAAAATAAACAGCAGACGACAAAAAATTAAGATAGCGGTGTAAGGGTTCAGTATAGACCCTGTATGAGTGAATTGACAATCCCAGTTAGGTAATGACGTTTTTATCAGATCAGTACCCGAACTCACAGTCTTTCTTCAAGTCGTAAAATCTGTCTATATTGTTATAAATATAACCTTCACGGTGTATTAAATGTTATTTATATAGAGTGAAATATATCTATAGGCTATTCCAGTGAGACATCATGTCATTCTATATCAGACCATATTTAATCTGACCTTAACTGAATTTACATATATCAACCAATCGTAATTGCTTATATTATAGTCGGGTTTTTCATAGGTCTATTTTTGGTAACACACTTGTTGAGTTTGCAGTTGCCAACACAAACAGTGTTTTAATAATGGATACCAACTTTTGACAGATCTATTTTTATGGACTTTTGTGTACATATATGTATGATAAACGATTGGCTTTGTCTGGGTCTTAGCCCTCCGTATAATGCACTGTTATTAAAAACAGCCCATTCGTGTGAAATGTTCACCCTTTGTTGATGTCATTTACATGTATGGAGATCAGTGAACTTCAATTATTGTTGTTAAAAGAAATCAATGTGTGATAAGAAAAGTGTTTCTGGGATAGCCGAAAATGACGATGTCAGCAATATTTGTGATTTTGCTGTACTTCTTTGTGTCGCTGTAGTAAAATTTTCCCATTATTCCAATATAGATCATGAATGTTTACTGACGATCATAACAGCCTAAAACGCTGATATCACCAGCATTTTAGGATCATACTTAGATGTTGGAAAGCGTAGTTTTATGTTTATTGGAATAGCCCAGGACTGGCTTAATGGGTTTGTTGTGTTCTAACAAAGACTGTCTTATTATCTTAACCCTTACACCGCTATCTTATTTTTTTTGTCGTCTGCTGTTTATTTTCTATTTTCCATTTTTATCATCAAAAACATGCTTTGACAGCACTTTAGAATAATTTGCAACATGCTTTGACAGCACTTCAGAATCATTTCCATTGGAAATGATTCTGAAGTGCTGTCAAACCATGTTTTTATTGAGAAATAAGGCAAGATATAAAAGCAACAGCAGACGACAATTGTTGTGAGTAGCGGTCTAAGGGTTACCTTTAGAATGTGGGAACCGAAAATTGACGTCTGTTGTTGTTTCATATTGTGTCGTTTCTCTCAATAAAATCATTGTTTGGCAGTACTTTTAGAATAATTTCTGAAGTGCTGCCAAACTATGTCATATTGAGAAAAATGGAAGTCATCCAAAAAATGAACAGCAGACGGCAAAATTTAATTCAGAATTGTAAGGGTTGGTGACCAATCCAACTAACTGCACATTACACTAGATGACCGCACAGACTGGTCACCAGTCAATCGGTGGGAAAGAAAATATTCTCAAAAGACCATTTTTGGAACAATATCAGACTTGATTAATTGTGCTTGTACAAACTGATCAAAGGAGCTTTCTTCGATTTGTTGCAAATGCTAATAATATAACTGCGTCTTGTCAGGACACGGGTCCAATAAAAATCTATATCTGCATGTAAATCTCAGGTCTTTGATATTGTTGAATACACTTTGAAGTTTATATTTGGTGAACGAGTGAGATTGGACGTTGTATTCTTGAACTATCGGATGTAATCAAGAGGTGCAGTCTTAACCCCTAAACCGCTAATTTTGTTGTCGTCTGATATTTATTTTCTATTTTCCATTTTTATCATCAAAAACATGCTTTGACAGCACTTTAGAATAATTTACAACATGCTTTGACAGCACTTCAGAATCATTTCCATTGGAAATGATTCTGAAGTGCTGTCGAGCCATGTTTTTATTGAGAAATAAAGCAAGATATAAAAGCAACAGCAGACGACAGTTATTGTGTGTAGCGGTCTAAGGGTTAATAGTTACATAGTGTTAATTACTGTGATTTAGGTATTGACGATATACGGGTAGATTCCAACTAGTGTGCATAATTATGTTTCGGTTTGGAAATAAGAAACGGAGTAAGTCGGATAATTCACCGCAGTCGGGGTCGCAGAGTGAAGGTAATTTTGTGTGAAATTTATAACAATATGTGCGTCCAGCGTAGCCCCAGATCGGCCTGCACATCCGTGCAGTCTGATCTGGGTTTACGCTGTTCGCTGTCTAGTCTGTGAAGTATTATTGCTCATGATGTGTAATTGATGATACTGGTGGTTGGTTAATGTTAACCCTTAAAAGGTGGGAACTGAAAGTTGTCGTCTGCTGTTGTGTCATTTTTTTCACAAGAAAAACATGGTTTGACAGCACTTTAGAATCATTTCCAATTCGTTCCCACAAATTAACAATTTGTTCCCACAAATTAACAATTTGTTACCTCAATTTAACAATTCATTCCCACAAAATTACAATTTGTTCGTTAAATTGAGGGAACGAATTGTCATTTCGTGGGAACGAATTGTTAATTTGAGGGAACGAATTGTTATATCATGGGAACGAATAGTTAATTCGAGGTAACAAATTGTTAAATTGAGGCAGCCAATTGTTATTTCGTGTGATTTATTAATACAAAAAAGTCCATGTCCCCTGCGGGGTTCCGTAGATCTGGGCTTAAGCTGTTCACCATGCGGTCAAAGAGGCATTATTGCTCATGAAGTATTAATGCTGATACTCGTGGCTAACCTTATGTTACATGTATGTGCATCTAGCGTAGGCCCAGATTAGCCTGTACATTCGTGCAATCTGATCCGGGCTTACTGCTGCTTGCCGTGTACATGTAGTCAATAAAGTATTTTTTCTAATGGCGTATTATTGCTGTTCTTCGTCTGATCTGGGCTTTCACTATTTGCCATGCAGTCGGTGAATCATTATTAACCCCTCACCGATAGGCAAGAGCAGATATAGCGTTGGTCCATGTACGTTCGTGCGTACGTACTTGTACATTTTAGTAACACCTTTTATTTTTCAATAACTCGTGAACCGCACAATGTGTGTCTATGGTGCTTTGTTTTGCATACAAACCATGTCCGACCGCCAAAGGTCAATGTCACTGAGGACTTGTGTTCACCTTGTTTGTAAGGCAAAATGTTAAATGGCCTCTTCCAAGTGAATTATCAAATAATTAACAGAGCTCCAGTTAAGATGCGTAATTTGACCAAATATTTGAGGTATTTTTCTTAGTTCTTCACCAAAAATGGCAAGTTGGGAGTTCTTTAGAATCGTCTCAGTGAGACGATTCTAAAGCACTCCCAACTTGCCATTCTTGGTGAAGGAATAACAAAATTCCTCCCAAAGTTGATTAAATTACGCACCTTAACTGGAGCTCTGAATTAATTGTTCAATTAATCAAAAATGGGGTAATTGTTTAAAATTCCAGAAAGTATATATACTGTGCAGTTCCTAATGAGGCTTGTCAACTTTAGAGCAGCGGTCAGTATTGTTGACCGGGTTAAATCGAAACCAGACCCGAGGCTGTTCTACCTACATGTATTTTGATACATTTTCATCATAAGAATGTTTATATACGTCTTGGTATATGATTTCTTTTGTCCACTTTCAAGGTGTTTGGTCTCACACAGACGTAGGTGAAAAGTTAAATCGGTACAAACACGTACATGTATACAATGATTAAATTGTAGTTTTGTATTTTCAACGAGGTGTAGCCTGAAAAGTTGGATATGTTTAGGTACTAAAGAAAAGTAACTGATCACACATGCTTATTTTTATGCCCCCCCCCCGTCCCCCCCCCGGTCTCGGTAGAGCTTGAGTTATATAGTGTTTGGACTGTGTGTCCGTCCATCCGTGTGTCTGGCACATTAACCCTTAGACCGCTACTCACAACAATTGTCGTCTACTGTTGCTTTTATATCTTGCCTTAGTTCTCAATAAAAACATGGTTTGACAGCACTTCAGAATCATTTCCAATGGAAATGTTTTTGAAGTGCTGTCAAAGCATGTTGTAAATTATTCTAAAAGTGCTGTCAAAGCATGTTTTTGATGACAAAAATGGAAAATAGAAAATAAACAGCAGACGACAAAAAATTAAGATAGCGTTGTAAGGGTTAAGAAGTTCGCCGGAGTTTCATTATACCTGTGGACCAATGCTACACATCCATGCTGCCCTTAATATGACCTTTTGACCGTCACAACTTTGAACTTTTTCCCACATTAAGAAGTTCGCCGGAGTTTCTCAATTCTGTCATAACTTCTATATTCCTTGAAGGGTTACTTAAATATTTCAATACAGCATACTTGTGGACAAATGCCACTCATCCATGCTGTCCATAATATGACCTTTTGACCTTGACAACTTTTCACACATTAATAAGTTCGCCGGAGTTTCTCAATTCTGTCATAACTTCTATATCCCTTGATGGATTGCTTTATTATTTCAGTATAATCTGCTCTAAACACTCATTTGAACCATCTCAAATAGTCAGTTCAATTGAGTAGTGACACAACATACACTTTTATACATAAATCAGTAAAATATTTATATTTTCATCAAATTAGTTCATCCTAGGCTTGAAGTGTTTTTATGACCGAAGTTGTTGAGAGGTTGCACATAAATAACAATCACAGGGACAGCGTTTATTCTGCCAGCAGCCCAAATCGGCTGCTTGTCTGCAGTTACCGGATGACAATAAAGGCCGCGTTGCCGCCTCGTGGGAACTTGTTATTCTGATTCAACTGTGTCTGCGTAATATAGACGGAGTTCATTTGTATACACAGCCGGTAAACGTCCTCTCGAGTCCACTCTCGAGTCCACTCTTCTTGTGGGTCAAATGTACCAATTACGAGTTCAAAAGTTGACTGAAATTTGCATTAACCCTTTCAACATCTTTGGCAAACAGTGTTACTAGATCCAGATGAGACAGCTCGTGACGAGTGATTTTCATATTTTTTGAGAACAAAAATACCCCTTTTCATAAATGGACTAGTCTGAAAATCAATTTGTGATGATTTGATTGGTTGCAATATTAACATATCAAATTCCATTCCAGTTACTTAGGGGTGAATGGGTTAAAATATTTATAGGGTTACATCCTCCATCAGAGTTAATGATTTCTTTTTTGTGACTGAAAAAATGGGGTATTCGCGACCAGTGTCTACCAAATCAGGAGCGTACTGTTTGCTATTCAGTCAGTGAAACACACATCATACTTTTAACACTTTCACCCCATGTAACTGGAATGGATTTTAATATGTTATTTTGTAACCAATCCAATCGTCACAAAATGATTTTCAGGCTAGTCCATTTATGAAAAGGGGGTGTTTTTGTTTTTATTCTTAAAAATATGAAAATTACTTTCAAAAAGTGCAGATCCTGATGAGACGGCTTGTCACGAGCCGGCACATCTGAATATACACTGTTTGCCAATACCGCTATACAGTGTTGTAAGTGATAATAAACAGTCTAAATCCTTATTTGCTTGGATGAATACGCTTGCACCTTGGGAGCTAGACTGGCCTCAAATGCCGTAAGTCACATTTCTCCAGTCACAGTCGCAGTTGTCTTCCGACACAGATGAAAGCACGTGTGCCATCATGCGATGAAATAGAGATACATTTGTGTTGTCAATGTAATGATTCATAATGACTAATACATTACACATAATGTACATTATTGTGGCATGTGCATTGCATGTATTTGTTTGTGCCTTAACCTTTACTATGCTGAATTAAATTTTGTCGTCTGCTGAAAATGTTTTATTTTCAATATTTCTGGATAAAAACCTGTTTTGGCAGCGCATCAGAATCGTCTCCACTGGAGACGATTCTCATGTGCTGTCAAAACCGGTTTTTTGTTAAGAATTAAGGGAAAAATTAAAAACAGCAGACGACAATTTTCGTCTCTCGCGTAATGAGGGTTAACCCTTTCAACACCACAGGCATGTATAGTGGTATTGGTAAAAATGTGTAGATCCAGATGAGCGGGCTCATCAGGATCTGCACTTTTTGCAAGTGATTTTCATATTTTTTGAGAACAAAAACACCCCCTTTTCATAAATGGACGAGTCTGAAAATCAATTTGTGACAAGATTGGTTGTAAAATTAATATATCAAAATCTATTCCAGTTACTTAGGGGTGAAAGGGTTAACTGAGAAGAAGAGACCCTGTGACTTGTGTGACCAGCATAGCCTTAGACCAGCATTTGAAATATCAACCATAGCACATTTGTGTACAGTGTAGATCCAGATCAGCCTGCGCATCTGCGCAGTCTGATCAGGATCTGCACTGTTCATGATTCAGTCTGTGGAACACCCGTAATGTTTGTAGCAAATAGTATACGTAGTACATATCAGGCTGCAGGAGCGTGCTAGCAGATCATGAGCTTGACTGGTCACATGTGTCATAAGCCTGATTTCTTCATTCACAGCCATGTCTAAAGACAGTCCATCCATTACTAGTATTTTATTCTAAACATGTTCAATTGCCGTAGGTGAAATTATATGAGAGACCATGTATGCGAATTTTGATGAATCCATCCTTGGTGGGATTCATACCTTAACTGGGATCCTTCATATGAGTAGTCACATTAGTTTTTTTCGAGCCTGCTTGCGGAAAGCGAGACATAGTGATCGCAAGGACGTCCGGGTGTCCGTGCGTGCGTCCGTCCACGTCCGTGCGTCCGTCCGAAATCTGCGTTAAAGATTTTAAATACCTTATATCTCTGCAGTCCTAAGTTACATTGACTTGAAACTTCATATGCTTATTATTCATGATCCATATGTTCATGCTGTATCCCACTCATGCGGCCCCTGTGCCCAAGGTCAAGGTCAAATGACTTAGAAGTTTGCGTTCCAAAATCTGCGTAAAGTTTTTAAATACCTTATAAATCTGCAGTCCTAAGTCACATTCACTTGAAACTTCATATACTTATTAGTCATCATCCATATATTCATGCTGTATCCCACTCATGCGGCCCCTGTGGCCAAGGTCAAATGACTTAGAAGTTTGCGTTCCGAAATCTACGTTAAAGTTTTTAAATACCTTATATCTCTGCAGTCCTAAGTCACATTGACTTGAAACTTCATATGCTTATTAGTTATCATCCATATATTCATTCTGTGTCACACTCATGCCCCTATGTCAAGGTCAAATGACTTAGAAATTTGCGTTATAGTTTCTGTCAAAATTTGCTTTAAAGTTTTCACATACCTACTATCTCTGTAACCGTAAGTCAGATTTGCTTGAAACTTTGTATGCTTATTGGGCATCAAACTTCAAATAAATTCACTCTGAAACCATCAAATGCCTCGGCGGGCTCGACATGTGGGCCGCGGCCATCCTCGTGTGTAGTAATATATTAGTAACGTACATGTGTGAAATAGGTTACCAGAATGGCAGTGTAGTGAATTATATATTACATGCTACCCAGTGATTTATCCTGATTCTGGAGGAACTATTTCCTCCTAGACGTTTGCGAGACATGATTGACGTCATTTCCAGCGAAGAAATTCATACGCAAACATCAAAATTGTCAATTCTGACAAGGTTATAAGCTGGTCTAAGGGCAAATTTCACATTTTTCGAAGAGTATGTAGTAAATATACAATTTATTCCACTACTTGAAATGTAGGACTCGTTTCTTTATCAGATTTCCAGATGTCTCGGGGAAATAAATCCGGTATTTCAAAGTGGTGGTTGAATAAACTCTATTTATTGATAGCAAATGAACCAACAAATTAATAGGGAGATTAGTGTTAATCCCTGTGTGTAATATAGGTCAAACTCACAGGTTGAAGTAACGGACCGAGGTCTATAAAGACATTATATATGCCTAAAAGCATCAATAAATGAAGAAAAAAAATAAGGTACAACATTTTTTTTACTCCCTTCATGGTGCTTTTAGGCATATTTAATGTTTTTATAGACCTCGGTCCGTTACTTCATCCTGTGGTCAAACTGTGGCCTGGGCAATACGCCATGGAAGTCAGCTGAAGTCAGTTGGCGGGCTGTACGATCATATATGATGTGACTGGAGAAATGTGGCATATGGGTTTTGCGACCAGTGTAGATCCAGATCAGCCTGTGCATCAGCACAGTCTGATCAGGATCTCCACTGTTCGCCATTCCATCAGTGAAGCACTGGTCATGCTTCTAACAAACAATATAGAGCGTTATCGGGCTACAGGAGTTTGCTATTTGATCAGGAGCTACACTGGTCACAAATTGCATAAGCCCCATTTCTCCAGTCACAGCCACATAAGTATGATAATCTGTCTTTTCACTTTCATATGGGCCACACCGACATTTAGCTGGATTTTCTTACTATGTTAGCGCATAGGGTGACACGTCAGTTTCTGAATATGGCCTTTAACTCATTTCATGCTGAGGATACGCCATTATGTTTGCGGAAAATCGTAAATATTTTCCTTCAATGCGCTCAGAAGTATATGTCATGACACCATTTGAACCGTCTTGTTGAGACGGTTCAAATGAGTGGTCACAACATATAGTTTCATTGAGAAGTAACAAAAATAAAATATTGAATAAATTTCATACCCGTAAAGGTGTATTCCGAAAGTAATTGGTTAATGTGAAAGTCCCAAACCAGAACATTTTTTTTAAGGTATTGGTCCTCAGTAGCCTATTTCATCAACATTGAAAAGTATACTTATCTAGCAAAGTATACTTTGAGGGAGAAATTTTGAATTTAAGGGTAAATTTATTAATTTTTATTATACTGAATTTATTACATTATCACAGCCATTTTGGCTGTGATAATGTAATAAATTCAGTATAATAATTCTGCTTACTTTTAATCATCAAATATATGCAGTGGTTAGTTCTATATGAAATAATGCATTTTGGAAAAAATAAATGATTACTCCCTCAAAGTATACTTTGCTAGATAAGTATACTTTGCAATTTTGATGAAATCGGCTACAGATGTGGATGAAATGTGAGCATCGGTTGGTAAAATATCATTTAACTACAGAGCCCCGCAGGGACGTAGAATTCTTTTTTTTGTTAATTTGTTCCCACGAAATAACAATTTGTTCCTCAATTCAACAATTCGTTGCCACAAATTAACAATTCGTTGCCTCAATTTAATAATATTTTCCCACGAAATAACAATTCGTTCCCACAATATAACAATTGTTATTTTGTGGGAACATAATTGTTAAATTGTGGTAACGAAATTGTTAATTTGAGGGAACGAATTGTTAAATTGAGGGAACAAATTGTTAAATTGAGGGAACGAATTGTTAAATTGAGGGAACGAATTGTTATTTCGTAGCCCATGTCCCCTGTGGGGTTTAACTGTATTCAACTGTACATATGTGTCGGTCAAAAATATTGGACCCTACGGCCGACCTGAACCAATAATGGAACAATACAAATGTAATTATATTATAAATGAAGAAAAAAACAAACATTGTTTACCGGTTCAAATGAGACGTGACAACATATACTTTCGAGCAGAAATAAGAAAATTTACGTACAAAAATATTTTACCCATTCAGTGGAAACTGTATATAATGTGTCAGTAACTTTGGTTTGTCTTGCTGCCATTGATCAGCTGCCATTATCCAAATTCTATTGAGTAAATGTGTATACATGTAAGCAGGGATTCCGCTGGCGAGCGCCACTTTCGCAATTGGCGATAAAAATATATATTTTGTTGTTGTTTTTTTGAAGTGGCGATTTTTTCATTTTCCCCAGCGGAATCCATGGTAAGGACCAAGATCTACAATTGTTGCCAATGTTGTGAGGCCCCATTTGTGACTGACTGCCCATTTACAAACACTGGAGTGTCTTTGACATTGGCAAGATAAGTTCTGTTGTTCTTGGATACAATTGTAACATTACAGTGCTCCAGATAAGGCGCGTATTTGCTTAAATACCCAATTAAAATTGCCAAAAACCCAATTGAAATCAGAAGTAGTGGGTAACAAAAAGCAATGATAAAATTGTGGTACCTTTATCATGCTGCAGAAAACAATAAACAGACTACAAATATTTTTCCATGAAAACACATCTTGGTATTTCATTAGAATTGTCTCCAAGGAGACAATTCCAACGAAATGCCAAGGCATGTTTTCATTTAGAAGCAAACTATTCAATAATTGCGGTCTGCTGATGTGTAAACAGTAGTGTGATTTTATTTCACCCAATTAAAATTTTGAAATACCCAATTGCTTCAGAAATGATGGAGTGACAATACTCAATTAATAATTCCTTATCTGGAGCCCTGCATTAGTTGTTGTAAGCAAGTGAACACGGAAATAATGTAAACTAGGCTGTTAACCCAACTTTATTGAGTTTATGTAAATATGCTTTACAAGACAGTTCAGATATTTTAAGTTCAACACAAGTTTGCCATAGAGAATACAGTGCTCCAGATAAGGAATTAGTAATTGAGTATTTGTCACTCCATCATTTCTGAAGCAATTTGGTATTTCAAAATTTTAATTGGGTACAATAAAATCGCACTACTGTTTACAGATCAACAGACAGCAATTGTTGAATAGTTTGCTTTGAAATGAAAACATGTCTTGGCATTTCATTAGAATTGTCTCCTTGGAGACAATTCTAATGAAATACCAAGATGTTTTTTCATGGAAAATAAGAAAAATATTCTATATTTGTTGTCTGTTTATTGTTTTCTGTAGCATGATAAAGGTACCACAAATTTGTTATTGCTTTTTGTCACGCCTGCTTTAGCAGAAGCGGGACATAGGCATAGCTTTTCCGGCGGCGGCGGCGGCGTCAACATTTCATGTTAAGTTTTTGCTTTTAGCTCAGTTTCCAGAAAACTATAACTCCTACGACCTCCATACTTGATATACATCACCGCTGTGGTGTAACCATCTCACACAGAGGGAGCCCATGTGACCTTGACCTAGTTTTCATGGTTGATTTACCTACTTTTCACATGCATTCAACATTAAGTTTTTGCGTTTAGCTCTGTTTCTAAAACTTAACGCTCAGGTTAATTCATTGTAACTTCTGTTTCCCTCAATGGAATGCTTTAATATTCCATACATGCATTTGTAACAACATCCCGCATCATTTTCCAGAAAGCCCATGGTGCCCGCTAACCCCAAAGGTCAAGGTCGCTAACTTAGAAATTTCCGTGTTTGGAAAAGTTAATGCTCAGTTTATGCTTTAATATTCCATACATGCATTTGTAACAACATCCCGCATCATTCTACAGAAAGCCCATGGTGCCCGCTAATCCCAAAGGTCAAGGTCACTGACTTAGAAATTTCTGTGTTTGGAAAAGTTAACGCTCAGTTTATGCTTTGGTATTCCATACATGCATTTGTAGCAACATCCTGCATCATTCTACAGAAAGCCCATGATGCCTGCTAACGCCAAAGGTCAAGGTCACTGACTTAGAAATTTCCGTGTTTGGAAAAGTTAACGCTCAGTTTATGCTTTAATATTCGTTTGGAAAAGTTAACTCTCAGTTTATGCTTTAATATTCCATAAATGCATTTGTAACAACATCCCGCATCATTCTACAGAAAGCCCATGGTGCCTGCAAACCCCAAAGGTCAAGGTCGCTGACTTAGAAATTTCCGTGTTTAGAAAAGTTAACGCTCAGTTTATGCTTTAATATTCCATACATGCATTTGTAACAACATCCCGCATCATTCTACAGAAAGCCCATGTTGCCCGCTAACCCCAAAGGTCAAGGTCACTGACTTACAAATTTCCGTGTTTGGAAAAGTTAACGCTCAGTTTATGCTTTAATATTCGTTTGGAAAAGTTAACACTCAGTTTATGCTTTAATATTCCATACATGCATTTGTAACAACATCCCGCATCATTCTACAGAAAGCCCATGGTGCCCGCAAACCCCAAAGGTCAAGGTCGCTGACTTAGAAATTTCCGTGTTTGGAAAAGTTAACGCTCAGTTTATCCTTTAATATTTATGCCCCCGCCACCGAATGGTGAGGGGGGCATATAGTGCATATACCGGCGTCCGTACGTACATAAGGTACGTACGTACGTCCCAAAACCTTAACGCTCGGGTAAATGGCTTATAGTTTCTGTTTCCTTGCTCGGATCTGCTTGACATTTCACACACGCATTGCTCCAATGGGCATCTACCGCCCTGTGACAAATCCACATTCATCCTGCCCCCGCTAAGCCCAGGGTCAAGGTCACAGAATTGGTGCGTTCGAAACCTTAACGCTCGGGTAAATGGCTTATTATGCCCCCGCCACCGAATGGTGAGGGGGCATATAGTGTTACCGGCGTCCGTACGTACGTACGTCCCGAAACCTTAACGCTGGGTAAATGGCTTATAGTTTCTGTTTCCTTGCTCGGATCTGCTTGACATTTCACACACGCATTGCTTCAATGGTCCTCTACCGCCCTGTGACAAATCCACATTCGTCCCGCCCCCGCTAAGCCCAGGGTCAAGGTCACAGACTTGGTGCGTTCGAAACCTTAACGCTGGGTAAATGGCTTATAATTTCTGTTTCCTTGCTCGGATCTGCTTCACATTTCACACACGCATTGCTCCAGTGGTCCTCTACCGCCCTGTGACAAATCCACATTCGTCCCACACCCGCTAAGCCCAGGGTCAAGGTCACAGACTTGGTGCGTTCGAAACCTTAACGCTCGGGTAAATGGCTTATAATTTCTGTTTCCTTGCTCGGATCTGCTTCACATTTCACACACGCATTGCTCCAATGGTCCTCTATCGCCCTGTGACAAATCCACATTCGTCCCGCCCCCGCTAAGCCCAGGGTCAAGGTCACAGACTTGTTGCATTCGAAACCTTAACGCTGGGTAAATGGCTTATAATTTCTGTTTCCTTGCTCGGATCTGCTTCACATTTCACACACGCATTGCTCCAATGGTCCTCTACCGCCATGTGACAAATCCACATTCGTCCCGTCCCCGTTAAGCCCAGGGTCAAGGTCACATACTTGGTGCGTTCGAAACCTTAACGCTGGGTAAATGGCTTATAATTCCTGTTTCCTTGCTCAGATCTGCTTCACATTTCACACATGCATTGCTCCAATGGTCCTCTACCACCCTGTGACAAATCCACATTCGTACCGCCCCCGCTAAGCCCAGGATCAAGGTCACAGACTTGGTGCGTTCGAAACCTTAACGCTGGGTAAATGGCTTATAATTTCTTGTTTCCTTGCTCAGATCTGCTTCACATTTCACACACGCATTGCTCCAATGGTCCTTTACCGCCATGTGACAAATCCACATTCGCTCCGCCCCCACTAAGCCCAGGGTCAAGGTCACAGACTTGGTGCGTTCGAAACCTTAACGCTCGGGTAAATGGCTTATTATGCCCCCGCCACCGAATGGTGAGGGGGGCATATAGTGTTACCGGTGTCCGTACGTACGTACGTACGTACGTACGTACGTACGTACGTACGTCCCGAAACCTTAACGCTGGGTAAATGGCTTATAATTTCTGTTTCCTTGCTTGGATCTGCTTCACATTTCACACACGCATTGCTCCAATGGTCCTCTACAGCCCTGTGACAAATCCACATTCGTCCCGCCCCCGATAACCCCAGGGTCAAGGTCACAGACTTGGTGCTTTCGAAACCTTAACGCTGGGTAAATGGCTTTATAATTTTCTGTTTCCTTGCTCGGATCTGCTTCACATTTCACACACGCATTGCTCCAATGGTCCTCTACCGCCCTGTGACAAATCCACATTTGTCCCGCCCCCGATAAGCCCAGGGTGGGTCAAGGTCACAGACTTGGTGCTTTCGAAACCTTCCTTAACACTGGGTAAATTGGCTTATAATTTCTGTTTCCTTGCTCAGATCTGCTTCACATTTCACACACGCATTGGCTGCTCCAATGGTCTCATAACCAAGCAACTGTGACAAATAACATCATTCGTCCGCCCCCCGATAAGACCCCAGGGTCAAGGTCACAGACTTGGTGCTTTCGAAACCTTAAATCGCTGGTAAATGGCTTATAATTTCTGTTTCCTTGCTCCGATCTGCTTCACATTTCACACACGCATTGCTCCAATGGTCCTCTACAGCCCTGTGACAAATCCACATTCGTCCCGCCCCCGCTAAACCCAGGGTCAAGGTCACAGACTTGGTGCGTTCGAAACCTTAACGCTGGCTAAATGGCTTATAATTTCTGTTTCCTTGCTCGGATCTGCTTCACATTTCACACACGCATTGCTCCAATGGTCCTCTGCCACCATGTGACAAATCCACAGTTCGTCCGCCCCCGCTAAGCCCATGGTCAAAGGGTCACAGACTTGGTGCATTCGAAACCTTAACCTCGCTCGGGTAAATGCCTTATAATTTCTGTTTCCTTGCTCGGATCTGCTTCACCATTTCACACACGCATTGCTCCAATGGTCCTCTACCGCCCTGTGACAAATCCACATTCGTCCCGCCCCCGCTAAGCCCAGGGTCAAGGTCACAGACTTGGTGCTTTCGAAACCTTAACGCTGGGTAAATGGCATATAATTTCTGTTTCCTTGCTCCCATCTGCTTCACATTTCACACTCGCATTGCTCCAATCATCCTCTACCGCCCTGTGACAAATCCACATTTATGTCCCGCCGCTAAGCCCAGGGTCAAGGTCACAGACTTGGTGCTTTCGAATCCTTAACGCTGGGTAAATGGCTTATAATTTATGTTTTCTTTGCTCGGATCTGCTTCACATTTCACACACGCATTGCTCCAATGGTCCTCTACCGCCCTGTGACAAATCCACATTCGTCCCGCCCCCGCTAAGCCCAAGGTCAAGGTCACAGACTTGGTGCGTTCGAAACCTTAACGCTGGGTAAATAGCTTATAATTTCTGTTTCCTTGCTCGGATCCACATTTCACACACACAGTGCTCCAATGGTCCTCTACCATCCTGTGACAAATTCACATTTGTCCCGCCCCCGCTAAGCCCGGGGTCAAGGTCACAGACTTGGTGCATTTCAAACCTTAACGCTCGGGTAAATGGCTTGTATTTCCTGTTTCCTTGCTCGGATCTGCTTCACATTTCACACACGCATTGCTCCAATGCTCCTCTACCGCCCTGTGACAAATCAACATTTGTCCCGCCTCCGCTTTGCCCAGGGTCAAGCTCACAGACTTGGTGCGTTCAAAACCTTAACGCTTGGGTAAATGGCTTATAATCAAATATGCCTCGTTTTCTTTGGCTGCCAGCGGGGGCATTCGTGTGCCGACAGGCCACATTTCTAGTAATTTCTGTTTCTTTTCTCAGACCTGCTTCACATTTCACACATGCATTGCTCCAATGGTCCTCTACTGCTCTGTGACAAATCCACATTCGTCCCGCCCCCGCTAAGCCCAGGGTCAACGTCACAGACTTGGTGCGTTTGAAACCTTAACGCTCGGGTACATGACTTGTAATTTCTGTTTCCTTGCTCGGATCTGCTTCACATTTCACACACACAGTGCTCCAATGGTCCTCTACTGTCCTGTGACAAATCCACATTCGTCCCGCCCCCGCTAAGCCCAGGGTCAAGCTCACAGACTTGGTGCGTTCGAAACCTTAACGCTCGGGTAAATGGCTTGTAATTTCTGTTTCCTTGCTCGGATCTGCTTCACATTTCGCACACACGCATTGTTCCAATGGTCCTCTGCCGCCCTGTGACAAATCAACATTCGTCCCGCCCTCGCTAAGCCCAGGGTCAAGGTCACACACAGACTTGGTGTGTTCGAAACCTTAACGCTCGGGTAAATGGCTTATAATTTATGTTTCCTTGCTCGGATCTGCTTCACATTTCGCACACACTCATTGCTCCAATGCTCCTCTACTGCCCTGTGACAAATCCACATTCGTCCCGCCCCCGCTAAGCCCAGGGTCAAGGTCACAGGCTTAGTGCGTTCGAAACCTTAACGCTCGTGTAAATGGCTCATAATTTAAATATGCCTCATTTTCTTTGGCTGCCAGCGGGGGCATTTGTGTGCCGATAGGCCACATTTCTAGTCCATACATGCATTTGTAACAACGTCCCGCATCATTCTACAGAAAGCCCATGGTGCCCGCTAACCCCAAAGGTCAAGGTCACTGTTACAAATTTCCGTGTTTGGAAAAGTTAATGCTCAGTTTATGCTTTAATATTCCATACATGCATTTGTAACAACATCCTGCATAATTCTACAGAAAGCTCATGGTGCCCTCAAACCACAAAGGTCAAGGTCGCTGACTTAGAAATTTCCGTGTTTGGAAAAGTTAACGCTCAGTTTATGCTTTAATATTCCATACATGCATTTGTAACAACATCCCGCATCATTCTACAGAAAGCCCATGGTGCCTGCAAACCCCAAAGGTCAAGGTCGCTGACTTAGAAATTTCCGTGTTTAGAAAAGTTAACGCTCAGTTTATGCTTTAATATTCCATACATGCATTTGTAACAACATCCCGCATCATTCTACAGAAAGCCCATGTTGCCCGCTAACCCCAAAGGTCAAGGTCACTGACTTACAAATTTCCGTGTTTGGAAAAGTTAACGCTCAGTTTATGCTTTAATATTCCATTCATGCATTTGTAACAACATCCCGCATCATTCTACAGAAAGCCCATGGTGCCCGCAAACCGCAAAGGTCAAGGTCGCTGACTTAGAAATTTCCGTGTTTGGAAAAGTTAACGCTCAGTTTATGCTTTAATATTCCATACATGCATTTGTAACAACATCCTGCATCATTCTACAGAAAAGCTCATGATGCCCTCTAACGCCAAAGGTCAAGGTCGTTGACTTAGAAATTTCTGTGTTTGGAAAAGTTAACGCTCAGTTTATGCTTTAATATTCCATACATGCATTTGTAACAACATCCCGCATCTTTCTACAGAAAGCCCATGGTGCTCACTAACCCCAAGGTTATTACAAGCTCCATATATACTATCAAACTGTGCCAGGCGGGACATTTTGCTCCGCAGAGCTCTTGTTGATACTTGCTACTTCTGATTTCAATTGGGATTTTAATTGGGTATTTAAGCAAATACACAGCTTATCTGGAGCTCTGGAGAATAGGTTCAGCCTTCGGCTTACAAAAAAATATGTATAGAGATTTATAATATGACATTGAACATTTGTATTTTACATGTACCGGTACATGGATACCGGGTAAACATGCAAGTGGCATGTCATAATAAAAAGTGTTTTTATCGAGAATTTCATGTTATGGGCAATTAATTCAGGGACAGTGGAAGAAAGGAGCTAAGTCCTTTATAGACTTGGCCCCCTGTTTCCACTGGCCCCTTCTACTTGTATTACAAATGTGTCACTGCAAATGACCAATCACACCATTGGGTGGCAGGTGGGAGCACGCGATGGGTAATTCAGGGATTCCGCTGGGGAAAATAATTTTTTTTTTTTTTTCTTTTTTTTTTTTAATTTTTTTTTTTTTTTTTTTTTTTTTCTTTTTTTTTTTTAATTTTTTTTTTTTTTAAAGTGGCGATCGCCAGCGGAATCCCTGGTAATTTAACGATCGGGGTTCATCCTTACCGGAATCCCGACTGGAGACATGGTTTGGCCCTCACATACGTCTTTGGTATTTTGTATGCGACAGTTGAATCTGGTTATACCCCTTATGTGAGTATTACGATATTCGTAATCCTATTTTAGGGGAAGGGGCCAAGGGACTTGGTGTGGTATGGACCGTGGCACCAGGTCAGGTTATTCTAATTTCAGGGCTGAATATATTTTTGTTCTCGATGTAAATATTCCGTCCTGATTTTGGGATTTTCCCCCTAATTCAGCAGGTTGAAATGGGATCGAACCCGTTTGCCCGGCCTTACATGACCTTGGCTGTTGATAGGCCGTTAAACACTAATAAACAAACAAACAAACACACCATTTCATTTGATCAACTTTGAAAACGTTTGCGTTATATTCAAGTACATGTATATGCATGTTACTGTACTGTGAGAAAGCACCATTTCATTATTTGATCGACTTTCAAAACATTTGCGTTATATTCAAGTATACATGTACTTACTATCAGACACGAATCACAAATACATGTAGTACATCCTTGTAAACAAGGTGGATGATCACATGGTACTAACAACAACAACAAGTACTGAAATTTCCAGAATCCATCTGATTCAAAGTACGTATTCTTTTATAGTGTCCTTATTACGTAACGGATTTTGATGAAATATGGCGCATCAAACGCGTCTTGTTAAGCTGTATTTGGTGGTCAAAAACGACATAAGTCTGTGCCAAACTCCCTGGACCACCAAATGCAGCTCATGAAGACGGGTTTGCTGCGCCATATTTCATCAAAATCCGTTGCATACTAAGGAAAATATGAAATAATACTTACTTTGGAGTGGGCGACGTTGTTGTTGTTGTAACCACGTGATCATGCACCTTGGTAACGTAATAGTGGAAATGCATTATCAAGTTGTCTCCCCTGTCTGTGATAGTAGAATAAACTCCTTAGGATTTTATGAAATAAATTGGTAATATACATTTACAGTCTATGAAGCAAAAAATCAGTCCAAACTCTGACAGCGACATTTTAATTTTTTTTTTTTATTTCCATTTTTATATGCATGCCCATTTGATATAAAATGGGATGGCTTATGTTATCACTCTGTACAGGTGGGTGGGCACAACTTGTCGATGCAATCATGTTTTGACAGTGCATGAGAATCGTTTGCCAAAACACATTTTTGCTACGAGATAAGTTAAAAATGAAGATGAAAAGTCATGTTATTAGCCGATCAAATCAGGGTTCAATATAAGTCCGCATTTTAGTAGTTACTGAGTCTCGGGGGGGGGGAGGGGGGGGGGAATGAATGAGCGAGTGAGTATTGGTGTTTAACGGCCTATCAACAGCTAAGGTCATTTAAGGCCGGGCCAACGGGTTGTACTATCCCGCATTAAACGGGTCCATGATGAGGAAAATTCCCAAAATCAGCACTCAATATTTCCATGCCACACTAGTCACTTTAGTAGCTCGGCCCCAAAGTACCGTATTTACCCTATGTATTGGGACATTAAAAAAGTAAATAAAATTCTACGTGTCCCAATACATAATATAAAATAAATTAATTTTTTTTTTTGGTGTCCCAATTATTAATATTGAAAGTTTGTATCCTCGAAATTTCGGTTAGTACACGGTTGTGCCTTGGCTCCCGAATTGTTTGCCTATTTGTATATCAAAATCATGTTAAATTTTTAACACGACTATTGTCAGAAATCGTGTTAAATTTGCGATTATTTCCCAAATTAGACCCAAAATGGACGATTTTTTTTTTTTTTTTATTATGGACGCATAGCCTCCTTTTATCTCACCGATGTGAATGTGCAGCTGATCACGTTTGCACATTTCGTAAATTAATCCGAGCAAACTGGGAATAACATCAATTATTGGTCCCAGTAACAAAGCAGTGCTAATTGTTATGTGCTCGATTTAAATTTTCCGGCATGCGTTCGCGCTCACCATTGGTGGAATATTAATTAGGTGTAAAAGGCTGACCAATCGGAGATCGCGTATCAGTGGCGCAGATTAACTCGACCCAGATTAACTAAAGCAAATGTGTAATAATTACTAATTTAATATTCGTCAACATTCGATATCGTTTACAGAAAATGTACACTATTATCAGATTCATCTTCGTCGAAAATCTCACGTGATAAGCCTGATTACCTCATGAACTGGCGCAAAATTATAACACGTCGGGCAAAACATGTCTATACAGGTCTGTGGTGTTGAAAGGGTTAAAACTCTGTGCGTACTCAAACCCACAGGTGGAATAGTCGGACGTGTGACACAAACAAAATGACCATTACAAAAATATCCATTACCCCACCCACTTGATCTCGTTCTATTATTAACGTCATGTACAGTACGATACCAGGTGGGTGGGATAATGGGATTTTTTTAATAGGCATTTATTTTGGTGTCATAGGTCCGAGTCTTCCACCTGTGCTCACCATATGAGTAAACACAGTTTGCAACGCACGAGCTTGTCACGTGACGTTGCAGCTGATGGAACAGGATATCGGTCATTGGGTCATTGCGTCATCGAATGATGATGGCTACACGTGTTTATTACACTTTTTTCTACACGCGTTTACAATAATGGATTGCACGGACCTGCGTAGATCTACATTCTACATGAACATGATGAATAAATAAAACATGACGTTAACAATTCTTGGATTCAATATATTTATTATGCCACCGGGTTTCGAAGAAACGGGTGGCATATAGTGTTTGGACCGTCCGTCTGTCTGTCTGTCCGTCTGTCCGTCCGTCCGTCACACTTTTCGGTTAACCAATTTGTCACAGTTTCTCAAATATGCTGCAGGTGGCATCCGCGTTCGACAGACGCATTTCTTGTTACATGCGAAGATAACAGTGAAAACTTATGGCATATTATAGGCATTGGCGACGTCGTTCATTCGCAGTCACAGTGTAGTGTACATGTATTTTTTTTTGACATTATGATGCGTCTTGGGCGAGAACGGATATAGCACGGTTCGGATAAGCAACACGGAAGGTTGTATGTCGCCGGACTTCCGTGTATTAACGGGGTCGCACTGTACTATACTTTGCACCCAGTTGTCCCGATCGAAACGCCATGCCTCGGTAGTGTCTGGATATAATAGCATGGAAAGCATGCCGTGACCGGATACATGTC
Organism: Conchocele bisecta; assembly: GCA_029237695.1. Lineage (NCBI taxonomy): Eukaryota > Metazoa > Mollusca > Bivalvia > Lucinida > Thyasiridae > Conchocele > Conchocele bisecta. The sequence goes on along the minus strand of CM055266.1, from coordinate 9,671,950 downwards.
CGTACTTTAAACTTACCTCGTGAATATTGATGAGAGGGCGGGGCGATGTATCAGGAGTATTTCCGTGTAAATCAAAATAATTTTCGCAAATAAATCACATTCCGGCATTGACAGGCGGCATTGTCGATGTATACGGTTTATTGGTAATCTATTTAATCAACAGAGCTCAGATTTACCGTCAGCACTGTGTTATATTAGTTAATCAGCGACGGCCTATGTTTATAGCGAGACGTGCCAATAGTCGGCATGACCAGTAGCCGGTGAAAAAAAAAAAAAAAAATTGGAATGGCGATTTTTTTTATTTTCCCCAGCGGAATCCCTGACTGTGTTTAAAAGTATTTAAAAAAAAAAGAGATGTCCCAATACTTAAGGTGCAGAAATTATTGATTTTTAAAAAAAAATTGTGATGTGTCCCAAAACTTGTTTCCTAAAAAATAATTATTTCTCCCCCAAAACGGGGGTGTCCCAATATAAAGGGTGTCCCAATACATAGGGTAAATACGGTAATATGATTTGCCATAAGCTTATTACTTCTTAATGGAGCATAACAGGTTAACGTTGTCACTTGTCCAATGGGATAAACCCGAGATGCTGGGGTTGCTAGTCGGAGGAGATTTTGAGCAGAGGTCGATTATAAATTAGCCGAATAAACAAATTTTACGCGATTATACATGGCTGAAGCTTGTTCTGTTTAATAAATAAAAGCTTTAAATTAGCCCAATAATTGGCGTATGTTGGCGTATATGGCCATTAGAGCCAACTATGGACTTCAACAACAACAACTTCCGGGTTCAATCTCTTCCGGCGTTCAGCTCATTACGTATTCAAAATTGTGTTATTTGGCTATATTTAAAGTTTTAAACAGAGATAATTGCCAAAAATGCAAACTTTATCGGTTGATGCAATTTGGAAGTGATACAGAAAAATTCGCGTTCGTAGATTACCGAATAGCGGAGAAAAGGGTTGCTACAAACTTTTTCAGAATTCGATGGATGACCAATATATTAGCCGATCTATAAATAGATCGGCTAATAAAAAGTCAGCTGACGATTTCCCGCCTTTTAAGTATTATGTGTTTTTTTTGCATGAGAGTAGAAGGGTATGCATGTATCTTAACGATAAATCCATTCTTAAGAATTCAAATATAAATCGTGATTCTGACTGGGATTCACACCTGTGGCTAAGGGGTCTGGTGTTGTAAGAGTGCCTGGCACGAGATCAGGACACTGACTTTGAAAATGTTTATTGTAATTTTAGCGCTGAGTATCTGGTACTCCTCCCATATCAGTATGTCCCCGTATGTATATGTGGCTCTGACTGGAGAAATGGGGCTTGCGGGTTTTGTGACCAGTGCAGATTCAGATCAGACTGTGCGGATGCACAGTCTGATCAGGATCTGCACTGGTCACAATTCCAGCAATAAAACACCCACCATTCTGCAATATAGATCATTATCAGGCAACAGGATTGTGCTATTTGATCAGACACAACACTGGTCACGAATCCCATAAGCCCATTTTTGCCAGTCACATTAACATATGACCTCGCTGTTGAATGGCTGTAAAAACCCAATCAATCCATTTTTGTATTTCAGCTGGTTCTCAATGTCGACTGTGTGGCCAGGATCCCATCTCGTTTGACAGCCCTGGCAGCCCAGTTAGTCGCCCGCCTGCTACTCGATCTGTCCCCACCACCCCCACAGCATACAATGGTGAGTAAATACTCCCCACCACCCCCACAGCATACAATGGTGTGTAAATACTCCCCACCACCACACAGCCTACAATGGTGAGTAAATTCTCCCCACCACCCCACTCCCCACCACCCTCACAGCCTACAATGGTGAGTAAATCCTTCACATGGGTTACGCTGGCCACTACGTGAGACCAGGGGGCCGTTTCACTAAACTTCCTACGACAAATGTTTGTAAGTGTAAAATTATGATAGTCTGTAAATTTCACATTAACAATGTTTTCTTGTTAATAATTGTTGGATTTACATTTATTGAGCATAGGCTATTTACTATTGAGTAAATCCATCAATTGAAATTTGCAGACAATTCTAAATTTTAGTCGTAAGAAGTTTAGTGAAACGGCCCCCCAGGTGCCCGGAGACAGGGATCAGATATGGTGCCATTCATAGACTTGCCTATATATTATGTCCTACGGTGTGTGTATTCCTATCTTTGGACGTAATTGTTGACACCGTGAACACATTATATCTATTTGTGGGGTGAGCAATTGGAATTATGTTTATTTTCAGACTTGACTGACACTATTCCCTATATGTGAGACTTTCATTGACTGGAGAAATGGGCGACCAGTGTAGATCTAGATCTATGTCTGATCAGGATCTGCACTGTTCGCCATTCCATCAATGAAACACCCGTCATGCTTCTAACAAGCAAATTATATCATTTTCAGGCTACAGGAGTGTGATATTCGATCAGGAGCTACACTGGTTACAAATCCCATAAGCCCTATTTCTCCAGTCACAGCCACATTTAATTACAGTGTCTACCAAATCCATTGCCCAATGCGTAGGGGCTACCAGATTTTCATGCTGGGCTACAAGATTGTGAAACTGGGGCCCGTTTCACTAAACTTTGTACGACTAAAATGTTCGTAAGTGCAAATTTAGGATCGTCTGGAAATTTCAATTAATGGATTTACATTTATTGAGCATAGGCTGCATATGCAGCCTATGTTAAATAAATGTAAATTCAATAATTGTTTACAAGAAAACATTGTTCATGTGAAATTTTACAGACTATTGTAAGTTTCCACTTGATATTTTAGTCGTACTAAGTTTAGTGAAACGGCCCCCTGGTAGCCCAGCGGCATAATTCACCACTGTGGAAGCCACCACATACGAGGTATATAGTGGCATGTAAAATGAAATTTCCCCGTGGTTAGCCATCAATTTGAATAAGCCAGTACAAACTTTACCAAACGTCATCAGGGGCCGTTTCACTAAACTTTGTACGACTAAAATGTTCGTAAGTGCAAAATTAGGATCGTCTGGAGATTTTAATTGATGGATTTACATTTATTGAACATAGGCTGCCTGCATGCTCAATAAATGTAAACCCAGTAATTGTATACAAGAAAACATTGTTAATGTGAAATTTACAGTGGATCATAATTTTGCACTTACAAACATTTTAGTCGTACAAAGTTTAGTGATATGGCCCCCAGAAGCTTAATAAGCTACTGAAGAAGTTTGGTTAAAGTTGTGCATGACTATTATCAAGGTGTATGATCACGTGGTACTAACAACAACAACAAGTACTGAAACTTCCAGAATCCATCCAATCCAATTCAAAGTACGTATTCTTTTATATTGTCCTTATTACGTAACAGATTTTTATAAAATATGGCGCATCAAACGCGTCTTGTTAAGCTGCATTTGGTGGTCTCTGTATTTTGGCCCAAACTTCTGTCGTTTTTGTGAAGAATCGATTTCCGTGTCTCCACCGACACGGAAATCAATCCTTCACAAAAACGACATACGTCTGTGTCAAACTCCCTGGACGACCAAATGCAACTCAAGAAGACGCGTTTGCTGCGTCATATTTCATCAAAATCCATTTCATATTAAGGAAAATATAAAATAATACTTTGGAGTGGGCAAGATTTCAACACTTTCAGCCACTGTTGTTGTTGTTATAACCACTTGATCTTTATTATCATATCAGGCGATACTGGATTTCACAATTTAACAGTGCATACAAATTTGACTGCACGTTACTTGTGTTTTGAAAAGAAAGGTCAATATCACCTGAATGACACTGGGTTGTTAGCCATCAGTGTGAAGAAGCAACTGATGAAGTTTGGTTAAGATCCGACTAACATATCAAGAGATGAGCAAAGTTTGGAAGCAAGTCCAAAATTGTTTTTTATCCCGTCAACACAGTGTGTATGTGCCGTGAAACACGGTGCCGTGAAACATTTTTGATATCCAGTCAATACTATTTTTGCATTTTACAGCTATTTGTAGGTGTTGACGGGATAAATAGAATAGTAGGTTAGTGCCGTGAATGGGAAAAAATATCTGGCGCGGCACGGAAACGGGATGTGCTCGGCAGAGCCTCGCCCAACCCATTTCCTGAGCCTTGCCAGATATTTTTTCCCATTCACGGCACTAACCTACTATTCTCTATGCCCTGACAACGCTGATGCTGCTGTGTCCTTAAAACGGAATATTAGATGACATTTCCATTATCTAGTCTGATTATACAGTTTTTCTGATTTTCTCATTTTTTTGAATAAATAAAATATTCTGTCAATATCACACGCATTAATTTGCCCACAGCTGACCTCGTGTGGATCAGACATGCAGCTGTGTGCCAAATACATAATCTTAGCTTTTTACCACGAATATTTGCGATTGTGAGGATTTGAAATCTGTTTGATGGTGCCAGTTTGTATCTAATTTATGTCATCATTCAGCCAAGATCTTATAAATGGAAAGCACCGTTAGTTGATTCTAAAATTCACAATAGGTTGTTGCTTTTGTTGTTGCTTTTGTTGTTGCTTTTTTTTTTGTTTTATTTCACAATGAATGTCTAAAATGTGATTATTTTTGTATCACCAACGTTAGTGGAAAGTGAGACATAGCGGTGACAATTCTGGTGGTGATGGCGTCCTAGTAGTAGTTTGAAATAGTCCATTCCAGTAACTTAGGGATGAAAGGGTTAAGATGTTCCCCCTATGTCGAGACACACTGTTTACTGAATTGTTGATGTCACATTAAAGGTACATACATGTACCCACACAGTGTGCACAAAATGTTCTTTATATCAGAGACATCATCTGAGACATTTTCTGGCAAACTAAACATTCATTCACCATTAATTCCAGCACAAAAATATTTACACAATTCCCTAACATTTGATTGGCCCGTAGCAAGTCTCTGTCCAACGTTTATATTCCAGTAAACTCCCAGGCCGAACTACTTTCCGTAATCGTGAGGCGCAGTTAAAATAATTCTTAAGAAAACGGAAAATAAACACATTATCTTGATGAATTTATTTCAAATGCTGGAATTATAAGGAATGAATGGCCTTTTTGTGGAATTTATCGGGGATATAAACTTGGAAAAGTCGCGGGAATACTGGATGAGGCCTTCCGGCCTTCGTCCAGTATTCCCGCGACTTTTCCAAGTTTATACCCCGATAAATTCCACAAAAAGGCCGTTCATTCCTATATTACCCCACATATTAATTGGCAGTATTATACATTTGATATCAGATGCAAATTTCCACACTGGTATAAGGGGTGATAACCGCTTTTCCTTAAAATGTTAACGGACATTACTATTTATTCTCTGTATTTATATCGCCATATCGCCATATTTATCAATAAAAACATGGTTTGACAGTACTTCAGAATTCTGAAGTGCTGTCAAAGGAGGTTGTAAATTATTCTGAAGTGCTGTTAAGGCACGTTTTTGATGCTAAAAATGGAAAATAAACAGCAGACGACAAAAAATTAAGATAGCGATGTAAGGGTTAATTCCTATAAAGAACATTTTGCGCCTGCTGGGTGGGCATGTACCTTTAAGTCTGTTGTCTGTTGACATTCTGTGGTTTGCTTGTATTGGTCAACATCCTCCATCTGTCTGTGAGAGATAACACATAAAAAGGCGGGAAACGGATATTGATTTTAAATAGTTGTCTTATTTTGCCGCAAAAACATGATTCGGCAGCATGTGAGAATCATCTCCATTTGGTGAATATTCTCATATTCTGTGAAAGCATGTTTGTTTGAGAAATATGGAAAAGATCAAATTTACAGCTGACTTGATTTAATTCATCATAGTATGGGTTAATGCTTTCAGTGCAACAAACCTGTTGCTGACGTCTGCAGCTGTAAACTTTAACCTATAGAATGTGGGGGAAACAAAATTTGTCGGCTGCTGTTGTTTTATTCATGTATTTCTCAATAAATACATGCTTTGACAGCACTTAGGCTAAGTGATCGCTTCTTAACAGGAGAATTAAAAGGACTTGGGCAAATTGATCGCTTCTCAAGAAGTGAATTAAAAGGGAATCAATTGTTGGACAAACAGTTTTATTATGGAAGTGTAATTGGCATTGGATCAGGATATTTTGTGTAAATTCTGTGCTTATTCTTTAATTACTCTTGCAGTTTGTTGATTGGTTCAACTAGTCACACATCACACATGTTCAGTGGAACCTCTTTAATCCTTACACTGCTATCTTAATTTGTTGTCGTCTGTTCGTACCTCTATGTCAGAAAAGCGGACGTTAAACCCTATTCACTCACTCACTCACTTGTTGTCGTCTGCTGTTTTTTTTCTATTTTCCATTTTTATCATCAAAAACACGCTTTGACAGCACTTTAGAATAATTTACAACATGCTTTGACAGCACTTCAGAATCATTTCCATTGGAAATGATTCTGAAGTGCTGTCAAACCATGTTTTTATTGAGAAATAAGGCAAGATATAAAAGCAACAGCAGACGACAATTGTTGTGTGTAGCAGTCTAAGGGTTAACATTTGCGATGGTATATACTTGCGGCCATTATCTCATCTGCTAAAATCGTCAAATATCCCATATTAAGGTTGGCTGGATTAGCCTAGAGTTCCAACTGAAGGATTCAATAATTGTAGTTTGAATTTTTTGAGAGAGAAAAATCACTATTTTTGTTGAGATTGTTCAAATATATACCTTTATGAGAACATATACCTTTATGAGAAAAACAAAAATTACATGTGAGATTTAAAAAAAAAAAAAATTTGTATCCTTTGAATGGGGTAAATTTGATATCCTGGGTTGTTCCACTGCGCATGAAAATGCGCATACGAGTTAATTGTCATTGAAAATGTGACATATATCTAATAACACTTAGGTATGCAGTTTCAATATGCGAAACTGAGTATTTAGCCGTAATGCCGCATGTCAATTTTGTCCATGATTTCTAAATAGTGATACACTGGTTTTCACACACAACATGCGATTAAAAAAATAATGTGCCGAAATGTGCCAGCAAACACTGGTTGTTGCTTATGTCACGATGTGTGTGTGTTTGTCCTTGCAAATATGACCTGTATGGTCTTGATTGAACTGTTTACCATCTGTCGGTAATTCGGAGTGTCCAATATGTAATTCACTGAACGACATGTGTGTAAATATGCTTTGATATTGTGGAAAAGTTTCCACTTTTGGGATAACATTAGCAAGGTGTATGATCACGTGGTTACAACAACAACAACAAATACTGAAGCCCTCCGATTCAAAGTATGTATTCTTTTATTTTGTCTTTAGTATGTAACGGATAGTTATGAAATATGGCACATCAAACGTGTCTTGTTAAGCTGCATTTGGTGGTGTCGGTACTTTGGCCCAAACTTCTGTCGTTTTTGCGAAGAATCAATTTGGATTGTCGCAAAAACGACATAAGTATGTTAAAAACTCCCGGGACCACCAAATGCAGCTCATGAAGACGCGTTTGCTGCGCCATATTTCATCAAAATCCGTTGCCTATTAAGGAAAATATGAAATAATACTTACTTTGGAGTGGGCGCGCTTTCAACACTTTCAGCCATTGTTGTTGTTGTTGTAACCACGTGATCATGCACCTTGATTAGTGTGGATTTAAAATTTAAAAGCGGACGTCTTCGTGTTGCAGACAGTGTTGAGTGAGCTATATGTGTGTTACCGTATTTACCGTATGTATTGGGACACCGGAAGTATTGGGACACCTATTTTTTACGAAAATAATTATTTTTGGGAGATTAAGATTTGGGACATACCTCAAATCAACGTAAAATTCCATAATTTTTTCGTATTAAGTTTTGGGACAACCCTTTTTCTTCATTGTGTGAATCCATTTGGAGTGTGTACACATATTTGGAAGAACATGCACTTTTGATATTCTGCATTCTTAAATCCCACAAACACGTTGTTCAATCCTTCCCAAAATGGTGTACGTGACAAGTACCATTGTTTCGCTACGTCACAATTCAGTGTATGAGATAATCAAGTTTCCAGTTAAAATTTCCCTCAAATTAATCACCTTAACTGATGGAAATTTTGATATATATTCACCAAAAATGGCAAGTTGGGAGTGCTTTAGAATCGTCTTACGATTCTAAAGCACTCCCAACTTGCCATTTTTGGTGAATAAATATAAAAAATATTCCATCAAATTAGAACCCAAAACCCAAAATGGACAATTTTTTTTTTTTTATGGACGCATAGCCTCCTTTTATCTCACCGATGTGAATGTGCAGCTGATCACGTTTGCACATTTCGTAAATTAATCCGAGCAAACTGGGAATAAGATCACTTATTGGTCCCAGTAACAAAGCAGTGCTAATTGTTATGTGCTCGATTTCATTTTTCCGGCATGCGTTCACGCTCACCATTGGTGGAATATTATTTAGGTGTAAAGGCTGACCAATCGGAGATTGCGTATCAGTCGCGCAGATTAACTCGACCCAGATTAACTAAATTGTTTCAGCACTGCCCACGCCCCCGGCGCATGTACACAAATGTGTACGTGACAACTGGCCTTGTTTCGCTATGTCATAATTGAGCCAGTGCACGAGATAATCAACTTTATTATATAACTGAGAATGATTTGACTTTTTTCTGCAAATATATCGGAAAATTTATAACATTTTCAGAGCAAATGCGTAATAATTACTAATTTAATATTCGTCAACATTCGATATCGTTTACAGAAAATGTACACTATTATCACTATTATCAGATTTATCTTCGTCGAAAATCTCACGTGATAAGCCTGATTACCTCATGAACTGGCGCAATATTATAACACGTCGGGCAAAACATGTCTATACAGGTCTGTACTCAAACCCACAGGTGGAATAGTCGGACGTGTGACACAAAGAAAAATGACCATTTCAAAAATATCCATTACCCCACCCACTTGATCTCGTTCTATTATTAACGTCATGTACAGTACGATACCAGGTGGGTGGGATAATGGGATTTTTTCAATAGGCATTTATTTTGGTGTCATATGTCCGAGTCTTCCACCTGTGCTCACCATAAGAGTAAACACAGATTGCAACGCACGAGCTTGTCTGTAGCGTTGCAGCTGATGGAACAGGATATCGGTCATTGGGTCATTGTGTCATCATTACTACACTTTTTTCTACACGCGTTTACAATAATGGATTGCACGGACCTGTGTAGATCTACATTCTACATGAACATGATGAATAAATAAAACATGACGTTAACAATTCTTGGATTCAATATATGTATTACATGCGAAGATAACAGTGAAAACTTATGGCATATTATAGGCATTGGCGACGTCGTTCATTCATAGTCACAGTGAGAATCGATAATTAGGGATGATTTAACACACATTATTTTTTACTGTCCCAATATATACGGTAAATACGGGTATACACAATTCTGTACTTCTATAATATACACGTACATGTATTTCTCAGAAATTTCACAATTTGTTTGGAAAACTAATCATGGTGTATGTTACTGGTGAGTATTTTATGAACATTTATATTCTTTGATGTCGTCTATACGCCTATTTAACACTTTTACCCCTAAATATATAACGTAAACTGTTCCATGATAGTTTTTGTTGCGCCTGCTTTAGCTGAAGGCGCGACTTTTCCGTCGTCGGCCCGTCGACAATGTCGAAAAGTTTGTACAAGTTTCTTCTTCATGATATAACTTTAATATATCTTTACGGATTGTTTTAATATTTGGACACTTGATGCATGTGGGCATATGGAACACACTCATACCGACATTAACATGACCTTTACCTTCATATTATTTTTGCGGAAACATTTGCTGCAATATTTGGACACTTGATACATGTAAGCAGTTGGAACACACTCGGACTCATGCTGCCATTAACATGACGATGACCTTTTTCATGCCCATGATCATGTTACGATCAATTGCCTCGGCAGGCGTGACTCTTCCGTAACAGAATTCTTGTTATCAATTTTCGCATTCTGTATCCTTGTCCGCACAAGTTCTACTTGACGGATCATAATGAAATTTGGTACACATGTTTGTCATGACGAGGAAGTGAGTTATCTCCTCTTGTTGACTAGCCATGCCTCGACATGCCTTTGACACTCGTGTTAATTTTTTTTATGTTTGAGTTTTTTAAGGGTATACACATCATTGTTACTGATTTCTTTTTCCATGGAGTTATCCCCCCTTGTATACTGACTTCACCTCGACATGTATATTGTGTGACCTTCGGCACTCTTGTTAGAAATAAGTAAATATCACAAATTGTGCAGATCCTGATGAGACGACTCGCTACGAGTCGGCTCATCTGGAGCTACACTGTTTGAAAACATTATGATATAGGTCTGTAGAGTTGAAAGGGTTAATGAGCACTGTATGACAATGCTCCGTTAAACCATCTCGGTTTAAGGATACAATAATTTGTCTTCAATAAATCTCATTATTTTGTTTATTTCTCAATAAATGTATATGTTGTTACTACCCATTTGAACCGTCTCGTCGAGACGGTTCAAATGAGCGGTAACAACCTATACTTTCGAGATGAAATAAAGAAAATAGCTTAAGTAGTTTTGTACTAGTTACTATAATTGTAATCCGTCTGTAATGGGTTTAATGAGGAAATTACTATGCTGCCACGGCCTTGGGTTCTGCATGGTCATTTCCAGTAAATTACACTGTCAGTGACCTATGGATGACCGCTCATAAAGTGCAGTGTAACCAACAACATCCATGGCATTATACTAAAAGTTTGTTATAGTGTCATCCCTATTGAAAGGGCCAGTCATATTTGACGTATAATAAATGTTATCGAGCAATCAGTACTTTTTTTTTAGCTTATATTTAAGGGTAGGAATTGCCTCGAGGACCTTCCAAACCTGGGCATTTGAGCCTGATACAGTCAAAATATGTACATTAAATGAAGAAGGCGATGAGGCGGTTAATTTAACCTAGCTAGTTCATTCTCCTATCGCACAATGTCGGTATGTCAGACCATGAAAAGGCCTGAGTGTGAGTGAATGTGATATATGGAGACTCGGCAGTAACAGTGTTATCCTATATGATGATGATATTTGAGGGTTTGTCAGGGCAAAACATATCAATACTCAATCAGTACTGCCCAATTCCTATCCTTTATGCCAGGCACCCGATGTCCAGGAAGGCAATTGGTACCATTAAATTAAACTAACTCAGTGCTCCAGATAAGCTGCATAAGCTGCGTATTTGCTTAAATACCCAATTAAATTGCCAAAAACTCAATTGAAATAGCCAGAAGAAACGCACTTGCCTGGTCTGGCGACCACCATACCGTCTCACATACTGCCCTGGTTGAGGATCGAACCAGGGGCCGCATTGGTGAGAAGCGCGCTCGTTACCGATTGCGCTAACCGGACAAGAACCTTAAAAAGCATGCATTTACCCAATTAAAGACGGGATACAATTATAGTAGTATGAAACTTTTTAGGGGAAAATCCTATTTTCGTTATTTTATCTCGAAAGTATATGTTGTTACCACTCATTTGAACCGCCTCGGCGAGACGGTTCAAATGAAGGGTAACAACATATACCTTTATGGAGAAATAAACAAAATAATGAAAATGATTGTATCCTTAGACTGAAATAGGTTAATATTTCTTGCGTAGGCGACGGGGTATACTCTATAGAGTGTGTTCATATCACATAGTGTGATTGATGTCGTTGATTCCTCATATAACCACAGGCTATGGTGTAAATGGATATTTGAGCCGGACTTGCAAAAATGCACCTCTTAGTATTGCAATCAGTGTAGACCCAGATCAGACTGCACACCTGTGCAGTCTGATCAGGGTCTACGCTGATTGCAAACGTCACATATCAGCGTATCTTGGAAATGTGATTAAACTGGTTTCCTTTGCTGACGGGCCTGGGACTATTCCGGTTGTATGTTTTATCTTTGTCATCTTGTATGATGTCACCTGCTCTGGTCGTGTAATAATTACTGGTGGTTTGCTGTCATTTTCCTGTTGAAATTAATAGCATGTGACACTGACCATATAGGGAGCAATACTGGTGCATGTACTGATTGATGTATGTGTATTCACAGGTTGAGGTAACGGACTGAGGTCTATAAATACATTAAATATGCCTAAAAGCATCAATATATGAAGAAAAAAATAAGCTCAATTTTGTTTTTGACTCCTATGTATATATGTCTATAGAGTAAACAAAACAAATTACCTTATTTTTTTTCATTTATTGATGCTTTTAGGCATATTTAATGTATTTATAGACCTCCGTCCGTTTCTTTAACCTGTGTGTGTCTTGGTGATCTGTCAGTACATGGATTTATATATCCTGACTTAATGCTGGTCAGATAGAGATTATTAATTTCCTGTAATACTGATATATTTATGCAGATACTTGAAATATTTGTGCATACAGGAAAAGTACCTGTTGTTATGCAAACTTGTGAATCGTGAATATAAATATTTTGGATTTAGTTACTGATGTTTGTGGTTTTAACAGAAATTTATTTGATTCATAAATTGTTGAAATTATTTGCTACCTACACTGTAGCTGTTTTTATTGAGTCCGGTTTTCGATATTTGAATTAGGTATTTGAATATTAGATAAGGTGCGTGGATTTTAAAGGAACTGGATCTCGGATACGCACAGAAAGTGATGAAACAGGTTCGTAAAAAATAATTTAATTGTAGATTTGTATCGTATTTGTGAACCCAATTTTTTTTCCGGCCGGTATGAGAAGTTTAAAAAAATTAGTTTGTAGAAAAAATGTTGACAGACAATTTGAATATGCAAATGCTAGTTTTTGTGCAATTGATGGTTACTAATTTAATTTCTTTTTATTTCTTGAAATTCGGTCAAATATTGATTTTATTACGAAAAATTGATTTGTCTATGGGAATTTAACATGGGGGAAAAAGTGGTAAGGAAGTGTGGGAGGAGTCAAAAACGAGGTCAAACCATAGCTTGGATATGATCTAACTAAGAAAACAAAAGTTAAATTTTAAAAGTCGGTCCAGTATTTCTAAAATTCAAAAAAATCCCCATGTTAAATCCCCATAGACATCTTCACTAACATGGGGAAATTTTGTTTTAAATTTTCCTTTAATTTAATATCGAAAATAATATTGTTTTTGAATTGTCTATATAGCCGTAAAATTTGGGCAGCTTTCGTGAAACAGACTATAGTAGAATAAAACTCTTGGAATTTGATCAAATACAATGATGTGTGTGATTGATATTGATAGGTTATTTGCACTTCATACAGCGAACAACCACATAATATTATTTAATATGGGCGACACAACTGAGACGCAGTGCCTTTAACATTGATTGTCAAGATAAGTACATGTATGTTAATTTTTATTTCACTTCCTCAACAATGTCATTGTCATATTGAATTCTGGTGTTGATGACCTATTTGTCTTTATATCAGCGCTCCAGATAAGGTGCGTATTGGCGTATTTTACGCACTTATTTTAGCAGAATACGCATTGATTATCAAAAGTGGGAGTAAAAAATACTCACAGCAATGTGCAAATACACACTGACTTTCAAATTGAGTAGTGAAAATACTGTAATAAAATTGAAAATTTACTTAGTTGATTCTAACGTCCGGCCAAATCATGTTTTAATTGCAAAAAAAGGTGCAAAAAAAAGTGCAAAATGAAACATAGAACAACAGCAGATGACATTTTTCGTTTCCTGCCTTTCAAAGGTTAAACTTCTAATCACATGCAATGAGTCTAGCGGTCATTAAATATTGGCCAGAAGTGGGTGGAGCTGTCTGGTATGGTGTTGAATCACATGGTGATAAACATATACTTGCACAGCAGGATTCCCGCTGGACAATTCAGCTTGCACATCGGTGTAGATGGTAGCCATGTTTTGCCTGTTGTCAGTGTTTAACCCTTCCTACGCTGTTGACGGAAATTGCCTGTCTGCTGTTTTTCATTTTTGCTTTAATTCTTAACAAAAAACTGGTTTTGACAGCACATGAGAATCGTCTCCACTGGAGACGATTCTCATGTGCTGTCAAAACCAGGTTTTTGTCGTGAAATATTGAAAATAAAACATTTCCAGCAGACGACAACATTTAATTCAGCGTAGTAAAGGTTAACACTAATGTTTTGGCCAGGGATTCCGCAGGATGGATAATCTAATTTATACAATTATGTTGAATGGGATTTTCTTGAATGTTCATGATTCCTCCTACAAAACGGGGATCCCGGGACACTGTTAGTCAAGGTGCATGATCATGTGATTAGAACAACAACAACAATGGCTGAAACTGTTGAAAGCGCGCCCACTTCAAAGTAAGTATTATTTGAAAGTTTTCTTAATATGCTATGGATTTTGTTGAAATATGGTGCAGCAAACGCGTCTTCATGAACTGCATTTGGTAGTCCCGGGAGTTCGGCACATACTTATGCCGTTTTTGCGAAGTTTTTGCCTGTTGGTAGACACGGAAATTGATTCTTCACAAAAATGACAGAAGTTTGGGCCAAAATGCAGCTTAACAAGACGCGTTTGATGCGCCATATTTCATCAAAAAATGAATACGTACTTTGAATTGGAGGGCTTCTGGAAGTTTCAGTACGTGTTGTTGTTGTTATAACCACATGATCATACACCTTGTTTTAGTGTTGACCTCTGGTTTTTGCTTCATATTTGATGGCATTGTTGTGTTTGTAATTGTACCTGATATCCCTTGAAGTTGATATTGCGTACAATATACATTCCTCTGTTGATCCTCTATCATGATATGACAAGTCCACGACCCTCCAACCCTCGCTAGTCCTGCTAGTCAAGGTTACAGTGGTGGTCGGGCGAACGCGGCAGCATAAATTAATGGCAGGGGTTCCTCCTTATAGGAATCACAATTTGCCTGGTTTGGCCCTCAGGTACGTTTTTATCTTTGGCTCTTTTGTTACCTGGGAGTTGAATTGGGTTATTTCCCATTATAAAAGTAGTGAGATTATTACTGATCCTACTGCTTTTGGGAGGGGGCCAGGTGATTCTGGTGTGGCGAGGACCTGGCAGCAGATCAGGATTATTCTGATTTCAGGGCTGAATATATAGTTTTGTTATTGTAAATATTCAGTTCTGATTTTGAGATTTCCCCCCCCCCATTTGTACATGTACTTGTACAGGTAATATATGGGATTTAGTACTAAACGCATTGACCCGGCCTTAAATGACCTTAGCTGTTGATAGGCCTTTAAACCCCAACAAACAAACACACAAACAAGGTTACAGACTGAGTGCGTTCTCAAAACTTAACATAGCTGGTATGGTCTCATACTTCGAACATTTGATGTCACAGCCTACGGGGAGTATTGCGTAAAGCTTCGCTTACTGACAAATCTGGTTCTATCGTGTACACGTGCTAGCTAGCTGATATAACTTCTCTATCTAATGATTAACATCACAATTGTTTCTGTTTTTTGATATTGTGCAATATACCATTGTTCAGGATTCATTAGATAGCAGTTTTCAATACATGAAGGATATAACTATTGCATGTATATGGTGAGGGTTTACACTGCTTAACCCTTTCACCCCTAAGTAACTGGAATGTATTTTGATATGTTAATTTTGCTACCAATCTAACCATCACAAAATGATTGTCAGACTAGTCCATTTATGAAAAGGGATGTTTTTGTTCTCAAAAATATGAAAATTGATTGCAAAAAGTGCAGATCCTGATGAGACGGCTCGTTACGAGTCGGCTCATCTGGATCTGCACGATTTGCCAATACCGCTATACAGGCCTGTGGTGTGGAAAGAGTTAAAACAAATTTGAAGCTATGAATATTCCATCATTGTATTGTGCATGTATTGCTGTCTGAATATCTTAGTGACCTGCTTCTTCGAATCTGTCACGTACCGTTTTTGAGCCATGTCTGATAAACCTGATATCAAAAGACACTAGCCTGGTATTCTTCTTATAATCATGTAATGTCTTATGATAAAAATATGCATGTATCAGGGGTGGCAATTTTCAGGATATATCCTGAAATCATGTTCCTGATAACTGCAGAAAAATACTTATGTTTCAACATGGGAAGCACACTTTTACGCATTTGTGGGTGCAAAAATATTTTTGTTTAGCCATTTTCAGGATTTGGCATTTGGAACTGTCCTACGCTTGGTGTATAATGTTGTATTTGTTGAAAGAAACATGCATGTGTTTATGTCGCATAATCACACTGACGTCATTCTGTAACTTCACATGACGCCATTTGGCCAATGAAACATCAGCGAAAATAGTCTTTGAATGTAAGGTCCAGCCGTGGGTATACGTTTGCCGTGGCACGAGGGAACTGTTTGAACCCCAAGGCCATAGGCCGCGGGTTCAAACAGTTCCCGAGTGCCACGTCAAATGTGTACCCACGGATGGACATGGTCGAACATTATTGTTACAGTTCCGTCAAAAATATTGTGTAATTTGAGCATATATGCAGTACTTTCGGTACTTTGATAACCCGTTCCATTCGAACAGCTGATTTATATATAAATATATACATATTCCGGGGCCGCAGTACACGTTGCGTGATGCAGCCACATAAATTTCAAAATTGCGACCGTTGTGAACTGGTCTTGTGACGTAATGGTGCTGTTCTAGTAATGTCATGAGCATTGCTGGAATGAGCATTGACTACAGCCATGGTCAAACAGCACGCGCTGTCCATTTAAACACTTCTGTGAGCGGTGTCAAACAATGCAGTCATGTAACAATACTGATTGACCGTGATACATTGTATCAGACTCAGTGCCTGGTACAGCAATTGTTATTGGTCGGCGTGTATTTGGTCAATGCTCAGGTAAATGTAGGTACATGTGTAACCCTTAGAAGGTGGGAACCGAAAATTGTTGTCTGCTGTTGTTTCTTTATGTAATTCTTGTCAATAAAAACATGGTTAGACAGCACTTTGTTCGATAAAGTGCTGTCAAATCATGTTTTGATGAGAAAAATGGAAAACAGAAAATAAACAGCAGACGTCAAAATTAAATTCAGCATTGAAAGAGTTAACCCTTTCAACACCACAGACATGTATAGTGGTAACGAGTCATCTCATCAGGATCTGCACTTTTTGCAAGTAATTTTTATATTTTTAAGAGAAAAAAACACCCCATTTTAAATGGACTAGTCTGAAAATCACTTTGTGACGGTTGAATTGGTTGCAAAATTAACATATCAAAATCCATTTCAGTTACTTAGGGGTGAAAGAGTTAATACTGATACTTACAATGGCCTGGGTCAGCACTGTTTGCCAGTCACAATCTCGTTTATATGACGCAAGCTGGCAAACAGTGCTAGGATAGACCGTGATCAGTTGATTATTGCATAATCAACTGATCATGGCCTGTCTACACTAGCATTGTATGCAAACTGATTGAGATCTAGGCTAGTTCACAGTGTCATTATTCAAATATTCTCCGCAGACATGCAAATCTTGTACAGGCTTGTTAATTATGCAAATACGATCTATGTGGATTTTATATGCGTGTATCAGTAGCAGCATGATCAAGGGATATATATTCAACGATGTGCCGATTCTATCTAGAATAGTATGCACCAGATAGCATTGCTTGTAAGTCTATTTATTTTTCTTCTAAAATTATAGCACACAGCAGTCCCCAATGAATGTATTAGTCAGTCTGTGATTGAGTTACTTTAAAAATATAACTACATGAAATTGATGATTTAAATTGCCATATATGTGTCGAACAAATTTGTAATATGTAAATTTGAAATATTTCTCTTTATCTGGAGGCCGATAAGACGAGGATTCCGAAGGATTTACGCACAGTATTTTCTAAAGGCGTTAACCGTCATTAATTTACGTAACATCTATATTAAAACTATCCTTAGACGTTGTGTATTTTATTTTTGAATTCACAAACGTAGCATAGTGTGAATACCGAGGGAATACTATTAAGTGCATTAATGACAACTGCATGAGATTTCCGGAGTGTGGTATTACTTTAATTGTCAATATGAGAATGCACATGCAGATGATTCCGCTTGATTAATGTGACTGCTGAATGTTCATCTGACTTGTTCAAGTGATAAATGACGTTCATTTAGTTTTCTTCGTTTGTGTGTCTCCGTGTTTATTAAGTCATTACAGACGGGATACAATTTTAGTAGTATGAACCGTTTGAGAGAAAAATCCTATTTTCTTTATTTCCTTTCGAAAGTATATGTTGTTACCACTCATTTGAACCGTCTTGACGAGACGGTTCAAACGAGTGGTAACAACATATACCTTTATCGAGAAATAAACAAAATAATGAGATTTTTTCAACAAAAGAGCTGGTTAATGGGTTACACATTTTTTTTGCACGAAAATAATTCTCTTAATTATGCACAGAAGTATATGTTGTTACCACTCATTGGAACCGTCGAGACGAGACGGTTCAAATGAGTGGTCACAACATATACTATGTACTTATGGTAGGTCTGTAGAGAACTACATAGAACATATTATACCAGTAAGGCCTTGGATAAATATCGCATATCTTGAGACTGTCTGAACTTGTGATCTTGGGAAATTATCAAACTTTGTGGAATTTAAGTATCATAAAACTTGTGACTCAAGTTAAAACTAACATTAAGTTCTGGATTATTACATATCATTAAAACAGTGAACTGCTGGCTATATGCATGTATGATAGCTACTGGATATTATATCATAGTTTGTGGATAAATATACCCCATAATAAATTAATAATACTCTGAGAAATTAAGTAAAGTTTGATAAATATATTTGAGAATCTGGATCATGTGTCCTGGTTAACTCTTTGCATGCTGGGAAACTTGTGGGCTATAAATAGTTCAAAAATAGCGGACAAAAAAATCATCATATTTTCTTTTATTTCGCCTTGTAAATATCATGAATATGTCTTGGAATTTCATTAGAATTGAGCCCTGAGGACTCAATTCTAATGAAATTCCAAGACATATTTACAGAGAGAAAAATATACTCGTAATTTGTTTGGCGGATATTTTCACTGCTAGCATGCAAAGAGTTAATCATTGAAAATACAAATTAGCTTCTGGATAACTAGTTTATTCCCTTGGAAATCGCCGACGAGATTGTGGATAAATGTGACAGTTCCGGGAAGGTACCTGCATGTGTGTCCGTCCGTATTGATGAACAATGCCAACAACAGATCCATGCAGGTCACAAAGTCCAGGTATGTCTGGCTTTCACCCATATAAATTCCAGCGTGTCAAGATTGAAAGTCAATTTAAGGTCATTTGTTTACAAAAAACAACTGGTTTCATTTAACTTCTTAGGGATTTTAGTGACTTTTTGTCGCAGTCATAGCAATGTTTTGTTACAATATGATATTGTATGGTAATTAATATGCATCCAGGTGTGCATATGACAAATATTATAACGTCAGGGCTCCAGATAAGGAATTAGTAATTGAGTATTTTCACTCCATAATATCTGAAGCAATTGGGTATTTCAATATTTTAATTGGGTAAAATAAAATCACACTACTGCTTAGTGCTTACACATCAACGGACAGCAATTATTGAATAGTTTGCTTCAAAATGAAAACATGTCTTGGCATTTCATTAGAATTGTCTCCTGGGAGACAATTCTAATGAAATACCAAGATGTGTTTTCATAGAAAATACGAAAAATATGCTATATTTGTGGTCTGTTTATTGTTTTCTGTAGCATGATAAAGGTACCACAAATTTGTTATTGCTTTTTGATACTCGCTACTTATGATTTCAAATGGGTTGTTGGCAATTTTAATTGGGTATTTAAGCAAATACGCAGCTTATCTGGAGCTCTGATAACGTATGAATTAAGTTTTGCTTTGAATAACCTTTAAAATATTTTTATTTATATTTATTGAAATTTAAGACTCTTCTTTGTTAATATTTTACGCTATTCAGTTATAAATAAAGAAAGGCACAGCATTTACAAAAATATCCACAAACAGTGCAGATCCTGATGAGATGACTCGTGACAAGCTGTCTCATCTGACTCTACACTGTTTGCAAACATTGTAGTTGTGGTCGGCCGTATTGAAAGGTTTGATGTACACAGAAATGCAGATGTTGGGCCTGTAAGACAAACAATCACATCGGGAGATACTGTAACGTTCTTGTTATCACCGTCGGAGTTGCACCTTGCAGGGATTCCGCTGGGAAAAAAATCGCCACTTCAAAAAAAATAAAACAATTGGCGATAAAAAATTACAATTTTCGAAAAAAAAAAAAAAAAAAAATAAATTTTGGGGATTTTTTTTCGAAATTTTGCATTTTTGCCAGCGGAACCCCTGACCTTGTCTGGATTACAGGGCTTCTAAATTTTTCAGTTTATCGGTTCTGGACCGATTTTTGAACTAGTCTTAAAAATCGGTCTGAGAAAAATTGCCAGTCGGCTGTTATTCCGGTATTAACCCTTATCATGCCCCAGCCTAAATGGCTTATCTACACAGCCACTGCCAGGCTATTTACACAGGGGATATGATTACTGCAGTAAATGTGTTACTGTCCTGCTTAATCATGTAATTACTATCATGTGTTGCTATTTTACCTCTTGGTAGCCTGCATATCATTTGAAGAAAATTGAACAAGCTTTCTTTTGGTATAATTTTTATTGGTGAAATCCAATTTCATTTTTTCATAATTGATTGTTTCGTTCATAATTATAAAAAAAATATTATTAAAAAAAAGTTAATTTCCACATTAAATCTTTTTGCTAACCAAAATGTGTCCAAAAAGTATGTTTATTTTTATTAAATATGATTCTATATCATTTTCCCATCATATGTTGCACTTTTTATGTGACATAAACTACGCATACTACAGTTACAAGTGTCCAGATAACCGGCATAACAACATATCATATTTGTCGTAAATATGCAAATTTCTCTATCAAACATGCATCTTCATAATTCCATAATACATATTCTAAAACCAAGAAATAATAAAAAAGGTTATAAATCCTAATTACCTCGATAAGGCTATGCTGTACAATATGATCCAGATAAGTAATATATCCGATAAGTAATACCGGTAATTGTATCTACAAATTCTATGTTTATTTCTCTGCATAACATGCAATTTGTCAGTTACTTGGTAGTGTGATACTAAATAACTTTCAAATTGTCGGTTTTGTTGAGAAATGAGACTATTATCAACAAATGGGACTTATCATCATATATGTGGCTGGAGTAATCGGTCTTCTGGGTTTTGCGACGAGTCCAGATCCAGATCAGCCTGCACATATGCGCAGTCTGATCAGGATATTTACTGTTCGCCATTCAGTTGGTCACATAGCTTGTTGTCGGGCAGTAGGAGTGTGCTAGGAACTAAAAAAACTATTACTTACTTGGCATTTGATGGTTACGTGCACACGGGTGATTTTCTGGTCGAAGAATTCATGCGGTATGATCATTTAGGACCACAGCTGGGCGCAGTTCATAGTTTTTCAGTGTGTGGTAGCGTTCAAAACAGTCTGGGAAGCACATTGATTTCTTACATTGCTTACACTCGTAGGATGTCTGTTTCCGCTTGAAACCATCGCGATTCTTCTTCGACACATTGCATACTATGCAGTCTCTTTGCGGCTTGAGCTTTTTCGCCCCCGGTTTTGGCTGTAGCAATGCAGCAAAGTGACGACCGGTGAGGCGCTCCAGATTTTCTGATGCGCTGCCAGATGGGATAGGCCGTGGTGCATCAGGCGCAGACAGGATCAACGAGTTGATGAGGTCAACTCTGAAGTCCAGGTGTGATTTCTTCTGGCCTTCTTCACCATACTTCCTGTACAGCATGTAGCTGTTGACGACCATTAAATTAAAAAGGTGAAAAAATAGTTTCTTCCACCACTTCAAAGATTTCCGCAGAACGTCGTAATATTGCACGATCTGGTCACTCAAATCGACACCGCCCATATTTTTGACATAGTCAATGATGAGAGTTGGCTTTGTTATTGCCTCTCCTGTTTGTCGATTGACTTTGTTTGTTTGGCCAATGGTCCCGATGTGGATTGTTGACAGCATGTGGATATCCCGCTTGTCGTGGTACTTCACCGCCAGTAAATTGCCCCTCCGTCTGGAGATCCCTTCACCCTGTTTCATTTTTTTCACTGTTCCAAATACTTTTGGAACTTGTTTGCGATTAATCCGCACAGTCCCACATGCGTATGTATCCAGCAAATCTAACTCGTCAAACAGTTCCGGGGAATTATAATAATTGTCCATGTACACATGGTGTCCCTTCGATAGCAGTCCACAATATGCTAGCATGCCCATTACAACTTTTGTTGTCATTCCCAGACTGTCATAGTAGCCGCTGTCATCTGTTTCCAAGGCCGCAACAAAGTTTGCACACTCCGTTTGACCATGATAAACGTCGAAGCCGATACAGTAGCCGGACGACGCTTCGCACACTTGGAACAGTTTCATTCCAAATTTGTTGGGCTTCTTGGGGTTGTACACTCGGAAGTGCACACGACCTTTGAATGGGCACAGGCCTTCGTCAAAACTTAGGTCCTTCTCTGGAATATATTTGAGGAAGTTGGTCTGTAGCATCCGGATGAACGGGCGAACTTTGTTCAGTGAATCATGTCCAGGCATGCGAGCAGCTATTGTGTTGGTATTATCTGCAAGATGCAGATTGGACAATAACAGTAGAAATCTGTTTTTTCGACATTTTGCTTCCGAAAAATGGAGTTGACAAGCTTTCTTTTGTCGACCAAAAGTCAGTTATGTCGCTTTTTCTAGTTAGCCCCATTGCCAATGTCAGCGCGAAGAATACCTTTATTTCCGCCACTGTTGTTGCTTTCCATTTGTTCATCCTGCTGTGTGGCTTCAGTTCCATTGTTTGCAGCTTGTTTTGGGCATACAAATTTGTTTGATTTACAATTTCTTCGATTTACAATTTCTTCCCACATCTGTTCGTCAAACATCAGGTAAAAGAAATTTATAGGCGATAGGTCATCTGGCAGGTCACAGGTTAGGCCAGGATCAATGGTGTATGGCATCATCAGTGGTTCGCTATCTGTCTTACCCCACCCACTTTCTGTGTCGATCTGGGAGTCCTGATCTCGCAGCGATTGTTGCATTTCTACATGTCGTACAACGACTGCATCCTGTAGAATTGCTTCCAAGATCTCCTCGTCACTTTCTTCCATGTCGCTACCCTCGGAATTATCGCTGTCATTGAATAGACGATGTAAAACATCGTTCACATTCATTCTTCTTTCCGTATTTTCCGCCATTTTATTAGAAATTCCAAGCCAACAAAAGAATGGATTTCTACACGGCTATTTTGGTGCATAGCCGCATCTATTCACACTGATTGGTCAATATTATTAGACAGAATGACGTCATAATCATTTATAAATGGAAATTTACACATATTCCATTCATGAACGGTTATAGTAACTTCAAACGAGGCCGAGTTTGGGAATGCCCCTAGAAACGGCTCTTATACGCGCTTGGCAGTGGGAGGAGATATACCGCAGCGCGGATCTCTACCGCGCTAGGCATGATAAGGGTTAACCTTGTAAATTTACCGTTTTTTTACACCAAGTAATTTCATGACACATATCCGGGGCATATCCGTGTTAAAACGGTGTCGGGTAATAACTTGTGTATTCAGTTTATCCTAGTATTGATTTTTCTTAACAAAACACAAAACTACTACGTTGTTCTTTTAGAGAGGTTCCTGGAACCTTACCTGGAACCTCTAAAAGAACAACACTGTAGTTTTGTAATAATACTTTATTACACAATCGATCGTATTGTGGAGTTAGTCTACATCTCAGAGTCCCGGGTTGGCACCCGCGCCTAGACAACCAAACAGCGCCCGACCGAACCTGCATGGGTCCAACCTTACAACCAGCCAAACTGAGTGTATATCGCTAAGCGAGAAATTTGTACACTGCCAGCCATTCCCCAACAGACAGCCATTTTTATGTCTTCAAACTAACCTGAATGGTTGCAAACTGATAGGTTGCTATGAAATCGTCCTAATAATAAAAATCTGCCTACTCTAATCACTCAAATAACCCACCATAGACCATTCCGCTCTACCCACAGCCAATTGGCTAGTCCGCTATTTAAACTCCTCCTATTATTTTAGGACGCTATCAAGAGTGCAGGTATATTTGTCTCTCTCTTTATTTCGTGCTTATTTTGAATTTCTGCCGTGTATTGTGCCGTATTTGTCATTATATTTCGTTCAATACATATTATTATTCACTCTTGTGTGTTACGTGATTATTCTCCATTGCATTTTTTGGGGTTTTTCACGGTGTTTACTTTGTGTCACATATTTTCGCGTGTACGCGATTCGTACCCTAACGGGTTCGTCTCAAGTGGATTCGCTCCCGTGACACATTTTTTGTAGCGTTTTGCGTTTCTTCTATCAGGTTTTTGTTATACAATACTTGTTAGAATGCCGCAATCACGCGCTGCGTGTGGACACATGACTTCTCCTTGGGATACCCATACGGACAGGTGCTTTGCCTGTTGCGGGTGTTGCAAAGAGAGGCCATGTGATTTGTCCGTCCGTTGGACGGATTCGACGTGGGGCAAGGCTGGGTCTAGAAGGTCCCATACCTCACGTCTGTAGAAGTCTGTGCCGAGTCTCAGCTCTTGGGAGCAGTGGAACCGTCCGAGGTTTCGGAGGTTGTGTTAAGTGATAGGCCGGTGATCCATACAGGGGATACCGGGCTGCTGCGGTGGGGCCGGTGCCTGATCTCTATCACCCGGTTCGCAGAGGGCTATACCTATCACAGGGTGTTTCGGCCGGTTCTTGATACTATATCACCCAGTTTGAAGCTGACCCAGCCTCTCTCAGTAGAGGCCCCCCGGTACCGGGCACCGGGCACCGGGCACCGGGCACCGGGCACCGGGCACCGGGCACCGGGCACCGGGCACCGGTTATGTCACTGGGCACCGGGCACCGGGCACCGGGCACCGGGCACCGGGCACCGGGCACCGGGCACCGGTTATGTCACCGGGCACCGGGCACCGGGCACCGGGCACCGGGCACCGGTTATGTCACCGGGCACCGGGCACCGGGCACCGGGCATTATGTCACCGGGCATTATGGCACCGGGCACCGGGCACCGGGCACCGGGCACCGGGCACCGGTTAGGCTACCGGGCACCGGTCAAACACCTGGCACCGGGCACCAGATTCTCCTTGGACAGCCTGCTGCTTCCGGTAGGAAGACGTTCTTGTCTTCGGTTGGTCTTCGTTCTACGTGTTCACGTAAGTCGAGGAGTCGATCTCGTCGTAGGTCAGGATTGGGTTAGCTCTTCGATTTCGGGTTCGGAGTTTAGATCTTGTTCTTCCTTTTCCTCGAGGTCATTCTCAGGTTTTGGAACAGGTTCATCTAGATCTCGTTCTCCTGTTCGTCATAGGAGACGGTTGTATAGGGCTTCTACATGCGTTGTGACCGGGTGAATGTGATAAGCACCTGCCGCAGCAACCCTAGACTGGCAGTCATCTACCACATACGTGGAATCTGATTCAACAGAACTGTACTGTAAGGTGCCGGTATTGTGTTACGGGCACCGGGCACCGGGCACCGGGCACCGGGCACCGGGCACCGGGCACCGGGCAGGCACCGGGTACCGGGCACCGGGGTAGCAACTATTTCTGACCGGGGTGTTCGTGGGTTCGTATCCTGTGTACATATTGTGTTTTTGTATCCGGCTCCTCGAGATCTAGCTCTTCCGTTCTCGGAGGAGACGGTCGAGGTGGTTTTGGACGCCGTGGTGCTTTGGCTCCGTACTTGTCTGGCCTGCTCTTTATTCGAGTGTATATGAGTTCGAATTCCCAGTCTATATTCAGGACTCGACACGCGATAGAGTTATGATGGTTCAGTTGGCTAAGATTCTGGAGTTCCTGTCTAAGTCCTAGTACTTAGTGGGTTTGTCGGCTCTTTCACAGCTGGTGGTTTTGCCAGTGGAGCCTCCCATAGGGTACTTCCTCGGATGGCTGTTGTGAGGCTGATTCGGTGGTGGTGGAATTGCCGGAGTTGTCGTGGTTTCATTGCTCTCCTACAGTAGGGCTTCTTGTTACGTACATTGGGGAGCTTTAGGTAGGATTTGGCCACTGCGGGGTCCTAGTGCTCAAACTTTGATCGCCACACTGGGGTCTAAGTTCTACATGCCCCTCTATGCGGTATGGTTTTTGAGATCTCCGTTTCTGGACAAGGACGCCGCAGCGTTTGGGATATCTTCGGCTCCTGGTCCTGGTTCGCGTTTGCGAAGGCATGGGTGTAGGCTGTTAAGTCGATTGTGGCTATGCCAACTTTTCGATTTATGTTTGAATCAGTATGATTCATCGTCTCTGGACGCAGTGCTTCAGTCGGCGATTTGTGCCGCTAAGCCTCTTGTCAACATGTCTTTGAGTTTTTCTATGGACATGCTCTTGTCCAGGTGAGACACAGTGATAGCCGGCTAGTTTTTTCTTGAACGGCCATAGTTTTGCTTCGTTCGCCTCTTTTGACCTCTGTTAATTGTGCGATCGAACGGCCAAAGGGCAGCTACGGTACCGATGGTCCCTCCTGCTGCTCCTTCTTGTCTACCTCCTGTGGGATCGTTTCCCCTGACGGGGGTATTTTCAAGGGTTTAGTAGAGTCTCTCTCTTGAAGTATAGTGCTATAGAGGAAGTTCGGGACGTGGTCGGAGCGCCATTTGCCCGTAGACTGGGTTGTTTCCATAGATCTGCGGGTCTCGTACTTCCACGTGCCCTTCCGCAGATGCTCTCGGAAGTTTAAGTTGTTTCCGAGTTTTGTGTCTTTTAGATCTAGAGTAGTCGTAGTTTGGTTCCCACACAGGTATTTTTCTTAGGTGGGAATTAGCTTATTGACCGATCTATCAGTCATCATAGTACCTTTGGACAGGGTGCGTGGCATCTTGTTTTAGTTTCCGGGTACTGGTCAGAGGTTCTCTGTCAGCTAGGAAATTTCTGCACTCCTGGAATTTCGGGGTGCAGAATAGGGGAAGGTTATGTTTGCGACCTCCAGTATTACTTACTAGGGCTATGGAGGCCGCACCCCGATCCTTTGGATCGGTCTCTGCCTAGGATCACCATCTTCCTACTTGTATCAGATGGTGGGCAGTGGAGGTCTGGTTCCTACAGGGATTTTATTTCCATAGTGTTACCTCCTCCTACTCGTTTTCTGTCCACAGACGCGTCGTGAGAAGGCTGGGGGGCTCATTGGAGCCCCTACATTGGTGTGTTGGTGGTCAGTGCAGGAAACTCAGGGACACATCAACATGTTTTAGCTTTTGGCAGTGTTCCGGGGTTGTTGACAGCGGCGGATTCTGTTCTGCACGGACAGGTGGTTATGGTTTCTGCGGTCATCTCCGGTTCTGACGGAATGGCTTCTGCATCCGTTGGTGTCCAGTGCTCTTGTCCGGATGGGGGTATCCATTTGTGGTTTTGTTGCGGCAAGGCTCAAACGTCGGGTTTTATTTTTTCCACTGTTTGCGCCCACGTACCGATTCGGACTTTTCAATTTACTCGTTCCAGTATAACTTCGGACCCATGTACTGCATGTTGGACATTGCTAAGGAAGTGATTTGAGATACCAACTGTTCGTGTTTATAAGATCGCATGTAATTCACTCAATTGTAATTATTATAAACAAGCGTCCGTTAATGATTATGGCATTTACGGATCGATTCATGTCAGGCATATAATTGGCTATTAACAAGAGTATTTTTGTGATTTCACGTCACACTGTCGTTAATTGGTTGACCACGGCTTACGTGGTCGGCTTTGACGGTATTCCGCGATTGTAACACGGTTACCGGCGGCATGTTTTGATCACTTTGTATGTGTGAAAAACTTACCTGTGCCAATTAAGTTTGACCAGACTTTACGACGCCCGCTGTCAAATTGCATATCGACATTACAGTATAATATGTATTAATTATACCATCGGCACTTGTTTTCCACATCGATATAAACGAAATGTCGACATTTCCGATATCGATATAATCAGGTATGTAATGTATGAGTTATATAGCAGTTCGGCCGGGACCACTAGCGTATATCGACATAAGCAGGTATATCGATGTAAGCAATGTCGACATAACGCGTATCGACTGTATATCAACATGCTGTTGTCACTCCATCATTTCTGAAGCAATTGGGTATTTCAAAATGTTAATTGTGTTAAATAGAAGCACACTACTGTTTACACATCAGCAGTTTCTCCTATGACCGAGATTTCTCCTCAGATACTTTATCCCTTCTCACATGATCTGGAATCAGTTGTGGTTCGGGCTCCCTCCCTCCGTCACGCCTGTCAGCGACAGTGGTTCACACTTTCTGTTCCAGTCCGTGCGATGAAGCATTAGGTTCGGAAGAATTAGGACATCCGGTCCGACCGTAAAGTTTTTTATTACCAATTTTAAGCCAACGGGAGGTATCGCAATCCTTTGTCTTCCGTTGGATAGATAGGGCCATTACTTGAGTTTATTCTACAGTAAGTGGTTCTGCAGCCTGAGTTGTTTTAGGCCCTAAATGCACGAGGTGCATGTAGTCTCAACTTCTTTCTATGATCGCTCTCTGCACTGGCAGGAGATGCGTACTGCCAACTGTTACGATTTTTCCGTATTTATTCCGGGAAATACGTTAGATAGACGGTAGTACGGATTACTATTAAAAGTACGATTTTTGATCGCGCGGGTATATCTGGATATTATTATTTTCGTTTAAATACAATTCTGCCAATAATCCTATGTTTTTATTTACCCGTTATCATTCTCGTCTAGGCGATTACCATTTGATATTCCAGCGCTCAGAGATATTGATTTATTCATCACGTAATTCGTATAATGTCTGATCTAAGCGTGCAGCCAACTTATTTGGGGATTGTTTTATCGGAAGAAGTTAGGACAACACTTCTGTTCATCTATGATTACAGCGAGACATGGCCCAATTTGGTCCTGTCACAGCGCGGTGATGTTTTTGCGTCTTGCAATCAGTGTTATTGTAGTTATTCGGGTGCTCATGGTAGCCGAAACTTGGGCCAAGGCTATATTTAACTTATTTTATGCATATAAGTGAGTACTGATTTGTGTTCCGGAATACATATGTGGTGTTCCGGAAAGTAACCCCCTTTTCTCTCCATGTTCCTCATGTGACCGACATGGGGTTGGCATCTCAGGGAGATGTTTAAGAACTGGGTCCGTTAGTAGCAGCGGGTGCAGTTGTGGGTTTATCAGCCGGTAGCAATCAAGTTTAGGAGGCTGTTTGGATCTACCTGTTCGCGATAGTCTGCGATTTTTTCTGATTACCCGCTTATTCCCGGTTTTTGCTTTTACAGTCCCAGGGAAATCCTGGGGGTTTGGTAAGTGGTACTCACCGCTCGATGAACTTCACTTGCTTTTGTTGATGAACGGGGATCTGTGGTGATCTATGGTTCTTACGGTTCATCACGCTGGCCCAGGAGGCATTGTTTTGTACATGTTTCAATTAGGGCGAGCTACCTTTCTAGTTTGTAGCAGTGTTGTTGCAAAAGGATAGTGTTTCACTTTGGGTTAATGATTCTATTCTCTTTGTCTACTATACATGGGTTTATAGGTATACAGTGGTCGACACTCGCAGTGTCCCGAGATCCCGAGGATCCCTGTTTTGTAGGAGGAATCACTGCATTTTCAAGAAAATCCCATTCAACATTATGTAACAATAGGGATGTCCATGCTGCGGAATCCCTGGGCCAAAAGTTACTGTCAAACCCTGGTATAGGTTTTGATCTGGCTTTAGGGCCAGTTTAACTCCTCAGCACTTGCTTGTTAGGATGACCTTAGTGCTTAGGGCGTTTTATACTGTGTTCTCGATATGTACGAGTCATGTGTCGTCATGAGACTATGTATAGACTTTGAGTTTATCTCAGTTGAGTTATTGCGTGTGAAGTGCCGGGCGACTACATTCGCCAGGGCTTCGTCTGGTAGCAGCAGCTATACCTTGAATATTCTCCGGCGTTCTAACCAAGTATAGCAGGTTGGAGTCTACGAGTCAGTCTACGAGACTAGCGTGGTGGTGCTTGTCTTTATCCACCTCTCTTCTACTTTTCGTAGAAAAGGGGGGGGGGGCCCGCTTTGGGCTCCCCTATGATTCTAGGGTGAGACCATGTTATTACTATATAGGTAACACCCAAGTTTGTACCTAGACCAAATATTTTTGTCTGTTTTGAGGGTTTTTAATCTGCCTTACCATTCCGGTCGAGTATGAGTAGTGAGAATACCTCCCACCATCACTACGAATTCTTGCAACCATTCAGGTTAGTTTGAAGACATAAAAATGGAAAATTATTTCTAATTTTAGTTTTTATTATTCATACTCACCTGAATGGTAAGGTAGACCCTCCTCCCGTCCCCACTTGATGGTTTTATCTTCTCCCTACTTAGTATACTTCAGGCTATTTTTATCTAGCAGTGTCATTTCCATATGGAAATGATTTACTTTTGAAGCTGTATACCTAACAATAATAGGAGGAGTTTAAATAGCGGACTAGCCAATTGGCTGTGGGTAGAGCGGAATGGTCTATGGTGGGTTATTTGAGTGATTAGAGTAGGCAGATTTTTATTATTAGGACGATTTCATAGCAACCTATCAGTTTGCAACCATTCAGGTGAGTATGAATAATAAAAACTAAAATTAGAAATAATTTTCCATATATATTCCACGGATGACATTTTAACCAAATTATCAGGTTTCAGCCAGCTACATGGAGTATTAATTTACCAACATGTCTGTCACACCGATATGAACTCTCAGGAACAGGCTAATATGTTACAATACATGTAAGTGACTTGCCATAACAGATATTAAGGGGCGACCACTAGTAATTGGAGCTGTTGTGACCAGTAGCCTATTTCATCAACATTGCAAAGTATACTTTACTAGCAAAGTATACTTTGAGGGAGTAATCATTTATTTTTCCTGAAATGCATTATTTCATATAGAACTAACAAATGCATATATTTCATGATTAAAAGTATGCATAATTATTATACTGAATTTATTACATTATCACAGCCATTAAATGGCTGTGATAATGTAATAAATTCAGTATAATAAAAATTAATAAATTTAAAAAAAAATTGAAAATTTCTCCCTCAAAGTATACTTTGCTACTAAAGTATACTTTGCTACTAAAGTATACTTTGCAATGTTGATGAAATAGGCTACAGATGTAGTCAATGCAGGTTACGACAATTTGTTATCAGTCAGTATATTAGACTAATGCAAAGCTTGTTACTTGAAAGCGGGTATACCCAATATAATTTACCCCTTACATACTGAATACGGTGCTATACGGTGGTATGAAAAACGTGAAACTATTCAAAAGTGTATGGTGTTCCCACTCATTCGAACCTTCTCATCGAGACGGTTCGAGACGGTTCAGATGAGTGGTAACAACATACACTTTCATGCATAATAAAGAGAATCATCTTTTTTTTTTTGTGCGAAAAATTGTATAGCCTCGGCATGTAATGGATTAAAATGCAAGAGCTACTTCAAATAATCCTTCAGTTCATCTAGCATAATTGTCAGTCTTTTCATTTTCCGATCACCAATGTATGAGCAACGATCCATAACCACATTTCTATTCAAAATGCTTAAATTAAATTCAGTGATGGGTTTCAATAACATGTTGTGGTTTGTCCAATATGTGGTTGTAAACAGCTTAGTCACAAATTATTACAGGCAAAATATGTTACAGATACAATTGCACTTCTCCAACTCGGTAAGGATACCGGTATATCACCATCGTAGCCGATTTCACCAACATTGCAAAGTACACTTTTCTAGCAAAGTATACTTTGAGGGAGAAATTTTAAATTTTAGGAAATTTTTTTTTTTTTTTATTATACTGAATTTATTACATTATCACAGCCATTTTGGCTGTGATAATGTAATAAATTCAGTATAATAATTCTGCATACTTTTAATCATCAAATATATGCATTTGTTAGTTCTGTATGGAATAATGCATTTCGGGAAAAATAAATGATTACTCCCTCAAAGTATACTTTGCTAGAAAAGTATACTTTGCAATTTTGATGAAATCGGCTACTGATGATATATCGGACACAATCAGACACACATACGTAGACCACGACCTAAAGGTGTGTCACATGGAAGTATGACACCTCTTGACTTACTAATATTCAAGTTATCTGTCTTTAGTTTTTCCCCAGACTGATTTTGTGCCTCGAGCGTAACTCAAATACCCTTTGGAATATTTTTATGAAACTTTATGCATGCACAGACCACGACTCACAGGTGTGTTATGCGCAATATTAACAATGTTTCCCTCACTAGTTTTTTTATTACCTCCCTTTGTTTTTTCGTCGCTTGAGCATGCATAGGTCACGACCGAAAGATGTGTCGCATGTAAAACTGATAATTGTGTTATCTCCTTTTGTTTCACTTACTGGCAGGGATGGACTGTGGCTGAGGGGTAGATTACAGGACTCCAATACTGAAGGTTGTGAGTTCAAAACCTACCCTAGGGCATACAAAATACTTTCATAGTATTTCCATCCCACTGTCGGATGAGACTTTAAACTGTGGTCTCGTCCCTATATGACATTACTAAACAGTCTGTTCCACGTTTTGCTGCAGACGTACATTTGGCCATTAAACACATTAAATCTAAAAAAACATTTAAAAGTAAGTACTTTTTCATCAATAACAAAAAAGTCATCCTCCCCAAACAATTTTGTTTGATGAAATTCCATCAAATATTGATTTTATTGCGAAAAAACGATTTTCCTATGGGAATTTAACATGGGGAGTCAATTTCCCAAATTTTTCATTTCTTTCACCTGAAGGATCAAAAAACGAAAAAAATTGAAAATTGATTCCGAAACCTGGAGAGATAGCTTGAATATGATGTAACTAAGAAAACAAAAGTTAGGTTTTGAAAATCGGTCCACAAATAAAAAAAATAGTTTTAAAAATCTATTTTTAGCCCCATGTTAAATTCCCATAAAAAAATTTCATCAATTAATTTTTTTAGGGGAGTGTGACTTTTTAAAAAAGTACTTACTTTTAAATATTTTTTAGATTTAATGTGTTTAATAGCCAAAAGTTTGTCGGCAGCAATACGTGGAACAGACAGTAGCTGTTGTTGGGACGTTAAACCGCATTCATTTTATTTCATTTTGACTTGCTGGCTACACAGGCGCATGTAGGCAAGCGTCCATTTCCTGTTGAATTTTCAACTTTGTCTTTTTGTGCTCATTTACTACCTACTTTTTATCGATAAAAAAACCGTGATAATTCAGCAATCCAGTCATAAAATAAAATAAACATACAAATTTGATATCAGTGGATACAATACTTTTTAGACACAAAGCTTGTCGGGAGCTCTGTTTCAGGATAAAGTGCAATATCAATTTGTGTAGGCGGTGTCTCATGTATGTATTCATCTCAATCTCATATACATGTATTAGCGTTACGTTACATAATTGGCTCATGGCTGACAAAACCCACGACATTTGCAAACATACGGTATCAGTCGGCCTTTCCAAGCATATAGTTATACTGTCTGTTCCACGTTTTGCTGCCGACAAACTTTTGGCTATTAAACACATTAAATCTAAAAAATACTTTTTTGTCAATTTTATCAATGACAAAAAAGTCACCCTCCCCAAAAAAAATTATTTGGTGATATTCCATCAAATATTGATTTTATTGCGAAGCGATTTTCAAAATATAACTTGTTTTCTTAGTTACATCATTTTCAAGCTATCTCGCCAGGTTTCAGAGTCAATTTCCAATTTTTTTGGAAAATGTTGAACAGACAAGAGTTATGTGGCTGCGACTGATCAAAAAGTACAGACTTGTAGCCTATATTGCTTGTTAGAAGCCTGACGGGTGTTTCATTGATGGAATGGCGAACAGTGCAGATCCTGCTCTGCTTGTTAGAAACATGACAGGTGTTTCATTAATGGAATGGCGAACAGTGCAGATCCTGATCAGATCAGGATCGGCACTGTTCGCCATTCCATCAATGAAACACCTGTCATGCTTCTAAACATGCAATATAGATCACATATCAGACTGTGTGGATGCACAGGCTGATCTGGATCTACACTGGTCGCAAAACCCATAAGCCCACTTTCATCAGTCTCATCCAGAAATGATCACTTCAACACATGTACATGCCCTCATAAACTAATTACCATCAGAGATAAAATGTTAATGACTGAAATACATCATAATTAAACATACTGACACATTGATATTTTCATTGACAAGTGTTTTGTTTAACCTATTTCATACATGCGGAATACGCTTTTAGGTGTACACCAATTTTGAAAGCTTCTTTTCTAGTTTCTAATTCTCAACAATAGTATATATCGTGACTGCTCATTTTAGCCGTGAATGGCGAGAAGAATCAAATGGTGGGCACAAATTATACTTCTGATGAGAACTGAAGATACTAACTTGACACTTGAGATGTCTGTACTTTACCATCATTATGGGGCTTTTGGGTTTGGCGACCAGTGTAGATCCAGATCAGCCTGTGCATCTGCAACTGTCTGATCTGGATCTGCACTGCTCGCCATCCCATGAATGAAACGCTCATCATGTTTCTAACAAGCAATATAGATTGTTATCAGGCTTCATGAGTGTGCTATTTGATCAGGAGCTACATTGGTCACAAGCCCCATAAGTGCCATTTTTCCACCCACAGCCACAAATGACCATCAAATGTGGGTTGCAGCCAGCTGGATATACAGTAGTGATAAATGCAACTTGAAAATCAGATGACATAATCCTGTTGCCTTAATTGTTTATCAAATGCAGAAAATGGGGTGATTTCGTAAAAAGTAAAAAAATATCCACAAATGGTGCAGATCCGGATGAGACGGTTCATTTTGAGACGGTTCATTTTGAGCCGGTTCATCTGGATCTGTACCGTGTGCAAACGTTAGTATAGAGCTGTGTAGTGTTGAAAAGGTTAATCCGTTTTAGTTGTGATTTTAACCTTTACAACACAACAGGCCTGTATAGTGGTATTGGCAAAAAGTGCAGATCCCGATGAGTCGTCTCATCAGGATCTCCACTTTTTGTAAGTAAAAAAAAACAACAAATAAATGGACTAATCTTAAAATCATTTTGTGACGATTGGCTTGGTTGCAAAATTAACATAATAAATCCATTCCAGTACCCACGAATTAACAATTCATTCCCTCAATTTAACAATTTGTTCCCTCGAATTAACAATTCGTTGCCACGATATAACAATTTGTTACCACGAATTAACAATTGTTATTTCATGGGAACAAATTGTTAAATTGAGGGAATGAATTGTTAATTCTGGGAACGAATTGTTAAATTGAGGGAACAAATTGTTATTTCGTGGAACACATTAATGAAAAAAAAAAAAATCTACTTCCCCTGCGGGGCTCCGTAGGACTGTGCAGATTACATCTGTCTCCCCATTTCCCCAGAGGGCACTGCCGTGTCATGAATCTGTTGATATTGTTTGTTCGATCAATATGTGGCCGCGCTTGACAAAACAGGGCTTCTGGAGGTTTTGGTCAGTGTAGCGCCTGCTCAGTTAGCACACTCGTGCAGCGAGAATATTGACTGGAATATTGTGTTACTGGCATTAGAAATGAATATCTGGTTTACCCCTTTCAACACCACAGGCCTGTATAGTGGTATTGAAAAAATGTGTAGATCCAGATGAGTCGGCTTTGTGACGTCTCCTCAGGATCTGCACGTTTTGCAAGTCAAACACCCCCTTTTCATAAATGGACTAGTCATTTTGTGACAGTTGGATTGGTTGCAAAATTAACATATCAAAATCCATTGCAGTTACTTCTGAGGGGTGAAAGTGTAGGCCCTGATCTGGGGTTACACTAGTCACAGACTAACCCCCTTGTTGTCATGGCGAGTCACAAATTCATCAATGCCTTAGCAACCAACATGACTGTAGGCTGAGTAGAATTGTCAAAACACACTTCGGAAGATGATAAATAGAGAATAGTAGGTTAGTGCAGTGAATGGGAAAAAATATCTGGCAAGGCTCAGGAAACGGGATGGGCGAGGCTCTGCCGAGCACATCCCGTTTCCGTGCCGCGCCAAATATTTTTTCCCATTCACGGCACTAACCTACTATTCTATTTATCCCGTCAACACCTTCAAATGGCTGTAAAATGCAAAAATAGTATTGACTGGGTATCAAAAATGTTTCACGGCACCGTGTTTCACGGCACATACTCACTGTGTTGACGGGATAAAATGCTTTTGTGTTTACAAATTTTAGCATTTTCTCAAATATCAAACATTCATGATTTCCAGTAGCCTATTTCACCAACATTGCCAAGTATACTTATCCAGCAAAGTATACTTTGAGGGAGCAATCATTTAATTTTCCTGAAATGCATTATTTCATATAGAACTAACAAATGTATATATTTCATGATTGAAAGTATGCAGAATTATTATACTGAATTTATTACATTATCACAGCCAAATTGGCTGTGATAATGTATAAATACAGTATAATAAAAATTAATAAATTTATCCTAAAATTGAAAATTACTCCCTCAAAGTATACTTTGCTAGATAAGTATACTTTGCAATGTTGGTGAAATCGGCTACAGGTCATGGCCTGTTGTACATTTTGTGCTGATTTTGCATCCCCCCCCCCCCCCCCCACACACACACGCACATTGAGGTCTGGCTCTACTCAGATGACGGATCTGATGTTACTACAGTGAAACCTCTCGAAACCGGACACCCTGGGGACCTCCCAGGGTGTCCGGTTTAGAGAGGTTTCATTGTAAATCAGTCATTTGATCATTATGAATCGTAGCTGTGTGCTATGTGATCATGAACAGACCTTATCCCCTGAGAATAATGACCAAGAAACTCATCGAAAATACGATCACAGATGTTTTATTGGTGTCCGATTTATAGAGGTTCCACTGTACATCAATTGATTGGTTTGCCTGTGATTGATTGATAAATTTATTGAACAAGTGGGTGATTGATTGATTGATTGATTGACATGTGGAATCCTGATCAGACTATATTGCAAATTGGTCGCTTTAACTGCTGATGACTCTGCTTCATGTATAAAAATGTGCTCTTGGGAGTATCCAAGTTATGACACCTGTAGCCTATTTCACCAACATTGCAAAGTATACTTATCTAGCACTTAGCATTTTGGCTGTGATAATGTAATAAATTCAGTATAATAATTCTGCATACTTTTAATCATCAAATATATACAGTCGTTAGTTCTATATGAAATAATGCATTTCGGGAAAAATAAATGATTACTCCCTCAAAGTATACTTTGCTAGATAAGTATACTTTGCAATTTTAATGAAATCAGCTACTGATCACCAAGTTTGCGACACAAGTTTACCCTTTTTGTCTCCCCTATAACAGACAGAACTGGGGGCTGTTTCACTTAACTTCGTACGACTAAAATGTTCATAAGGGGAATATTATGATAGTCTGTAAATATCACATTAACACTGTTTTCTTGTAAAACAATTATTGGATTTACATTTATTGAGCATAGGCTGCATTTGCAGCCTATGCTCAATAAATGTAAATCCATCAATCAAAATTTCCGGACGATCCTAAATTTACACTGTGGTACAAAGTTTAATGAAATGGGCACAGAAGTGGTGTGTCATGTCAGTGTGTTATGTCAGGCGAGCCATATGATTGTGTACCTTAAAGAAGAGATGCGCATTTTTTCATGATATATATTTAGATATATATTTTCTGTAAATGTTGTAATTATAAGTTGATAAAATTTTCATAGCAATGCGACTCACAGAACATTTCGTCAACTTTTGACGTCATTTACCGAAAATACATTATAACATTTTTAAATATTTTTCATGAGACATCGCATGTGGATACAAAATTGCATACTTGTCTCATATTGAAGAACGTGTGAGCTGCCAGGCTTCCGTGAGAAATGGGAAGTCGTGGATGGTTGTAGTTGCTGGTATTGGTACCATTTTTATGCCCCCGCTACCGAAAGGTACGGGGGCATATAGTGTTACCGGCGTCCGTCCGTATGTCCATCCCGTCCGTCCGTCTGTCCGTCCCGTCCGTACGTACGTCCCGATATTACCATATGTTTTAGTAACTTCTACATGGCTTCACATATTATGTCAATATTTATACACGTGATACATATGAACATGCCTTACACACTCCACCCCCCAGTACTTCGACCTTGACCTTTTCCACTTTAAATGTTTGCTTGGCACTTTGGGACAAATCTATGTACACGTTTCTCAATCCTACACTAACTTCTCAATACTTTTGCCAATCGCTTAAATATCTATACACATGATACATATGAACATGCCCTACACACTCCACCACCCAGTACTTCGACCTTGACATTTGGCCTTGACCTTTTCCACTTTAAATGTTTGCTTGGCACTTTGGGACAAATTACGTGCACGTTTCTCAATCCTACACTAACTTCTCAATAATTTTGCCAATCGCTTAAATATTTATACACATGATACATATGAACATGCCCTACACACTCCACCACCCAGTACATTGACATTGACCTTTGGCCTTGACCTTTTCCACTTTAAATGTTTGCTTGGCACTTTGGGACAAATCTACGTGCACGTTTCTCAATCCTACACTAACTTCTCAATACT
Organism: Conchocele bisecta; assembly: GCA_029237695.1. Taxonomy (NCBI): domain Eukaryota; kingdom Metazoa; phylum Mollusca; class Bivalvia; order Lucinida; family Thyasiridae; genus Conchocele; species Conchocele bisecta. The sequence goes on along the minus strand of CM055266.1, from coordinate 9,633,238 downwards.
TTTGCCAATCACTTAAATATTTATACACATGATACATATGAACATGCCCTACACACTCCACCACCCAGTACTTCGACCTTGACCTTTGACCTTGACCTTTTCCACATTTAAATGTTTGCTTGGCACTTTGGGACAAATCTACGTGCACGTTTCTCAATCCTACACTAACTTCTCAATACTTTTGCCAATCACTTACTATTTATACACATGATACATATGAACATGCCCTACACACTCCACCACCCAGTACTTCGACCTTGACCTTTGACCTTGTCCTTTTCCACTTTAAATGTTTGCTTGGCACTTTGGGACAAATCTACGTGCACGTTTCTCAATCCTACACTAACTTCTCAATACTTTTGCCAATCGCTTAAATATTTATACACATGATACATATGAACATGCCTTACACACTCCACCACCCATTACTTCGACCTTCACCTTCACCTTTTCCACTTTAATTGTTTACTTGCCACTTTGGGACAAATCTACGTGCGCGTTTCTCAATCCTACACTAACTTTCACACACGCATTGCTCCAATGGTCCTCTACCGCCCTGTGACAAATCCACGTTCGTCCTGCCCCCGCTAAGCACAGGGTCAAGGTCACAGACTTGGTGCGTTTGAAACCTTAACATTCAGTTAAATGGCTTATAATTTGTGTTTCCTTGCTCGGATCTGCTTCACATTTCACACACGCATTGCTACAATGGTCCTCTACCGCCCTGTGACAAATCCACATTCGTCCCGCCCCCACTAAGCCCAGGGTCAAGGTGCATTCAAAACCTTAACGCTCTGGTAAATGGCTCATAATCAAATATGCCTCGTTTTCTTTGGCTGCCCCGCTGGCCGACAGGCCACATTTCTAGTATTTAACCCTTTCACCCCTAAGTAACTGGAATGGATTCTGATATGGTAAATTTCCAACAAATCTAATTGTCACAAAATAATTTTTAGACTAGTCAATTTATGAAAAGGGGGTGTTTTTGTTCTCAAAAATATTGAAAATTGCTTGCAAAAAGTGCAGATCCTGATGAGACGGCTTGTCACGAGCCGGCTCATCTGGATCTACACTGTTTACCAATACCACTGTACAGGTCTGTATTGTTGAAAGGGTTAAAGCTGGACTTCCACATCCCAGGTTGTAATATAGCAGGCCATATTTGTTTCCTCCATTCTTTACATACATGTTTCATGAAAATAAACATTGATTTACCACTACGTTTTAATTGACATTAGGCCATTTTTTTTTTATTTGTTGGTTTACGGATTTTTTTTCCGCGAGATCGGGTCGGTCGGTCGGAAAAAAATAAAAATAAAAAAAAGTTTTTTCAATTTTTTTATTCTTTTTGGCACAGGGTTGGGTCGGTCGGGGAAATAAAAAAAAAAAAAAAAAAAAAATCTGTCGAACGCGGATGCCACCGGCGGCATATTGAAGAAACTGACAAACGGGTGAACCAAAAGTGTTAAGTCAAAGGGTGAAGGTCATATGTAGTATGGCAAGGCAGGTGTAGCATACATGCAAATGAATGAAGTATGGAAATATTGAAGCAGTTAAGCAACTTATGTAGATGCTATGGCCAGTTTGAGAAACTGTGACAAACTGGTTAACCGAAATTGCTAAGTCCTTTCAGCAGCCCTGTGAAGGTCAAAAGGTCAAGGTAATATAAAGTATGACAAGGCAGGTATAGCACACATACCAATGAATGGTGTGTTGAAATATTGAAGAACTTGAGCAACTTATGTAGAAGATATGGCCGGTTTGAGAAACTGTTACGCAGTGGTTAACCGAACGTGTGACGGACAGACGGACGGTCCGAACACCATAAAAATCACATTTTTAAGGCACATCGTTGGATCGGTTCACCTTTTTAAGGCTCATGGTTGGGTCGGTTTGTGGTCGGTAAAAAACAAAAAGGCCAGTGATTGTGATAGAGTGAAACTTGTGTTAACCGGCATCGTCTCGGACCAAGAGTTTGTCGGTTAACGTAGGGAGTCGGTTCAGCAAGTTTCTTTATATTCTACATAGCAACTCAGTTTCATATTCACATACTGTTGAATGTTGATCACTGTGAATGGGTTGCGTAATGCGTACATATTAATACCGTATCTGGTATAATTAAATACAAGACAACGAAGCGGCGATATAGTTGAAACGAATATCAGTGGGGGTGGCACGAGTGTGGATTTTTGGCAGGGCGGTAGAGGACCCTAGGAAGAACGCATACATGAAATATGAAGCACATCGGAGCAAGAAAACAGAAAATATAGGCCATTTACCCGAGCAGCGTTAAGGTTTTGAATTTTTGCATTCAATCTGAAACGGAGATATATCAAATCATATTGGAGATATATCAAATCATATCGAATCGTCCATTCGCAGGTTGTTGTTGTTGTCACTGCTGTGAAGATCCGGTTTCCGCCACTTACTTTTCTCGATCGGAGGTAAAAAAATCTAAAAAAAAATCGGAAATTAAATTTTTTATTTTTTTCCACATTGTCAAAAAATCGGGTCGGCGGATCTGTAAACCAACTAATAAAAAAAAAACTGGCCTTAGTATACTTTTTATATCAAATGTGAATTGCCAGTTTGATATCAGGGGCGATAACTGTGTTTTATTATTCTCTCTATTTATTTGTTGAGGTGCAGTAATCATGCTTTATACTATGTCGATAACAATATTCTTTAGGTGACCTATTTAAAAATGTCTCATTTGCATATCAAAATAGCCTGATACAACCACACGTCACTGTCAGTAAATTAAAGATTACTAAATGATTATATCTGTAATCACTGGTAATTTTTAAAACTGGTTGAATAGTTTCACAATTATACACTTTTGTAATTCCTATTAAGAAACATTTGGGTCCTAACAGATGGGACCCCAACTTTAAATGTTACTACAAGTTGTTTTGTTTTTCATGGAATCAATGCATTGTGAATATTTACAAGACATTTATGAAACTGTCACGCTGTTCAAACTGCTGGAAGTTTCTGAATTGTTTGTAAATGCCATTAAAGTGAAATAAATACATGTAGATCTATATGTAAACACTAATAGGGCTATGAATCGTCTATCAGGGTGTACACCGATCACAATTTGAGACACTCCATGCGATTTGTACCTAAGAACATGACTTTTTGTGCGATTTTTCATGAAATATAGTACAGATTTTATGTAAATGACATCGAAAGATGACAACATTTTCATAGCAAATGCGGAATTCCGCATTTGCAATGAAAATTCTGTCCTCTTTCGACATGATTTACGGAAAATATTGTACATTTTGTAAATATTTTTCATGAGATATCGCACATGTTCAAAAAGGTACAAAATATCATGGCGTGTCACATTTGTCAGCGGACTAAGCAGTTTTCTATCAGGCTTCATCAGTGTGTATATTTATCAGGGTATACACACTGGTCAGAAATGAATGGTTTAGTTTTAATGAATTGTGACCCAGGTAAAATGTCAACGTTTCCATCTGGAAGTTGGTAAGGGATATTACTCACTATCATCCAGCATTTAATGGCATGGGAAAGTTACCTCCCATTGTCCATGATGCCATTGACTGCTATGTAATTATAGTATGGTATGGTAACCTATAATTTGAGGCCTCCTATAGCACCCATCAGCTTATATGTGTTTGATATAGTATGGCTGGGTATCGATACCGATATCGATAATTATAGGGAAAACTAACAGTTATATATGTGAAGTTGTGTTCAAACGTCTCCATTTTAAAATGTAAGGTGTTTGAAATGTTGAGAAACATTTGAAATCCGACAATTAAATCAACTTTGTGTTGTACATGTACTACACAGGGATTGATTCTGATGTCCTAGACGTCTAGAAGTGTCTGCCAGTCCATCGATAGTTAGTCAATCCAACCAACCGACCGGCCGACCTACCGGCCGACCGACCGACCGACCGACCGACCGACCAACCAACCAACACACCAACCAACACACCAACCAACCAATCTACACCACACCAACCAAACAACTAACCAACCAGCCAACCAGCCAGCCAGCCAGCCAGCCAGCCAGCCAGCCAGCCAGCCAGCCAGCCAACCAACCAACCAACCAACCAACCAAAACACCATCCAAACAACCAACAAACCAAAACACCAAGCAACCAACAAACCAAAACACCATCCAAGCAACCAACGAACCAAAACACCAACCAACACACCTTCCAACCAACACACCATCCAACCAACCAATGAAACCAAACATCAAGCAAACAACCAACCAAATAGCCAACCAGCTAACCAACCAACAAACTAACCAACCACTCCGGTCTGTTTGCAGGCGTGATATTGAAGCGGGATGTGGACCACTTGGGGAATGGGTTGCGTGGACCGTCACCTAGCAACGGTGGTGAGCCACAGCGGGCCCTTCTAGTGTGTTCTCCGCACAGACATCGGCAAGAGCAGCCGGCAAATATGTAAGTTTTTATACCTTAACCCGTAAACGGCGGGAAATAAATTTTGTCGTCTGCTGTTATTTTTCATTTTACATTTTTTCTCACCCAAAACATGGTTTGACAGAACTTTAGAATCATTTCCATTGGAAATGATTCTAAAGTGCTGTCCAATCATGTTTTTATTGAGAAAAAAGATATTAAACTAGAAAACAACGGCAGACCACAACTTTTATTTGCAGCATTCTAACCTGTAAAGGTGGGAAATAAATATTGGCGTCTGCTGTTTTTCATTTTAGCTTATTTCTTAGGAAAAAACATGTTTTGATAAGGCATGACTATCATCTCCTTCACTGACAAATCATCCAGAAAAATAAACAGCAGATGACACCATTATAAGGCAGTTGATTTTCAGCTTCCAGATTTTGAAATTTCCAATCCAGCTGGCTACTGGGAGTTACCAGCTGTGGTAGATCAGACTTGTGAGACATGCCGTGTGATTTTGTACCTTAGAACATGTGCAATATCTCATGTAAATTATTTACAAAATTTACGATAATTTCTTCAAATAACGTCAAAAGTTGACGAAATTTGCATAGCAAATGTGCAATATAATTCCGCATATGCTATGAAAATGTTGTAATCTTGCGTGTCATTTACAGAAAATATCAAAGTTTCTGTAAATATATTTCAGGAAAAATTCACATGTTAGTAGGTACAAAATCACATGGTGTGTCTCCTATATGGCTGTGACTGGAGAAATGGGGCTTGTGGGATTTGTGACCAGTTCAGTTCCTGTAGCCCAATAACGATCTACAAGTATATTGCGTGTTAGAAGCATGGCGAGTGTGTTATTGATGAAATGGCGAACAGTGCAGATTCTGATCAGACTGCGTATGCACAGACTGATCTGGATCTACACTGGTCGCAAAAGCCATAAGCCCTATTTCTCCAGTCACAGCCACATATACAAACACAGACAATCATGCATTCAAGACTTGTCCAAATCACAGGTGGAAGACTCGGACCTGGGACACAAAACAAAATCCATTACCCCACCCACTTCGTCTCATACAGTATCTTGATCTATTTATATATGAGCCGCGTCGCGCGAAAACCTGTATTCGGGAAATTTTTGATCAATATGACATTTTGTTACTATAACAATGGTATTTGTATGATGAAATGAACGTTTTTTATTTGATCATGATATCTGCAATATTCATTAAGATATTATAGTTTATACAACACCACTATGCAGGTCGTTTGAGCAAAAGAGACGTCACGTAAAAGCGACTTCAAGCGACGTTATATGACATTACAGTATCTACCGTTACACATAGAGTATACGCCAACATTTGTAACAACAGTTTGCAAGTTGACATAATCTAACTAGAAGCACGTTTGGATAATGAATGTAATAATTGAACATTTGAATAATGAATGTAAAGACGGATGAGCTTGAGTCTTTTGGTAACACATGAATGTGCAAAGCGAAATAGTCAAACTGGCAAGTTCATGTACCAGCAAGTATGAGCGTGCGCGGGTATTCGAATTAGGTATGCTGATTTCTTCTTTTTGACGTGTTTACTGGGCATTTAACTGATTGGTTGACCGTTTAGTTCAATATATACGACCGTTTAGTTAAAAATATTCAAATGGAAATACACATAAATACGGGGAGAACAATACGTTCAACATTAAATTACATTAAAACTAGAGCACAGTCGATGGCGCGCCATCGCAATATACCCACGTTTCCCAAATGCAAAGTTGAAAATGGGGAAATAATTCATGACCAGGAGTCGAATCAAAATCGAAATTCACTGCGCATCTACACACCATAAGGAAGGCATACACCAAGTTTCAAGTCCCTACCTATTACGGTTAAAACATTTTACTTCTTACAAGAAACGTGACGGACCGACAGACGGACGGGCACCCGTGACGAAAACAAAATACACATTTAGTTTTAAAAAAGAAGTGGGTATATAAAACTGTTTGCTCTGAAAGGCAGTGTTCATGTCTGATGACAGACACCCTTACTCAGGGATTCCGCTGGCGATCGCCACTTTCGCAATTGGCGATAAAAATAAACAATTGGCGATAAAAAATTACAATTTTCAAAAATTGTAAATTTTTATCGCCAATTGTTTATTTTTATGAAGTGGCGATTTTTTTATTTTCCCCAGCGGAATCCCTGCTTACTTCCATGCGTAACTCACTATGTACAGTTCACAGTCACTCGAATAGCGTGAGAGCAAAAGCCTGTATCGCTTACATGTAATTTCTACTCTCTACTCCATCACAGTCTCTCACTCGCCTAGTGGGAGACCACCTTCAAGGGTAGCGCGTGGAAGTCTGCCGCATGGACAAGATGGCTATGGTAACATATTTGAGACATTTGTTACCACAGCTTGTGATCAGCTTGTCCTACCACCGACTTGTGTTTGTTTTGGGAGTGTTACGGTAGCAGTTTGTCTTTTGGAGACTCAACTCAAAATGCGAGGGTCCCAAAGTACGAAGCAATGAGAGGGTGGAAGATGTAAAATAATAACAACACCTCAAGTCAAGAGGTCCTTGATAATCGCCGAACAATACTAGAAGTTCATTACTCTAATGTCCCCAACATATTGCCTTGAAATATAATCCCACAGTTATTGCATCTAGTTCTTGACTTTTTGTATTTATATTGCATTTGTCACGACTTGGCAGATTGTCACTAACGGTCCATGATACTTATGTCCCCAACATATGTTGCCTTGAAATATCATCCCACCGTATCTAGTTCTTATATTAATTCTGATTGATGCTTTTCATATTCAGATAACAGAAACGTCTAACGTTCTCGACATTGTCCCGCTTACAGCTGTACTTGGACCACCTGCTGAAAAAACCGAACCTTATATCTGCAATAAATGTACGATCGGTGACCCATATCCTGTCGGTAATCGGGAAAGAATACCGCAGTGACTGAATGGCGGACATGTTCTGATCAGACGGCGCATATGCACGGATGAGACTGATATGTGGCTATACTAGTCGTAACATCCATGGCTTTGTTATTTTTGCAGGAGATATTCTTTTCTTAAAATCGGTAAATGTTGCGCTAAATTTTAGATTTATACATTATATTAGAAAGAAAGAATTGAGCAATAAACTGAAAATTTGCGTCAAGTTAACCAGATCTGAAACATATAGTTGTGCGGGAAACCGGGCCCAGGCTACATCGGTCAACAAATATGCTGCCGACCATCTGTATGTAAATAAAAAATGTAGCTTACACAGAGTTTTCACCTGTAAATGGTGGTCGATAACAGTTAATGCCCGATTATAGATGTATTTGGGAATGTATCTTACACTGAACTAAGGTTCAAATACAATTTAAACAAATTCTTACGCTCACATTGGTAAAAATGTATTACTATAATAAAAAGACCGAGGTGCGTTGTTGTTCTGTTCGTTAGATAACTTTAACACCACGGAACAAACCTAACATGGCGGTCTGACAAACGTCGATAATTCGAAATCTCGGCTGAAATTACGTCAGCTAAGTTCATGACGTCACATCTTGTCATGTCGTAAGACTCCCGAAGACAGGTTTTCTCGTGACGCGGCTCATATACAACATAGTACTGTATTAGACCAAGTGGGTGGGGTAATGGATTTTTTTAATGGGCATTTTTTTGTGTGTCACAGTTCCGAGTCTTCCACCTGTGGTCCAAATAAGCAGTTTCCATGGCGACGAGATATCTAATTACAGTATTGTCCGATGTATGACGCAAAGATAGAAAATTAATTATTTCTTGATGTAACCTACTATCTCTGTTGCTGCAAGTCGGATTGGCTCGAAACTTCATATGCTTATTTGTCATCATCCATATTTTCAATAGTCAGTTTTAATTGGCCTTAGCCCATTTCATGCTGTATACCCATGCACAGATATCTAAATATACCATTTTTTTTTTATATTTTCTTCATTTCTCAGTGAAAATATATGCTGTTACCACTCATTTGAACCGTCTCGGCGAGACGGTTCAAATGAGTGGTAACAACGTATACTTTTGTTGATAAACAAAGAATATAGAGAGAAAAATTGTTTGTAAACTTCAATCCTTGTGAAATCCGTGTCTGAAATGGGTTAATCTGTGCATGGGTATGTATTATACTCGTAAAGCAGCTAAGTATGAGAGAAATAGTGCACGGATTTTATCGGCCAAGTAGAAAGCTGAACTGCAACCAATAGCTTGGCAATTACTGCTTGGAGAATGATGAGTGTTCACAGACTTGAGGAAAAAATGCAAATGAACCGGGCCATGATCTGACAAATTCAGGCGTATCACCTTTGCAACCAGTGAAGACCCAGACGAGCCTGCGCAACCGCAGTCTAGTCAGTGTCTACACTGTTCGCCATCGGAAGAATAATGTTTCTACACGCTGACTTCACTATCACATTAGTCAATGTCGCTATGTGCTGCACAAACCATCTGCAATGGAATAAAAAGATATCCCCAATTGCCAGTTGTTCTCAAGACATCCCCGCCGTCTAGTCAGGGTCTACACTGTTCTCGGTCAGAGGATCATCATTTATGAATCCAGTTTTTCTCGGATGGGATGATCAATCTGCCTGATCAAGATCTACACCGGCCGGAAGTGAAACAAGTCCTGTTTTGTCAAATATCGGTCCAATTGGAATCTGATAACATCATTCCCCATCAGCACATCACTACTTTTTGTTCAAGATGACATCAGAATCTGGGAAATGGTTCAAAGTTATCAGAGTATGTGTAGCTTAACCCATTTCATGCTGAGGATATGCCGTTTTGTGTGTGGAAAATCCTAAATATTTTCTTATTATGAGCTTAGAAGTATATGTCGTGACCACCATTTGAACCGTCTCGTCGAGACGGTTCAAATGAGTGGTCACAACATATACTTTAACTGAGAAAGAAGAAAAACAAAAATAAAATATTTAAAAATGTTCATACCCGAATGTAATGGTGTTAACCGTTTCAAAACTTCAGCCCTCTATAGCCGTGTTTGAAAACAGTGCAGACCCCAGATGAGCAGCTCATCGGGATCTGCACTTTTACAAATATTTTTTAGAGGAGAAAAAACACCTCCTTGTCATTGGCCTTGTCTACGGTAATCCATTCCAGTTACAGAGGGGTCAGCGTGTAAGTGCACACACGAACGAACACGACAGGTTGGAACCAACCTGTCGTGTTCATTCGTGTGTGCACTTACACACGCTGACCCCACTGTATTTGGGTTGAACTGTTTAACCCTTTCAACACCACAGGCCTGTATTGTGGTATTGGCAAACAGTGTAGATCCAGATGAGCAAGTAATGTTCATATTTTTGAGAACAAAAAACACCCCCTTTCCATAGTCTGAAAATCATTTTGTGATGGTTGGATTGGTTGCAAAATTAACATATCAATGGGCTTATGGGTTTTGTGACCAGTGTAGATACAGAACAGTCTGATCAGGATCTGCTCTGTTCGCTATTCCATCAGAAAAACATGTCATGCCTCTGAATGTTTGTGTGTGGCAAGGATCCATGCACCAGATCAAGATCACTTGGATTCACATAGTGCTGAAATTGTAACCCCGCCACACACACAACACACAGGTGCAGATACGTTCTACCGAGTTTACAATGTAAATAAATAACTTGTCTCCATTAAAGTCTGGTTCACTCAATCAATTGAACTGTCTGTATATGACCTTTCTGTTGAATGGACATACAACCAACTTTGAAACATGAAATTTGATTGACATAGACTTAGCTGTGGTTAAAACCGAGAGCAGATTCCGAGATATTTTGTAGAGTTATAATCACTGGCCTATAAAGGATCATCTAAGAATTTGCTTATTTAATTATTTACGGCTTGCCTTGTACCAGTTGGGTTGGCATTGCCGTAATTAATGGATGCCGAAGTGTTTCATGCAAGTGCTTGGCAGGTCTGCAGATTCCAAGAATGTACAGTATTGCTGGATCAGCTACGGTTGTTGTACAGTTGAACCTCTGTATACCGGTCACCCAGTATGAGGTGTTTGTGTTCATGCATGTCACTGGGAGTTATGTGTTGCATCACTATGCTGGCTCGTGATTGGAAACTTCAGACATATGTCTTAACCCTTTCACCCTAAGTAACTGGAATGGATTTTGATATGTTAATTTTGCAACCAATTCAACCATCCCAAAATTATTTTCAGACAAGTCCATTTATGAAAAGGGAGTGTTTTTGTCCATTTATGAAAAGGTGGTGTTTTTGTTCTCAAAAATATGAAAATTACTTGCAAAAAGTGGAGATCCTGATGAGACGGCTCGTCACGAGCCGTCTCATCTGGATCTACACTGTTCACCAATACCACTCACTACACAGGCCTGTGGTGTTGAAAGTGGATAAGTACAGTGGTAGATCTCTAAACTGTACATCCTGCATCATCAGAGCTACACACTGTATACATTGACCTTGAGGTGATCATGAAGGTCAGAGACCAACAAACGCCTTTATCCAAACAGGCTTTGCTGAAGTATCACGCACACTAATTGTTAACCCTCATCCCTCAGTAATTGGAATGGATTGTGATATGTTAATTTTTTTCACCAATCAAATCATCAAAAAATGATTATCAGACTTGTCCATTTATAAAAAGTTGTTTTTTTCCTAAAAATATATGAAAATTGGTTGCAAAAAGTGCAGATTGTGATGAGAAGGCTCGTCAAGGAGCCGGCTCATCTGGATCTACACTTTTTGCCAATACCTCTATACAGGCCTGTGGTGTTGAAAGGGTTAACTACTGTGGAAGATATCTAAACTGTACATCCTGCATCATCAGAACTACACACTGTATACATTGACCTTGAGGTGATCATGAAGGTCGGATAATTACATACTGCGTTTTGCATGGGTTATGAAAATAGTGATAATTACATACTGCGTTTTGCATGGGTTCTGAAAATAGTGATAATTACATACTGCGTTTTGCATGGGTTATGAAAATAGTGATAATTACATACTGCATATCTTGCATGGTTTATGATTTTAATATGATATTTATTAAACAAGTTTACTGATTTCATAAGAAACAAGGCTATCTGAGTTTGTATTGAAATCAGGTACCAAGTTCAATAAATACCATATTAAATCATGTTAGATCATTCCATTTATTTCATAAGCACGTCATCATACATTGAGGCTATGATGATCACCAAATTTGTTTCCTATAGCAGTCTCATTTGCATAGATATTACACTACTGTCTGTTCTACGTTTTCCTGCTGAGGAACTTTTGGCCATTAAATCTAAAAAATATTTAAATTTTAAAGTACTTTTTCACCAATAACAAAAAAGTCACCATCCCCAATTTTGTTTTGTTTGATGAAATTCCATCAAATACTGATTTAATAGCGAAAAAAACGATTTTCCTATGGGAATTTAACATCGGGGAAAAAGAGGTGGAAGAGGTGGGGGAGGAGTAAAAAAAAAAATGAAACAATTGTAAATTGACTCCGAATCAATCCACAAATTTTTTAAAAATCTATAAGGAAAATATTTTTTCCGAAATAAAATCAAATAAAAACATTTGGGAGCGTGACTTTCTTGTTATTGATGGAAAAGTACTTACATTTAAATATTTTTTTGGATTTAATGTGTTTTTGCCATCCTCTACTGTTGCCCTAGTGTAATCTTAATTTTCTGTTTTCCTCAAGCACTGTTCATGTCAGTGCAGGATAATTAAACTGCAATTGCCAAGGAATTAATGGTGACATTGATTAAAACAGCTTGCATGCTGTGCTCTCATGTTATATGTTTCACGAACGTACGTGTCACATCTAATATTGACATATCCATGTAATTGCACCACACGAGTAACAGCGTTCCTGACAAGTACATGTTTTTTCCGTCATCTATTACACGAAAATTGGGGTTTGTTAGAATTATCTCGATGAGATGATTCTAACGCACCCCAATTTTCATGGTTTTGAGGTGAAATCGCAAAAAATATATGCAAAATAAAGGTAGATATTGTGCTTATCTGGATTTGCACATCTGACACTCCTGGATATAGTACATAATATACACAAGCATGATAATAATGTGGCAAGAGCTACCAGTACCATTTTCATGGATTTTCTTAACATTTCGAAGTGTGAACTAATTTCCTTTGATGGATGTTCTTCGATTCTGGTGAGATTTTGTTTTACAAGCGTTGCGTGGTGATATGGTAGAAATGGTGAGAACTTATTGTAGTAACTAATTAGGTTTTGCCTCGGAATGTCTTCGCTCGCTGATAACTTATGGTACATTGCAATGTTGCTATGTGTACATGTATCATATGGCAACCCTACAGAAATTGCAACATTTTCTAATCGCTTTTCACTCTGTATTAAACTTAACCCTTTCACCCCTACGTAACTGGAATGGATTTTGATGTTAATTTTGCAACCAATCCAATCGCCACAAAATGATTTTCAGACTTGTCCATTTACGTTGTTTTTTGTATATCAAAAATAAGAAAATTACTTGCAAAATGTGCAGATCCTGATGAGACGGCTCGTCACGAGCCGTCTCATCTGGATCTACACTGTTTGCCAATACCATTATACAGTCCTGTGGTATCAAAAGGGTTAATAAAAATAAACCGTTTCAAACATATAACCATAAAACCCAGAGCTCCAGATAAGCTTTGTGTCTAAAGCATACTATACACCCTGATTTCAAAATCATTGCTTATTTTACTTTTACAAATGGATTATTGATTTTCTTCATTGCTAAATAGGGAACAAATGATAAACAATATAACAGATTTAAACATTCACTTATTTGAGCTGCAAAAAACAAACACTTTTTTGCAGCTCGGCTAAGTAAATTTTCAACTTTACAGTATTTTCACTACTCAATTTGAAGATCAATGCATATTTTCACATTGTTGCGAGTATGTTGTACTCCCACTTTTGATAATCAATGCGTATTCTGCTAAGATAAGTGTGTAAAATACGCCGATATGCACCTTATCTGGAGCCCTGACCTTGCTGTGAGACACATTTAGAATTGAACATTGTTCTGAATTAGTAGTTGTTAATAAATAATTAGTTAGCAAGTTCAGTCGGCGGTTTAACCTGGTACATAATTATGCCACAGGGTATACTGCAGTCAAAATACATGTTGAATTATTCACAAAAGGGACCTTGAGGTGTTGATGCTCACACGGACTTCATACCCAGCATACATCCTTATATGTGGCTGTGACTGGAGAAATGGGGCTTATGGCATTTGTGACCAGTGTAGCTCCTGATCAAATAGCACTCTCCTGTAGCCTGATAACGGTCTATATTGCTTGTTAGAAGCAAGACGGTATTTCATTGATGGAATGGGGAACAGTGCAGATCCTGATCAGATTGTGCAGCCGCACAGGCTGATCTGGATTTACAGTGGTCGCAAATCCCATAAGCCCCATTTCTCCAGTCACAGCCATATGTCAAATGCTGATAAGTACGGGTATGTAGGGATGGCATATCTGTTCATTGAACTGTAGCATATTTCATCAACATTGCAAAGTATACTTTATATTTAAGGATAAATTTATTATTTCTATTATACTGAATTATACTGTGATAATGTAATAAATTCGGTATAATAATTCTGCATACTTTTAATCATCAAATATATGCAGTCGTTAGTTCTATATTAAATAATGCATTTTGGGAAAAATAAATGTTTATACTCCCTCAAAGTATACTTTGCTAGATAAGTATACTTTACAATTTTGATGAAATCTGCTACTGGTGTCCTTTAGTGGGTGTCCATTCATGTACGTTTGTAGAATTTGCATTTAAAGTTTTCAGCCATGTAATATCTCTGCAATCTCAACCCGTATCCACTTGAAACAGCTTTTATTTCTTCATTATCATCAATATTTTCATGCTATAGCATGTGAGCTATTGTTACCGCTTTTCGTCCGTCCGTTCGTCAGTCGACACATTTTCGACATGTTCTTATTCTGAACCACTGGGCCGATGTTGACCAAACTTCATGGGGATGATCTATGCGTTACTCCTTTTCAGACTTGTAAAAATGTACATCGTCACATATCCAAGATGGCCACTGTAGAAAAGTAGGTAAAATTCTTAAAAAAATTTATCACGAACCGCCAGACTGATTTCGATGAAACTTGACAGGAATGGTCGATAGTCACTGCTCTTTCAAATTTATTAAAATGATGACCCCAGTATCAATATGGTCGTGCTTATATAAAATCAAAGGTATCAAGGAGACGTTCACTCTGGAGCATTTTTTGCTTACGTCATCCAAGATGGCCGTCAAAAGAAAAGGTCATCCTATTATTATAGATTTCAACCACTTGGCCAATGCTGGTCAAACTTCACAGTTATGGTCCGTGGGTGAAGCTTTTTCATATTTATTAAAATGGAGATTGTCACATCCAAGATGGCCGTCATAGAAAATTAGGTAAAATTCTTAAAAATGTCTTATCACGAACTGCCAGACTGATTTCAACGAAACTTGGTATAATGATTGCTAGTCAATGCTCTTTCAGATTTGTTGAAATGATGACCCGGGGATCAAAATTGGGCGGGGCCCGCTGTGTCGAGTACTAGTAGGGGTAAAATTTCACATTGAACCAAATATGGTCATGTCATATATCAATTTTATTTTTTTAAATCGGTGATTATGTCATCCAAGATGGCCACCGGAAGATCCATAAATTATCACTTTAGTAAGACTCTTAATTTCAAAATATTGGGTCAGTTTCATTCAGTGGTTGTTCATCCTGTGATGTATGGTATTTAATTTATATGTTTTCTAAATTGCTTATGTTTTCCCTTTTTCGGTATGAACTTGCAGACAAATTTTGATGGAACTTGGTAACCGGTAGATATAATCGACTGTCTGTGCCGTTTCTAATTTACTTTACAAGGGGATAATAATTTCAGGTGAGCGATACAGGCCCATTTGGGCCTCTCATTTTGAAAATCCCGTCCATTCAGGTAAAATATGGGATTTAACCTCGTTGACCCAGCATAAAATGACTATAGTTGCATGTTGACAGGCAACATTCAACAACACCAGAAAAAAAAATCAATTTGAACTATTTGGGTGAAACATTTCGGATTCCTTAACTCTTTGCATGCTGGGAAATTTGTGGGCTATAAAACAGTTCAAAAATAGCAGACGAGAATTCATTGTATTTTCTTTTATTTCTCCCTATAAATATCATGAATATGTCTTGGAATTTCATTAGAATTGCGTCCAGAGGACGCAATTCTAATGAAATTCCAAGACATATTTACAGAGAGAAATAAAACATATAGTCCTAATTTGTTTGGCGGATATTTTCGCCGCTAGCATGCAAAGAGTTAATATCTACAACCATAGTAGCTCTGATTCACTTGAAAATCAATATGCTTATTTATCATTATCAACTTCTGATGACACGTTGGGGAACATTGCCGATAATTTGACCTTTTAGTCTGTCCTAATTGGTTTTTCACCTACAGTCACTGTGGCCAAATTACCTGAGAGGTCAAAAGTTTGAACCTCTGCTCAGGCTGATATGATCGATTGGTGAACTGTCGGCTAGTTTACCCGTTCAACAATATAGACATTTATAGCAGTGTTTGCAAACAGTGTAGATCCAGATGAGCTGGCTCGTGACGAGCCATCTCATCGGGATCTGCACTTTTGCAAGTAAGTATGTGATAGCGTTGCTCTTGCGGTTCTGTACGTCTGTCCATGTACGTTTACGTCTAAAAGTTTGTAAGAGTTTCTCCAGTTAGAGTCCAGTATGCCACGGGGGCATATTCATTTTTTGCAAACATAACATCTACCGTAGTTTTCATCACCTCTTTTTCATAATGGACTAGTCTGAAAATATTTTTTTTAGTGATTGCATTGGCCGGAAATTAATCATCCATTCCAATTATTTAGAGGTGAAAGTGTTAAATAATGGTGCCAATTGCCGACCTGGATGGTGCCTGGCATAGCGGATGGAAATTGGGAAGTACTGCGCTTCAAGACTATGATTGTATCATAAGTCAAAACTGACTGGCATTTTCAATGGTTGTGACGCAAGAATAAAAGCCCAACTTTTACTGCATTGGCACGTCTGAACATGGCATCTAATGCCTAATTCATATTGGGTGGCGTGAACATCAATGATTGATTACGATCTACAGACACGAGATTGACCTCCCCTGCCAATTGATTCTATATACGATCCCAGGTCAGAAAATGGACATTAGAATGTGCGTGACCAGTGTAGCCTCAGATCAGACTGATCAGGGACTACGGTGGTCGTGATTCGGTAAAGATAATGTTTATTTCCATGAATAACAATTTCTGATTATTATATAGACTAGTGATCAATGAGTATGCAATGGTAACACATGTTCTGAGTACATTTTTATGAGTTCAATCCTTACCCTTGGCGTAAAAAAAACTTACATAGTATTTCCATACCACTGGTATGTTGGATGAGAGTTTAACCCTTACTACGCTGAATTAAATGTTGTCGTCTGCTGGAAATGTTTTATTTTCAATATTTCTCGACAAAAACTTGGTTTTGACAGCACATGAGAATTGTCTCCAGTGGAGACGATTCTCATGTGCTGTCAAAACCAGTTTTTTGTTAAGAATTAAAGCAAAAATGAAAAACAGCAGACGGCAATTTCCGTCAACAGCGTAGGAAGGGTTAAACCCTGGTCCCATCTCTATATGGCCTTAGCTATTGCTGTGATGTTCCACCCATTCACTTTCACCCTGCGGCCCGTATATGATCCACAACTTGTTATATAGTATCAGGGCTCCAGATAAGGAATTAGTAATTGAGTACTGTCACTCCATCATTTCTGAAGCAATTTCAAAATTTTAATTCCGTAAAATAGAATCACACTACTGTTGTTTACACATCAACAGACAGCACTTATTGAATAGTTTGCTTCTAGATGAAAACACATTCATGTGTTTTCATGGAAAAATAAGAAAATATGCTATATTTGTGATCTGTTTATTGTTTTATGTAGCATGATAAAGATACCACAACGATTTTCATTGCTTTTTGATACTCACTACTTCTGATTTCAATTGGGTTTTTGGTAATTTTAATTTGGTATTTACGCAAATACGCACCTTATCTGGAGCGATGTAGTATTCCACCAACCTACTATACAGTCGGATACCGTGAATATAAAACTTGGCTGGTGGGCAGTAGGTCGGGACCATGCAAAGGGTAATTTAACAATGGGGTTCATCATTACAGGGATCATGATATCCCAGGTTTGATCCTAAGGTTCATTTTTGGCTTTCTTGTACTCGTCCGTTGTACTCGTATGGTTATGCCCATTTTAAAAGTAGTATGCTTAGTACTAATCCTTTTATTGATAGGGGCTAAGTGACTCTGGTGTTGTGAGGATGTGGTATCAGATGAGATCATTCTAATTTCAGGGCGGAATATGTATATTTTTATGTAAATGCTTGGTTCTGATTTTGAGATTGCACCCCGCACCAGCACCCCAATACAATCAGGTGAAATTCAGCCTAAAATGATCTTAGCTGTCATCAGGTCATTAAATATCATTAAATAAATAATCAACCCCTTTCATTGGTTAAGCTTTAATGTCATAGCCAAGGCCTTACAAATTTTTACGGAAAATCCTAAATATTTTCCTTCTATGCGCTCAGAAGTATATGACGCGACCACCATTTGAACCGTCTCGTTGAGACGGTTCAAATCAGTGGTCACAACATATACTTTCATTGAGAAATATCAAAAATAAAATTAAAATATTTAAAATGATCATCAATTGTCTGTGTAACATTGTTGACCTTCCGACTGTAGATCACCAATAATGGGTTTGTTTTCGTGTTCCACATCCATTGATCCAAGCCATGTCTCTAACTCCGCTTTAATACATATATTATTAATCAAGTGTCTTGGCAACTCGGCTTACTATTTTACACTTGGATTCTGGCACTCCAGATAAGCGGTGTTGTAACTTGTTACTAAGGTCTCGTGTGCAAGGCAGATTTTTACAATAAAGCAAGTCTGCCATATAAAACTTTCATCATCTTTCTTGTAGAGACGGTTATGCTTGTTTTAACGATCAATACATTCTTACATGGATTCATATGCTAACTATGAATCTTTCTGGAATTCTTACCTGGGACAAATTGATTGTAGTAGTGTAGTATTTTAGTATGAGTGTCTGGCACCAAATCAGGATATTGTAGTTTCAGTGCTGGAAGAGGTGTGTAATATGTGATTATGTTTGCGGAAAATCCTAAATATTTCCTTCTATGCGGTCAGAAGTATATGTCGCGACCACCATTTGAACCGTCTCGTCGAGACGGTTCAAATGAGTGGTCACAACATATATTTTCATTGAGAAATAATAAACATAAAATATTTTTAAAAATTTGTACCCGTAAAGGTGTATTCCGCATGTAATGTTTTAATGACTATTACCATTGATACAGGTGTAATACCGGATTAAACCCCGTTAAAGGTGGGGTCCCATCTAGTAGGCATAAAATGTTCTTTCCAGGAATGAAATGTCCAAAAATTACCATAAATAAATAAACAAATTAATGACCACCCCCACATTCCCATCTGATATGATGGCCGTGCTGTTGAATGGATGTAAAATTCCAATTAGTCAATTAATCTATCGTGTTGTCTGAAGTTTCAAGGCCAAATATTTGTTGGTCGGAACAGACAGCGGCCAGGGGTATCTGTATAAAAATGAAATATCATCAGTACAGCGCGTGCTAATAAGATGCATGGTTCAGCACACATCATCTTGTTCCGCACTGCTGACAAACGTTGCGTTAGATGTTGGATGGCTGAAGATAAATGTCGTGCGTCCCATAAAATGAGCAGAATATTTCTGCCATATTAATTTCTTTCACGACGCCTGTTTGTCACCCAATTTGTCCGTTTACGTGTACAAGTAAATATTCCATTATTGTTGCTTGCCTGGAATTCTACGTCCCGAGAGTCTGACATTTACAATTCTCAATGTGCGTGGTGAATCACAGACCAAACACATGGTGACTGTTAATGTGGCTGGAAAATTCTCAGCTATAGCCGATAAGAAGCTAGCATGGCCGTGATTCCAACTGAAGACATTTTGCCATAGCGGGTCACATTCGTGACTATGACTACAGAAATGGGGCTTACGACATTTGGACAGTACCACCGACTGACAAAGGGTACCTTACGACATATGTGACTAGCATATTCCCAGTAGCCGATTTCACCAAACTTGCAAAGTATACTTATCTTGCTAAGTACACTTTGAGGGAGAAATTTTCAATTTAAGGATACGTTTATTAATTTTTATTTAATTAAACAAAAAAAATTCTGACCATATTATTATACTGAATTTATTACATTATCACAGCCATTTTGGCTGTGATAATGTCATAAATTCAGCATAATAATTCTGCATAACTTTTAATCATCAAATATATGCAGTCATTTCGGGAACAATAAATGATTACTCCCTCGAATTATATAGATAAGTATGCTTAGCAATTTTGGTGAAATCGGCTACTGATCAGCCTGCACGTCCATGCAGTCTGATCCGGATCAAAACCATTTGCCATTTAGTCACTGAACTGGGCTAAAACAAATCCCACTGAGTTACCATGTGAAACCACCAATAGCTTCAAGTGTTCTGAACGTTGTGAGGTAAGTTTTCTCATACATGGACACATTTGTGACCAGTCTAGTCTATCTACAGTGTCGCATGCTCCTGGAGCCTAATTATCAGGATCAATGTCATTTGTTGGATAAGATACATCACAGGTGTTTCCGCGACTGAATGGTGACCAGTGTAGGCCCTGATCAGACTGCACGGTTGCGCAGTCTGATCAGGGCTTGCACTGGTCGCAAAGGGCATGCAACCCATTTCACACTTCCCTATATAGGGTATGAACAACTTTTTTTGCTGTTTTTCTTATTTCTATTCTAAAATACATGTTGTGACACTCATTTGAACCGTTTTGGCATGACCGTTCCAATGAGTGGTAACAAAATATTCTTCAGACCATATTCGGAAGATAATTTTTTTCGTTTTTCGACTTGACCAATTTCGTAGCATCGTCGCGTTCATGGGTTAAGCCCGTTTCTTGAGTCGAAGTCGTATTTATTGAAGTATTCCTCGGTTGCATAAAGTCTCGTGCTCCTGTTACCATTGGAGATATCTGCAGTATATATTGTTTGTACAATTACGGAGTGAACTCGAATGAATTAACTCTTTGCATGCTGGGAAACTTATGGGCTATAAATAGTTCCAAACTAGCGGAAAAAAATTTATCATATTTTCTTGTATTTCTCCCCGTAAATATCATGAATATGTCTTGGAATTTCATTAGAATTGAGTCCTGAGGACTCAATTCTAATGAAATTTCAAGACATATTTACAGAGAGAAATAAAACATATACTCCTAATTCGTTTGGCGGATATTTTTGCCGCTAGCATGCAAAGAGTTAATTGCAAGAACATTGCAGATGGAAATGCTTGTCGGATATCGCGATGTTGGTCGTGAAATTGTGTGGGAACGTGTCTATTCCTTAGAATGCGGGAGCCGAAAAGTGTCGTCTGCTGTTGTTTCATATTTCGTCCGTTCTCTCGGTAAAAACATTGTTTGGCAGCATTTTAGAATCATTTCCATGGAAATGATTCTAAAACGCTGTCAAACCATGTATTTCGTGAGAAAAATTGAAAATAAATAATAAACAGCAGACGACAAATTTAATTCAGCATTGGTTTAATGGATTTATGTGGGCCAGTATTCTTCCCTGTTAGCATGTGCTCGAATGAGTTATTGTCTATTGCAAAGGGAAGATTGGAGATTTATTTCCATAGGAGTGGTTCGGAGTAATTTTAAATTGAATTTTATTGTTGAAAGTTAGTTGTTGTTTGTAACGTGTCTTTAGTCATTACATTTAAAAACATCGGTTTCATACGTGTACATATCAAATTTATATAAATAATATTTTTGGCGTTTTCTGATTTTTCATTGAAATATGTTTTGATAAAAGTATCACAGCATTCTAAACATGTTCATTGGTGACGAAATAGTAATATTATTTTTAACTCTTTGCACGCTAGTGGTGAAAAAACATCCAAGAAATTACGAGTATGTTTCTTATTTCACTCTCTAAATATGTGTTGGAATTTCATTAGAATCGAGTCCGGACTCGATTCTAATGAAATTCCAAGACATATTCATGACATTTACAGGGAGAAATAAATTAAAATGCAATGAATTGTCGTCTGCTATTTTTGAACTATTTATAGTCACAAGTTTCACAGCATGCAAAGAGTTAAGTAACAAAAACATTTTGAGGACTTGCTTGTCTGATTACGTATTTATGTTACTTGTTATGTCATAAACAAAAGGAAACAATTATTGCCCAATATATTTCATAGATCGGATAACATGTATTTGGTTGTGAAATAGGAAAAATATTTTAAATCAGATAGGTAGAACATTTTGAGGACAAGATCGTTCGATTAAGTATTTATGTTCTATGTTCGGTCATTGTTGGGTCATGCACAAGTAGAGACAATTATTTTCCGATATATATATATATTTCATAGGGCGATGTTGAGTGGTTAAGTGGAGATGTGTTGTAGTATTATGTCTTGTATGCCTGTTATTATGGGTCAGTGTTTATAAAACGTTAGTTGAAACTTCCGGATGTTTATTACAACCCTCCCTTAAATGTGGAATTAATTAGTCTAACTTCGTGTAGAGTAAACAATACAAGACGAACAAGAGCTGCTGAATCTTTGAAGTCGGGTTACACTTGTAGGTGTCTGAAAATTTCTGGAAATTAAATGGGTCAGTGGGAGAAGGGGGCTAAGTCCTTTTATGATGTGATGTACAACTGTTGATAAACATTCTCCCCCAACCCCGACACCCCACCTCCCCGACACCTCACCTCCCCGACACATTCACCTTCCAGACACCCCCACCTCCTAGACACCCCCACCTCCCCGAGACCGACCATCTCCCCGACACCCCACCTCCCTGACACCCCCACCTACCCGACACTCCACCTCCATGACACCCCCAATACCCCCACCTCCCCGACACTCACCTTCCAGACACCCCCACCCCTCCCCGACACCCCCACCTCTCTGACACCACATCTCCAGACACACCCACCTCTCCAGAACACACCACCTCCCTGACACCCCCACCTCACAGCCCCACCTCCCTGACACCCATACCTTCCAGACACTCACACCTCCCTGACACCCTGACACCACCACCTCTCTGACACCCCAAACTCCCCGACACCTACCTCTGATCCCTTCCAGTAGCCAATTTCATCAAAATTGCAAAGTATACTTATCCAGCAAAGTATACTTTGAGGGAGTAATCATTTATTTTTCCCGAAATACATTATGTCATATAGAACTAACGACTGCATATATTTGATGATTACAAGTATGCAGAATTATTACACTGAATTTATTACATTATCACAGCCAAAATGCTGTGATAATGTAATAAATTCAGTGTAATAAAAAATAATAAATTTATCCTCAAATTGAAAATTTCTCCCTCAAAGTATGCTTTGCTAGATAAGTATACTTTGCAATGTTGGTGAAATAGGCTACAGAATATCCAGAGAAATTATTTCTTCTCCCCAAAATTGTACTGGCTTGAACGTAATATACCATACTTGTTTGTCATCATCCATATTTTCATTCTATAGCCCACCCATGTGGTCCCTGATGATGTTCAAGGTCAAGGTCAAATGTCTTCCAAGTATTTGAGTGGTACATCCTCCATCTGTGTTTCTGGGGCCCGTTTCACTAAACTTTGTACGACTAAAATGTTTGTAAGTGCAAAATTATGATAGTCTGTAAATTTCACATTAACAATGTTTTCTTGTAAATAATTATTGGATTTACATTTATTGAGCATAGGCTGCATATGCAGCCTATGCTCAATAAATGTAAATCCATAAATTGAAATTTACAGACGATCTTGAATTTGAACTTACGAACATTTTAGTTGCAAGAAGTTTAGTGGAACGGGCCCCAGATCTCTTGTCTTATATAGAACAATTGTACAATCATGTATGCGAATTCCATTGCAATGACTCTTTTATGTTGTTGAATTTTTTTTGCCACTTAAAGTCTCATTATAAAAGCATTATTATGTGCAGCCGTTTGTAATATGGATGCACCATGTGTGTGGTGTATACGTTCTGTAGCACCTCTCTAAACCGAACACCCAGAATTGTGTGCTCAAGTCTGTCGGGTTTCACTATCATATTTGTGGCTGTGACTGGAAAAATGGGGTTTAATGGATTTGTGACCCGTGTAGATCAGGATCAGCCTGTGCATCCGCGCAGTCTGATACTGTTCGCACCATTCTATCAATGAAACACCCGTCATGCTTCTAACAAACAATATAGACCGTTATCAGGTTAAATGAGAGTGCTATTTGATCAGGAGCTACACTGGTAGAAAACATGGGCTTATGGGTTTTGCGACCTGTGTAGATCCAGATCAGACAGTCTGATCAGGATCTGCACTGTTCGCCATTCTATCAATGAAACATGCACCTATCATGCTTTTAACAAGCTTATGAGGCTACTGCAGTGTGCTATTGGATCAGGAGCTACACTGGTGACAAATCCCATAAGCCCTATTTCTCCAGTCACAGCCACATTTCATGATCAAATGTCTTGGAATATTCATCTCAAAGTACTGGCAGAGCTCCAGATAAGCTTTGTGTCTAAAGCGTACTATACCCCATGATTTCAAAATCATTGCGTATTTTACTTTTACAAATGCATTATTGATTTTCTTCATTACTAAATAGGGAACAAATGATACAAAATATAACAAATGTAAACACTCACTTATTTGAGCTGCAAAAAGCAAACAGTGTTTGCTTTTTGCAGCTCAACTAAGTGAATTTTCAACTTTATGACAGTATTTTCACTGCTCAATTTGAAATTCAATGCGTATTTTCACACTGCTGTGCGTATTTTGTACTCCCACTTTTGATAATCAATGCGTATTCAGTTAAATAATTGCGTAAAATACACACCTTATCTGGAGCGCTGTACTGGTGATGCGATCTAGAACAGATAATTCTGGAAGCCCCAGGCTCTTATGGTGTAACCACCATTTGAATCATCTCATCACATTGATAAATCAATCAATAAATCAATGAATAAATAAATAGGTCAATCCATCAACCAGCTTCAATTTCATCGGCAGTTGTGAACAACTTGCACATGAGATGATAGAAATTGACAGCCAACATTCTGCAGAAGGTACATGAATACCATAATCATGATAGATGACGAGATGTCGTGTTAAGAACGATAAAGTGAACATATCTGAATTTCTGCTGTACACCTGAAACAAATTTACATTCGGATTTCAGCCTGAGGCTGTTGTTTTAGAATGCACTCGTGTGCTATATATATATATGGGCAACGCAATTACATATGCATATGTGGTATGGATTATATTGGAGGATGAAGTAGTTTGTCCCAACCATGTTTGAAATACATGTAAACCATTTTAACCCTTAGACCGCTATCTTAATTTTTTTGTCGTCGGCTGTTTTCTATTTTCTATTTGTATCATCAAAAACATGTTTTGACAGCACTTTGGAATAATTTACAACATGCTTTGACAGTACCTCAGAATCATTTCCATCGGAAATGATTCTGAAGTGCTTTCAAACCATGTTTTTATTGAGAAATAAGAAATAAGATATAAAAGCAACAGCAGACGACAATTGTTTGCGGTCTAAGGGTGAATGTTGGAAGATATGAATTTTCTGTGACCAATTCTTGAGACTGACTGTGACACTGAGATTGCGATGAATAATCACAGCATGTACTTTCAAGGAGAAAATAGAAGGAAGAAATATATCTTTAATAACGACACATACTATATAGCTGAATGTAGAGTAAACTTGTGAATTTAATATGATACATAAATATGGAAGGAATTATTGAGAAGTCGTGCAGGCCCAGACAATGAGTGAAGTGATAGCAGGTCATTACAGGAGACTTGTGGAGGAATATTTCAGTGTTGTGTTGCTGTTTTAGTCAGCCCAGCTTAATGAACGCGGAACAGTTGGCGCGGCGGCGCAGTAGCTACCCAGTCAGGTAAGCAGCAACCCGTATATGTAGAAGCTAATCATGCTGAACAAACAAAAATGGACAGCATGTCAGTTGGAACAAGCACAGACGCAGAAAATAAGATGTATGTTGTCTCGACATTTTTTTTAATATAAACAGTTAAAAATCGCTGTAAATATCATGAGTATGTCTTGGAATTTCATTAGAATTGCGTGCGGAGGAAACTCCAAGATATATTTACAGGAAAAATAAGAAAAATATTCCTTATTTGTTGGCTGTTATTTTCACTGCGAGCACAAAGAGTTAAGTATTACATCAAGTTATATTGGCATAATTAAGTGGTTATTGATTTTGTGTTTCTAGAATATATTTTTTCCTTGCAGAATTATGGCAAATATTGCAGTTTTAATTTCAAACTTGCTCTGAAATTGTGACAATTTTTAGGCAATTATTTTTAATTAAAAATTAATTTTCTGGAGATTTACTTGAAATTGATTTGATCAAGGACAGTGAGTGCCAACCTTCGTATCATCTTGTATTGTTGATCACATCTAATTTCTTGACAAAACTGCGTCTTATCAATGTTGTGTTGTTTCACTTGAATTGCTGCCATAATTAAGCTAGTATTTTCACAGACAGGTAGACCAAAAAATGAATTGTGTGTGTTTAAATTGACAATTACATGACATGAGTAAAATGACTTACTATCTTTGCAACGAGTGTAATCCCATCAGCAAAGTCTGATCAGTTCTATTGACTGGTGAAAAATACCGATTTATTCCGCCCATGTTCACCATTTCACCCCTAAGTACATGTAACTCAAATTTTTAAATCAGAATATCCACATATGGTGCAGATCCTGATGAGATGGCTTGTTACGAGCCGGCTCATCTGGGTCTACACTGTTTGCAAACATTACGATAGAGGTCTGTTAAGTGCGGAAATGGTTAATTTACAACCACACAATTCATTTTCTTTGCCTATGCATTGTATTTAAGTAGAGCCATTTAAATCAATTCAAGTTCAGTAAGCCGGTTTGTAATCACACTGACACTGTGGGTAATGTATGTTACAGGCTATTAAATGCTATTTAACCCTTAGTATGGTGGGGGGGGGGGTCAAAAATTGTCGTCTGCTGTTGACATATATTTTGTCTTCTTTCTCAACAAAAACATGGTTTGACAGCAATTTAGAATCATTTCCAAAGGAAATGATTCTAAAGTGCTGTCAAACCATGTTTTTGAAGAGAAAAATGAAACAACAACAGACGACAAAATTTAATTCAGCATTGTAAGGGTTGTTCTACAGTGTGGTGAATGTTTGTCATTGCACATATCGGTGTTTCAGCATGCTTGCAGTTCTGTGATGAACTAACTACATTGGTGAAGGTGTCCGCTTCCTCTAACATTCGCATATCGTTCGTTCTTCACACCTAAATTCTTCTCACTTCTTACATTCGCATATCGTTTGTTTGCCACACCTACGTTCTCACTTGTTACATTCGCATATCGTTCTTTCTTCACACCTAAATTCTTCTCACTTCTTACATTCGCATATTGTTCGTTCGCCACACCTACGTTCTCACTTCTTACATTCGCATATCGTTCGTTCGCCACACATATGTTCCCAGGGTGCCAGGTTGATAGATGTTCCAATGTACAATGTACTGGTAAATCTCTATTTTTTTACACCGAATGCCATATGTTACAGATTGCACTGCACGTACACGTGCACGTACATGTGCGCTGATAAAGATCTATGGAGATTGTTGGAAGCATATTGATTGATTCACGAATTCACAGTGTCTAGACCCAGATCGGACTGCGAAATATTCGGGCTGATCTCTGGCTACTTTGGTTTCAAACAGACCCCGGGGGCCCGTTTCACTAAACGACTAAAATGTCCGTAAGTGCAAAATGATGATAAAATCTAGTCTGTAAATTTCAGATTAACAACGTTTTCTTGTAAACAATTATTTGATTTATGTTTATTGAGCATAGGCCTATGCTCAATAAATGTAAATCCATCAATTGAAATTTCCAGACGATCCTAAATTTGCACTTACGAACATTTTAGTCGTACAAAGTTTCGTCCAACCGGCCCCAGTCTTCTTTGAATCATTTCATTCAGACGACGGACTCGTCTTTTCGGATGGAAAATTACAACCAAAATATTTCACATATTAAGGGTATGTCGTGACCACCATTTGAACCGTCCCATTGGGACGGTTCAAATGGTGGTCACAACATACGTTTTGGCTGAGATGTAAGATGAAGAGAAATAGAGAAATTGTTTATATCTACATGTGTACATGGTTGCAGACCACCTTCGTTATTTATCACTATTATCAGGTACCGGTATACCAGTATACTGTGTGATCGATCCCATTTACACACCTATAGATACCACAGGTACATGGCCATAAACTCCAGGAAGACCAGCAGTCTGAAACTGTTGCAATATATACCCATTGTCCACATGTACAGGTATATTGTGTTATCCCACTTACACACCTATAAATGGTCATACTCTTTTTTTTTTTTAGAAGACCAATTTGACGAGTGTAGGACAAAATCCCCCCTGGACATAATCCCCCCCATGATTTTGGACACAGGAGGACAAAATCCCCCCTCCCCCCCCCCCTTCCCTGTCTAAAATCACAGGTAGGACATAATCCCCCCCCCCTATCAAAATTAAAGTTAGAACAAAATCCCCCCCTTCCCCCCCTCCCCCCCTCCCCCCCCCCCAAATGAAAATGTAAAATGTAGCCTAGGACAAAATCCCCCCATCATATTCAGTACATTTATTTGCACAATAAACATCAAACACATTTAATGAAGTATTTTCAGTTGCACAATCAAGCAAGCACATTTAATAAAGTATTTTCAATTGCACAATAAACGTCAAACAAGAATATGTATGTATCATTTGTACATTTGTATACTGATTTTGTCCTCCTGTGTCAAAAATCATGGGGGGTGATTATGTCTGGGGGGGATTTTGTCTGTATCCCCAATTTGACACACCAACCTAAATTCATAGATAAAAAACTTTAGACTGCGAAACCTATAGCCATTATTCAAGTCTAAAATGTAAATTAAGCACGTAATCTATCCTGTTCGGATTGCAAACATTATTGCAAATATTACTTTGTGAATGTTCTTGACACAATTGCACTTAAGAATTTTGCATTAATAATTGATTAAACTATAGAAAATGTGGATTTTGGCTTGTATTAATTTCCTATTTGAGAAGACATGTTAAATATGAAACCCAAGCTCAGACATTTTCCTCCAATATTATATTCTTCCATTGCAGCGTTATCGGATGCAATCAACGTAGACCCAAAAGCCTGTATGTAATAACTTGATATACAAAATGTACCTTGATTACATTTCTTTCAATTTGTATAAATATTCATGTCATCCTGGATGGTTTACTCCAAATGCCTTCAGAAGTTTCATTGCTACATATGCTTTGTTGAACATGTTTATATGTGGTTGTGACTGGAGAAATGGGGCTCATGGATTGTTCGACCAGTGTATATCCCGATCAGCCTGTGCATCTGCACAGTCTGGAGAAATGGGGCTTATGGGGTTTGCGACCAGTGTAGACCCCGATCAGCCTGTGCATCCGCACAGTCTGATCGGGATCTGCACTATCGCGATTCCATCAATGAGATACCTGTCATGCTTCTAGCTTGGAATTTAGATCGTTATCAGGCTGCAGGTGAGCTATTGGATCAGAACCACACTGGTCACACATCCCATAAGCCCCATTTCTCCAGTCACAGCCACATTATGGCCACCAGCTGAAAAGGTACCGGTAGCTGCAATTTACTGGTGAACCCCTGGGGCCTGTTTCACTAAACTTTGTACGTCTAAGAAGTTCAAAACTAAAATTTGCAACAAAGTTCACAACAACAGCCGATTTGGAGATGTTATTATTGGATGTATTTCAGATTCAATGACCCCTACACGTAGGTGGTGAATGGCAGCATTAGTGACCCATATTATTGTGTAAAGTTAAATTATAAAATTCTTCGTACAGAGATTTAGAACACCTGACTTCCAATCCGGAGGTTGTGGGTTCAAACCTCGCCTTAGGCATCAAAAATACTTTCATAGTATTTCCATCCCACTGGTCTGTTGGATGAGACTTTAAACTATGGTCCCGTCTGAATATGACCCTAGCTGTTGGTGGGACGTTAAACCCATTCACTTTCACTTTTTTCGTACAGAGATTTTATCGTAAGAAGTTTAGTGGTTTGTGGTTGTTAAAACCCTGAATCCTGTTCTTGAAATTTGCACTAAAAAATTGGGCTGTTTGATTGGCCGAGACTGAGCAAAGCTCGGCCTGGACAAATAAAACTTTATGATATCAAGCATGAGCTTGGAGCAAGTGCTCTGAAAGTTTTGTAATCAAGGCCCGAAAATGTGGGTTAATGATGTGGCAATTGTGACATTAATCTTGCAATTCTGAGGTAAATGTTTTTGTCTGCTGTTTTTTTTTTAAGATTATTTTCTCAATGAAAACATGTTTTAGCATTGCATGAGAATCACCTCCAAAAGAGACAGTACTCCTGCACTGCAGAAAAACAGCAGACGACCATTTTTAGTTCCCGTCTTTTAAAGGTTAAAGCCACAGATAAGCCTGAATGCGGGAAACAAAAAATTGTCGTCTGCAGATGTTTCACATTTTGTCTCAATAAAAAACATGGTTTGGCAGGGCATGAGAATCATTTCCAAGGCACTACCAAACTACTTTTTTTATTGAAAAAAATTGAAAATAAAAAAAAAATAATCAGAAGACGACAAAATTTAATTTAGCATTATGAGAGTGTAGCTATTGCATATGGAGGATACACCATTCTGAGTCACCTGTTGATGTATACTGCCGTATACTGCGCTGGTTTCAAATGTCTTAATGTTCCCATTCTCTATCGGTGACCCAGATATATTGCAATGTAGAACTCTGCCAGCTTTCACATACATGTACCATAAACAGAATTGATATGTTTGCAAGACAGCCGCTTTAAAGCTGTTTTATAGGCTAGCAAATAGTAAATGCAAGTAGATCATTAGAGTGGCCACATCATTGCTTAACCCATTTCAGTCTAAGGATACGATAATTTTTGTTGACAAAAATCACATTAATTTGTTTATTTCTCCATAAAAGTATATGTTGTTACCACTCATTTGAACCGTCTCATTGAGACGGTTCTAATGAGTGGTAACAACATATACTTTCGAGATGAAATTATTAAAGCAAATAGGATTTTTAGCCCTAAAAATGTTCATACTATTATAATTGTATCCTGTCTTTAATGGGTTAAATCTTTGCATGCAAGTAGTGAAAATAACAGCCATCAAATTTGGAGTTCTTCTTTCTGTAAATACCGGTATGTCTTGGTATTTCATTAGGACATACATATTCATGATATTTACAGGGAGAAATAAGAGAAACTATAATGAATTTTCATCAGTTATCAGAATTGGCAGTGCCCTATAGGTTTCACCCTGTCCATTTATATTTTGGAAGTTTTTTGTAAGAGTTTCTCAAATCACGTATAGGGGGGGCCTCAGTGCGTCGATAGACTACATTTTCTAGTTTATGTTTTACCGCACGGCGGGCGGGCGGGCGGCTGAAGAAAAAGCACATAGTTTGTGTACACAACTCCTCCGAAACCATTCAGTCGATCGATCTGAAACTATACACACGTCTTCTACACATATTGAAGATGTGCACCTTGGTGTTTTTATGCCGAAAACATATTTTTAAACAAAAATATCACCTTTTTAACTTAGCCATTTTTTCTACATTTTTCTATACAGTTCTATATACGGTACAGAGTTTGTGTTCACAACTCCTCTGAAACCGTTCAGTCGATCGATCTGAAACTATACACACGTCTTCTAAACATATTGAAGATGTGCAGGTTGGTATTTTTATGCCGAAAACATATTTTTTAACAAAAATATCACCTTTTTAACTTAGCCATTTTTTCTACATTTTTCTATACAATTCTATATAGGATACAGAGTTTGTGTACACAACTCCTCCGAAACCGTTCAGTCGATCGTTCTGAAACTATACACACGTCTTCTACACATATTGAAGATGTGCACCTTGGTGTTTTTATGCCGAAAACATATTTTTTTAACAAAAATATCACCTTTTTAACTTAGCCATTTTTTCTACATTATTGTATCCAATTCCCTATCATTTCTACTTTACACTCTACTTTTCTGTCTCTGCCTAAATTAGTATACATGTTTAGCACAACGAGATGCAGAAATAATGCTATAGACTTTCAAATTCTCATTAATGTTTCTTGCCTTGGTGACAGCTTCACATTTCTGCATCTTCGCTGTCTGGCCTATATTCGACGGGCGTATTTTGTGACTTGCGGCACTCTTGTTAACTATTTATAGCCCACAAGTTTCCCAGCATACAAATAGTTAAATTAAAAGCTTTTATAAACAAATTTTGATCTCATTCTGTGATTACACAAGTGTCTATGTGAGTACCAACCACTTGTGGTTTGCAATATTTGAATATTTTAGGCCATCCACAATTATTGGCTGACTCAGGCTCAACCACCCTGTAATTATGGCTTTTGAGTAAAGATGATTTTCAAATTCATGCTCAAAGAATCTTATTTAAGGAATAAACCATGGGCTGTTGCGTTTACCAGAGTATGGGATCACCAGTAGCCTATTTCACCAACATTGCAAAGTATACTTTTCTAGCAAAGTATACTTTGAGCGAGTAATCATTTATTTTTCCTGAAATGCATTATTTCATACAGAACTAACGACTGCATATATTTGATTATTATCTAGCAAAGTATACTTTGAGGGAGAAATTTTCAACTTAATGATAAATTTATTATTTTTTATTATACTGAATTCATTAAATGGCTGTGATAATGTAATACATTCAGTATAAGCCAAAATGGCTGTGATAATGTAATGAATTAGTATGCAGAATTATTATACTGAATTTATTACATTATCACAGCCAAAATGACTGATAATGTAATGAATTCAGTATAATAAAAAAATAATAAATTTATCATTAAGTTGAACATTTCTCCCTCAAAGT
The DNA here is from genome assembly GCA_029237695.1 of Conchocele bisecta. Lineage (NCBI taxonomy): Eukaryota > Metazoa > Mollusca > Bivalvia > Lucinida > Thyasiridae > Conchocele > Conchocele bisecta. The sequence continues at coordinate 9,600,538 of CM055266.1, read as the reverse complement.
ATACTTTGCTAGATAAGTATACTTTGCAATTTTGATGAAATCGGCTACAGACCCTGAGTATGGGATCACCTGGATAAGCATTACTGATTCTGAATATTCCACAGAGAAATTTGAATCGGACGGAATTGAACATTGTTTAAACTTTGTCTGATTCAAATTTTCTTAGACCTCATGTGCGCCGCCATTACTCCAGACAAAACAATAGACGTGATTCCATACCCTATTTATACTGTAATATGAAAAATATTTGGACTGTTTAAAGTGTGTTAAAGGGCTACTTGCAAACTTTAAACAGACCAAATGTTTTTTATACTACAGTAAACGCAACAGTCCATGGTTTTATTATTAGCCAGGTTTTTTAAAAAAAAATCCAGGCTATTGGATTGGCGAAAGCCGGGCGGGCCGGCGGGCGGCGGGCGGCGTCCACAATCAATGTTAAGTTTGAGTCCATTTCTTTGTTACTGTACCACCTAGGACCACCAAACTTTCACAGCTTCATAATCAAGGGGTGCCCACCACATATCACTATCCAACATGTTACCTTTTTTTGAACTTGACCCATTTTTTCCGCTCAGTCGACTTAGCCATTTTCAATGTTAAGTTTTCGCGTTTACAATGTTAAGTTTTCGTGTTGTTCAAGTCCATTTCTTTGGTACTGTACCACCTAGGACCACCAAACTTTCACAGCTTCATAACCAAGGGGTGCCTACCACATACAACTATCCAACATGTGACCATTTTTTTTACCTTCACCTATTATTTCTACGTAATTGACTTAGCCATTTTCAACGTTAACTTTTTAACGTATGTCTGGTTAAAGTTTTTTGGCATACGTCCGTCCGTACGTCCGTACGTCTGTGTGTTTTTCCATCTACTATATCTATTTGTTTAGTGTCCATGCCTCGCCCCAAGGCGCGACATGCAGGCCACGGCCATCTAGTCTACAAAAAGTGTGTATAATTATGTTATCCAAGTGTCTATGCTTGGAAAAAACCTGGCCTTCGTGGCTTTGCCTCGTTTCTTGTTTATATTTATATTGCATAGTCTGATAGTTTCCAAATATGGCGTTAAAATTGAGAATCATCTTGTTTTACATAATTTTGTCGCAATTCTGCAACAGCGACGTTGCTGATCAATAGCGTGATGACGTCGTATTAAACCTTAATGAATCAACAACGTCTGGCGATATCACATGGGTCCAATGTAATGCATTGGAATATAAACGCAATACGTTGATTGGTCGCTTCCATTTATGGAAGGTGTAAATACACGGATATTCATGTACCAAAGATGCTTTGAATTGAAACATTATAGCCAGAATGCTAGATGTAGTTGTTGTGCTAGATGTGATTTCAGATGACCTTTTAACCCTTAGACCGCTATCTTAATTGTCTATGATTGGAAAAAACCTGGCCTTCGTGGCTTTGCCTCGTTTCTTGTTTATATTTATATTGCGTAGTCTGATAGTTTCCAAATATGGCGTTAAAATTGAGAATCATCTTGTTTTACGTCATTTTATCGCAATTCTGGAACAGCGACGTTGCTGATCAATAGTGTGATGACGTCGCATTAAACCTTAATGAATCAACAACGTCTGGCGATATCACATGGGTCCAATGTAATGCATTGGAATATAAACGCAATACGTTGATTGGTCGCTTCCATTTATGGAAGGTGTAAATACACGGATATTCATGTACCAAAGATGCTTTGAATTGAAACATTATAGCCAGAATGCTAGATGTAGTTGTTGTGCTAGATGTGATTTCAGATGACCTTTTAACCCTTAGACCGCTATCTTAATTTTTAGGTCGTCTACTGTTTATTTTCTGTTTTCCATTTTGATCATCAAAAACATGCTTTGACAGCACTTTAAAATAATTTACAACATGCTTTGACAGCACTTCAGAATCATTTCCATTGGAAATGATTCTGAAGTGCTGTCAAACCATGTTTTTATTGAGAAATAAGGCAAGATATAAAAGCAACAACAGATAAGGTACACCCAGTTCATGCACCTGTTTCTTCATTAATCTTGTCTTGTCTAACAAATTATTTGTTCAGCTGTTGGTGCAAGAACTGTTGATTAACCCCTTTCATGCGCTCAGAAGTATATGTCACGACCACCATTTGAACCGTCTCATCGAGATGGTTCAAATGAGTGGCCACAACATATACTTTCATTGAGAAGTAACAAAAATAAAATATTTAATAAATTTCATACTCGTAAAGATGTATTCCGAAAGGAATGGGTTAACACTCATCAAATTTGTGTTTCATACATACTAGCTACTGTCTGTTCCACATTTTGCTGCCGACAAACTTTTGGCTATTAAACACATTAAATCTAAAAAAATAAAAGTACTTTTCCATCAATAACAAAAAAATCACCCTCCCATAATTTTTTTTATTTTATGAAATTCCATCAAATAATGATTTTATTGCGAAAAAAACGATTTGTGGACCGATTTTCAAAATCTAACTTTTGATTTCTTAGTTACATTATTTCGAATCTATCGCACCATGCAGGTTTCAGAGTCGATTTCCAATTTTTTTAATTTTTTTTACCCTCGTCACTGTGGAGCCCCTTTTTGCCCCATGTCACCTCTGTTTCAGGTATATCTACGTGTATTCTATTTCAATAATTATTATTATTTTTCATTCATCAGAGCCAGTGCTTATAAACTCTTCTGAGCAGGTTCTCCAAATTCGTACCCGAAAACACACAGTTCTATTGACCGAGGCACAGCTCGGCCTCAGCCAATGAAACTTCCTGCTTTCGAACATGTGAATGGAGTACGTGCTAAGATGTTTTACAAGCACTGGTGTTAGAAAATATCTCGCCTGTCAATAGACAATACATTGTCAAGATTATTTCTCCGAGCGCCGATAGCAGAAGTGGCATTTCGTGTTACTTGTCTTTATGTTTCAATGGTGTCGATGTCGCAGAATATTTTACCCACATCAATTATTCTTGAATATTCTGCTCACATTTGAACTATCCTTGTTTATTATGTAGCCCAAAAGAAATTTGGGGTGCATATAGTGCCATCCTGTCCGTCTGTGCATCTGTCTGTCAGAGATTTTCGTTTAAGTTTTCGGCTACATGTACTGTCTCTGTTACAGTAAGTCTTATTGGCTTGAAACTTCATATGCTTATTTGTCCTCATCCATATTTTCATTCTAAAGCACAAGCATGCAGCTTCTAGCTGTGCTCAAGGTCAAGGTCAAGGTCAATTTTCTTAGAAATTTGTGTTTTTTGAGAGGTACATCTCCCATCAGTGTTACTGATTTATTGTTATTACTTTGAAACTTACTTGAAGTTGAATATTTTTCAGACTTAACCCTTTGAACCCGACAGCCCGCTGTAGTGAGGTTTGCAAACAATGCAGATCAAGATGAGCCGGCTCGTAACGAGCCGGCTCATCAGGATCTGCACTTGTTGCAAGTAATTTCATATTTTTCAGAACAAAAACACCCCATTTTCATGAATGGACTAATCTGAAAATCATTTTGTGACAATAGAATTAATGATTAATTGATTCCAAAACCCATCAGGAGAGTTTATGTGGAACAGACTGTAGTCACTACGCGCCATATACATGTATGCCTGCTTATATAAAGAGCCGGGATTTGTATGTGAATCGTGATCTCTCAGAACAAAAGTAATCCACAAAATCAAGTTATTATTCACCATTTGTCACAGGGCTGTGATGGTTAATATGGAGATTTATATATATACCATCACATGGGAAGAACAGGAACTATGTCGACGGTTGAACTTAATTTGGTCATAACTGACGAGTATAGTATAGCCTAAGGAACTTAATTTGCAAATTCTCATCCCAACCTGCTCCCTAAAATAAATTACCAAATTAGTATTTATTTGCATCTTTTTTTTTTCTTTTTCCCGAAATATAGAATTAATGTTTTAACACCACTTTTACGTCTATTGTAATAAAAACCTCCCACCCACTATATTTTATTCAATTGAACCTTTACTATTGATAGGCCGTTAAGCACCAATAATTCCAGCACAGAAATATTTACACAATTCCCTAACATTTGATTGGTCCGTTGCAAGTCTCCGTCCAAAATTTATATCCCAGTAAACTCCATGCCGAACTACTTTCCGTAACCGTCAGGCGCAGTTAAAATAATTCTTAAGAAAACGGAAAATAAACACATTTTCTTGATGAATTTATTTCAAATGAATTATAAGGAATGAATGGCCTTTTTGTGGTATTTATCGGGGATATAAACTTGGAAAAGTCGCGGGAATACTGGGCGAGGCCTTCCGGCCTTCGTCCAGTATTCCCGCGACTTTTCCAAGTTTATACCCCGATAAATTCCACAAAAAGGCCATTCATTCCTATAATGCATCAAATCAATTATTTTATTTCAAAATTTGGATATATAGAAATCTACTAATTAATTTTCCGTGGCCTCTATTACGTTAACTTTGCAAACAAAAGCTAATTTTACTTTCTCTGTCCCAGATCAGGCTGTTATATGCATTGTAAATACAGTGGAACCTCTCTAAACCAGACACCCTGGGAGGTCCCCAGGGTGTCCGGTTTAGAGATGTTCCACTGTAAATCTGGTATTTTACCATTCTGATACGTATTTAGATGATTTTCAATCATGAACGTACATTGTCATCTGAGATAAATGACAAAGAAACCGTTCAAAAATAAGATCACAGACGTTATCTTGGTGATCGGTTTAGAGGGGTTCCACTGTACAGTGTAAGTTGCTTACACTGCTGAGATTTGCAGGATTTTGTCTTGTCTGAATGTAATTTTGTCCTCCGCTGTCTATCATGCGGAGGCCGCGGCTTAGGAATAGGACCTTAAACTGTTTGGCCAGTGTAGCCAGAGCTCCAGATAAGCTTTGTGTGTAAAGAGTTTTTTACCCCCTGATTTCAAATAAAATGCTGATTAAAACAAATTAAACTGATTAAAACAAATTAAACCATTCACTTATTTGAGTGTAGTATTACTTATTCACTTATTTATACTGTAATAAAGTTGAAAATTTACTTAGTTGAGCTGCAAAAAGCAAACTGTGTTCCGTCTGCTGTTGTGTCATATTTTATCTTTTTCAAGAAAAAAAAACATGGTTTGACAGCACTTGAGAATCATTTCCAATGGAAATGATTCTAAATTGCTGCCAAACCATGTTTTTGTTGAGAAAACTTGAAATTAAAAATTAAAACATTTAATTCAGCATTGTAAGGATTAACACTAACTTGAGTCTGTGCAAAAAGAGGAACCAAACATTGAATTGTTGCCAATGTCTTAAGGTTCATTTTCTAGCTGCCGACCCGTATACACAATTTGTGCAGCAGTCAGTTTTCATTATTTCCATATAAGCAGCTTAGGGCATTATTTATGGTAAATATAATAAGGTAATGCATAAGAAAATGGTGCGGTAACTAGAAAGTTACATATTCCCACACCGACGCCATTAAGTACAATTTTTGCAATCCTAAGGGTCGACATAAAAAAATAATTGGTATCTGTCGGAATGTTTGCTTCTTGATATAGTAAAAGCGGAAATTCATTACCAAATGTTCGCCCACAGTTCATGATAGCGTATTGTAGAATGATACATGTGATTTGTACACATTTACAATCCATAAAGTAAAAAGTCACGTACATGATCACATGATTGTGGCACACGATTTTGCTACTAAAAAATTATTACCGTATATTTTGCATTCCACTTTAATATCATGTATTGTACGCGAGAGTGCCATCCAGTGGTACCCATTATAAAAGTAGTCGGATTAATACTAATCTTATTACTTTTAGGGACTGAGGATGAATGACTGGTGTTATGAGGACCTTTGGCTATTCTAATTTTCAGGATCCCCCCCCACACACACCCCACTCCACCATTAAATAAATAACCACATGTATGCCTTATTATGGACTGCCGACTGATAACATGCACATGAAAATATGTGCGACCAGCACAGTCCCAGATCAGCCTATATTGGCAACCTGAGCAGTAGTCGATTTCACCAACATTGCAAAGTATACTTTTCTAGCAAAGTATACTTTGAGGGAGTAATCATTTATTTTTCCTGAAATGCATTATTTCATATAGAACTAACGACTGCATATATTTGATGATTAAAAGTATTATTATACTGAATGTATTACATTATCACAGCCAAAATGGCTGTGATAATGTAATAAATTCAGTATAATAAAAATTAATAAATTTATCCTAAAATTGAAAATTTCTCCCTCGGCTACAGAACCTACGCTGCTCGCCATTCAGTCACAAGTAGGATAACTATTATCAGCAATATGCTTAGATTCTTGTCCTACTGAATAAATGCTCAAGCGAACCAAGATCTGTAAATTGTTGACAATTCCGTACGGTACCTTTTTGCTGCCTGGGGCCGAAATAAGGAAATGAGAAAAGTGTATTTCCCATTCCCCTAGAGTCTATGACAATGTAATGTAATGTCCTGCCATGAGGACAGGCACCAGCAGACATTTATTGCTGTCTGATGTAGAAAATCAATACATTGTTAAGACACCTGTGACATAAAACTTGACAGGCAAACAGGAATTACACTCGCACCTATCACCTATGTATGGAAGCCCATTAGGGCCACTTCACTTTTTTTTAGCTCACCTGAGCAAAGCTCATGTGAGCTATTGTTACCGCAATGTGTCCGTCGTCCGTCCGTCCGTGAACATTATCAAACGTCTTCTCCTCGGTAACCAATGGGCCTATAGTCACTAAACTTCATGGTCATGGTCCTTAGGTAGGGGATTACAAAATTGTAATCGTCATTACGTAATCCAAGATAGCCGCCGTCTAAAAATAGCACAAATTCTTCAAAAGTCTTCTTCTCAAGAACCGCCAACCGGATTTCGACAAAACTTGGTAGGATTGATCGATGTACAATGCTCTTTCAGATTTGTTAAAATGGTGACCCCAGGGTCAAAAATAGATGTGGCCGGTGGGGTCAAATTGGGGTCAAATTTTATTTTTGACCGAATATGGTCATGTTATATATCAAATCGAAGGTATCAACGAGGCGATCACTCTGGTGCATTTTTTGTCGAAATCGGATGGTTATGTCATCCAAGATGGCCGCCAAAAGGTCCTTCTTTTATTATAGATTTCAAAATTCTTCTTCACATGAACCGCTTGGCCCATGGTAGCCAAACTTCACAGTTGTAGTCCATGGGTGAAGCCTTTTCAGATTTGTTAAAATGGAGGTCATCACTAATCCAAGATGGCCGCCATCTAAAAATAGCATAAATTCCTAAAAAAAATTCTTCTCATGAACCGCTAGCCGGATTTTGACGAAACTTGGTTAGAATGATCGATGTACAATGCTCTTTCAAATTTGTTAAAATGGTGACCCCGGGGTCAAAAATGGGCCTGACCCGTGGTGTCAAATTGGGGTCAAATTTTATTTTTGACCAAATATGGTCATGTCTATATCAAATTGAAGGTATCAGAGAGTCGATCACTCTGGTACATTTTTTGTTGAAATTGGATGGTCAGGTCATCCAAGATGGCCGCCGAAAAGTCAAAAGGTCGTTCTTTTATTAGAGATTTCAAAATTCTTCTTCACACGAACCGCTTGGCCCATGGTGGCCAAACTTCACAGTTATGGTCCATGGGTGAAGCCTTTTCAGTTAAACGGAGGTCATTGCTAATCCAAGATGGCCGCCGTCTAAAAATAGCACAATTTTTTTAAAACACATGAACTCAATGTCACATTCTCCTCTGGTGTTCATGGAGTCAAGTGAGCGAGTTAGGGCCATCATGGCCCTCTTGTTTAATTTCCATTTATTCAAGATGTTTTCTTGAATTTTCAAGTTCTTTTCTTGAATTTTCAAGATCTTTTCTTGAATTTTCAAGATCTTTTCTTAAATTTTCAAGAAAAGATCTTGAAAATTCAAGAAAAGAACTTGAAAATTCAAGAAAACATCTTGAAAATTCAAGAAAACATCTCGAAAATTCAAGAAAAGATAAAAAAATGTGAAGTGGCCTTAATGGGCTTCCGTACCTATGTAAAGGTGCCTTATGATGATTGTGACACATGTTGTCCATTTCAGTAGAAATTACACCCTATGCAATCTGATACTTATGGAGCCCCCGCAGGGGACATGGATTATTTTTTATTAATTCGTTCCCACAAAATAACAATTCTTTCCCTCAATTTAACAATTAGTTCCCTCAAATTAGCAATTCTTTCCCACGATATAACAATTTGTTCTCACAAATTAACAATTTGTTCCCTCGAATTAACAATTTGTTCCCACAAATAACAATTTGTTCCCTCAAATTGACCATATTTTCCCACGAAATAACAATTCATTTCCTCAATTTATCAATTCAAACAGATCAAAGTAGATCAAAGGTGTTGCGCGCGTAGCTGGGCACCAACACAATTTGAGGGAACGAATGGGCAAAGTTTTCAAACCTGTGGACCAAGTATGTGCTCCAAAAGTTGTATAAGCATAGGACCCCGATTGAAAACTGTTATATTTGCCCATTCTGTCGCATAACATGTTACCTGATAAATAGAATAGCAGCATACTGTCTTTTGATATCGCGTTTTATCAGGTTCGGCTTGGAAATGGTAGGAATTCCTCAGCAAGCCTCGGAATTCCTTGATATCAAGACTGGGTATTCTCTATATGTGGCTGTGACTGGAGAAATGGGGCTTATGGGTTTTGTGACCAATGTATTGCGATCAGTGTAGATCCAGATCAGCCTGTGCATTCGCACAGTCTGATCAGGATCTGCACTGTTCGCCATTCCATCCTTGAAAGACGCGTCATTCATGGAACAAGAAATATAGATTGTTATCCGTCTACAGGAGTCTGCTTAGGTGGCAAATCCATTGTTCCAGTCCCAGCAACATTTCCGTATACTTTCAGGAAAAAGTCTGATGCCAGTCGACTCCCTGCCCTGAAGCCTGGTGCCAAGAAACCGGTATCGAAAAGTCCAAGTCTTCCAAAGAAGTTCAATGTGTCGCCTGAGGGCACGCTTGTCAAGCCTCGGTCTGGCAAAGACACGCTACACGTGCCAGACGACCTCGCTCAACAGATCAGTAAAAGCCTCGAAGATCTAGAAAAAGATGTAAGATGGCTGGTTATATTTGAGACACGCCATATGGTTTTGTACCTTAAATACATTTACAAAATTTATTTTTCATAAATAAAGTCAAAAGTTGACAAAATTTTCAGAGTGCATTCCGCATGTACTCTGAACATTTCGTCAACTTCTGACGTCATTTACGGAAAATATGACATTTTCTATAAATATATTTCATGAAATTTACATAGATCACAGTTTTCCACCAGTTGGAGTCTGAATTTAACTCTTTGCATGCTAGCGGCGAAAATATCCGCCAAACGAATTTGGAGTACAGGGATCCTCCAGATTATCGGACAAAAATGGCAATTTTTTAACGATATTTTTCTTAAAATAGCAGCTCCGGGCATAAACTTTTCACAGAACAATCATCGGTTCTTGCTTTCTCAACGCATGTAAACTATTTAGCAAACTGTGCCATATTTCTCGCTTAAAATCGGGTCAGATCATCAGTCGTAAGATTGCCCCAAAATTAACATCGAGAATCAGTTATCCGGACAAACATGTAGGCTAATCGTCTTATAACTTCTATTCTCACGTTGAAATCATAATGTTATCGCATGTAAACCAGTGTAAACAGCATTGTGTATTTCTGCAGAAAAATCAGTCAACCTTCGTTTCTTGGAAAACACCGTATTTATAGAATGTATTGTATTTATAGAACAATGACGTAATTGGGCGCACTCGATTGAGCCCCCGCATGACTTTTGTCGTTGTAAACAACTTCTGCACAGAGTTGGGAATGTGTTCAGCAAATGTTACTAAAATGTTTACCGTGCCGACATATTCTTCACACTGGCATGAAAAAAGCATGCACCTGCATGACTTAGATGCATTCGTTGCAAAATCGGATCAAAAGAATGCGCTTAATTAACAGGTATTTTGATTTGTCCGATAAACTGATTGTCCGGATAATTGGTATGACCCCTGTATATGTTTTATTTCTCTCTGTAAATATGTCTTGAAATTTCATTAGAATTGAGTCCTCAGGACTCAATTTTATTGAAATTCCCAGACATATTCATGATATTTATAGGGAGAAACATAAGAAAATACAATGAATTGTCGTCTGCTATTTTTGAACTATTTATAGACCAGAAATTTCCCAGCATGCAGAGTTAAATGCCGTAAAATTAATTGCTGATAGTGTCTGTTCATTTTTGCAAAGCATGCAAACATGCTTCTTCAGAGCTTATATACTTAAATTACAGTTGAACCCGTTTATGACAGACATCCTGTGGACCGCCAGAACTGTCGAGTTTAGAGAAATTCCACATCTAACATACTATTTTACTTTTATCTAAATCTTCATCTAAATTGCTTGGCCCTAAATTATACTCTCTTGTGTTTGTGGGCCGTTAAGCACCATTCCATTCCAATGGAGTCTCTCTTAGCCAGACACCCTTGCAGGATGTCCATTGTGGTGAGGTTCCACTGTAGTAGGATGGGAGGGTACGTATATCTTGACGAAGAATCCATGCTTAAGAGTTTGTATCATATTGCTGAATCTTAATGAGATTCACACCTGGGGTCAAGTGATCCGGTGTAGTGACAGTGCCTAGCCCTGGATCAGGAGGCAGTCTTTTAGTGCTGATTGTACTGTGCTGCCCCATAGAGGTGCATTCCTGCCTGTATATGGCATTGCTGTTGAACAGAGGTAAACCCAATCATTCAATTCCACTGTAAGTGATGTTTTAACTTGGTAGCCGTGAGCGCACCATCCTGATTGTGATAATGACCACCTCGCCTGTCTGCATATCCACATTTAGTGTTTTAGTGCAATTATTAATAATAGTGAGTGTCGCAGTTTATGCCGTTATCTCACTATCGGTAATGGCACCTCTGCATTAGTTTAGCTCTCCATTATACTGTGGCCTTCATGTGACAATAACACATTAGCGCATTTCAGTCTAAGGATACGATAATTATACCCCCACAAACAAAGTTTGAGGGGGTATATAGGAGTCAGCTTGTCGGTCGGTCGGTCGGTCGGTCGGTCTGTCTGTCTGTCGGTCTGTCGGTCGGTCTGTCGGTCTGTTGGAAATTCCCTTCCGCTCTATATCTTCTACACCCATGCATGGATTATCAAATGGCTTGGCACAAATGTTTCTCATGATGAGAAGGTGTGTCGCGATCAATAACCACGCACCTACGTCCAAGGTCAAGGTCACAGTTGAAGGTCAAAGGTCAAACCTATCGAAATTCCTTTCCGCTCTATATCTTCTACACCGATGGATGAATTATCAAATGGCTTGGCACAAATGTTTCTCATGATGAGAAGGTGTGTCGCGATCAATAACCACGCACCTAACGTCCAAGGTCAAGGTCACAGTTGTAGGTCAAAGGTCAAACCTATTGAAATTCCCTTCCGCTCTATATCTTCTACACCGATGCATGGAAGCTCAAAGGTCAAACCTATTGCAGGCGGCAGACAGATAAAACTGCATAGTTTGTGTACACAACTCCTCTGAAACCGTTCAGTGGATTGATCTGAAACTATACACACTTTTTATGCCGAACAAATATTTGTTCCATTTTTTCTATTTTTATTAAATTGATTCATTGCGTTCTTGACAAACTCGGCACAGAGTTTTTAATCAAAATCATATTAATCCATTACTCGTGTAAGATCCTCTATAACTGATGAATGAATTTTCAAATGTTTTCAGATTATCTCATTTTCATTGACCACGTATTCAAGTAAAAGGTCAATGTCACACATCTCTAAGGCCAGCATTAAATAATGATCATGAAATTTTTATTCAAACCTATAAAACTCTTCTAATGTTAAGCTATTTGTAAGTCCAACTCTTTGTGGGGGTATTATGATCACTCCTGTGATAGTTCTAGTTTTTGTTGAAAAAATATCTTTATTTTGTTTATTTCTCCATAAAGCCATATGTTGTTACCACTCATTTGAACCATCTCGTCGAGACGGTTCAAATGAGTGGTAACAACATATACTTTCGAGATGAAATAAAGAAAATAGGATTTTTCCCCGTAAAAAGTTTCATACTACTATAATTATATCCCATATTTAATGGGTTAAATGGATATTTAAAGGGGTTAGTGGAAATAGGAGGCTAACCCCTCATGGAGTTAGCCCTCTTCTTACACTGACCGCTTCAATTTTGGTTTGTTATCATCAATGAGAGTTACAATATGCAAGTGAAGTGCTGCGCAGAATGATCTGGGGCAAAGTTGGTCGCAGACGTGTTAAACACTTTTTGTCTCCCCAACATTTCTGTATGTTTCACGAAACCTGCCCAAATTGTACAGCTATAAACAAACTACAATGCACAAACAATTAATTTTTTTATTTTTATGTTTGAAACACAATTTAAGAATGTGCCTTCTTTTTTTTCTGTGAAATATGGTCAAATATTGCGAAAATACAATTTCCCCATGTTAAGAGTGAAGATGTCTATGAGGATTTAACCGAATTTCACGAAATAATTTTTTTATCAAATTTAATATTAAAATTGTGCTTTGTATTGTTTATATGGCCGTAAATCTAAATGTTGAATATCTCATGATCCATTAGTCGGATCATTACCAAACTTCATCAATATATCTGATGACGCTGTGTCATTCGGGTGAACTTGACATTGGTGGCCATGACCTTCGTGATTGAGATACTCACCGGCGATCACCTTGTTTTCTCACAGTTTATTATCAGAAACCTGAGTTTTGTCAATTTATTGCCCATATTGTGTATATTACAGCAAACACTTATTATTACACTTTTCATGTGTCAATGTAATGATCGTTCAACTTGTATCATATCAGCTTCCATCGTCTAGTAAATAGACTGTCAATTGAACCGCTATGGGAACTGAGGCTCACTGAGTTTTCAGCCTGCTTAGCACCGAATTAGTTTGCACATTTTGTGCATCCTGATATCAATTGATGTGCAGTTTTTGTTAAATCTATAGCGATTGTTTCTTTATCTCAGATCAACAGTGACCAGTATAGTGCCTGATTATAGAGGCTGATCTGTAGCCTATTTCACCAACATTGCAAAGTATACTTTTCTAGCAAAGTATACTTTGAGGGAGTAAACATTTATTTTTCCGTAAATTCATTATTTCATACAGAACTAACGACTGCATATATTTGACGATTAAAAGTATGCAGAATTATTATACTGAATTTATTACATTATCACAGCCAAAATGGCTGTGATAATGTAATAAATTCAGTATAATAAAAATTAATAAATTTATCCTAAAATTGAAAATTTCTCCCTCAAAGTATACTTTGCAATGTTGGTGAAATAGGCTACTGGAGCTACACTGATCGCAAACTCAATCAGCCCCTCTTTGTCTTGTGTGAGTTACATATTGTGGTTGGCTAGGATAGGCAAACTAAACACCATCGTCCCGCCTGCACTAAGTGGCCAATCAATATAGCTTGTAAAAGCAATTTATCTTAGCGTGATATTAACCGACTTTTGCCGTCTTATTTTTTTTCCATATTTCCTTTATTTACAATCGGACGTGAGCATACTTTGCCAGCTCCATAGAGGGCAATTTTGATCAGCTGCCAATATATGTCTTGATCTTCCAACTTTGTCTGATTGTAAAGCAGACGCTACTAAAGTCAGCGGTTTTTTATTTCGTCCGCGTCGTCATTACATAATCGTCTGCATCCACACACTTAACATTGGGGAAAATTTCTTATATCTTCTGTTTTCTTTCAACAAACTTCTTGATATTGCATACATTCATTCCTTTGAATGCTGTGACAAATCTATGATCCTCCATCCCCCCGAGAATCTCGCGGTCAATTTGCAAATGTATTTTGTGTTTCCTTTCATTCAACTTCTTCGTGTAGAAAGCATGCATTTTCCGCTTCCGTGGTGGAATTCTTGTCTGAAATAATTTCACATTGATTGACATTCATTTGACCCTGACTTGGTATTTCTGTAGGATTTAATATTTCTCACTTATTACCCCACCCGAGGGAGTGGCCGACAATCCTTGAAATCAGACACATTCTAAAGTTGTCTAATTCCTGATGGTGGAGACAGACTGTGTTCCTTACAAACGGTAGTATGGGCAAACTAGTGGACATGTAACGTCCGCACTCCTGGAATGTGTTAATTCCCACCCTGTGAACTATATCATAAACATATTTTTTGTGCTGGTTGCCAGACGAAAATGCATTTATGCAGTATCCTCTGCATGTAGCTGAATGGGAATTCATCAGAAATCCGGCGCTTGATTTGACTCTGGGTGCAGCCAGCACAAGTGACAATTGTGATTAGAATTGGCCACACATCCTTATGACTCGTCCTCTCATCACATTTCTACAGAATGACTCGGGAACGCGGGAGAATGGCAGCAGGGGCAGTGACATTTATCACCATGGCCCACATGTAATATACCTGTCTGTGTCCTACAGGATGACTCGGGGGGGGGAACGTGGGAGAAAGGCAGCAGGGGCAGTGACATTTATTACCACGGCCCACATGTAATATACCTGTCTGTGTCCTACAGGACAACGCGGGAGAACGGCAGCAGGGGCAATGACATTGATCACCACTGCCCACATGTAATATACCTGTCTGTGTCCTACAGGATGACTCGGGGGACACGGGAGAACGGCAGCAGGGGCAGTGTGACATTTATCACCACAGCCCACATGTAATATATCTGTCTGTGTCCTACAGGATGACTCAGGGACGCGGGAGAACGGCAGCGGGAGCAGTGACACCATGGCCCACATGTAATATACCTGTCTGTGTCCTACAGGATGACTCAGGAACGCGGGAGAACGGCGAGGGGAGTGACATTGATCACCAAGGCCCAATGTAATAACTGTCTGTGTCCCTACAGGAATGGACTCAGGGGCGGGGGGAGGGGGGCAGCGGGGGGCCAGTGACATTGATCACCAAGGCCCACATGTAATATACCTGTCTGTGTCCTACAGGATGACTCAGGAACGCGGGAGAACGGCAGCGGGGGCAGTGACATTGATCACCAAGGCCCACATGTAATATACCTGTCTGTGTCCTATTAGGATGACTCAGGCCACGCGGGAGAACGGTTCAGCGGGGGGGTCAGTGACATTGATCACAAGGCCCACATGTAATATACCTGTCTGTGTCTACAGGATGACTCGGGGTGGAAACGCGGAGGGAGAACGGCAGCGGGGGCAGTGACATTGATCACCAAGGCCCACATGTAATATCTGTCTGTGTCCTATATGGATCGACTCAGGAACGCGGTGAGAGAACGGCAGCGGGGGCAGTGACATTGATCACCAAGGCCCACATGTAATATACCTGTCTGTGTCCTACAGGATGACTCAGGAACGCGGGAGAACGGCAGCGGGGGCAGTGACATTGATCACCAAGGCCCACATGTAATATACCTGTCTGTGTCCTACAGGATGACTCAGGAACGGGGCCGCGGGAGAACGGCAGCGGGGGCAGTGACATTGATCACCAAGGCCCACATGTAATATATCTGTCTGTGTCCTATAGGATGACTCAGGAACGCGGGAGAACGGCAGCGGGGGCAGTGACATTGATCACCAAGGCCCACATGTAATATACCTGTCTGTGTCCTTACAGGATGACTCAGGGGAACGCGGGAGAACGGCAGCGGGGGCAGTGACATTGATCACCAAGGCCCACATGTAATATACCTGTCTGTGTCCTACAGGATGACTCGGGGACGCGGGAGAACGGCAGCGGGGGCAGTGACATTGATCACCAAGGCCCACATGTATATCTGTCCTGTCTGTGGTCCTACAGGAATGGACTCTTGGGGACGGCGGGAGAAGCGGCGGAGATGGGGGACGCGGCGCAGTGACATTGATCACCAAGGCCCACATGTAATATACCTGTCTGTGTCCTACAGGATGACTCGGGGACGCGGGAGAACGGCAGCGGGGGCAGTGACATTGATCACCAAGGCCCACATGTAATATACCTGTCTGTGTCCTACAGGATGACTCAGGGACGCGGGATGAGCGGCAGCGGGGGGTGCATGACATTGATCACCAAGGCCCACATGTAATATACCTGTCTCTGTCCTACAGGATGACTCAGGGACGCGGGAGAACGGCAGCGGGGGCAGTGACATCCTTGACGAGGTGGATGGCTTCATGGAGGGTCAGCTGCCCGAGGATTCGGCCCGCGCCCGCGTCGCCATCGAACATCTCAGCGACAAGATTCAGCGGACCATGGAGCAAATCAAAGAGGAACAGGCCACCAAAGAAGGTGGGTGTGACTATTGCATGCTTGGGTGTCGTAATTTTTTTCGTCTGCTGTTAATTTTTATTTTTCTGTTTTTCTCATTAAAAGCATGCTTTAACATCACTTTAGAATCATTTCCAACGGAAATTATTCTAAAGTGTTGTGAAACCATGTTTTTACTGAGAAAGAAGACAAGATATAAAACAACAGCAGACGACAATTTACGTTTTCTGCATTCTAAAGGTTAAGCCCAAGTTTTGTCGAACTGTGTCACATAATAGACTAGTCTTATACCTGCATTGCTGAACTTGGAAAATCACAAGTAACTTGCCTTGGAACATCTTTTGGAGCATTCTTCATGTTAGAATTGGTGGAATTTGTCGCATTGACGTTGTCACATTGTTGAGTTTATAATTAACTTGATCTCAAACTGACAAACTCCGACAATTCTAACAATGATGATACCTCACAAGTAGTATTGTGGTACCTCACAAGTAGTATTGTGGTACCTCACAAGTAGTATTGCGGTACCTCACAAGTAGTATTGTCTCACAAGTAGTATTGTGGTACCTCACAAGTAGTATTGTGGGAAGTGCCTCGTGATTTACGTTGTTAAGTAACCTATTTGCGGCTGTGACTGGAGAAATGGGCGTTATTATTCCTCCTATTCGATAGCAAAGGGGCATATTGCGTTGCTCTTGAGGTTCCGTATGTCCATCCATCCGTAGGTCCGTCTGTACGTCCGTCCGTGTGCAAAGGTCGAAAGGTTAGTAATAGTTCCTCCAGAGTCCGGTATGCCACACGGGCATATCCATATTTTACAAACATAATAATTCCAGCACAAAAATATTTACACAATTCCCTAACATTTGATTGGTCCGTAGCAAGTCTCTGTCCGAAATTTATATCCCAGTAAACTCCCATGCCGAACTAACTACTTTCCGTAACCGTCAGGCGCAGTTAAAATAATTCTTAAGAAAACGGAAAATAAATACATTTTCTTGATGAATTTATTTCAAATGCTGGAATTATATGGAATGAATGGCCTTTTTGTGGAAGTCTGGTTGGTTTTGCAATCAGTAGAGATCCAGATCAGCCTGTGCATCCGCACTGTCTCATCATGATCTGCACTGTTCGCCATTCCATCAATGGAACACCTGTTGTGCTTTTGGCCAGTGATATAGATCAGGCTGCAGGAGTGTGCTTTCTGATCAGTAGCCGATTTCATCAAAATTGCAAAGTTTACTTTACATTTTGAGGGAGCAATCATTGATTTTTCCGAAATGCATTATTTCATGCAGAACTAACGATTGTGTATATTTGATGATTAAAACTATGCATAATTATTATACTGAATTTATTACATTATCACAGCCAAAATTGGCTGTGATAATGTAATAAATTCAGTATAATAAAAATTAATAAATTTATTCTAAAATTGAAAAGTTCTCCCTCAAAGTATACTTTGCAATGTTGATGAAATAGGCCCCAGGAGCTACACTGGTCACACGACTCGTAAGCCCCATTTCTCCATTCACAGCCACATTGATGAGAATGGTCTATGATATATATCGTTTCAGGCAACGTGAATGAATATCTGCGATTAGCAGGCGAAGCAGATAAGGTGCAACTGCTGCGCATTAAGCAAGTTTTTGAGAAGAAAAACCAGAAATCCACAGCCTATCTTAGCCAATTACAAAAGAAATTAGAAAACCAGCACAAGAAGTTGCGCGATATCGAAACCCATGGTGTCCAAAAACATGCGAAGGAAGTGTTAAAGGACATGGGCCAAGGAATAAAGTAAGTACCATTGACTGTCGCACAAGGACATCGGTGGAATAATTGTTGCAGATATTATGTTTTTGGCTGCAGGGTATTCTTGTTGGAAAAAGTGACTTAGACGTTTGCGACCAACTAATCCTGAATCAGGCTTTGAATTCACACAGTCTGATCCCGGGCCTCCACTATTCCACTATTTGCCTTTCAGCCACTTGCGAAGCTTTACTGTCCTCGGCAAAAAAATATAGATTCTAATTTTAATTTTCGGTGTGCATACTGTCGCCACTGTGTCTATGTGTTCGTCTGTCTTTCAAGTTTTCAGTTACCTACTATCTCTGTTACCCTTTATAGTCGGATTAGTTTGAAACTTCATCGACTTATTTGTTATCATTCATACTTTTCATTCTAGAGCCCACCCATGCAGCCCCTGTGCTTGGTCAATTTGAGTTAAAGTTTTTGAAGGGTACATCCATCATTGTTAATGATTTCCTGTTCTATTTGTCTTATTTCACAAAGGAATTTGAGTTAAAGTTTTTGAGCGGGACATCCTTGATGAGCTCTACTGATTTATCGATGTATGAAAGTGCAACAGGATCGTGGTCGTGTCACTAAGGATGTTAGGTCTCTGTTCCTTAACCTTTTCTTCAGCTTTGCGATGTGTCTTTCTAGATTTGTCGATAGTTCTGGCATTATTATGTGACCGTTTGTTTGCGGTAAAGGCACCTGGCAGCATATCGGGATCTGTGTTTATAAAACTATCTGAGAACATTCTTGAAATTCGTACTCGGAATCCTTCAGTTTGATTTGCCTCAACAAATCAAACTGCATGATTTCGAGCATGAGAGTAGAGTACTTGCTCAGGTTTTAAATGTACATGCCCTGGATTATGTTGATGCAATTCTTAATTTGCAATTACACTAATAGAGTGTGCACGTTTCATGAGCATTCTACCCAGTAGTTATCCATTTGTGTATAACTGGTGCGAAATGAAATTTGTCTGAAAGGCAGCAATTTGACTTTAAAATGTGTCTGTAGCATGTGATGCCAACATTTGATATGTCAATACGTGAATGCTATTGACTTACACATGTATTTATATTAACAGAAACAGGGGCCCGTTTCACTAAACTTCGTACGACTAAAATGTTTGTGCAAAAGTGCAAAATTATGATAGTCTGTAAATTTCACATTCACAATGTTTTCTTGTAAACAATTATTGGATTTACATTTATTAAGCATAAGCTGCGTATGCAGCTTATGCTCAATACATGTAAATCCATCAATTGAAATTTCTAGACGATCCTAAATTTGCACTTATGAACATTTTAGTCGTATAAAGTTTAATAAACGGCCCCGCTGCTGCATAAATGTTGTTTCTAGTTCTTGGAATTCATGTTCATCAATCAAAAGATAATTTTGTTGACCATTTGAACTTTTTTCCATAGAAAAATGTGTCCCAATCCCAAGTAAGTCGCATGTGGACATTTGTGTGCTGACAAAATGGTCGGTCATATGGTCCATGCATAGCCCGACCGAAGCAGATTTTTTTATGAAATATATTTGCAGAAACTGTGATATTTTCTCTAAACTGTGATATTTTCTGTAAATGATATTGAAAGTTGACGAAATTTTCAGAGCAAAATTTACATTTCGTCAACTTTTGACGTCGCTTACAGAAGATATCATAAAAAATTTGTAAATATTTTCATGAGATGTCGCGCGTCTCCTTAGGTACAAAATCTCATGGATTGTCTCGTATTTGTGGCTGTGAATAGGAAATTTTCGCTTGTGGTCAGTCTAGCTCCTGATCTGAAGCATGAGAATGCTCTATGTGGTTTGGTAGAATCTTGCCAGGTGTTTCAATGGCTGATTCATTTTGTCAAAACACAGCTTATCTGAAAATCGGGATAAAGATATTATTCAGACAAACAAAAATAAACAGAACTTCATGTTATGAATGAATTTTAACTTATTTACTAACAAAAAAACAATTAGTCACTAATTTAGTAATTATGCCCCCAGTCTCGGTAGAGCCGGTGTCAGATAGAATATTGACCCGCGCGGAATAATGACCCGCGGGTCATTATTCCGCTATAGAATAGTGACCCCCCCCTGTGGTAAAATGACCCCCCCACTACGTAATTTTTTTTTTGTCACAAAGTTCCCGAAAGTGTACGGTATCATGTACAATCATAAAAAAACACACTTGGGACCCCTAGCACCAGGGAGGTGGGTGTGGGGGGGGGGGGTCAATATTCTATGGCCGTGGTAAGATGACCCCCCCCCCCCCCCTATATAAAGAATTTTTTTTCTTATGGGTCACAATTAATTCTAATTGATAATACAAAGTTCTGAAAGTGTATGGTATCATGTACAAACATAAAACACACACACTTGGGACCCTCAGCACCAGGGAGGGGGGGGGGGTCAATATTCTATGGCCGTGGTAAAATGACCCCCCCCACCCCCATGTAAAGATTTATTTGGGTTATTATGGGTCACAATTAATTATAATTGTTTATACAAAGTTCTGAAAGTGTATGGTATCATGTACAAACATAAGACACCACTTGGAACCCCCAACACCAGGGATGGGTTGGGGGGGGGGGGGTGGGGGTCAATATTCTATGGCCGTGGTAAAATGACCCACCCCATGTAAAGATTTATTTGGGTTCTTATGGGACACTATTAATTCTAATTGATAATACAAAGTTCTGAAAGTGTATGGTATCATGTACAAACATAAAACACACACACACTTGGGACCCCCAGTACCAGGGAGGTGGGGGTGGGGGGGGGGGGGGGGGTCAATATTCTATGGCCGTGGCAAAATGACCCACCCCTATGTAAAGATTTATTTGGGTTCTTGTGGGTCACAATTAATTCTAATTGATAATACAAAGTTCTGAAAGTGTATGGTATCATGTACAAACATAAGAAACACATAGGTGGGGGGGGGGGTGGGGGGGGGGTCATTTTACCACGTCCATAGAATATTGACCCCCCCTCCCTGGTGCTGGGGATCCCAAGTGTGTGTGTTTTTTATGTTTGTATTATCAATTAGAATTAATTGTGACCCATAAGAACCCAAATAAATCTTTGCATGGGGGTGGGTCATTTTACCACGGCCATAGAATATTGACCCCCCACCCTCCCTGGTGCTAGGGGTCGCAAGTGTGTTTTTTTATGTTTGTACATGATACCATACACTTTCGGTAACTTTGTGACAAAAAAAAATTACATAGTGGGGGGGGGGGGGTCATTTTACCACAGGGGGGGTCAATATTCTATAGCGGAATTATGACCCTGGGTCAATATTCTATAGCGGAATAATGACCCGCGGGTCATTTTTCAGGGGGGGTCATTTTGGGGTCATTTTTCAGGGGGGTCATTTTTCTATATGACACCGGAATGAACTAGTGAAATTCCATCAAATATTGATTTTATTGCGAAAAAAATATTTTCCTATGGGAATGTAACATGGGCCGTGATGGGGGCTAAACATATATTTTTTTTAAATATTCTTTTTATTCGTGGACCGATTTTCAAAATCTAACATTTCTTTTCTTAGTTACATCATTTTCAAGCTATCTCGCAAGGTTTCGGAGTCAATTTCCAAAATTTCCAAAAGTTTTGGAAATTGACTCCCCATGCTAAATTCCCATAGGAAAATCGTTTTTTTCTCAATAAAATCAATATTTGATGGAATTTCATGAAATAAATTTTTTCGGGGAGGGTGACTTTTTTGTTATTGATGAAAAAGTACTTACTTTCAATATTTTTTATATTTAATGTGTTTAATGGCCAAAAGTTCGTCGGCAGCAAAACGTGGAACAGACAGTAGTGTTTGGACTGTGTGTCTGTCCATGGGTCTAGCTGAGAGGGGGGCATTTGTGTGCTGACGGGCCACATATTCTTGTTGTAAACAGAATTACATACCTAACCCCAATGGACACCGACTAAACATCTAAATAAGCTTGAATGTGTTTGGTTATGTATTTGTATGAATGTAAACTAACAGTGTTTATAGTGGAAATTATCAGCATTGTGGATAAACATTTTTCCGGCTTTCGTTATTACATGTGACTGGAGAAATGGGGCTTATGGCTTTGCGACCAGTGTAGATCCAGATCAGCTTGTGCATCCGCACAGTCTGATCAGGATCTGCACTGTTCGCCATTATTCAATGAAACACCCATCATGCTCCTAACAAGGAATATAGATTGTTATCGGGCTACAGGATAGTGCTATTATCTGGTCACAGATCCCATAAGCCCCATTTCTCCAGTCACGGCCACATTTCATGAACATATTTTGGCACTACTAAAGCGGTATCTCCAGTTGAGTTTATGTTGTCAATAGTTTTGCTGTTGTGCCTGTTATCTGTTACCTCCCTTGTTTATCGAAAATGTGAAATAATTCATGAAAAGTATTTACAAACTTTACGATATTTTCCGTAAACGACGTCATAAGGTGACAAAATGTTCATAGCAAATGCGGAATACTATTCCGCATTTGCTATGACAATTTCGTCAGCTTTCGACATCATTTACAGAAAATATCACATTTTCTGTAAACATATTTCATGAAAAATCGCTCATGTTCTTACATACAAAATCGCATGACGTGTCTCATTTTACAGCCTAATGTCCTGCTACTTGGGGCTAAGTGAATCTGGTATGGTGTGGAACTGGAACCAGATCAGGTTATTCTAAAATCAAGGCAGAATACATATATTTTTATGTACATACTCTGTTCTGATTTTGGTCTTGTCATCCCATCCGTACAGATGAAATACGCGTTGACCCGGCCTAAAGTGCTGTTGATCAGTGTTAAAAGCTATTAAATAAATAAACAAATAAACAGACAACCTATCGTGCTGGAAATGAATATAGCTCTCTGCTTTTGTATTACGTATGCCAATAATTCTTTCCGGTAGATGCCACCCTGTTCATCTGTTCGTCTGAGATTTGCGTTAATGCTTTCCAATACGTACTATCTCTGTTACGGTAATTGGGATTCGCTTGAAAGTTTGTATACTCATTTATACCTAATTTCATTCTATAGCCCACCCATGAGGCCCCTGTGCTGGGTTGAATTTTAATCAGTGCTACTGATGTCTTCTTGTATTTGTCCATTTCACAACACAAAACAAACATATGCATATGTGTTGGCAAGATAATTATGTTTTTGTTATAAAAAAGGTAAATAAAAATTAAAGAAGTGTAGTAAGGGTGCTTGGCACCAAATCAGGAAAATGTCTTAGTGCTGAAAGATCTTACCGTAATTACGGTGCTGAACGTATGATACTTGCTCCCCCTCCCCCCCACCATTCAGGTGCATTCCTGTCTGTATATGACCTTGCTGTTGAACAAATATTCCCCCATCCTAGTATTTGCCTATCTCTACAATAACCTTAGCTGGGTTTTTTTTGCAATCAATGTAGATCCAGATTATGTGAAGAATCAGAAATGTTTCAAAAACAGTGTAGATGAGATGAGACGGCTCGTTACGAGCCGTCTCATCTCATCTGCACTGTTTTTTGAACATTTCCGACATACGAAATATCCCTTTTCTGATTAACAGACTACAGGTAGTCCGAAAATTAATATGGAATAGTTCTTTCTATTTAAGAATGGCTTGAATTGATGAGTATTCTGTCATGTGACCTTAGCTGTTGCTGTAACGTAATGTTAAACCCTGTCACTTTTTTGCGAACAATGTAGATCCGGATGAGCTGGGCTCGTCTCATCTGGATCTACACCGTTTGTGACACATTTCCGATTCTTCACATACAAAATATCCCTTTCTGGTTAACAGAATAGTCCGAAAATGACCATGGAATTGATGAGTGTTCTGTCATGTGTTAGTGTGTCTCTGTTGTAGAGGAGTCGGTGCTAACATTGTTGATGGTATAACAGAGTTCTCCGGGTAAGGCTCATTACCTCGTGTTAGCTCATGCTCAACTCATCCACGACGCTGGTCCTCGTGTTTCTCAGTCATAGAGCTCACGTTCACCTCACTAGTCTGTTGTTTCCTCGTTCATATTATATGACCAACCTCGGTTTTGTTTTGCTGTTTTTCCGGCTTTCTTTGTTGCAGATTTTGTTGTGTTTATATCTGCACATTCACGAGATATTAATTAATAACATAACAATAGGTTCGGAGATAGTAGGCTCATTCATAGATAATCAATAGAATGTCGTCAAACACGTAGTGAGAATTTTGCACTATCTTTGAAAATCGTGAACATTTGTGTTTTTCAGCTATTATAATGACATGTCGAGGGATATACCATAATGTAGTCAGATCATTTGATGTTTTTCCAGTCAGTGATTTAAATACAATACATACCGTACTAACCCTAAATAATCGGACACCTTTTGTTTTGGGAAATCCCTATACAATACAGTCGAACCTTTGCTAAAGGCCACCTCCGAATATCAATTACGTGTCTATAGCAGATACGCTTTTATTTTCCCAATTATTCAATTATTACATAAATGAACCTGCGAACAAAGATCACCTGTGAACAAAGGACAGATTTGTGTCTTCCATGGCTGGCCTTTATTCACAGGTTTGACTGAATTATACACATGTTATTATATGGTTTCCCACAACAGAAGAGCGTCTTAACCCTTAGACCGCTACTCACAACAATTTTTGTCTGCTGTTGTTTTTATATCTTGCCATATTTCTCAATAAAAACATGGTTTGACAGCACTTCAGAATCATTTCCAATGGAAATGATTCTCAAGTGCTGTCAAAGCATGTTTTTGATGATAAAAATGGAAAATAGAAAATAAACAGCAGACGACAAAAAAAATAATATAACGGTCTAAGGGTTTAGGCTTTACGTTTAGTGTGGTTGTACTTGCTTATCACAATAACAGTGTATTCGGACACTTTTTGTTTTGGGAAAACAAATGGTGTCCGAATATTTAGGGTTATTATGGTAACCCGAAACATTGGGACACTGTTGTGGGATACCAGATATTTATACATGTCAGGGCCGTAGCCACGTTGAGGCGAACCGAGGTAGAAATGGTGCGTATTTTTTTTATGATGCGGGTCGCGCTACTCGCTCCCACTGGATACACGTTTCATAAGATTTGCCTCGGTAGATTTTTACCTCTGGCTATGGCCCTGCATGTATGTGTTTCCTAGAATAAATTGTGTCTGAATATTTAGGTCTATTACGGTGGGAGAAGCTCTGGCTTTGTCTTCCTTATCACATCATTAGTGATAATAATGAAAAAAAATAATACGCTATAACTTTAACGAAATTTCAGTGCATTTTTGCAGTTTCTGATGATTTGATTTACAATTGGTACGGCATATATTATGTACCCCAATAAGAAATTCGGGTTCAAAAGTCGCTACCCTGTCTGTCTGTTCGTCTGCGTTTTGTGTTAAAGTTTGGGCTATCTACGATCTCTGTTGCCGTTAGTCGGATTGCCTTGAAACTTAATATACTTATTTATCATCATCCATATTTTCATTCTATACTAACATAGTATTTCCATCCCACTGGTCTGTCTATAGCCCAGCCATGCTCAAGGTTAAGGTCAAATTAATTTTGTGTTAAAGTTTTTGAGGAGTACTTCCATCATTTTTACCCATATCTTGTTTTAGAAATTGAAATTGGGGTGAATACATGATTTGAGAAGGGAGATAATTCTGGAAGTTATTAGGTGAAATTCTTGTAATTTCAACCCTTAGATCGCTACTCGCAACAATTGTCGTCTGCTGTTGCTTTTATATCTTGCCTTATTTCTCAATAAAAACATGGTTTGACAGCACTTAAGAATCATTTCCAATGGAAATGATTCTGAAGTGCTGTCAGAGCATGTTGTAAATTATTCCAAAGTGCTGTCAAAGCATGTTTTTTTATGATAAAAATGGAAAATAGAAAATAAACAGCAGACGACAAAAAAAATAAGATAGCGGTGTAAGGATTAACACATTATTAGGACAAGAATTTCATGAAATTGATATTTTAACCGTGAATTTCTGTCAACTCCATTCATGAAATAATCTTTTGTAAATCTACAGCACCCACATAATTCTACAACTCTAAATTTTGTCATCTGTTGTTTCCATTTTATTTTCCATTATTTTCAACAAAAGCATGTTTTGACGACACATGAGAATCGTCTCCAGTGGAGACTATTCTCATGTGCTGCCAAAACATTTTTTTTCTAAAGATATAAGACAACATAAAAAACCAGCACACAGCAGTATTAACCCTTAGAATGCGGGAAACAAAGATTTTCGTGTGCTGCTGTTTTATATTTTGTCGTCTAGTTTAATAAAACATGGTTTGACAGCACTTTAGAATCATTTCCATTGGAAATGATTCTCAAGTGCTGTCAAAGCATGTTTTTTTTATGAGAAAAATGGGAAATAGTAAGCAAAGAGCAGACGACAAAATTTAATTCAGCATTTTAAGTGATAAACCCATGATCAGGTTTTAGAAACTTTGAGTTTGTGTCGTCCCAGTGGGAGTATTCAATAGACATTCATTAACAGAGCAATCTATTTCCAATTATTCTCTGGAAAATAAAATGTATGACACCGTATATTATTATCTTCTGGATGTGCTATTCAACAGTTGTTATCAGTTTACCTAACAGCATGCTTGTGTTCTGTTTCATGACTCTTCTGTTTGTGTTTATATACCGGTAGATCTAAACCAGTTCCATGTGCTAACCTTTTTTAGCAGTTCTAGCAGTTTGTTAAGTTTTATGTTGCTTATATAAAATGAGGGCTCGTAACAGTAAAATGCTCTTGGCTTCAAACAATAAAGTACCAATATTGTTGCTTAGCCTCAAACTAGTGACCATTGGCAATTGTCTGTTCCTGCCTGTGTAACACAACATTCTTAACCCTCAGACCGTTACTCACAATAATTGTCGTCTGCTGTTGCTTTTATATCTTGCCTTATTTCTCAATAAAAACATGGTTCGACAGCACTTCAGAATCATTTCCAATGGAAATGATTCTGAAGTGCTGTCAGAGCATGTTGTAAATTATTCTAAAGTGCTGTCAAAGCATGTTTTTGATGATAAAAATGGAAAATAGAAAATAAACAGCAGACGACAAAACAAATAAGATTGCGGTCTAAGGGTTAACATACATCACATTCTTAAAACAAACTTGTCACTGTTGCAGCTTTTGCTTATGTTTCCCTTAGGACATCTTTCAGGGCATCATCGGCGCTAGAATTGGTGGAGTTTGTCGATTTCACAATAACACGTTGCTAGTTATGCCCCCTATGCGATAGCAAGGGGGGGGGGGGGGAATATTGCGTTGCTCTTGAGGTTCCGTACGTCGTCTGTGTACATTTACGTCAAAAAGTTTCTCCAACTTTCTCCAACATGTAATATCTCCAATATTATGCGAAGGATTGCTTCGATACTTGGACCCTTGAATCACCTGAACATTTGTCACGCACTCGCGCCACCATTAACATGACCTTGACCTTTGTCACCTTCAAAATGTCACTGAAACACTTTTTTGTTGCGACTAAAAGTTTGTAAGAGTTTCTCCAACATGTAATATCTTCAATATTACGCGAAGGATTGCTTCGATACTTGGACACTTGAATCACCTGAACATTTGTCACACACACGTGCCACCATAGCTTGACCGTCACCTATTTTTTACCGTCGCAAGGTCGCTGAACACTTAGCCATTTTTACAGTCAAGTATACCAAGGGGGCAAATCCATGTTTTACAAACATACTGTCTAGTTTAACTCTTTGCATGCTAGCAGCGAAAATATCCTCCAAAAGACATATTCATGATATTTACGGGGAGTCTCATACAAGAAAACATGATTAATTTTTGTCCGCTAGTTTTGAACTATTTATAGCCCACAAGTTTCCCAGCATGCAAAGAGTTAAACTAAGCAATGTAAACAGAAATTCCGTCAATTCTAACGTCAAGGAAGTTGTTCTAAGGGAAGTTACTCGTGATTTTCTAAGATCGGCAACTTATTTGTAAGACTGATCTGTAGAACATTATTCAAAGTCTAAATACCTCTGTTTATGACCTGCCTCTTGTACATACATAAATCCACAATCAATCAATCAACCAGTCATTGGAATGAAATGAGACACGCCATTTGATTTTGTACCTTCGGACATCTGCGTAATTTCATATGTTTACAAAATTTACAATAATTTCCATAAATGCCGTCAAAAGTTGACAAATGACAGGGTACATGCGGAATTATATTCCGCATGACTGTACTGTGAAAATTTTGTCAACTTATTACTAATTTATTGAAATTAAGCAGATGTCTGACGATACAAAATTGCATGGCGTGTCTCAAATGAGTTCATATTTTGAGTGCATGCTCAGAAAGTTATGCAGTTGGTCACTTAAAGTAAATACTTAAATAAAAAAGTTTTGAATCTGTGATAATCACTGTGTTAATGATTGAATGGAGGCCAGTGTACGACTGCCATCCAAGAAGTAGTACCATATTTGATTACGCCCCTGCCACCGAATGGTGAGGGGGGCATATAGTGTTACCTGCATCCGTGTGTCCTGAAACCTTAACACTCTGGTAAATGTCTTGCACTCATCTGCTTGATATTTCACACATGCATTGATTTAATGGTCCTCTACCACCCTGTGACAAATCCACGATCGTCCCGCCCCCATTACGTCCAGGGTCAAGGTCACATACTTGGTGCGTTCGAAACCTTAACAGAGACAGAATGTGGCCTAGGGGTCAGAACACCTGACTTCCAATCCAGAGGTTGTGGGTTCAAACCTCGCCTAGGCCATCAAAAATACTTATTGAAAAGTAGTATTTCCATCCCACTGGTCTGTCGGATGAGACTTTAAACTGTGGTCCAGTCTCTATATGACCTTAGCTGTTTGTTGGGATGTTAAATACATTCACTTTTTTCGAAACCTTAACGCTCGGGTAAATGTCTTATAATTTCTGTTGCATTACACGGATCTGCTTGATATTTCACACACGCATTGCTCTGATGGTCCTCCCTCAGACAAATCGACGATCGTCCAGCTCCTGCTAAGCCCAGGGTCAAGGTCACATACTTGGTGCATTTGAAACCTTAACGCTTGGGTAAATGTCTTATAATTTCTGTTTCCTTGCACTCATCTGCTTGTTATTTCACACACACATTGATTTAATGGTTCTCTACCGCCCTGTGACAAATCCATGATCATCCTGTCCCCGCTAAGCTCGGGATCAATGTCACATACTACTTGGTGCATTCAAAACTTTAACACTCCGGTAAATGTCTTGTAATTTTCTTATAAGTTTCCTTGCACGGATCCAGTTTATATTTCACACACGCATTACTCTAATGGTCCTCTACCGCCTTGTGAAAAATCCACGATCGTCCCGCCCCCGTTAAGCCCAGGGTCAAGGTCACATACTTGGTGTGTTTGAAACTCGGGTAAATGTCTTTTGTCGCTTTCCTTGCATGGATCTGCTTGATATTTCACACACCCATTGCTTGGCAGCGGCGGCATTCGTGTGTCGACAGGCCACATTTCTAGTGCTTTATATCGTAATGAGCCATTTGTAGCGATTAATTTTTTTCTTTTTAAAAAAAAAACCTGTCCTACCTTCTATAAATTGACTAGTTGGAAAATCATTTTGTGATGATTAGATTGGTCCTAAAATTGCAGTCCATGGCAGTTATTTCGGGTTGAAAGGGTCAAGTTGCTCACTGTACAACACGTCTCCCAACCATACTATGTAATATCTAGGTGACCATTTAGTTGACCTGTCTGCTGTATGCACTGCTTGAAAGTACGAGTGATGTCTTGTCATCATGTCTTAAATTCATGGCTCTGAATAGTTTCGTGTTTGCTTGATTGTAATCTAGGAGAATACGGACACGAATTAAACGTGTTTTGCAACGTAACCCTTTCACCACTGAGTGACTGGAATGGATTTTGATATGTTAATTTCGCAACAAATCTAACCGTCACAGAATGGTTTTCAGACTAGTCCATTTATGAAAAGGGGGTGTTTTTGTTCTCAAATATATGAAAGTTACTTTCAAAAAGTGCAGATCCTGATGAGACGGCTCGTCACGAGCCGGCTCATCTGGATCTGCAATTTTTGCATAAACCACTATAGCGGGCTTTCGGGTTCAAAGGGTTAACTCGTACATGTATGTTCAGAATAGTTGGCAGCTTGTATACTTAAAATATTAACCCATCTCCTGTGTGATACTGACTCGCAGGTATAAAAATTTACCAATACTATTTTCTTAATTTCTCAATGAAAATATGTTATTACCACTCATTTGAACCATCTCAGTAATAAGAATAAAAGCAATTTTATGTCCCCGGTGTCGGTAGAGCTGGGAATCATATAGTGTTTAGACTGTGTGTCCGTTTAAATTAACGGTAGGGGTTCCTCCTTATAGGAATCATGATTTGCCTGGTTTGGCCCTCCGGTACGTTTTTATCTTTGGCTCTTTTGTTACCTGGCAGTTGAATTGGGTTATTGCGCATTGTACAAGTAGTAAGATTATTACTGAAGTCCAGTTATGAAGTTGCCGGAGTTTCTTCAATCTGCCACCAGGGGCATTTGTGTGTGTGTTATAATTTATAATATTGAACACGGTGACAAAAGTGACGTGTAGTACTGTTGTATACTTTATAGCACATCGTGTATCTCAAAATTCTGACAAAGCTCGGCCACATGACAAGTAACCAAGTCTCGTCATGTTCTTCAATGTTCAAGAGAACAAAGTGATGCTGTCAGGCTGCATACGTATGCACGTGGATCAGGATCAACGCTGGTCAGAGATGAAATTATTCTTACCTCGGTCATGTGCACGCGGCGACATGGTTTGCGTCACAGGCAATTACGTCAACAAGGCGGGGCATCTGTTTCCAAATATAACAACGTATTGCAACATTTAAAGGTACATGCCCACGCAGTAGGCACAAAATGTTCTTTATAGGAATTAAATAAGTGTATAATTCTGTCATTATTCCACCAGTTCTAAAAATTACGAGTGCCCGCTATACAAATATAATCATTTATTAATTATCAATTTACTGTTAGCGACGCGCGGCGGTAACAGTCTATTTTGATAATGTGCGGGGACGACGACTTTCACATCACGGCTTGCGGTGCGCATGCACAGTATACTACGCGCGCCAGTAGGCTTCCCAATATGTCGAAACGTCCAGGACGGAAATTGTATGAAACGGCGTCGGCCAAAAAAAAAGCGAAATGTCTAAGGGACAGGCAGTACAGAGAGAGAGAGTGGTTAATATTGGCGACCGGATCACCAAATGGAAAGAGTTACGTGGAGATTTAGATTTGCACTCGAACAGAGATTTTTCTTCTCAACTTCCGATACTTCACTGCGTATGTCAAAGATGTGATATGATTGACCGTGTCACGTGACGCGTATTGGTAAAAATAGCACGAGGTCGGAAAACACCCTTTCTGGTCACGGCATATAAAATGCGATTTAACACCAATTAACACACGCCGTAATTAAAAATAACTCGTTAGTGGGTAGACAAATGGCTCATATAAGGCATGACAGAAAATGAAAAGTAGTAGTACAGTGTAACCTGCTGCGTGGGCATGTACCTTTAATGGTTAAGTTAATGTATATTGATGAAAGCGTCGCAATATGCGATTAATTGAGACGAAAGGCTGTGATTCCATTGGTCGAGAAACTGGGGCAAACAATAAATATGTATATTCCAATTTATTATATACCTACCCATGAAATACATAGTTATACGATGTAAATAAGTCATATGTTCTCATTGATGAAATAAACAACTTCCTGTGAAAATACTTCCGCTATCTATATTCATAATGCGCATCTGCAGTGCCGGACTGTAAATAGGCTGCAAATACACATTTATTACCGTATACAGTCTAAAAAACTGCTAATTTCCATGGAGCGGTATATAATAAATAGAATATTCATATTTTCATATTCGTTGCAAAAATAAGAATATCCTCTTTATATTACAATATTCAAAACAGATATTCACGTGTCATGCTTTCAAAAATAAGTGTAGCACATATTACACCAGGTCATCCCATGTTTTCATTTGCACTTTGGCGGTCTATTTTTTTCTATTTTTCACTAATCATATTGTCTCTCTGTTTCAGGGGTGTCGTCGGGAATATCAAAGGTGCCAAAGAGTGAGTATTGTTTTCTGCAGGCGCCACGGCGTTTGTCTTTCACTTATTCTTCACAAAGATATAAATTTAAATATCTCTTTATAATACGGTACTTGTTACGACTAAAATCGGACAGTGCTGAGCAAGCGAGAGGTCGGTTCAGTACTAATTCAGTGACTCACAATTGAGTATCTCAATAAATATCGCCCGATTGTGGCGGTAATGAATTGCAAACCAGGGCTCCATATATGGAATTAGTAATTGAGTATTGTCACTCCATCATTTCTGAAGCAATTGGGTATTTGAAAATTTTAATTGTGTAAAATAAAATCACACTACTGTTTACACATCAACGGACAGCAATCGTTGAATATCGAAATGAAAACATGCCTTGGCATTTCATTAGAATTGTCTACTAGGAGACAATTGTAATGAAATGCCAAGATCTGTTTTCATGGAAAAATAATAAAAACATGCTATATTTGTGGTCGGTTTATTGTTTTCTGCAGCATGATAAAGGTACCACAATTTATTATTGCTTTTTGATACTCACTACTGATTTCAATTGGGTTTTTTGGCAATTTTAATTGGGTATTTCCAATGGAAATGATTCTGAAGTGCTGCCAAACCATGTTTGCATTATGAAAAATTGAAGTCATAAAATATTCAGCATTGTAAGGGTTAAACCCGTTGTACTTGTCTGTCTATGGCCTTGTAGAATGAACATATAAAGTTCCATTCATGGACTGTATCGACTTTGCTGATATTCAACGCAAACACTTCAATGTTACTTCACTTGCGGAATTATTGAAGGTTTGCTTAGCTTTCTCCATGAAACCAGCTTGTATTAGAAGATCTGATTTTTATCATTGTACACATGTTTCTCATTTCTATAGTTTTATCATATATGTTGCTCATATTAATATTGTGTCCCTAATCATCTGGTTGCCTACCACATCTAACATACTATTTTACTATTATTTGTATTCTTAATCTACATTGCTTTGCCCTAAATGATACTCTTTTGCGTTGGTGGGCCATTAAGCACCATTCCATCCATTCCATAAATCAACTGACTTTTGCAGAACTATCGTATCAAAGCCTCGGGAATTCGCCCATCTGATCAAGAACAAGTTCGGTAGTGCCGACAATATCAACTCATTGAGTAAGTATCATTGTCAACTCTCTCTCCCCGAAGTAACTGGAATAGACACTCCCGGTTTATTTTATACCATTCATTACAAATGGGTATTTAGATGGCGGTGTTTATGGTTTTGTAGAAATAAGAAAATATCCACAAATGGTGCAGGTCTAGATGAGACAGTTCGTTACGAGCCGAATCACCTGGATCTACACTGTTAACATTATGATAGAGGTCTGTAGTGTTGTAATGGTTACGCGCTGTATTTCCTGTTCAAAGTCGATCAAACAGACCCATTGCTGGAGTGTGAAGTTAGTTTGATATTTCACATTTCAGGGGCCCGTTTCACGAAACTTTGTACGACTAAAATGTTCGTAAGTGCAAATTTATGATCGTCTGGAAATTTCAATTGATGGATTTACATTTAGTTGAAACAACATTTTATTTCGTATATAGCAGGTTACATATACACAAGACAAGTGATAATAGGATTAGAAAACAAGCTTTATAAAAGCTTATGTGAATTCTTCTCCTATTGAGCCTATGCTCAATAAATGTAAATCCATCAATTGTTTACAAGAAACATTGTTAATGTGATATTTACAGACTATCATAATTTTGCACTTACAAACATTTTAGTTGTACGAAGTTCAGTGAAACGGCCCCCTGAAATGTTAGCTCAGAAAGTAAGGAAATGTGGCGCCACCATCATTGATTTTCTTATAACCTAACCATTTACTACACATTTGGCTATTCTCTGCGACTCATTTTTCATATGGATGTTGTGCAACCTATTTTCCCATGACCCGCACCCATTCTGCTCTGGATATTCACTAATTAAAATATAGGTTTAGTTATTGTTAAGAAAGATAAATTCAATCTCCTGTGACCACCCTGGTGGTGGCCCAAAAGTCAGTGGCTGGAATTGAAACCACCTCCCGTGACAAACATATTCCGAATTACAAAATAAGCTCCATACATATGCTTGAAAATTATGTAACTGGTACATCAACATGCCTGTGAAATAGATTAGTATCAATTGACCAATGTCTGCAAGCAAAGAATGTCTATAGATGGCATAAAACAACTGGATTATTTTATTTACCGCACTACTTTTGACTACACCGCGCATGAATACTGATGCTTTAGTGTTGTTAAACCTTATACAGTCTACACTCGTTACCCCAAACTCTCTTACGTCAAACTACTGATAGCTCAGTCAAATTATTGGCTCCAAGTACAGGTTTTCGGATATATTCACTCTCATAAACACAAATTTGCGTTAACTTATAGTATTGTCCTCAGTCTACTGTACTTTCAATAAATGAGTGTAGACTGTATTGCAGTTTTAGCTCTGGAAAGATATTGACATTGTATTTCAGTACTGACTTTGTGATCTCTACATTGAGTGTATTCCCATCTATGTATGTGGCTGTGACTGCAGAAATGGGGCTCGTGCGATTTGTTACCAGTGTAGCTCCTGATAAAAAAGCAGACTCCTGTAGCCTGATAACGATCTATATCGCTTGTTAGAAGTATGGCGGGTAAGCACAGTTTCTCCAGTCACAGCCGCATATATTGTCTAGTGCCAAGAGTGCCTAAAATAAAGATCTATAAGAGTCGTTCCACGCGATCAGGTAACAAACAGTGTTGCTTCTGTTGATTGCTTCCACTGTTAGCATTTCTGCACACTTTCCGCTTGCCACCACTTGTGGTAGGGGCACGCACGGTGTTGTACTGATTCACGGTCACTCTCACGACCAAATTTCTGAATCAAGATCAGTAACTCATACCTGTAGCCGATTTCATCAAAATTGCAAAATCTAGCAAAGTATACTTTGAGGGAGTAATCATTTATTTTTCCAAAAATGCATTATTTCATATAGAACTAACCACTGCATATATTTGATGATTAAAAGTGTGCAGAATTATTATACTAAATTTATTACATTATCACAGCCAATATGGCTGTGATAATGTAATAAATTCAGTATACGGTAATAAAAATTAAATAAATTTATCCTTAAATTGAAAATTTCTCCCTCAAAGTATACTTTGCTAGATAAGTATACTTTTCAATGTTGGTGAAATAGGCTACTGATCTGGCAATGATAGGATGATGGATGGGGCAGTGGGTGGGGGCGATTGTGTCTGGTGTGAGGTGGCTGTAGGCCCTGATTTTCATTAAGTGTAACTAAACAGGGTTTGATGTTGTGGATTTTATAAGTGTTTGATGTTGTGAATTTTGTTGTGGATTTTATAAGGGTATGATGTTGTGGCTTTTATAAGGGTTAGCTATCACAATATTGTAGATTCAGTGCTGGATTTACACTTTACCCCGAATACAGTGCATACTGTTGACTGTATATTCTAGCTTTGTTGGTTAACAGATTTGTATCTCCACATAATCAACCAGTTGATCGGTTATTCACTTAACCCTTTCACCCCTAAATTAACAGCTTCCCTCAAGAAAGCACATGATACATCTGCGGGCCCTGGTGATATCCACTACCAACTGCTGAAGCATTTACCTAAACACTCTTTAGATAGCCTCCTTGGGAGTATTTAATACTATTTGGGAACAAGGTGTCTTCCCGCCTTCATGACGTGAAGCTACAATCATACCTCTTCCCAAACCGGGTAAAGATCACACCGACCCATTAAGTTACCGTCCTATTGTACTTACTACCTGCATCTGTAAAACCATGGAATGAATGATTAATGACAGGCTTGTCTGGTTCTTGGAACCGAATGGACTGATATCTGATATCTGAATATCAGTCGGGATTCCGTCGCTAGAGAAGCACTGCCGATAATCTGGTTAAACACGAAGCATTCATTCGAAACAGTTTTGTTAAGAATGAGCATATAGTTGCTGTATCTTTCGACCTAGAAAAGCATGTGACACGACGTGGAAGTATGGGATTATGAAGGACCTTCTCGACCTCGGTCTGAAGGGTCATCTCCCTGATTTTATTTCTAATTTTTTGAAAGACAGACAATTCCAAGTCCGAGTCGGTACAACCCTTTCCGATCCCCACGAACAGGAAATGGGTGTGCCGCAGTGAAGTATATTGTCTGTTACTCTTTAACATTAAACTCAATAATTAGAGGTTAATACGTGGCTTGTTTGATATCGGCCTAGGTATTGGCCCGAGGTAACTTGGTATCAGCCTGAGACCGAAGGTTGAAGGCTGATACCAAGTTACCGAGGGACGGTACTTAGATATCAATTTCAATATCAATCATCCGGCAGTTGTGATAATCCTATATTAAAATCTATACCGTTATCCATGATTGAATGATGAAATACAGAGCCTACAAATTTAAATTCCCGGCATCTGTCAAAATTTACTAAGCCGATAAAGTAAACATACGCAATGCGCATGCCCAAAGGAACTGGTTTAATACACGCGCGAGACATGGTATCGGACTGGAAACGGCGGTATCAGACTAGTAACGAAGGTATCAGACTATAAATGGCAGTATCAGATAGAAGTTTCAGTATCAGACTGGGAAACAAGCCGTATCAGCCTGGACTGTGTATGTTATTGCTGTAGGCAAATACAGGCAATTTCTAGGCAAAAATTGATATCTAAGTAATAACATTGTAAAATGCCTGCAACCAGGTGTTGACTGCTCGTTATATGTCGATGATTTCCTAAGCTGTTACAAATCAAAGAATATGCAAACTATTGAGCGCAAATTACAACTGAGCCTCAATAGAATTAACAAGTGTGCTACAGAAAACGGCTTTAAATTTTCAAAATCAAAAACAGGGCCCGGTTGCTCAAAGCTTCTGTTAGCTTAACAGACTGTTAAATCCTTAGCAATACTAAGGATTTAACAGTCTGTTAAGCTAACAGAAGATTTGAGCAACCAGGCCCTGATTGCATGCATTTTTGCAAAAGACGCGGTCGTCACCCTGATCCCGAATTTAACTCACTTTTAAACCTCATTTACGATATTTGAAAGCTAAATGCCAGAAAGCACTGAACTTAATGCCGAAAGGTGCTGCATCGTCTTTACATCACACATGTTCGCTCAAAACTTGACTATGGATGCACTGTATATGGATCTGCCAGTAAATCCGATCTTCGCATTCTTGATCCAGTACATCATCGAGGCTTAAGACTATATATACATGTACCTGGGAGTATTCCGTACATCTAACACACAGAACTTATATGCCGAGGCAAATGAGCCTTCTCTCCACGACAGACGCACCAAATTATCTTTGCAATACGCCACTAAACTACATTGCAATCCGTCTAATCCAGCTTATAACACTGTCTTTCATCGAACTACAGATGCTGTATACGATAAGAAACCAAGCTTCAAGCCACCATTCGGCAGGAGAATGGATCCTTTAATACATGTTGCTGACATAGATCTGGATCACATACACTCCGCTTTTCACTGATGGCTCAAAGGACGGGGACCGAGTAGCTGCTGCTGCAGCTGTCCCCGAGGGAGATCTTCAATCCAGACTCCCAATTTTTGCGGAATTGAGGGCAATTTTACTCGCCTTTGATTTTGCGAAAATATCTTGGAGAAAGCAATTCATTTTATTTCCCGTTTTATTATCTTCACTACAAGCTGTATACAACATGAAGCTTGAGCATCCATTACCGCCCTGGAGCTATCGACATTTAATTTTCCTGTTTGCTATCATGATGTTAAATCATCCATTAACTCATTCATCTCTGATACAATACAGACCCGGTGGGATCTGCTCACAGATAATAAACGTCGTGCTGTGAAACCGACTTTGTGCGAATGGACTCCT
The DNA here is from genome assembly GCA_029237695.1 of Conchocele bisecta. NCBI lineage: Eukaryota > Metazoa > Mollusca > Bivalvia > Lucinida > Thyasiridae > Conchocele > Conchocele bisecta. The sequence goes on along the minus strand of CM055266.1, from coordinate 9,562,320 downwards.
GGCTACAGACATGTACGCCGGGATGAAGTTGTCCTTAGTCGATTGCGCATTGGACATACACGAATAACGCATTCGTATATACTCCAAGGTGAGCCGCGTCCATGGTGTATTCCATGCCACAGCGCATTTACCGTGCAACACTTCAATGTTACTTCACTTGTGGAGTTATTCCAGGTGTTGAACATTGAAGGTTTGCTTAGCTTTCTCCATGAAACCAACTTGTATCGGAAAATCTAATTTTATCATTGTACACATGTTACTCATTTATATTGTTCATCATAGTTTTATTTTTACCCTAATCATTTGATTACCTACCACATCTAACATACTATTTTACTATTATTTTCTCCTTCATTTTAATTGTTTGGCCCTAAATGATACTATTTTGTGTTGATGCCGTTAAGCACCATTCCAACCGTCACAAAATGATTTTCAGACTAGTCCATTTATGAAAATGGGGTGCTTTTGTTCTCAAAAATATGAAAAATACTTGCAAAAAGTGCAGATCGTGATGAGACGGCTTGTTTTGCCAATACCACTATACAGGCCTGTGGTCATGAAAGGGTTAAACCATTATCATGGTATTTATAGCAGTTGTTTTTATGTATCCTCAAAAACTTTTGTTGTACATGTAGTCGCCACCCTCTCTGTCTATCTGTCCGAGATTTGCCAAAACTCTTCAGCTCCCTACTATCTCTGTTACCGTAAGTCGGATTGGCTTGAAGCTTCATGATTATATTTATTTGTCATCATTCAGATTTTCATTATACAGCCCCCCATGTGGCCCTTGTGCTCAAGGTCAAGGTCAAATGATATAGAAATTTTCTCTAAATTTTGTAAGGGTACATCTTCCATCAGTGTTACTGATTTCTTGTTTGATCAATCAAAAACACTACCATGCAAAAATATGTTAAATCCAATCATGACTTAATGAATTTCTGGTGATTATTCATATCTAAAGAGGTTATGTTAACTATTTAACATATATATGAACCACATGTTAAATTGACATGCAAAATGCATCTAGCTACTTGTGACCTCCGCATGCATCATTTTCAGCAATCTCCATATCTAAGAACCAAAGTACTTTTGTTTTGTAAATATATGCTCTCTGACTTTATTCACACCATTTGTTGTTGTTAGTTTAGATTTGAATTCCCATCACAGTTGCGCACCTGGGGTTAGGATGCAGATTCATCCAATATTCGCAAAGTTATGGCCCTTGACTTAACGAAAAGTGAAGATTTTCAACTTGTGTCGCATATAATAGATAAGCTATTTGAGCTACAGTCATGAAACCTTATAGGAATGTTTATCAACATGTGGAGTTGTGCATCTGGTGATTTTGATGTGTCCGTCCATCCGTCTGTCCGTCCATCACAAAATTTGTGTCATGCGTTTCTCCAAAAGTATTTGAGTTTAGTCGCGAAATTAAACAGGAATATTTGTCATCATGTGAAGTTGTGCACCTGGGGTTTTAGATGCGGATTCATCCAGTATTCACAGAGTTATGGCCCTTGACTTAGTGAAAAGTGACGATTTTCAACTTGTCTCGCACATAACTGAAAAATTACAGTCAATGAAACCGTATAGGAATATTTATCAACATGTGGAGTTGTGCATCTGGTGATTTTGATATGATTATGAGTATGGCATATGTGAACATCACCCAATGAGCATAAACAAAAAAAGCTCAATTCTTAACACTATTCAATCTTTCTGTATATGTCAAGGTAGCATGTACTTGTAAAAAAAATTACATAAATTAATTTAACAAATTTTATTTTTTTTTCGTAAAAAAAATTACATAAATTAATACAATATTCGTACTTAACATATATTTTAGTTGGTCTTGCTATCATTGAGCTAGAGTAGGCCCAATGAATGGTATAACCGACGGCCTTGTGAATGGTGGAGTTTCTCCTGATACATGTGCTAGAAATGTCTCTTCTTGTCGGGTAATGTGACTAAAAGCACTGGTGGTGCACTCCGCACCGGCGGAAAATGTTTCACGTCCAATAATGCACCTGACGAGGTCCCACTCAGCTCTACTTAGAGCTATCAGATAAACACATTTTTCGTCTAGTAACTGGTGGCACTAAATTCTTGTGCCGGTCACTATACGAAAACATGTTTATGCGGAATCTTCTGCATGTAGCAAAATGGGAATTTGTCAGCTGCAGCACCAATGAGATATTTTAACTGTTATTTGGGTGTGGCATTTTTCAGAAGCGTCAGAAGACAGCCATGATGAGCTGGAGAAGCCCCACGGGGGCGGCACACTGCCTGCCAGGTATGTATTACCTCCCAGTATATATGTGGACAGCTGGCTCACAAATGGCGCCTTAGCGGATTTGTGTCTGTGAATAGAGAAATGGGGCTTATGGGATTTGAGACCAGTGTAGCTCCTGATCGAATACAGTGAAACCTCTCTAAGCCGGACACCCTGTGAGGTCCCAAGGGTGTCCGGCTTAGAGAGGTTTCACTGTGAATCAGGCATTGATCATTCTGAGCCAGTTGTGTGCTCTGTCATCACGAACAGACAGTATCACCTGAGATCGATGACCAAGAAACTCATCAAAAATAAGATCACAGGTGTTGTCTCGGTGTCCGGTTTAGAGAGGTTCCACTGTAGCACACTACTGTAGCCTGATAACAATCTGTATTGCTTGTTACAAGTATGACGAGTGTTTCATTGATGGAATAGCGAACAGTGCAAATCCTGTGCTAGATCTAGATCTACTCTGCTCGCAAAACCGATAAGTCCCATTTCTCCAGTCTCAGCCACATTTGTGTCCAGTGTCTATTGAGACTACAGAACTCCAGATAAGGCATGTGTTGAAGTGGTTTATTTTTTTTATTTCACTAAATACATATTGGTTTTCAAAAGTTTGAGTACCAAATATGCACAACAATGTTAAAATGGCTCTAAACAATTAAAGAGAAAATTATCTTATTTGATTTGAAAAAAAGCAATCATTTTAAATAAAATATACACAGCATGTGTAGGTTAACCTTTAGAATGCGGGAAATGAAAAATTGTCTTTTCCCCCCTAATTACAACAATTTTGACATCACTTTAGAATCATTTCCGTTAATGAGTCAAATGTGTTACCAAACTATGTTTTTATTGACAAAATCAAAATAAACAATTAACAGCAAAATTTAATTCAGCCTTGTAAGGGTTGATGCCATCTACACTGGTTAGAAACCCGCCAAGGTCCACCTTGTTTGCCAGTGATCACTGTATTCCTGCATGTTGTTGTATCTGTACCCGTGTTGTTAGGCCCGCTATACAGCAATGGGCGTTTCACTAAACTTCGTACAACTAAAATGCTCGTAAGTGCAAAATTATGATCGTCTGTAAATTTCACATTAACAATGTGTTCATGTGAACAATTATTGTATGTACAGTTATTGAGCATAGGCTGCATATGCTCAATAAATGTAAATCCATCGATTGAAATTTCCAGACGATGCTAAATTCGCACTTACGAACATTTTAATCGTACAAAGTTTAGTGAAACGGCCCCCAGCATACTTATCAAGCCGCCTACAGTAGCCGATTTCACCAAACTCGTTGTGTATATTTACCTAGCTAAGTATACATTGAAGGAGCAATTTTCAATTTATGCATAAAACCAAAAAAATGGCTGTGGTAATGTAATAAAAATAGCACATGAAAGCTACATTACTGTAATCATCATATGGTTTGTTCTATATGAAATAATACATTTCAATAAAAATAAATAATTACTAGTTAGATAAGTATACTTAACAATTTTGGTGAAAACGTCTACAGGCTGGTGTTTTGTTTATTCTAGTCCATTCCCAGATTATCTTGCATATTCACCTATTACATTCACATTACTGAAAATGTTTGGCTTGTCATCTACATATGGGGGGATCAAGGGGCCGGCCGTTTCACTAAATTTCCTACGATTAAAATGTTTGTAAGTACAAATTTTGAATCGTCAGTAAATTTCAATTGATGGATTTACATTTATTGAGCATAGGCTGCATATTAACTGTTTACAAGAAAACATTGTGAATGTGAAATTTACAGACTACCGTATCATAATTTTGCACTTATAAACATTTTAGTCGTACGACGTTTAGTGAAACGGGCCCCAAGCCTCCACAAATCCACTCGTCCACTCCTATTGTCGAATGAATTTTCCATCTGGATGAGTGATAGTTTGAAGAGACTGTGCGGCGTAAACATTAAAGCATATAGGAACTTATAAGTAGAAATCCAATCTGGACTAGTGGAAAATTAAGAATTTGTCGAGGCCTGGGTATTGGCTAATTGATAAAAGAGCACCTGCCTTCCTAAAGATCAGGATCTTTTCCCAAAACAGTTTTATGACTGGTTCTACCCAGTCGCCTGTCTGTAACTTGTGTTTAAATGCCCTAGGCTTGCTGATACTCAAAAACATGAATATTCATGTTTCTAGTATCAGGCTGCATAGGGTGTTGTTAATTAGGTTAATTAGGTGCTAAACCTTTTTCAATTAATCGTTAATTTCTCAGGTTATTTCCATCATAGAATGATGTGACCTCTGAATGTGATGGGTGAATTACATGACCTTGAACTTTGACCTGATTTTCAATTTTAATTTAATTTAATTTTCTGCTTTCAGTCCAATCCGATTTATAACTGTGTACATGCTTGTGTGTGAAAACAGTTTAACCCTTTCAACACCGCAGGCCTGTATAGTGGTATTGGTAAAATGTGTAGATCCAGATGAGCCGGCTTGTGACGAGCCGTCTCATCAGGATCTGCACTTTTTGCAAGATAATTTTCATATTTTTGAGAACAAAAAGCACCGCCTTTTCATAAATGCACTAGTCTGATAATAATTTGATATGACGGTCTGACGGAAATGTAACAATAACGTTCGACCATGTCCAGATGTGGGTAAATGTATGCCGTGGCACTCGGGAACTGTTTGAACCCGCGGCCTACGGCCTTGAGGTTCAAACAGTTCCCTCGTTTACCCACGGCTGGACATTGTCGAACCTTCTATTTAATTCAGCATTGTAATGGTTAAACGAAACTGCTTATAAACACTGCGCATGTAGATGTATTATATTCATTCATAATTCCTATCTACATTGTACTGTCCGGTCGCCTGTGTTCTGTGTTATAAAGTACATATATATCATCTCATTGTCACCATCATTATCACAGCAAAATGAGATACATGTACTATCTATAATGGTGAATCCAATTAGTGAGTGAACTAATTATATTGTTTCCTATCATACCCCATTAACATCTGTTACCCTTTACCATTACAGGTATTACTTTTCCAGACATGTTTCATTTCTCGTCCAAAATAAACGTTGTCTCCACTCATTTGATCCATCTTAAGGAAATGGGCCAAATGGTGGTCACAACATATATTTTTTGAAAGATGTGAACTTTTAAAAAATAATTACTTAACCCGTAAACCGCTACACAGAACAATTGTCGTCTGCTGTTGCTTTTATATCTTGCCTTATTGCTCAATAAAAACATGGTTTGACAGCACTTCAGAATCATTTCCAACGGAAATGATTCTGAAGTGCTGCCAAAGAATGTTGTAAATTATTCTAAAGTGCTGTCGAAGCATGTTTTTGAGAATAAAAATAGAAAATAAACAGCCGACGACAAAAAAATAAGATAGCGGTGTAAGGGTTAAAGGAAAATTGCGTATCTTCAGCATGTAGAGTGTTATTTACCCTTCCACCCCTAAATAACTGTCATGGACACTTCCAGGCTAATTAGCAGACAAATATAATTAAACAGAAAATTGGTAAAATTTGTAAAAATCGTAAAACATCAACAATGTAGATGCAGATTAGACGACTCATAATGTGCCATCTCACCTGACTCATAATGTGCCATCTCACCTGACTCATAATGTGCCATCTCATCTGACTCATAATGTGCCATCTCATCTGACTCATAATGATGTGCCATCTCACCTGACTCATAATGATGTGCCATCTCACCTGACACATAATGTGCCATCTCACCTGACTCATAATGTGCCATCTCACCTGACTCATAATGTGCCATCTCACCTGACTCATAATGTGCCATCTCACCTGACTCATAATGTGCCATCTCACCTGACTCTACATTGTTGGAATACAGTGATATTGATTTTACGGTCTAGTTTTGAAAATGCTTAGAGGGAATGCATGCTGTTTAAAACCGTTCAATTGCAGTGGTGGTATGCGAAGCTTTCGGCAGATTAAACGGCGGCGATCGCTAGGTCTGATAAAAGACCTCTCCTCAAATAAAGTCAATACCAGGTGCTATTCTCATTGCAACGCTCGCATTTCCATTTCATTATCTACTAACATTTAAATGTCACATCCAGCTGCAGAACAATGAGGCTTTATAGAAGTATTATTTTATTAACCCTTTCAACCATAAATAACGGGAATGGCCCAATTCAATTGTCACAAAATTGTTTTTAGGCGAGTCCATTTATATGAAGGGGTGTTTTTTTGTCTGAAAAAAGAAAGAAAATTACTTGCAAAAAGTGCAGATCCTGATGCGACGGCTCATTATAAGCCATCTCATCTGGATCTACACTGTTTGCAAACACTGCTAAAGAGGTCAGTAGTGTTGAAAGGGCTAAATACCACAGCAACTGCTGGAATAATTTTTATACAATAATGTACAGACATTACAGGAAATTGCATTCTAGCATCGGCCGATGACGTCGTCCTCTTACCTGTAGCATTTTACATTTATGTACGTTTTCTCGTTACGAGCCGTTTCATCTGGATCTGCACTGTTTGCATCAAGTGCTATAGCGGGCTTTCGTGTTCAAAGGGTTAAAAACGTTTAGGCAAAATTCTGGCACATGGAAAGTATGGCGGTAAACATTGCTCATTTGTGGCATTGGCTGGAGAAATGGGGCTTATGGAATTTGTGACTAGTTCAAATAGCACACACGTGTATCCTGATAATGGTATTTTTTGCTTCTTAGAAGCATGGCAGGTTTTTCATCGATGGAATGGACAACAGTGCATATCCTGATCCAGACATGCTGATCTGGATCTACATTGGTCGTAAAACTCATAAGCCCCCAGGGTTCCAGATAAGAAATTAGTAATTGAGTATTTTCACTCCATCATTTCTGAAGCAATTGGATATTTCAAAATTTTAATTGGGTAAAATAAAATCACACTACTGTTTACACATCAACAGACAGCAAATATTGAATAGTTTGCTTTGAAATGAAAACATGTCTTGGCATTTCATTAGAATTGTCTCCTTGGAGACAATTCTAATGAAATACCAAGACGTGTTTTCATGGAAAATATGAAAAATATGCTAAATTTGTGGTCTGTTTATTGTTTTCTGCAGCATGATAAAGGTACCACAAAATTTGTATTGCTTTTTGATACTCGCTACTTCTGATTTCAATTGGGTTTTTGGTAATTTTAATTGGGTATTTCAGCAAATACGCAGCTTATCTGGAGTTCTGAGCCCCATTTCTACGGTCGCAGTCGCATATACATGATGATATTTCACCCCATTTCGTTGGCATATGTTACCTCCGAGCGTATGCTCATATAAAGTTTGCTCAAGGGCTTATAGGTTTTGTCTTTTCGTCTGTTTACCTGTCTGAGATTTCATTTGTCAGTCTCTTTGTCCGTAATATTTTTTATTTATCATTACTGAAATGATAAGTATGATTAACTTGAAATGCCATATGCTTATTTATCTTCATCTATACTGGTATTTTCATTCTGTAGCACATCATTATTGCCGAAGGTCAAAGTCAAATGACATTGATATGTGTGTTAAATTGTTTTAAGTACGTAACAACACCACAGGCCTGGATAGTGGTATTGGCAAAAAGTGTAGATCCAGGGGCCCTTTTCACAAAAACTTTGTACGACTAAAATACTTGTAAGCGAAAATTTATGATAGTCTGTAAATTTCACATTAACAATGTTTTCTTGTAAACAATTATTGGATTTACATTTATTGAGCATAGGCTGCATATGCAGCCTATGCTCAATAAATGTAAATCCATTAATTGAAATTTCCAGACGATCCTAAATTTGCACTTACGAACATTTTAGTCGTACGAAGTTTAGTGAAACGGGGCCACAGATGAGCCGCATCAGGATCTGCACTTTTTGCAATAATTTTCATATTTTTGAGAACAAAAACACCCCCAGTTCATAAATGGACTTGTTTGAAAATCATTTTGTGACATTTGGATTGGTTGCAAAATTAACATATCAAATTCCATCCCAGTTACTTAATAGGAATGAAAGGGTTAAGTACCTAATATCTCTGCAACAGTCAGTCTGATTTACAGTTGGGGGTATCCGTGATCTGCTCACTTGGTCTAGTTTGATGTATTTTGAACATAAGTATAGCCTTGTTTGATGCATTTGCTGTGTGACATTTATTAGCTTTAATATATATATATGTACACAATTTAATAATTAAAATCACACCAAGGTATCGGAATGACGTAGAAAATCCTTCAATTTCCATAAATATTATGGAAGTTCTCGAAAATTTCAACTCCTGCATATCTTTTAAATACATTTAATATAACCTCTAAACCATGATATACTCAAAAGTTCAACACGTTTTTATTTTCATGGTAGGACTGTTATTCAGATAAATTTCATGTTTATTTTGTATGGGTACATATGTATGGTTAGCAGGGCTCCAGATAAGGAATTATTAATTGAGTATTGTCACTCCATCATTTCTGGAGCAATTGGGTATTTCAAAATTTTAATTGTGTAAAATAAAATCACACTACACTACTGTTTGTTTACACATCAACAGACAGCAATTATTGAATAGTTTGCTTCGAAATGAAAACATGTCTCGGCATTTCATTAGAATTGTCTCCTTGGAGACAATTCTAATTAAATACCAAGATGTGTTTTAATGGAAAATAAGCTATATTTGTGGTCTGTTTATTGTTTTCTGCAGCATGATAAAGGTACCACACATTTTTTATTGCTTTTTGATACTCGCTACTTCTGAATACGCAGCTTATCTGGAGCTCTGGTTAGGCAGTAGGCGGGTACAGCTTGGCCTCACGATAAGTCACATTCTCCTTGTTGGCTCTTAACCAAATTTGGTATACACGTTTATCATGATAGGAGGAAGAACTATTGATATTCCAGTTAATTATCTCCCCTTGTTTGGCGACTACCGGTATGCCTGCCTCGATGTGCATATATTGTGACCTGCATTTTGTTTCATCCCCTGCATCAACCATTGTCATATTTACACAGGTTGAAATAACGGACCGAGGTCTATAAATACATTAAATATGCCTAAAAGCATCAATAAATGAAAAAAAATAAGCTAAAAATATGTTTTACTCCCTCCATATAGACTTATATATATGGAGGGAGTAAAAAAATTTGTTTAGCTTATTTTTTTTCATTTATTGATGCTTTTAGGCATATTTAATGTATTTTGTAGACCTCGGTCCATCACTTCAACCTGTGATATTTACAGGTCATTCATTAGATGTTGTATAATATTGTTGCATATTATTCTTGTAACGTTGTGTAGTGAACATGTATAGCAACCAGAGTGTTTGACGTTTTGCAGGCTCGTTCCTCTATATATCAGGTAGTTATTGTGTATTGAATTGTCTACCCACCCACCCAAGTTGTTATATAGCATAACCAATAGGCTTGCAGATATGAGACCAGTAGCTGATTTCATCAAAATTGCAAAGTATACTTTTCTAGCAAAGTATACTTTGAGGGAGTAATCATTTATTTTTCCTGAATTGCATTATTTCATATAGAACTAACGACTGCATATATTTGATGATTAAAACTATGCAGAATTATTATACTGAATTTATTACATTATCACAGCCAAAATGGCTGTGATAATGTAATAAATTCAGTATAATAAAAATTAATAAATTTATCCTAAAATTGAAAATTTCTCCCTCAAAGTATACTTTGCTAGAAAAGTATACTTTGCAATGTTGATGAAATGGGCTACAGAGCTCCAGATAAGGTGCGTATTCGCGTATTTTACGCACTTGCTTTAGCAGAATACGCATTGATTATCAAAAGTGGGAGTACAAAATACTCGCAGCAATGTGAAAATACGCATTGATTTTTAATTTGAGTACTGAAAATACTGTAATAAAGTTGAAAATTTACTTAGTTGAGCTGCACTGCTCAAGTAAGTAAATTTTTAAATTTATTTTATTTTTATTATCATTTGTTACATATTCAATAGGAAAATCAATAATACATTTGTAAAAGTAAAATATGCATTGAATTTGAAATATGGAGGTATAATACTCTTTAGATACAAAACTTACCTGGAGCTCTGTAAGACCACATACTCATTGCTCTGTCATGTGAAATGCTCAAAATATTTGCCTCTTATTTTTCCATGACATTGTATGTCGTAAATTGACTTGCCGAGAAATTTATCAGGTAACAAGCTTTGCATTGGCCTCATAGTGTCTGATTGATATTCTTCATCGACTACAACACATTCAAAACTATATTCATGACATTGCCGAATGATGTTAGTTTTATGATATATGTCAACAAGTCTGTATATCTTTCACCAAAAACAATGTTATACATGCACATTTCTTAGTACATGTATAGCACGGTATATGACTAGAACACAAGGCTAGTGTCTTTTGATATCGTGTTTATCAGGCTTGGTTCGGAAATGGTAGGAAATCCTTGGCAAGCCTCGGAATTCCTACACGTTTCCGGGCCTTGCCTGATAAAATTTATATGAAAAGAAGCTGCTTTATACGTTCATGGAGAAGTAACAAAAATATTTTGAGTTTTCTCGGCATGAAGTGGATCCAATTATTTGATTTATGCCCTGTTATGTATTGAGAATGCATGGGGACGTTGAGTATTTGCAACCAGCCAATGGAGACTGCAGCGGAAATATGCTATTTTTGACTTATATAATAATGAATTCCTAACCGTTTAGCGGCTTATCTTTGTCTGCCTTTCCATCTAGAAAACATACTTTGTCATAGAGAAATGTTTGCGACATGCCAAAGGATATATATGATGATGAAGAAAATTGTGTTGATATGCGGACATTGTTTTCCATACTGTATCATTACCAAATTGTCTAGATGACCTGTTGCCGATTTCATCAAAATTGCAAAGTATACTTATCATTTATTTTTCCCAAAATGCATTATTTCATATAGAACTAACCACTGCATATATTTGATGATTAAAAGTATGCGGAATTATTATACTGAATTTATTACATTATCACAGCCAAAATATGGCTGTGATAATGTAATAAATTCAGTATAATAAAAATTAATAGATTTATCCTTAAATTGAAAATTTCTCCCTCAAAGTATACTTTGTTAGATAAGTATACTTTGCAATGTTGGTGAAATAGGCTACTTGAAAGGTTTCTATGCAGTTGCAAATACAATTATGAGGGGTTGTTAAAAAGGTTTGTGAACTAATTTCCTAGCACCAATAACCTTCTGTATAATTAGCAGGGCTCCAGATAAGGAATTAGTACCGGTAATTGAGTATTTTCACTCCATCATATCTGAAGCAATTGGGTATTTCAATATTTTAATTGTGTAAAATCAAATCACATTACTGTTTACTCATCAACAGACAGCAATTATTGAATAGTTTGCTTCGAAATGAAAACATGTCTTGGCATTTCAATACCAAGATGTGTTTTCATGGAAAATATGAAAAATATGCTATATTTGTGGTCTGTTTATTGTTTTCTGTAGCATGATAAAGGTACCACAGATTTGTTATTGCCTTTTGATACTCGCTACTTCTGATTTCAATCGGGTTTTTGGCAATTTTAAATATGCAGCTTATCTGGAGCTCTGAATTAGAGTGTAATATTATATGCTACCCAGTCATTTACAGTGATTCTGGAGGGATTTATTTCCTTCAAGGAAATATTTCCTCCTAGACATTAGCGAGACATAATTGACGTCACGTTTTGACGTCATTTCCGGCGAAGAAACAATTCATAGGCTAACGTCAAAATTGTCAATTTGACAACGTTATAAGCTGATCTAACAGCATTTCACATTTTTGTCTCGCCCGCGAAAGCGGAAAGCGAGACATAGGTTTTGCTTTTCCGGAGTCAGCGGCGGCGGTGGCGTCGTCATTCAATGTTAAGTTTTCGTGTTACGGTCATTACTTCAACACCTTATCAGCTACAGTCATAAAACTTTATACATACCTTTACTATGATATGTACATGAATATAGGACTATTCTCGGGGTCAAGCTCAAGGTCCCAGGGTCAAGGTCAAGGCGGAACAAGGCGAGACATTTGATTACGCGGAATTCTTGTTTGAAGAGCATGTAATATACAATTTATTCCACTACCATTTTGAAATACAGGATTTATTTCCCTTAATCCCTTGACATCTGTAAATCCAACAAAGAAACTTGTGCTCTGCACGCCGCACTCGTTTCTTTGTCGGATTTCCAGATGTCTCGGTGGGGGGAAATAAATCTGATATTTTGAAATGGCAGTGGAATAGACTTTATCTATTATTTTTATTTTAAATATTATTTAGTTTTTAGCGCACCTTTCAAAGAAAGGAGTGCTTATGGCATACCCCCTCGTCGTAGTTCGTCTGTCTTCAAAAATTTTAAAACTTAACGTTGGGGAAAATTTGTTATCAGTAGTTTCTGTTTCCTTTCACCAAACGTTTTGATATTTCACACATGCCTTTCTCTATCATGCTGTGACAAATCCACAACGCTCAGACCCCCGCTAACCCCAAGGTCAGGGTCACAGTCTTGGGGCTTTCATAAACTTAACGTTGGGGCAAATTTGTTATAATTTATGTTTCCTTTCACCGCTCTTCTTGATATTTTACACAGTTCTTCCTCTAATGGTTCTCTATCATGCCATGTCAAATTCTCGGCCCTCAGACCCCCACTAACCCCAAGGTCAAGGTCACAATCTTTGCACTTTCGCAAACTTAACATTTGAGGAAATTTGTTATAATTTCTGTTTCTTTTCACACAGCTTCTTGATATTCTTTAAACTAAAGCACCACCAGGCACGCTTTGTTGTCTTCTGACAACTCTTGATGTATATATTTGTACACCTTGCAAAGTTATTGTTTACCAGTATTAAGTTCTAAGCGAAACTTATCCGCATGTTACATATCCCCAGGATCAGGGCCAATGCTTTCTGAGCACATTCTCCAAATTCATGCTCCAATTTCAGGCAGTTTGATTGGCCAAGTCTGAGCTGTGCTCAGACTTGGCCAATCAAACTTCCTGATTTTGAGCACGAGAACGTATTACATACTGAGAAAGTTCAATAAGCTAAGTTTACAATAATATCAACAATTGCATGCGGGTGTGATTCTCAAGACACCAATTCCAAACAAACCACTTTGTCAATTTGGCAACATTTGTATGCCAAATAGTTCCCAAACCATGGTTGCTTATTGAAGTTATGCCTTTCTTACTTTACACTTAATAGTATGTGTTCTTATATGACAAAAGACGACCCTCACCTTACTCTGCCTGTGTTTGTTCGCAGACTGATCTTGCGTTTGGTCCATAACTTGTAGACCTTTTGGAATATTATCATAAAACTTGATACATGCATATAATACATGCAAAAGGTGTGTCACGTGTAAGAAATGACAACTCACGTTACTAATATTTTTTGATCTCCCTTTTTCTCTCGATACGAAATTGGTTAGCAGATATTTTGTGTGGACTTCCTATTTGCAAAAAAACAGGTTTATTATAAATATTTCAACATATGTATGGCTTCCTTAACCCTGACAATGCGGGAAACGTAAATTATCGTCTGCTGTCGATTTATGTTTCGTCTTGTTTCTCAATAAAAACATGGTTTGGCAACACTTTAGAATCATTTCCATTGGAAATGATTCTAAAGTGTTGTCAAAATGTGGTTTTGATGAGAAAAATGGAAAATAAAACATTAACAGCAGACGACAAATTTTAATACAGCATTGTAAGAGGAACACATTATCAGCCAACTGATAAAGGGACCGTAGGATGTCTGTGACAGGCACAGTCCTAAATCATCCTGCGTATCGGCGCCAATCTGATCATGCATTATACTCGTCACCATTCTGCGACTGAATAACCACCCTTAGAATGGTGGGATCAAAAATTGCCGTCTGCTGTTGTTTTATATTTTGTCTTCTTTCTCAATAAAAACATGGTTTAACAGAACCATTAGAAATGATTCTAAAGTGCTGTCAAAGCATGTTTTTGATGAGAAAAATGGTAAAAAATAAACAAACAGCATATGACAAAATTTAATACAGCAGTGTAAGGGTTAATTAAAATGGTTGCAAGTCGTTAGGTCCTTTTTGTCAGCCACTTTGATTATATTCCTACTGATTACATAGAGAATACCAGGCTAGTGTCTTTTCATGTCAAGTTTACCACGTAAGGCTAAGAAATGAAAGAATTGCGAGGCCTGCTGAGGAATTCATTCCGTTTCTGAGCCGAGCCTGATAGATTTTATATCAAATGAAACGAGCATGGTAATCTATTTTTATCAGGTAACATTTTATGAAATGTGCAAGGGAAATATTGACTTCATTAAAGGAAAAGCCTTGTTGGCGTTGCATAATTACACGGCCATCAATTTTCAGTAACGTCTTGCGACACCATTCCACTAATGAAGCCTCAGTGAAAGTTGTGTTTCCAAAATAGATTGACCAATGCCTGATATATAGCCTTTTGTTATCAGTCGGTGTGTATTTGGTAATTTCAATTACTGGATACATAGAGAATAGTACGTTAGTACCGTCACGGCACATACACACTGTGTTGACGGGATAAAACATAAACATGTCCTATTTGGACATTGTATTGTATGTGGCTGTGACTGGAGAAATGTGGCTTATGGTATTTGTGACCAGTGTAGTTCCAGATCAAATAGCACACTTGTGTAGCCTTAAAACAATCTAGATTCCTTGTTAGAAGCATGATGGGTGTTTCATTGACGGAATGGTGAACAGTGCAGATCCTGATCAGACTGTGCGGATGTACAGGCTGATCTGGATCTACACTGGTCGCAAAACCCACAAGCCCCATTTCTCCAGTCACAGCCACATAATTTTATGTGCATTGAATGATTGTGTATTTCTACTGTAGCTGCTTTATATAACTTGAATCTGGGGCCATAATTATACATTGTATATCTTTGAGTACCGGTAGTAGTATATAAATTAATATACCGTATTTGATCTAATAAACACCCCGGGGCTATGCAATTCATGGGGATCAAAACGTGGAAAATAGGATAAAAATATGTTATTTTCACATAAAAAAAGCCACTTTTAAATGTCTTTATGGGAGGGGTGGGGGGGGGGGGGGGGGGCTACTATTAGAATAAATAAATACGGTATGTTTTTCACTGGTTCAGCATGTGTCAATTGATTTGGTTGTTCATCAGACGGGTGAAGGCCAGAGGGCCGTTTCATTAAACTTTGTACGACTAAAATGTTTGTAAGTGCAAAATTATGATAGTCTGTAATTTCAATTTAACACTGTTTACTTGTAGACAATTATTGGATTTACATTTATTGACCATAGGCTGCATATGCAGCCTATGCTCAATAAATGTAAATCCATCAATTGAAATTTCCAGACGATCCTACTTTTGCACTTACGAACATTTTAGTCGTATGAAGTTTAGTGAAACAGCCCCCTGAACCTGCTTTGGTTTTAGGATCGTGATCGGAGTGTTCTCGTGTAAAATCATCAAATATGGCTGTGACTGGAGAAATGGGTCTTGTGGGAGTTGTGACCAGTGTAGCCCCTGATCAAATAGCACCTCCATGTAGCCTGATAACAATCTGCATTTCTTGTCAGCAGCATGGCGAGCGTTTCATTGATGGAATAGTGAACAGTGTAGATCCTGATCAGACTGTGCTGATCTGGTTCTACACTGGTCACAATGCCCAATGCCCAGTCACAAATATATTACCATATTTAATGTACATGTATAATTAATAGCTTTTTACAGAAATGCTTAGTCCTGAAAGAGTGTTTGGTTCCGTTTCATCCAGTTGGTAGCTATCACCAATCATTAGTTATTCATATGTTCTTCATAACCTCATTGGAATCATCTGAAGATCTTTCTATCAGGCCTCGACAAATCTGCTTGTATTGGCGTGTGAATTTTCGATCTGGGCGAGTGGTAATTTGAAGAGACGGCATATACAGGGGTGGGAACCGTTCCAATGCCAAATCCTAAATATGGCTAAACAAACATATTTTGCACGCACAAATGCATAATTCCAGCACAAAAATATTTACACAATTCCTTAACATTTGATTGGCCCGTAGCAAGTCCCTGTCCAAAATTTATATCCCAGTAAACTCCCACGCCGAACTACTTTCCGTAACCGTGAGGCGTAGTTAAAATAATTCTTAAAAAAACGGAAAATAAACATATTTTCTTGATGTATTTATTTCAAATGCTGGAATTATAAGGAATGAATGGCCTTTTTGTGGAATTTATCGGGGATATAAACTTGGAAAAGTCGCGGGAATACTGGACGAGGCCTTCCGGACGAGGCCGGAAGGCCTCGTCCAGTATTCCCGCAACTTTTCCAAGTTTATACCCCGATAAATTCCACGAAAAGGCCATTCATTCCTATATTAAAAGTATGCTCCCCATGTTGAAATATCGGTATTTTTCTGCAATTTGCGGAATTTTCAGAAACCTCAAAGCATGATTTCAGGATATATCCTGAAAATTCCCACCCCTGGGCATAAACATTAAAACATACAGAATTGATATCCAATCTGGACGGGTGGACAATTAAGAATTTGTCGAGGCCGCCCTTCTATGACGCTCGATCTTCATTGACCGTGACCTACTTTGCTTAAACGATTCTCATTTATGCTTTATAGCAAATTGTCAGTTTCTGTGTTGAGCCTTTGGTTAGCTTTGGGTTTCTAATGGCTATGTTTTATACATGCAAAGTATGGCATGCACAGTCACATGGTACATAGTAACCTGACTTCTTAACTTAATATTACCACGTACATGTATGCCACACTGTGCCTGTGATTGGACTTCATTCTTAGCATGACTTAGCATGACTGAGTCTCGACCAATCAAACTTGCTGATTTTGAGTTTGTACTCAGAAAGTTTTATAAGCATGGGCGATTGTCTTCATAACTTGACAAAACCTGGGTTACTGCCTTAACAACCAACGTAGACCTGGACCACCAGTCTGGTCATGGTCTACACAGGCGAACTCTATGGATTGATCGCAATTTACGCAGGTCAGAAATGATACAAAGCTGTTTTTGCAGATACCTGTTTATAGTTGCATGTCTGTATCCAAATACATTGCATACTCCATGCTTGTTATAACCTTTCACCACTACCTAACTATAATGCACTCTTCCATGTGAATTTTTAGACTGTCCCATTAGTTAGAATAGGGATAATTTGTAAGAATTCCGAAACTGTCCGCAAACTGTGTAGATCATTAACAAAGTTTTCTTGTAAATAATTATTGGATTTACATTTATTGATGCTCAATAAATTTAAATCCATAAATGACATTTACAGACGATCTTAAATTTGAACTTACAAACATTTTAGTCGTAAGAAGTTTAGTGAAATGGGCCCCAGGGGGCCGTTTCAGTAAACTTCGTACAACTAACATGTTCGTAAGTGCTAACTTATGATCGTCTGGAATTTTCACACTAGCAACGTTTTCTTGTAAACAATTATTGGATTTACATTTATTGAGCAGCCTATGTTCAATAAATGTAAATGCATCAATTGAAATTTCCAGACTATCCTAAAGTAGCACTTGCGAACATCTTAGTCTTACAAAGTTTAGTGAAACGGGCCCCTGTAGTGTTGAACGGGTATAACTAATGCTGCTTCACTTGATATCATATACCGTTGTGAATATGACCGCAGTGCATAGTTTGCCATATACAGTGCTCCAGATAAGGAATTAGTAATTGAGTATTGTCACTCTATCATTTCTGAAGCAATTGGGTATTTCAAAATTTTAATTGGGTAAAATAAAATCACACTACTATTTACACATCAACGGACAGCAATTATTGAATAGTTTGCTTCGAAATGAAAACATGTCTTGGCATTTCATTAGAATTGTTTCCTTGGAGACAATTCTAATGAAATACCAAGATGTGTTTGCATGAAAATCAGAAAATATGCTATATTTGTGATCTGTTTATTGTTTTCTGCAGCATAATTAAGGTACCAGAAATATTTTATTGCTTTTTGATACTCGCTACTTTTGATTTCAATTGGGTTTTTGGCAATTTTAATTGGGTATTTAAGCAAATACGCAGCTTATCTGGAGTTCTGATATACATGTACACCCATAACTGGACACTAACAAAAAAAATTAGCACTATTAAAAATCGCACAATTATTAGTCAGGTAAAACAAATGCGCAGTATACACCAAAACGTGCCTGATCTGGATCTCTTTAATTCATACTTTGGTGCACGATTTGCACATGTCGTCTCACAGCTGATCGCAAGTTGAACCAAATAATTCATTGGCAGCCCATATCATGCAATTTGTTAATCTAGGGCTTCGGTTTCTATGCGACATATGCCTTATGAAATACAATTGTGATGCCTAGACAACTCTTGAAAATACATTTACGATGTGCATTATGCTTTGCCGATAACGTCTATTTATGGCGTCTGATGTTTCCATGCATTTTATTTCCTACCGTATAATCAATGAAATCATAGTCGCCTTGCAGGTCATTATCGCTGAATTGTTTTGGGAGTGTAGATTATCATCTTGGGCTAATCTTGATTTGTTAATATCTGTATTATGTATTATACTATGTATATATTTCAACTTTTACATATTATTGTTACTGTTTTGTTTTTTTAAATCCGCAGCCACTAGTCTCTTTCTTACGGAGCCCCGCAGGGGATGTAGAATTATTTTTCTTATTAATTCCTTCCCACGAAATAACAATTTGTTCCCTCAATTTAACTTAACAATTCGTTCCCACAAATTAACAATTCGTTCCCACAGGGGGAACGGATTGTTAATTTGTGGGAACGAATTGAGGGAACAAATTGTTATATTGCGGGAACAAAATTGTTCATTCGAGGGAACGAATTGTCAATTCGAGGGAACAATTGTTAATTCGAGGGAACGAATTGTTATATCGTAGGAACGAATTGTTAAATTGAGGGAACAAATTGTTATTTCGTGGGAACAAATTAATACTTTCTGGACATGGTTTTCTGCATAATTATTGCACCAATATCATTGTATGCATTCTGATACTTGAAACACAACTATTTGTGTATATAGTATCTACCGTAGTTGCTTATGGTATGGTGTTTATTGTTCATGCTATCATTATTCCTGCAATATCTCCCTATGCAACTTAATACTAGAAACACATTTGACTTGTTTGAGAAATGTAGTTGTTGGCCTGATGAAGTAGTAAAAGCCATGCGTAGTATTATTTGAGATTTCGGTTACAATGTAGTTCCATTTCAACATACATGTAGTTACATTGTCCTAAATATCTTGCTAACCACATCATCAATATTGGTGTAATATAGCTCTAATACCGAGGGTAATTTCATACTATAGTCTGCTGATGGTGCCATCACCATATCTACTACTGTCTGTTCCACGTTTTTGTGCTCATGAAATTTTGGCCATAATGATTTTATTGCGAAAAACTATTTTTCTATAGGTATTTTTCTTTAAATATTTTTTGTATTTGTGGACCGATTTTCAAAATCTAACTTTTGTTTTCTTATTTACATCATTCCCAAGATATCTAGCCAGGTTTCGGAGTCAATTTCCAAAATATTTCGTTTTTTTTACTCCACCCCCCACTCCCCATGTTAAAATCGGTTTTTCACTATAAAATCAATATTTGATGGAATTTCATGAAACAAAAAAAAATAGAGAAGGGTGACTTTTTTCTTGTTGGTGAAAAAGTACTTACATTAAAATATTTTTTAGATTTAATGTGTTAATAGCCAAAAGTTCATCTTCAGAAAAACGTGGAACAGACAATTGCTGTTTCTCTCGGGTTAAAACATATACATGATACATATCGAAATAATTCCCAAACTGCTAAATTGTATTATTACGGTCACATTGACAGAAGATATGATCTAATTTGCCCTGTTTATCACATGAAAATTGATATTTAGGACAAAGAATGAATATCTATAGATATTTGGGAAAGTGTATGTTGAAGCAGGCCTAAACGACAGGTGCATGTAACATACAATGGCCACCGTATGTGTGGACAGTGGTTTGAGAAGGATTGTACAATGTACATGGTTGGTGTTCCATGTTTCAGAGAGGTGAACCAAAGTCGTGCAGAAGACACACAAACGCCTAGGTACGCCTAAC
Organism: Conchocele bisecta; assembly: GCA_029237695.1. Classification (NCBI taxonomy): domain Eukaryota; kingdom Metazoa; phylum Mollusca; class Bivalvia; order Lucinida; family Thyasiridae; genus Conchocele; species Conchocele bisecta. The sequence continues at coordinate 9,541,895 of CM055266.1, read as the reverse complement.
CCTACACATACTGATGTCAACATATTTTCTTGTTCTCCAATTGTAACTTTCGGCGTAGTTACTGGAACGGATTTTGATATATTACTTTTGCAACCTATCCAATCATCATAACATGCTTTTCAGACTAGTCCATTTATGAAAAAGGGGGCGTTTTTGTTCTCGAAAATATGAAAATTACTCGCAAAGAGTGCAGATCCTGATGAGACGGCTCGTTACGCACTCTTTGCAAACGCCGCTATAGCGGGCTTTCGGGTTCAAAGGGTTAAAACCGGTTTTCTTATGTGTGGCTGTGACTGGAGAAATGGGGATTATGTGTTTTATCGCCAGCCTAACTCCAGATCTGCTAGCGCACGACTGTAGCCTGAACAGGATCTGTGCTGTTTATTAGAAGCAAGTTGCGTGTTTCACTGACTTAATGTCGAACATTGCAGACCCTGAGCAGACTGCGCGGATGTGCAGGCTGGTCTGGGTCTACACTGGTTGCAAATGTCATAAGTCCCATTTCTTCAGTCACAGCCACTGTTCATGATTAACCCATCCTTTGGTATCATAATCATTAATGACGCCCTGACACCCTGAAAGACATTTGATGCCATCGTATGCTTATCACATCTTCCAGTTCAATCAATATTGATAGCCAAAAAAATGTTTTATTTCCATATATAAAGGGATACTGTTTCAGTGTATTAACACAGTGTATTAAAAATCATAATAACACTAGTGTAATAAATATATAATTTAATATGATTTTTATTAAACTCGTTGACTGATTTCATAAGAAACAGGGCACACCCACTTGTTTCTTATGAAATCAGTACCGGTAAGCACGTTTAATAAATGTATTAAATCAACATTCTAAGATATACTCTATAATCTTGATAAATGGCGTCAAAGTTGATGTAAATTCCAAAGCACACGTTGAATCAAATTATGTATGTGCTCTTCATTTTTGTCAGATGTCATTTACAAAATATTTTTAAATCAGAAATGTTTGTCTATTCTGGCTCATATATTCTGTCAAAGCATGTTTTATTATTGGAATGAATGGCCTTTTTGTGGAATTTATCGGGGTATAAACTTGGAAAAGTCGCGGGAATACTGGACGAAGGCCGGAAGGCCTCGTCCAGTATTCCCGCGACTTTTCCAAGTTTATATCCCCGATAAATTCCACAAAAAGGCCATTCATTCCTTATAATTCCAGCATTTTAAATAAATTCATCAAGAAAATGTGTTTGTTTTCCGTTTTCTTAAGAATTATTTTAACTGCGCCTCACGGTTACGGAAAGTAGTTTGGCATGGGAGTTTACTGGGATATGAATTTTGGACAGAGACTTGCTACTGACCAATCAAATGTTAGGGAATTGTGTAAATATGTTTGTGCTGGAATTATTACTGAAATATAGGAAAACAAGTTCATGAATTTTAGACAACAAAATATGTTGACCATGTGGGAAAGGTTTGTGCTAATGATAGAATAGTGTGGGTGATAGATACTAGCAGTACAGGGTGACCGATATTATTACATCTCAAAATCAATGTTTGGTCTTGTAAAACCTGTTCAGTCTGTAAATGATGTCAAAAGTTGATGAAAATTCCTGAGCACCATTAAATGCTCCGACGTTTCGTCAACTTTTTACGTTATTTGCTGAAATTATCATATATTTTTTGGGGCCAGTATCGTTGAAATCGTGTTGCAATTAATGTAGAAAATTCACTGGCTCATATTATACTGATGGGTTATCCCACCCATATACATTCATGTGGTACTGTCTGTTCCACGTTTTGCTGCCGACAAACTTTTGGCTGTGAAACACATTCAATCTAAAAAATATTTGTATGTCAGTACTTTTTCATCAAGCACAAAAATGTAACCCTCCCCAAATGTTTTTATTTGATGAAGTTCCATCAAATATTTATTTTATTGCGAAAATCTATTTTTTTCTCCGGTGCAAGACTTTGACCTGTGACACAAAAATAAAATTCCCATTAAAAAAATCCATTACCCCACCCACTTGGTCTCATACAATACTATGTTCTATAATTTATTATGTTATACTGTATGAGACCAAGCAGGCCCGTAGCCAGGGGGGGTCGGATCGGTCGGACGACCCCCCCGCCCAGCCTCGAGGTTCACTTTTTTAGCCTTGAGGTCCACTTTTTTAGACACCCATAGATACTTCAGACCCCTTGAGCCTTCGAAACGACCCCCCCTTCAAACAGGTAGATACTTCAGACCCCTTGAGCCTTCGAAACGACCCCCACTTCAAACAGGTCTGGCTACGGGCCTGCCAAGTGTTAATGGATTTTTTGTAATGGGCTTTTTTTTTGTGTCACAGGTCCGAGTCTTCCACCTGTGATTTTTCTATGCAAAATAACGTGATAGCCTGGGACGCGGGTCACCCTGTAGCATGGTAGTGGTGTGTGTGTGCATGGACCTGTAGTTGTGGTGTGACGAGGCTATAATGTTTGCCACCAGCGTTGTCAATCTAATCTTAGACGTGCCGTAATGATATCTCCCTAATATACAAGCACAGTGACTGATGGTATTATTATAAATAAAATGGCTGACACTATTTACGACGTTGACCATGTGTACTGTGATTCATTGTACATGTGCTCCAGTTAGTATGTGTTTGTGGTATTCACCCTTACAACACTGAAATAACCCTTTCAACATGGTAAGACCTATTTAGCCGTGTTTGCCAACAGTGCAGATCCAGATGAGCCGGCTCGTGACGAGCCGTCTCATCAGGATCTACACTTTTTACAAGTACTTCTCGCATGAAAATCATTTTGTGACAATTGGATTGGTCCTTGAATCAACACAGCACTGTCCATTCCAGTTTACTTTAATAGGGTTGAAAGGGTTAAATTTTGTCGTCTGCTGTTTATTTCCATATTATCCATGCTACTGTACTTGGTCCAGCCACCATATGTTTTTTGTTAACCCTTACAATGCTGAATTAAAATTTGTCGTCTGCTGTTTAATTTTATTATCAAAAACATGTTTTTACAATGCTTTGGAATCATTTCCAATGAAAATTATTCTAAAGTGCTGTCAAACCATGTTTTTATTGAGAAAAAAAGAAAAACGTAAAACAACGACAGACGACTATTTACGTTTCCCGTATTCTAAGGGTTAAGAAGAAAGTGAAACTAAAAGCCAGCAGACGACATCTTTCGAGCCAGACTGGTACAAAAGCAGATATCCCGCCTATGTCAGAGCAATATTCCCAGCATGTACATGTTGTTGACACTGTATCCGGTCTTACTTTCTGAAACCAGTCAAAATACGACTTAATTAACCCATAGACCGCCATCTTATTTTTGTTGTCGTCTGCTGTTTATTTTTTATTTTCCGTTTTTATCATCAAAAACGTGCTTTGACATCACTTTAGAATCATTTACAACATGGTTTGACAGCACTTTAGAATCATTTCCATTGGAAATGATTCTAAAGTGCTGTCAAACCATGTTTTTATTGAGAAATAAGGCAAGATATAAAAGCAACAGCAGACGACAATTGTTGTGAGTAGCGGTCTAAGGGTTAAGTGTAAAACCACTGGGAATGTGAATCAGCTATTTGTGTTTGCATGTACGTGTGCTTTACAAACCAATTATTTTACATCCATTTTATTTACTATTGTCCTAATTTATCAGACAGCATTATGCTCGGTATGTAAATATAGTTTATATTCAGTCTTCTGAATATTATTTATTTTGCTATCCCCTGTTTGTGGATAAATTATTTTCTTGTTATATTTCTATGCATCTATTTATAAATATTTATTCAAAGTTTGCATGCTTCTATTTTGTCCTGATTATCACCGAGTTGATCGGCAGGAAGGGATGTAGAAATAATCCATGTATGTGCGTACGTACATGTGTTAGAAACATCTTTTGTTTCTTAACTCTTGGAATGCTAGACACGAAAAATGTCGTCTGCTGTTGCTTTATATTTTGCATTCTTTCTCAATAAAAACATGGTTTGACAGCACTTTCGAATCATTTCCAGTGGAAGAGCCGGCTCATCTGGATATACGCTGTTTGCACACATTATGTTAGAGGTCTCTAGTGTTGAAAGTGTTAATATCTTATTAACCACTTGGCTTGCGGAAAGAGAGACATAGTGATCACAATGACGTCCGGGTGTCCGTGCGTCGTGCGTCCGTCCGTCCGTCCCGTCCGTCCGTCCGTCCGTCCGAAATCTGCGTTAAAGTTTTTAAATACCTTATATCTCTGCAGTCCTAAGTCACATTGACTTGAATCTTCATATATTTATTAGTCATCATCCATATATTCATGCTTCATCCCACTCATGCGGCCCCTGTGCCCCAGGTCAAGGTCAAATGACTTAGAAGTTTGCGTTCCGAAATCTGCGTTAAAGTTTTTAAATACCTTATATCTCTGCAGTCCTAAGTCACATTGACTTGAAACTTCATATGCTTATTAGTCATCATCCATATATTCATGCTGTATCCCACTCATGCGGCCCCTGTGCCCCTATGTCAAGGTCAAATGACTTCAAATAAATACACTCTGAGACCATCAAATGCCTCGGTGGGCTCGACATGCGGGCCGCGGCCATCCTCGTAATAATATTTTGCCACAATAATAAGTATGTGTCTAGGACTGATGCTTTGAACGCCCAATGTCAAGGTCACTGAGGACTTGCTGTTCAGTTTGTAAGGAATATGTACCCAAGTTTCAACTATCTCAATAACCCCCACCTGGGTCCATGTTTCTAAAAAACTTCCTGAGCATTTGCTCCAATCTCGTGCTCAAGGTCAGAAAGTTTGATTGGTTGAGGCTCGGTCTGGGTCAATGAAAATACTTGGTTTTGAGTTCAATTTTTGAGAGTGAATTCAGAAAGTTTTCCAATGCAACAGGTTAATACGGGATCACACCCGTTGGCCCGACCTTCAATGACCTTAGCTGTTGATAGGCCGTTAAACACAAGTAAATCAAATCCGAAAGTTTTAGAAGAACAGGCCCTGAAGTCTTACTCTCCATTCGCTCGCATTCAGTTTTAGTCCTTTAAAGTAACTGTCTCAGATGATGTTGCTGATATCCAATATCTTGTTTTTCGCTTTTCACTGCAAATGACATATTAATCCTGTTTTGCGATATTTCGACTCATCCAAATCCAAAACATCTGAATAAAAGAATCAAATGCTGGGTCAAATGATGGTTAAATTATCTGATAGAGTAGAAAACATTGTGGGAAAAGGAGAAATTGCTTGTTACAAGCAATTTCTCCTTTTCCCACAATGTTTTCAAAAGACATCTTCTGCAGAGGCGTGAAAAGTCGTCTCTGTCAGGGAAAGGGTTAATCAATCGTACCATTTTATTTGATCACGTTCTGTTTCATTACTTTCTGAGACCAAGTGCCTTTAAACCCTATCGATCTAGTATTTGCAAACAGTACAATTCAGATGATCCTTTTCTGAATAAAGAAATGGTAAACAAAAATTGCATAGAACAGTCAGTCTTGCATAGAGGATGTTCTCCGTTTCATGAATACGAATCGGGATTGTTTTTTCGTACTTAATTAAAGCTTCCTGATCACGATCTCTCACTGAAAGGATCACCTTGTCTCACGACACTTCAAATAAACGTCAGTCCTTAACTGTGCTTGAAATCACAAGTATCACACTCCCTTTCAAACCTAAATAATAGTCTGTTTCACGAAAGCTGCCCAAATTTTACGGCTATATAGACAATTCAAAAACAATATTATTTTCGATAATATTAAATTAAAGGAAAATTTAAGAATTAGCCTTCTTTTTATTTCGTGAAATTCTGTCAAATATTGATTTTATTACGAAAAATTGATTTGTCTATGGGAATTTAACATGGGGGAAAAAGTGGTAAGGAAGTGTGGGAGGAGTCAAAAAAGGACAAATTTTGGAAATTGACACACGAAACCTGACTAGATAGCTTGGATATGATCTAACTAAGAAAACAAGTTAAATTTTAAAAATCGGTCCAGTATTTCTAAAATTCAAAAAACAAATTTATGGCCTAATAAAATATGCAAGTGGAAAGCTTTGTTGTTGTTATAAAAAGAAGAATAAATCAATAACACTTGATGGATGTAACCGTCAAAACTTTAACGAAATTTAAAAATGAATCGTTAACGCAAATTTGTAAGACTTTAAGTACAGGGGTACCCGCAGGGACGGGTTATAGAAATACGAAAATGTTGATGATAAGTATAAGAAGTTTCAAGCCAATCGGACATACGACAACAGAGATGGTAGGTAGCCGAAGACTTTAACTCCAATCTCGGACAGACAGATGAACAGATGGACAGCGTGGCGTATTCAGGGTACATAAAACAGCATGGTAGAAGAGCCGAGAAAGCTCATTTTTCTAGGTTTATCATTTTGATACTTACCTACTGTCTGTTCCACGTTTTGCTGCCGACGAACTTTTGGCCATTAAACACATTAAATCTAAAAAATATTTAAAAGTAAGTACTTTTTCATCAATAACAAAAAAGTCACCCTCCCCAAAAATTTTATGTGATGAATTTCAAATATTGATTTTATTGCGAAAAAACGATTTTCCTATGGGAATTTAACATGGGGAGTCAATTTCCAGTGCGTATGTGCCGTGAAACACGGTGCCGTGAAACATTTTTGATATCCAGTCAATACTATTTTTGCATTTTACAGCCATTTGAAGGTGTTGACGGGATAAATAGAATAGTATGTTAGTGCCGTGAATGGGAAAAAATATCTGGCGCGGCACAGAAACGGGATGTGCTCGGCAGAGCCTCGCCCATCCCGTTTCCTGAGCCTTGCCAGATATTTTTTCCCATTCACGGCACTAACCTACTATTCTCTATTTCTAAGAAAACAAGTTAGATTTTGAATTGGTCCACAAATAAAAAAAAAATATATTTTTATATGTTAAAAGGAAAATCGTTTTTTCGCAATAAAATCAAATAATCTTTTTTGGGGAGGGTTACTTTTTTGTTATTCAATATTGATAAAAAGTAATTATTTTTTAATATTTTTTAGATTTAATGTGTTAATAGCCAACAGACAGTAGTGCCGATGTTTTCTCGTTACAGTTTCAATCATTGATTCAATCTATCTTCTTACAGTTTCAAGTACGAGTCAGAAGAGGGAGATAACTCGAGCTTGACGTCGGGGTCCGGCCTTGGCGCTCACAGCAGTCCACATTCCAACTCCCAGAACGCATCACAACAGATCGTGATCCCGCAGGCAGTGCTCGACTCGTTGATGCAGGAGCTTGCTGATACCAGGGAAACCAGTCGTAAACTACACGAATCATTACAACGAGTCTTGGACGATGTTGAAAATTCTAAAGTAATTTTGTTTTCTGGCTTGTGTTTAACACAGTTGGTTGGCTTGGTGATGTGATGGTATAATATACTGTTTCAGACATGATGAAAATGAACGATATGTAGTTGTATTTTAGTCATATTTTTTGTAGTAAACAAATAATGACTAAAATATGACAACACAGTTTTATTCTACATGTTTAAAACAGTGTATTACCATAATAACCCTAAGTATTTTAACACCGTTTATTTTGGGAAATCCCCATAATATGGGTTTTTTCCAAAACTAGTTGTATCCAAATAGATTGTTATTGTGATAAACCAGTGCAACCATACTAACCCTGAATATTGGACATAAATTGCATATTGCGACGCTTTCACCAATATCTATTAAATTAAGCATTAAATGTTTCATTACGGATAAAGTTATATTTAGAACTAGAAGTTCCTCCTTGTTGACATAATTTCCCGTAACGCGAACCATATCACCGTGTGCGCTCGAACGATTCTGTGTAAAATTGCCAATAACGTACATGTAGTATTGCAATTCGAAGCACATTTATGGGCTGGGCAAACAATAAGACTAGTTATAGTTCACATATTGAATTTTTACTAAACTACTTTCTTCGCCCTCTATGCTCGCTCGAAATTAATTTATTAAAAATTCAATATATGAACTATAACTACTATTTATTACACATACAATGCGAATGGATTTGGATTATTCAATGGTGTGCATGTGTACATATTTGACAATTCGATGGTCTAGTAACATAAGGTCGTAAGTGCTATGCTTTAGCATAGCAGTTACGACCTTATAATTCCAGCACAAAAATATTTACACAATTCCCTAACATTTGATTGGTCCGTAGCAAGTCCTTGTCCAAAATTCATATCCCAGTAAACTCCCATGCCGAACTACTTTCCGTAACCGTGAGGCGCAGTTAAAATAATTCTTAAGAAAACGGAAAATAAACACAAATTTCTTGATGAATTTATTTCAAATGCTGGAATTATAAGGAATGAATGGCCTTTTTGTGGAATTTATCGGGGATATAAACTTGGAAAAGTTGCGGGAATACTGGACGAGGCCTTCCGGCCTTCGTCCAGTATTCCCGCGACTTTTCCAAGTTTATACCCCGATAAATTCCACAAAAAGGCCATTCATTCCTATAATGTTACTAGACCATCGAATTGTTCCCAGATCTGTGAATGTGTTCCATATTTTCACAGTAATTGTGTCAAAATACTTACTCACTTAAGGCCATATTTTGTACGATTTTATGCCTACTTGTAATCTGGAAAAGGTTACCTGCAACCCATAAATAGGTGATTACCAGTGTCTGTTGTGTGATATTACAGGTGTCTGTTGTGTGATATTACCAGTGTCTGTTGTGTGACATTACCAGTGTCTGTTGTGTGATATTACAGGTGTCTGTTGTGTGATATTACAGGTGTATGTTGTGTGATATTACCAGTGTATGTTGTGTGATATTACAGGTGTCTGTTGTGTGATATTACCAGTGTCTGTTGTGTGATATTACCGGTGTCTGTTGTGTGATATTACCAGTGTCTGTTGTGTGATATTACCAGTGTCTGTTGTGTGATATTACCAGTGTCTGTTGTGTGATATTACCGTTGTCTGTTGTGTGACATTACCAGTGTCTGTTGTGTGATATTACAGGTGTCTGTTGTGTGATATTATTGGTGTCTGTTGTGTGATATTACCAGTATCTGTTGTGTGATATTACCAGTGTCTGTTGTGTGATATTACAGGTGTCTGTTGTATGATATTACCGGTGTCTGTTGTGTGATATTACAGGTGTCTGTTGTGTGATATTACCGGTGTCTGTTGTGTGATATTACCAGTGTCTGTTGTGTGATATTACCAGTGTCTGTTGTGTGATATTACCAGTGTCTGTTGTGTGATATTACCGGTGTCTGTTGTATGACATTACCAGTGTCTGTTGTGTGATATTACCGGTGTCTGTTGTGTGATATTACCAGTGTCTGTTGTGTGATATTACAGGTGTCTGTTGTGTGATATTATCGGTGTCTGTTGTGTGATATTACCGGTGTCTGTTGTGTGATATTACAGGTGTCTGTTGTGTGATATTACCGGTGTCTGTTGTGTGATATTACAGGTGTCTGTTGTGTGATATTACCGGTGTCTGTTGTGTGATATTACCAGTGTCTGTTGTGTGATATTACCAGTGTCTGTTGTGTGATATTACCAGTGTCTGTTGTGTGATATTACCGGTGTCTGTTGTATGACATTACCAGTGTCTGTTGTGTGATATTACCGGTGTCTGTTGTGTGATATTACCAGTGTCTGTTGTGTGATATTACAGGTGTCTGTTGTGTGATATTATCGGTGTCTGTTGTGTGATATTACCGGTGTCTGTTGTGTGATATTACCAGTGTCTGTTGTGTGATATTACAGGTGTCTGTTGTGTGATATTACAGGTGTCTGTTGTGTGATATTACCGATGTCTGTTGTGTGATATTACAGGTGTCTAGTCAGCAGGACGTGGTTATGCTGCGCGGCTCCATCGATGAAGACAAGTTCAAGATGGAGCGGATGGAGGAACAGATGAACGACATCACCGAACTCAACCAACACGAAATCACAAACATCAAACAGGTAACTCAACCAACACAAAGTCACAAACCTCAAACAGGTAACTCAACTAGCACAAAGTCACAAACCTCAAACAGGTAACTCAACTAGCACAAAGTCACAAACTTCAAACAGGGAACTCAACTAGCACAAAGTCACAACTTCAAACAGGTAACTCAACTAGCACAAAGTCACAAACTTCAAACAGGTAACTCAACTGGCACAAAGTCACAAACTTCAAACAGGGAACTCAACCAGCACAAAGTCACAACTTCAAACAGGTAACTCAACTAGCGCAAAGTCACAAACCTCAAACAGGTAACTCAACCAACACGAAGTCACAAACCTCAAACAGGTAACTCAACCAGCGCAAAGTCACAAACCTCAAACAGGTAACTCAACCAGCGCAAAGTCACAAACCTCAAACATGTAACCCGACCAACACGAAGTCACAAACCTCAAACAGGTAACTCAACCAGCGCAAAGTCACAAACCTCAAACAGGTAACTCAACCAGCGCAAGTCACAAACCTCAAACAGGTAACTCAACCAGCGCAAAGTCACAAACCTCAAACATGTAACCCGACCAACACGAAGTCACAAACCTCAAACAGGTAACTCGACCAACACAAAGTCACAAACCTCAAACAGGTAACTCAACCAACATGATGTCACAAATCTCAAACAGGAGTCCGTCATTCTCTTTATTTTACCAAGGGTGTTCATATAGCCATGTGTTGTAACTAGACACTGTATTGTTTTGCCAGGACATCACCAGCATGGAGGAGAAGATCGAGTACAGACTGGACGAGAGGACCTCCGATATCCACGACTTGTTGGAGAATTGTCAAACCAGGGTAACGCTCTACACTTATCCCTTTCTTTGCCGTTATTTAACCTTTACACCCCTAAGTACCGGTAACTGGAATGGATTTGGACACATCAGCTTTGCAACCAATCCAACCATCACAAAATTATTTTCAGACTAGTTCAATGCATGAAAAGGGGGTGTTTTTGCTCTCAAAAATATGAAAATTACTTGCAAAAAGTGCAGATGTTGATGACACGGCTCGTGACGAGCCGTCTAATCTGGATCTGCACTGTTTGCCTTTACCACTATACAGGCCTATGGTGTTGGCCTCGCCCATCCCGTTTGCTAAGCCTTGCCAGATATGTTTTCCCATTCAATGCACTAACCTACTATTCTCTATATCCAGTGTAGTAAGGGTGCCATGCTCCAGATCAGGACACTGTCTTTCAATGCTGAATGTTTTTATGCCCCACTACCATAGTGGAGGGGGGCATTTAGTTTTACCATTATCCGTCCGTCCCGTCCATCCATCCCGTCCTTCCGTCCGTCACCAACCTTGTAAGTCGTCAAACTTTTAAACCGTACTAGCTACAGACCTGAAACTTGGTGTGTAGCTTCCTTGTGATGAGCAGATGCGCAAAGTTTGATTCGACCCCTGGGTCATGGATTATCTCCCCATTTTCGATGTTACCTCGTTTATTATCAAAGCGATATGTAGGGCATCTGTATTCTATGAACACATTTTCTACTATCTAGTTATTATAGTTTTCTTGTTGAGTGTCCACATTCAGGTGTATTCCCACATGTATATGCATGACCTTACTGTCGACCGGACGTAAACCCCCAGTCAGTCGATCAATCAATCAAATCCCAATCTAATATATTTCCACGACCCGTGGCAGATAACGAAGATGGAGCTGCAGCAACAACAACAACAGCTGATCTCCATGGAGATGGTGGAGAATGTGACGTTCCGCACGATCCTAACGAAGCTGATCAACGTGGTGCTCGCGCTGCTAGCTGTGGTACTCGTGTTTGTGTCCACGACCGCCAACCTCCTCTCCCCATTCCTCTCCACCAGGTACGTGGGGCTGTCACTGCGCGGGAAATGGGGCTCACGGGCATGCGACCAGTGTAGATCCTGATCAGCCTGTGCATCCGCATCCTACCAGATTGTCTTTCATTTTCACCCCTAAGTAACTGGAACGGAATTGATATGTTAATTTTGCAACCAATCAATTTGTGACAAAATGATTTTCAGACTAGTTCATTTTATATGAAAAGGGGGTGTTTTTGTTCTCAAAAATATGAAAATTACTTGCAAGAAGTGCAGATCCTGATGAGACGGCTCATCACGAGCCGGCTCATCTGGATCTACACTGTTTGCCAATACCATAATACAGGCCTATGGTGTTAAAAGGGTTAAGGCCTCCAGTGATTATTTTGTGTGAATGCTGCTGACGTCTACCACCAGTACTGTTGTACTGTAGAAGACCTATATGTCATTACGCAAACATTGTATTAGCGAGCCTACCTCACCAAATCCCCGGTTACCTATGTAAACAGAGGGTTTGATGAGGTTGCCGCACAATAGGTAATGCGGTCAAATAGGTCACGATGCAGTGACTATTTTCAATCAATAACTTATGTTGTAAGCGATTGTAATGTGTATTTTCAATATTTATGTTATTAAAATGTATCATATCGGTACCCCTTTAAGTAATATTTGTATATTTTAAATGTAATGATGTTGTCATGAAGCGCATGAATATAAGTATTAATTAATCCAGTTTATATTGAGGCAAATCACACAGCCTAAAAACATAGTGCTGGAGTATAAACCATAGTATCGTATATTATTCATAAGTATATCACTATTAAACATTAATTACAATATGTATGCATATTATTAAAACAGTAGATGCTACCGCTGTTTTCGCTGTATGTGATATTTATAACAAAATATTTTTTTTATTCGTCCGCGTACGGATTTCTGTCGCACAAAGCGCCATTTTCAGTTCATATTTTGACCTGTGCATATGAACCGGACTAAGTTTAAACAACGCTCGATTCCGTCCAATTCAGATTTCTCTGCAGAATGTTCAGACTAACTACATATTAAGTAATGTTGCTAAATAAGTGTTAATGGCTGGAACATGGTTATCACTAAAAGGAAGAAACCACAGTCGTATTATTGAAAATACCTCATGGAGGCCGCCATTAATCCAGTGTAAACAATAGACGGTGTGATCCCATTTCCTGAGTAGCCCCCGCTTAGTGAAACGATGTGCTAATCATGATATTATGTTCCCCAATAATTGGAAACGGTTTGAATTTCTCGGTAAAAACTACGAAAGTCATAAAAAAATAACAATGTATATTTAACATTGGATACGCTTAAACGGTATTACTCTCTCATCGGATCGTCAGTTGTCGTCGATAGCGATTTAACGTACTGATCTGGTCTTAATTTATTGTCAACTTTCAACGCCATTTACAGAATATATGGTTAATTTTGGAAATAAATAACGGCAAATTACGATGACGTCTGCTCTGAAATATCTGTCAACATGCGGACGTAATTTAAGGAAATCGATTATATTTTAAGGCTACATCTGTGACTAATTACGAATTTTATGTATGGTCTTTGGCTACACCCGACACATTACACAGATCTAGTTGTAAATACACGTCGCTTTGTGTGGGGAAAAAATCGATAATGCGTAGTTGTGTGTGACGAGGTGTTGATCTGATGACACCACACAGCTGTGACCCTTAGGCAATGTTTTGAAATTGACGTGTCGTTTTGATGTGTGCCGCAACACCTCACTGTCGGAGACAACATGACAATTAACGATATACTCTCGATTATACACAGATCTATTAGACGGCTGGTTATTTAAAATAAAGAATAGTTCAGTACACCTTCGCCGATATTGTTTTTAGAAAATCACTAATATTTTCCGGAAATGGTGTTGAAAGGTTGACAAAAATTCTATCACCGTATTTAGTTGTGCCGATATTGTTTTAAAAAATCAGTAATTTTTTTCCGTAAATGGTGTTGAAAATTGACAAAATATATAGCCGCATTTCTCCGATATTCGTTTAGAAAATCACCAATATTTTCTGTAAATGGTGTTGACACAAAATGCAGCGTTCACGCGGAATTCAAATGAAATACAAAATAATAATTTAATAAATAGACGCCGATGGCTACTGTGTTTGCGGCCAGTGAATTCTGGTCGTGGCAGCCACAGGCACAGTTCGAACAGTGTTGTGAGCAGATGGAGGACAATAATTATTTCAAATTCATAAAAAAATGTTTGCTGTCCGAAAATTAATTAATTGTGACAGCCAAAAAAAAAAGATTTTGGGACAGTAAAACATTATATGGTATAGACAGTATAGACAGTACCTCAAACTTAAAAAAACAGTAACAAACTGTCTGTGTATATATTACTTAAACTTAAAACATCAGTAACAAACTGTCTGTGTATATATTACTTAAAGACAGACACTTTAATTGTTGGTAAGTTTCTATCAATTTATAGGTATTTTTATTAAAATCATAAAATTGTGAAAATATTAAAAAATATTAAAATCACAAAAATAATATATATGGAGCATTTTTTTTTATACCACGTCGAGGTTTGAACCTCCGACCCTTTCGGGAATCGGTAAATAAATCATTGAAGTCGTCGACCTTAACCTCACGACTGTTGCGCCATTTATGACAATCTCAGTTATACAGAAGTGCTATCAGTATTACGCCACCATTTGAACGTAATAATTATTAAATTATTTGCAACTCCATCTACAACAATACCGTTACAGAGATACGCTATTGAAACAACATGTATTAGTACCCATAACATAACAAAGTAATGTATCATTATATATCACAGGAGATAGCTTAAAACTATATATACTAATCATAAACAGAACAATCCGCTTGGCTCGTATGAAAATAGTTCGCGTGATATTGATTATCTCCCTTGCCGAAAGTAGTTCAGTGATTTATTAATTCCAAATAAGACGTGTTTGCGTAATGGTGGCTGTGACTGGAGAAATGGGGATTACAGGTTTTGTGACCAGTGTAGATCCTGATCAGCCTATACATCCACACAGTCTGATCAGGATCTGCACTGTTCGCTATTCCATCAATGACACACCCGTCAGAGCTCCAGATAAGTTTTGTGTCAAATTTAAGCTCATCTAAGTGAATGTTCAACTTTATGACAGTATTTTCACTACTCAATTTGAAAATCAATGCGTATTTTCACATTGCTGTGCGTATTTTGTACTCCCACTTTTGATAATCAATGTGTATTCAGCTAAAATAATTGCGTAAAATACGCCAATACGCACCTTATCTGGAGCTCTGAGCTGCAATTTGCATTTTTTCAGCTCAAATAAGTGAACATTTTACTTGTCAATTGGTACTCCCAAAATCAATGGGTATCAGCTAAACTTAATGTGTAACATGCCCATCTTATTTGCATCATTACGCCAGTTGTATAAACACGTTACCAAACACAAAATCACGGGACACCGCCCTTACAACTTATGGGGCATCATCGCCGTTAAAATTGGCCGACTTTGTCAATTTGATGTAAAGTTGACAAAACTCCGCCAATTCTAATGCCGATGCCGTTTCTTCTTGTCTTGTTTCTTGTTGGTTGGTGTGGCTTACAATATAAGATATATTATACACAGGTTGAAGTAACGGACCGAGGTCTATAAATACATTAAATATGCCTAAAAGCATCAATAAATAATAAAAAAAAAAATAAGCTAAAAAAAATGTTTAGCTTATTTTTTTTCTTCGTTTATTGATGCTTTTAGGCATATTTAATGTATTTATAGACCTCGGTCCGTTACTTCGACCTGTGATATTATAGTGCAAACTATCAATAATTAATAAGCACACAGATAGTATATGGGTGTCCAGTTTAGAGAAGTGATACTGGAGAAATGTTTTCATTAGAACATATTGTGTCGCAATCCATACGGCCATTCATTACTTGTGGTTGTGACTGGAGAAATGGGCCTAACCTGATTTGTGGCCAGTGAAGCTCCTGATCAAATTGCACCCTTACGTAGCCAGATTACAATCTATTTCACTTGTTAGAAGCATGATGGGTGTTTCATTGATGGATGGAATGGTGAACAGTGCAGATCCTGATCAGACTGTGCGGATGCACAGGCTGATCTGGATCTACGCTGGTCGCAAAACCCGTAAGCCCACAGCCACAATCGTGAGGTAATTGCGTTATTTCTGTGTTTCAGGACTCGGAGCATGAGTACGGCCATCCTAGTCGTTTGTTTGCTCGTTTTTTGGAATAACTGGACGTCTATATGTGACATGTTTTACAACTGGATCGAATATATACGACACTTACTGCCCAATGGGTAGGCCGCGGACACCGATTTTACCGAGATTATCGTTTTAGGAGGAAGTGGTTCACTGGCTGAAAGTGCTTCTGTTGTCACCTGTGATGAATATTCATGCCAAGGGCAATAACTCTGTTGGACTGGAATGGATTTTATTGAGAGTGATTGCCCTTTGATGAAGGAGGGATATATGCTGGGCATGTCGATTGTGATCGTGATTGTGATGCAATATTATACAAATCTATTTTATCAATAATAATGGCAAGCGGCGGTAGATGGGAATGATTGCATATCAAGATGTGATGGATATTTTTTTACAGCGGTTTGGTTTGTGATTACGATGGTATTCGGGACGGAGGACGTTGTTAGACATTTTTAGTCGCGTTATGTACATGATCGTACATGTGTGTTGATGAGTGTTTCGTTGATTTGTGGACTTAATCTGTGCCAACATAAACAATGCGGATCAATACAAACGAGGATATTAGATAATATATTGTACCTTAGTACAGTCGAACATCCCTGAACGTCCGCCTCGATAACAACACGTTCTCTGTAACAGCCGATATGTTATATCCCAAATGGACGATTTCCTCTATATTTAACCCTTAGGCTGGTGAGGACGAAATTGTCGTCTGCTGTTGCTTTATATTTTGCCTTCTTTCTCAATAAAAACATGGTTTCACAGCACTTTAGAATCATTTCCATTGGAAATGATTCTAAAATGCTGTCAAAGCATGTTTTTGATGTGAATAATTGAAGAAAATATACAAACGGCAGACAACAAAATTTTATTACACATTAACCTCCCTACGACAGCCACCTCTCTACAACAGCCAGTTTTGCGTCTTCCCATGGGTTTTTGTTGACGAGAGGTTGCACTGTACATCAGTGCGGTCAGTGTAGAACCAGATCAGACTGAGCATCCGTTACCGTGTACACTGATCGCCACTCAGTTGATCTGGTAATGCTCAAATGAAACTATTATCAGTCGAACTATTGAGTGTTTGAATGCATTTGATGACTAACCGTTGTACGATAAAAATGTTTGTACGAATATTTTTATTAATTTACATCTCACATTAACATGGCAAACGAATGGTACCATTTCCCGCGTAGATGTACACATTATTGCATGTGAACATATCCACTAAAACTTTGCCAACATCGGCTATCAGTTCAAATGTTATTCTACATTCCCATTTTACACTTACAAACTTCTTAGTAGTATGAACAAGGCTCCAGATAAGCTGCGTATTTGCTTAAATACCCAATTTCCAAAAACCCAATTGAAATCGGAAGTAGCGAGTATCAAAAAGCAGTAACAATTTGAGGTACCTTTAGCATGGTGCAGAAAACAATGAACAGACCACAAATATAGCATATTTTTCTTATTTTCCATGAAAGCACATCTTGGTATTTCATTAGAATTGTCTCCAATGAGACAATTCTAATGAAATGCCAAGACATGTTTTCATTTCTAAGCAAACTATTCAATAATTGCTATCTGCTGATGTGTAAACAGTAGTGTGATTTTATTTACCCAATTAAAATTTTGAAATACCCAATTGCTTCAGAAATGATGGTGTGAAAATACTCATTTACTAATTCCTTATCTGGAGCCCTGTATGAAGTTTAGTGAAACGGGCCCCTGCTGGTGGCCAATATATAATACATTACACTAACAATATTTATTATAGGGGTGGGGTTTGGGCATTATCGGTTTACCCTTGTCCATACGGTCATCCATCCGTCTGTGCGTCCATCTGTCACACAATGTGTGTCCGGAGCATAAGTCTTGTAACTTGCAATATCTTGTTGAAACACGTGTACATTACAATCTAAGGTTGTGTCGCATGCAAGAGAGATGACTTGGTCTTTTGTAGTTATCTCCCCTTTATTCAGTGCTCACATTTTTAACTTAGGTTGTTGTCTGGAGCATAAGTCTTATACACTTGGAATATATTCATGATGCATCATATAAATGTGGGTGGTTGGTCGGGCGAACGCGATGGCGTAAATTAACGGTAGGGGTTCCTCCTTATAGGAATCACGATTTGCCTGGTTTGGCCCTTAGGTACGTTTTTATCTTTGGCTCTTTTGTTACCTGGGAGTTGAATTGGATTATTGCCCAATATAAAAGTAGTAAGATTATTACTGTTCCTACTGCTTTTGGGAGGGGCAAAGTGATTCTGGTGTGGCAAGAACCTGGCATCAGATCAGGATTATTCTGATTTCAGGGCTGAATGTATATTTTTAGCTCACCTGAGCAAAGCTCATGTGAGCTATTGTTATGGCAAAGTGTTCGTCGTCCGTCCGTCCATCCGGGCAAACATTAGGGGGTTTAGGGGCTAGGGGGAGGAGCCTAATCCTTTGAACTTCTTTGAACTTATTCTGTTAGCCCATAAAACCGTCCGTCCGTGAACATTTTCAATCATCTTCTTCTCCCGAACTGCTGAGCCGATATTGGTTAAACTTCACAGGGATGATATATGGGTGATGCCATTTCAAATTTGTTAAAATCGAGGTCATCGACAATCCAAGATGGCCGCCATGGAAAAGTAGGTCAAATTCTTAAAAAATCTTCTTCTCACGAACCGCCAGGCCGATTTCGACGATACTTGGTATGAATGATCGATAGTTAGCGCTGTTTCAGATTTGTTCATATGGTGGCCCGTGGGTCAAAAATGGGCATCGCCCGAGGGGTCAAATAGGGGTCAAATTATATTTTTGACCGAATGTGGTCATATAATATATCCAATCCAAGGTATCGACGAGACGATCACTCTGGAGCATGTTTTGCCAAAATCAGATGATTACGTCATCCAAGATGGCCGCCGACAGGTCAAAAGGTTGTTCTTTTACTAAAGATTTCAAAGGACTTCTTCTTGTGAACTGCTTGGCTGATATTGACCAAACTTAACTGAAATGGTTTGTTGGTGAAGCCTGTTCATTTTTGTCAAAATGGAGGTCATCACCAAATTCAAGATGTCCGCCGTTGAAAAGTAGGTCAAATTGTCCAAAAAAACAAAAAAAATTCTTCTCACAAACCGCCAGGCCGATTTCGACGAAACTTTGTATGAATGATCGATAGTTAACGCTGATTCAGATTTGTTCATATGGTGGCACATTCGCAATATATGTTAGATCAGAAGGTACCAACAAATTCTGTGGAACATTTGAAGTTGTAAGTGAAGAGTCTTTGTGAAATCAAGATAACCACTATGGAGGCTTTTAGGTGAGCGATACAGGCCCATTTGGGCCTCTTGTTTTTTATTGTAAATATTCAGTTCTGATTTTGGATTCCACCCCTCCCCCACCCCCACCCCCACCCCCACCCCCACCCCCACCCCCACCCCCAACCCCCCATCTGTACATGTACTTGAACATGTAATATATAGGATTTAGTACTAAACCCATTGACCTGGCCTTAAATGACCTTAGCTGTTGATAGGCCATTAAACCCCAACAAACAAACAAACAAACATAAATATTTTCATCACAAACTAAAGGCATGTCGATTGCAAGAATGACGACTGTTTTTTTGTTTTTTTTGTGCTTTTGTAATTATCTCCCTTTGATGTAATGTTCACCTTTGTAGTGTAGGTCCTTTGTTGGTGGCGTATACGATTCAGAATATTGCCATGACACTTCATGTTTACTAATAATGCCCTTGATTCCTATGGCGCTTTCGTTGATATATGCTCGCAGCGGTGACATCTGTGTACCATGAAGACATTTCTAGTTTGCAAATAATGTGGACCATCGGTGACATCTGTGTACCATGAAGACATTTCTAGTTTGCAAATAATGTGGACCATCGGTGACAATGTGGTAGAAAACGGGTAATTGAATACCGTAATAATCCTAAATATTCGGACACCATTTATTTCAGGTAACATCTATAAATATATGTTTTCCCCACAACAGTGAACGTGCCAATATTTAGGGTTAGTATAGCAGTAATGGTCTAATCACAATAACAATGTATTTGGATACAATTTGCTTTGGGAAACCCCTATTTAATAGGGGTTTCTCAAAGCAAATTGTGTCCAAATACTTAGGGTACACGATTGCCCTTATTTTTTATGCCCACTCAAGAGTATAGTGAGGCATTTTGTGATTCACTGATCTGTCCATAGTAAGTTTTTGTCTGGTGAAAAACCTTTTGAACCAATATACATCAACCTAGTAGTTGCTATCTACCATCCGTAGGGTGGATACATGTACAATGTGTATCCACATCAAAACGGTTGGCTGTTTGTGTTCTGTGAACACATTTTGTTGTTAAAAATGTTTGTCCTGTAAGTTCATTCTATTTCCCATCCATGTGATCGCAGGCTCAAAGTTAAAGTTGAAATTTGTGTTATCATCATGGGATTCAGTCTCCTTTTATCAGGTAACGAGCTTTATATTCGCCTGATACATACTAACGGATAACATGTTGTCGTATCCTGCAGTGACTAGACTCGCATATCTGTGTCGCAATGAATTTAACCCTTTCACCCCTAATAGATTTTAATATGTTCCATTATTTTCCAATCCAATTTGGCACAAAATGATCTTCAGATTAGTCCATTTATGAAAAAGGGGGTGTTTTTTCTCTCAAAAATATGGAAATTACTTGTAAAAAGTGTAGATCCTGATGAGACGGCTCGTGACGAGCCGGCTCATCTGGATCTACACTATTGGCCAATACATCTATACAGGCCCGTGGTGTTGAAAGGGTTGAGACTTCTTTCGCAGACATTTTGTTGGTCAAACAACGTCACACGACATTACTGATTGACATCAGTTTAATGATGCAACATAAGCAAGTCCGTGTTCATGTCTATGAGAAACACCTTTCATTTGCCTATCCTGTCGCACAAAACGTTACATGATAAATATACTACTATGCTACTGCCTTTTGATAACAAATTTATCATGCAAAACTAGGAAACGTGTAGAAATTCCGAGGCGGAATTCATACTTGTTTCCTATCAAGTATCATTGCCTGATAAGCTGGATATGAAAAGAAACTAGCCTGATATTCTCTGTGTGCATTGCCAGCCGATTGTTTACAGATTCTGTGTCATGTATACAAGCTGTCTGTTTGTTCACCTGTACGTCCACTATGTGTCGGGGTACATACATGTACTGGCTGTCTAACAGACCAAATTGTAGCTCTAGATTTTTATGTACCCCAAAAAAATGTTTTGGGGTACATATAGCCGCCACTTTGTCTGTCTGTTCATCTGTCTGTCCGAGATTTGGGTGAACGCGAAGGTGTAAGTTAAATGTAGGGGTTCCTACTTATAGGAATCACGATTTGCTGGTTTGGCCCGCAGGTACGTTTTTATCTTTGGCTCTTTTGTTACCTGGGAGTTGAATTGGGTTATTTCCCATTATAAAAGTGGTAATTATTGTTACTGATCCTATTGCTTTTGCGAGGGGGCCAAATGATTCTGGTGTGGCGAGGACCTGGCATCAGATCAGGATTATTCTGATTTCAGGGCTGAATATATATAGTTTGTATTGTAAATATTCAGTTCTGATTTTGGGATTTTCCCTCTATTTGTACATATACTTGAACATGCACATGTACTTGTACAGGTAATATATGGGATTTAGTACTAAACCCATTGACCCGGCGTTAAATGACCTTAGCTGTTGATAGGCCGTTAAACCCTAACAAACAAACAAACAAACTGTCCGAGATTTGCGTTAAAGTTTTCGGCTACCTACTATCTATGTTACCGCAAGTCGGATTGGCTTGATACTTCATATACTTATTTATCATCATCCATATTTTCATTCTATGTCCCACCCGGCCGCTTTGTTCAAGGTCAAATGATTTGGAAATGTGCGTTGACGTTTTTGAGGGGTACATCATCCATCTGTGTTGCTGATTTCTTGTTGCTTGGGGTAAACACCTTACATTTGTTATAATATTCTGTTGCATGTCGTTACAAATCGGGACTTGAATACTAAATGTGTTGCCGCCTGTGAAAGTGACCTTGGGATGTTAAACATATAATTTGTAAATCATGACCAACTTGCACATTCACACCTTCATAAAATACGATTGATTTGCCGAGGATATTAAGGAAATGTCCATGACAAACTGGCGAACAGTGTAGGCCCTGATCAGACTGCGCGGATGCGCAGGCTGATCTGGGGTTACACTGGTCGCAAACATCTTACGGTATTTCTCAGCACATTTTGCCATGATCGGACACGTATAGTGAACAGTGTAGACCAATTTGGATCATGGGGACTTTCTGTCTGTACAAAACATTTTGTTAAACGGACATTAAACTCCATTCACTCGGTTAATCACTCACATATAGGGTACAGAATTTGTTATTTTCATGCTCTATCATTGTGTTCATTTTACAAAGCATAATATAAGTCTAATGTAATGAATATGGTTGTTGCGTACTTTAAGCAATGAATCAGACATCTCCGTCCAATTGGAGAATGTTAAGAACAGTTTGATGTCTATCATATTCACACAATTATCACTGAAACACCAGATTTACCCCCTCTGTGGTTTTTGCGAATTTCTACTCTAAATCAGCAAGTTTGATTGGCCGAGGCTGAGCCTGACCAATTTGATTCCCTGATTTTCAGCATGAAAATGTAGCGCATGCTAAAACGGTTTTATAGTCACGAATCCAGGCCGATCTCCGCCTTAGACATGGATAATATACTTTCATAGGTCTAAATGACCTTAGCTGTTGCTGGGGCATTAAGTCACTTTCTATCTCAATGGCTTAATGTTGAGCAAGTTCGGAGAAAACCAGGTTCATTTCATTATTCTCACAGATAGAGGCATAACGGGTTAAGAGATATTTCAGACATGTGCGCACATATGCTAGTAGCACCCATTTTCTCATGACGACAAAGTATGTCTGGGTGTCATTTTTTTCCATGCGAGACCAACACATTTAAAAACCAGTTGTTCAAATTGTTATAAATGTTCTTCATCATAATAAGTTGGTGGTTGGCCGTGAGCACGTGAAGGGCCCTCGAGTACATTTTTGGCCTTCTGATACTTGAGAGCTAAATCCTGTTATGCCCTATTAAAAAGTAATAAGATTAGTGCAGATCATATTACAAACGGGGTTAGAGCTAAGTGACTCTGGTGTGGAATGGACCTGGCACCAGGTCAGGATATTCTAATTTCAGGGCTGAATATATATTTTCCTGTAAATATTGAGTTCTGATTTTGGGAATTTCCCTCATTATGGACAGGTTAAATACGGGATACTCTGACACGTTTGCCAGGACTTAAATGACCTTAGCTGTTTATTGGCCGTTAAACATCAATAATCAAATGAATCCTCTTCATAATAATATTTAGTTTTTGTGACTTTGTGGATTTACTTGCTGTAGCAATTGCATTTCTGTTTTCTAAGGAGTGTTTGACATTCATGTAGTCAGATTTTATTTTGTAATCTTCACTGGAGCTGTGATGTCAGTTTTGCCGATGGAATTGCAGGGGCGTCGGAACAGGCCCGGCCACTGCCGGATCAATAATTTTGACATATTTCTAATTCATGTATAAAAAACGGAATGTAAATATTTTTCTGAATTTTTTTCTAATATTGCATCCAAAGTATATGTTGTTACCACTCAGTTGAACCGTCTCGGCGAGACGGTTCAACTGAGTGGTAACAACATACACATTTGGTGGATAATGGGGGGCACCCAGTAGATTCGCCGGACCAATCTTATAATGCTTCCGGTGCACCTGAAGTGCATTACTGAAGACTTTGATTTAACTGTGCAGGCTAGTTTTCATATTCCCTGCTCGTTTTGTCAAATGTCGCCGTGACTGGAAAAATGGGGCTTATGGGATTTGTGACCAGTGTAGATCATGATTAAATACCACATTCCTGTAGCCTGATAACAATTGAAATTGCTTTTTAACGAATGGCAAACAGTGCAGATCCTGATGAGACCGTGCAGATGCACAGGCTGAGCTGGATCTACACTGGTTGCAAAACCCAAAAGCCCCATTTCTCAGGTCACAGCCACAAATCATGGGAACAGAGCATGGGATGGTCTTAAACGACAAATCCACCCTTAGCGATTTATATCGTAATCGTGAATCCATCCTCAGTTTTGAGAAATCCTGGCCCAGTATGGCTGAATGAGGTCTTCACACGCTAAATTACAATTAACTATCAGCTGGCCCCAGTAGCCTGTTTCATGAACTCCCCCAAAGTATGCTTTGATTCAAAGTATACTTTACAACTGTAGTCTACTTTCCAAAGTAGACTTTCGTTTTTGGTCATTTTTGTGCCGAAAGTATATGTTGGGGAGTTGATGAAATAGGCTACTGGTCGGGTTATTCTAATTTCAGGGCCTTAACTGTTGATAGGCCGTTAAACACCAATAAACAAAGAAACTAATTTCAGGGCAGAATATATATTTTTCAATGTAAATATTCCGGTCTGATTTTGGGATTTTACCCCCTATTGCAGCAGGTTGAATACGGGATCGAACTCATTGGCTTTCTTAAATGACCTCAGCTGTTGATATGCCGTTAAACACCAATACATCATCAATAACCAACTGACCATCAGACTTTTGATTATGCTTGTGTGGTTTGCTGCTGCTTTTACTCTGTCCATGGAGTTGCTTATGTCTTTTGTAGTGAGGGTATTTGGTACCTTGGAAGTGTTAACCCTTTCAACACTTAGGGGTGAAAGGGTTAAGACTACTGGAGATATTGCGCCACCAGCTGAGAAATAGGACCGTACGACATTTACAACAAATGTATGGCTTGGTCTGCTTGTATATTATTCTCTCGGTAACATCTTGATGTCGGGCGGAATACTTCGGTGAATGGCGAACAGTGTAGGCCCTGATCAGACTGCGCGGATGCGCAGGCTGATCTGGGGCTATGCTGGTCACGCATGTCGTAAGGCCCCTTTTCTCAGCCAGCCGTGTGTGGGGTTATTTATGTAATGCAACCTCGGTGAATATGTTTTTGATATCGGGAATTCGCTGTTGTTCATAGTGTAATTTCGAGTGATCGATTGATTTATGCGCTATGGTACAAGAAACCAAATGCACTGGGCATCGGTGGTATCTTTGACCAAAGTATAGTTTGATGATTATGGTCACATAGAGGGGGGATTGGCAAATCAAAATACGGAAACTAAAATTCGCAAATAACAGTTAATAGCAATAAATGAAACTGCGTGATAACAGTCAACAGGATTAGCCACTGACACTAAATATTGTGTCAAAATAGGTTAACAAAAAGAAGAGAAAAAAAAAGATTCTAATAACTGGTTATCAATATCAGTATTAATCTGCCACTACCCCATCGTCGGGTTAGACCTCGTATTTGCTGTGGTGGTTGGTCGGGAGCACACGAAGGGTAATTTAACGATCGGGGTTCATCCTTACCGGAATGCCGACTTGCATGGTTTTGCCCTCGTTTACATTTTCGGCCTTCTGATACTTGAGAGCTAAATCCTGTTATACCCATTAAAAGTAATAAGATTAGTGCTGATCATACTACTTTTGGGGTTGGAGCTAAGTGTGGAATGGACCTGGCACCAGGTCAGGATATTCTAATTTCAGGGCTGAATATATATTTTTCTGTAAATATCAAGTTCTGATTTTGGGAATTTCCGTCATTGTGGACAGGTTAAATACAGGATAGTCCAACCCGTTGGCCCAGTCTTTAATGACCTTAGCTGTTGATAGGCCGTTAAACACCAATAATTAATCAATCCATCGTATATGCTGCATGCTTGTTTTATTCTCTGTTGAATATTTTTTATACATGAAGACTCAACTATTTCAAAGTGATTACAGCGCCATAGGGTATACTGTGTTATGTTGTGCAATTATTGTGTTTGTGGGTCCGAGCTGACAACATGGATCTTACAATATTTATGGCCAGTGTAGCCCCTGCTCAGCGTGTGCAGTTTATGATCTGAACTTTTCATTTCATCATTCCCATTGAAACATAATGAAAGGCAAGCCGTCCATATTGACGTCTCGCGAGATCATATCGGTCGGTGCCGGAACTACGTTTCACCTCGTAAAAAGGTTCCTTCTAAATCATCACTAATTTCTTTATTTTATTAAAATTTTCTATAATTTTTGAGGCGCATATAAATTGTGAGTGATGTACGTATATAATAAAATGGTTATGTGATTTGTATGTGGACATATGCCACTCGTTCTGTCGTGTAACGATAGTGCGCTCCTAAAGTCGCGTAATATCGTGACGTGGCAAAACGAGTGGCATATATCCACATACAAATCAAATAACCTATACTTATCAGGCTGTACCAGTGGGCTAGTACATTATCATCTACCCGGCCTTAAATGCCCTTGGCTGTTGATAGGCCGTTAAACCCCAAAAAACAATCAAACATTATCATCTAGACTGTCCACAAATGTCGGTCATATTTGATCATGGTGCGACTATGGAAATGCATTTGATCAGGATCTACAACCTACAATCAATCAACCAACGAATCAATCTACTACACTGATGCAGTTGATGGCATAAATTAACGGTATGGGTTCCTCCTTATAGGAATCACGATTTGCCTGGTTTGGCCCTCGGGTACGTTTTTATCTTTGGCTCTTTTGAATTGGGTTATTGCCCATTATAAAAGTAGTAAGATTATTACTGATCCTACTGCTTTTGGGAGGGTCCAAGTGATTCTGGTGTGGCGAGGACCTGGCATCAGATCAGGATTATTCTGATTTCAGGGCTGCATATATAGTTTTGTTATTGTAAATATTCAGTTCTGATTTTGGGATTTTCACCCCATCCATCTGTACATGTACTTGAACATGTACATGTAACTTGTACAGGTAATATATGGGATTTAGTACTAAATCCATTGACCCGGCCTTAAATGACCTTAGCTGTTGATAGGCCGTTAAACCCCAACAAACAAACAAACAAACAAACAAACAAACAAACAAACAAACAAACAAACAAACAAACAAACACTGATGCAGCAGGTTAAATCCAGGATCAAACCCTTTGGCCCGGCCTTAAATTACCATAGCTCTTGATGGGCTGTTAAACACCAATAAATGAAACTACACTGATCCATGAATGTTGTACGGACCTACATGTATATGCCAGCCAGAGTATGATTTGCTTATATACACCATATGTATGAAACCAATTTATGTGTAAACCTATACCACGCCATGTGATTTTGTACCTTCGGACATCTGCGTAATTTCATGAAATACGTTTACAAAATTGACAATATTTTCCGTAAATGGCGTCAAAAGTTGACAAAATTTTCAGAGTACATGCAGAATTATATTCCGCATGTACTCTGAATATTGTGTCAACTTTTGACGCCATTTATGAAAAGTTTTGTAAACGTATTTCATGAAATTACGCAGATGTCCGAAGGTGTGTCTAATATGTACTCCACATATCATTCCATTCATCTACCTGTAATATGACACGTCACACATTGTGACATATACTTGTGCTTCATTAACCCTGTCACCCCTGAGTAACTGGAATGGAATACTCCATTTTGATTTTCAGACTTCCATTAACCCTTTCAACGCCACAGGCCTGTATAGTGGTATTGGCAAGACGTGTAGATCCAGATGAGCCGGCTCGTGACGAGCCGTCTCATCAGGATCTGCACTTTTTGCAAGTACCGTAATTTTCATATTTTTGAGAACAAAACATCCCCGTTTCATAAATGGACTAGTCTGAAAATCATTTTATGACGGTTGGATTGGTTGCAAAATTAACATACAAAATCCATTCCAGTTACATGTACTTAGGGGTGAAAAGGTTGATATGACGAGAAGAACTGTTATAAAAACTTCAGTATATACACAAACAGTGCTGTGACCATCATTTGAACTGTCTCCTCGAGACGGTTCAAATGAATGGCCACAACATATTCTTTTGTCGAGAAATGAGATTTACACATGCCTAAAAGCCTGTTGTGAATAAAATGGCAGGGTAAATATCATGGATGCGATACAATGACTTTTGGCCAGGGTACATTGCAGCCCTACAATGATAGTGTACTACTGTAGTCTGTTGTGTTAGAAACGCCAGGAATTTTCTAGTAAATTACAAACAGGGTAGACCCCTTTACAGATTATCTGGGACTACATGGATTGGAAAAGTAATGGTACACTGCCGCCTGTGCTAATCTTACCAATATTTGTCGGTTTCTGTACTCAAGATACTTGAATATCGTGCTTGAAATCAAGCAGCATGATTGTCTGAGCCTGAGCTGTGCTACAGCTCAAGCTCAGACAATCAAGCTGCTTGATTGCGAGTTGGCGTTGCCAATAGATGTTCGGAAACGTTGATGATCTGGGTAAGATTAGCGCAGGCGTTTGTGTCATGAGAATTTCTCCAAATGCATATTATACGTGTACATGTGTTACATTTTTATCATATCCATAATCCGGGTTTTGTGTTGCAGTTATAGTCCCGTAAACCTTGATTCCGTGTAAATGACCATATTCTATAATTTAACCAATATTTATATTCTGTGCCGACGTGAAAACATGCATCTTATGCCAGTGTGGACACTGATCAAACAGCACGGCCGTTGTCTGATCAGTATCTGCCCTGTGTGCCACCAGATCTGTAGCCGATTTCACCAAAAGCGCTAAGCTTACTTACCTAGCTATACTTTGAGGGAGTAATCATTTATTTTTTCCTGAAATGCATTATTTCACATAGAACTAACGAATGCATATATTTTATGATTAAATGTATGCAGAATTATTATACTGATTTTTAGCCAGGTTTTTTTGGAGAAAAAAATCCAGGCTATTGGATTGGCGAAAGCCGGGCGGGCTGGGTGGGCGGCGGGCGGCGGGCGGCGTCCACAATCAATGTTAAATTTTCGTGTTTGAGTCCATTTCTTTGTTACTGTACCACCTAGGACCACCAAACTTTCACAGCTTCATAATCAAGGGGTGCCCACCACATATCACTATCCAACATGTTACCTTTTTTTTAACTTGACCCATTTTTTCCGCGCAGTTGACTGAACTTTTCAATGTTCAGTTTTCGCGTTTACAATGTTAAGTTTTCGTGTTTAAGTCCATTTCTTTGGTACTGTCCCACCTAGGACCACCAAACTTTCACAGCTTCATAACCAAGGGGTGCCCACCACATACAACTATCCAACATGTGACCATTTTTTTTACCTTCACCTATTATTTCTACGTAATTGACTTAGCCATTTTCAACGTTAACTTTTTAACGTACGTCTGGTTAAAGTTTTTTGGATAAAAGTTTTTCGTTATACTATATCTCTGCAACTGCTTCGCCCATTACCTTGAAACTTCACATGGGTGTTTATCAGCATCCATATTTTCATTCTACCCCCAACCGTGCGGCCCCTGTGCCCAATGTCAAGGTCAAATTACTTTGAATTTTTTTGTGAAAGTTTTTTTGTGTACTATATCTCTGCAACTGCTTCACCCATTACCTTGATACTTCACATGGGTGTTTATCATCATTGTCGCGCCCACTTGCGGAAAGCGCGATATCGTCGGCATTTTGGCGTACGTCCGTCCGTCCGTCCGGTTAAAGTTTTTCCATCTACTATATCTATTTTTTTAGTGTCCATGCCTCGCCCCAAGGCGCGACATGCAGGCTACAGCCATCTAGTCTACAAAAAGTGGGTATAATTATGTTATCCAAGTGTCTATGCTTGGAAAAATCCTGGCCTTCGTGGCTTTGCCTCGTTTCTTGTATTACATTATCACAGCCAAAATGGCTGTGATAATGTAATAAATTCAGTATATGTATAATAAAAAACAATAAATTTATTCTCAAATTGAAAATTTCTCCCGCAAAGTGTACAAAGTGCAAGATAAGTAAGTATCCTATACTGAATTTATTACATTATCACAGCCAAAATGGCTGTGATAATGTAATAAATTCAGTATAATAATTTGTAATTTTGGTGAAATCCGGTACTGGTGAATATTACAAAGCTGTAAGTTGCTTATGTTTTCACTTGCTCGCTTTTGTTTGGACTTAATTAATTCATGTATTCTCAAAATGACAATGCAAGCTTCATGTATTTCCAT
Organism: Conchocele bisecta; assembly: GCA_029237695.1. NCBI lineage: Eukaryota > Metazoa > Mollusca > Bivalvia > Lucinida > Thyasiridae > Conchocele > Conchocele bisecta. Next base: position 9,511,680 of record CM055266.1, on the reverse strand, counting down.
AGCAACACGCCAACAGTTCATTGCACAATAAATGCAATACCTTCTCATTGCTATGTATTCCGTCTTAGTTAGCAGGTGTTATCATTTCAATGATGATGTATTCATTTACATGAACATTTATATGTACCGATAATTTATAACCGTTCTCAAATGATGTTTTTTAGATCTGGGCTTGTAATTGTAAAACCTTCGGAGTATGTACTCAAAAGCAGATTGATTGGCCGAAACTGAGCCGAGCTCGATTGAGCAGAGCTCGGCCTGGACCAATCAGTGTTTCCGACTTTGTACTCAAAATCAGACAAGAGTCTGAGCACAGCTCGATTGATTGGCCAAGCTGGAGCAGTTTGATTGATTGGCTGAGACTGAGCATACCTTTCTCAATTTCGTACTGAAAATCAGACAGTTTGGTCGAGACTGAGCACAGCTTGTTTGATTGGCTGAGACTGAGCATAGCTTTCTCAATTTCGTACTGAAAATCAGACACTTTGGTCGAGACTGAGCATAGCTTGTTTGATTGGCTGAGACTGAGCATAGCTTTCTCAATTTCGTACTGAAAAATATCAGTTTCATTTGGTCGAGACTGAGCACAGCTTGTTTGATTGGCTGAGACTGAGCATAGCTTTCTCAATTTCGTACTGAAAATCAGACAGTTTGGTCGAGACTGAGCACAGCTTGTTTGATTGGCTGAGACTGAGCATAGCTTTCTCAATTTCGTACTCAAAATCAGACAGATTGGTCGAGACTGAGCACAGCTTGTTTGATTGACCGAGACTGAGCATAGCTTTCTCAATTTCATACTCAAAATCAGACAGATTGATTGGCAGAGACTGAGCTCAGTCTCGACCAATCAGTCTTCCTGATTTCGAGCCAGAGTACATGCTAAGATTGTTGTATAATAACGGACCCTATTCACCCACGGACCTCTGGCTGACAGAGGACCTAATGTTTCTTGCAACCAGTATAGATCCTGATCAATTTATGCGCCCATGGAGTCAACTGTGGATGAACAGGATTAACCCTTTCACCCCTAAGTAACTGGAATGGATTTCGATATGCTAATTTTTCAACCAATCCAATCGCCACAAAACAATTTTCTGACTAGTCCATTTATGAAAAGGTGGTGTTTTTGTTCTCAAAAAAAAATGTGAAAATTACTTGCAAAAAGGGCAGATCCTGATGAGATGGCTAGTAACGAGCCAGCTCATCTGGATCTACACTATTTGCCAATACCACTATACAGGCCTGTGGTGTTGGAAGGGTTAATGAATCACTTTGGTGAAACAAGTAGATAACATGTGTCCCGAATGTAACCACCTTGATGCTATAATTTTGTTATTGTCGTTTTACTTTTAACCTATTTCGTAGCAAAAGCCATGTTTTGATCGATATACATGGAAAAAAAAAACAGCAGACAATATTGAGCCTTCTAAGGATTAATGTTGGTAACACAACAGTAGAATAGATATGGTGAGAAACGAAAAAAATAAATGGACAGCAGACGGCGAGGGTGAATGTTGGAAACACGACAGCAGGTTGTTATGGAGACCACGATTTCTTGTGTTACCTGTACGGTACTAGTGTTTGGGATATACATGTACACGTGTATACAATGTGACATTGTGGGACATGTATTTAAACAGATTGCTATAAAAGTGTAGCATTCAGTCTACCGCATAATACATGTATAAAGTAAGATATTGTCCTTTTTATCTTTCAATCCCGGCAGTGTGAGGACCCCCCCCCCCCCCCCCGGGCCTAAAATGACTGTACATTGTACATGTAGCTCTTGTCGCCACAGAAATTAGAAGAACCTGGGGCCCGTTTCACTAAACTTTGTACGACTAAAATGTTTGTAATTGCAAAATTATTGCAATTGTAAATTTCACATTAAGTCTTTTCTTGTAGACAATATTGGATTTACCTTTATTGAGTATAGGCTGCATATATGCAGCCTATACTCAATAAATGTAAATCCATCAATTGAAATTTCCAGAGGATCGTAAATTTACACTTACGAACATTCTAGTCGTATGGAGTTTAGTGAAACGGTCCCCTGATCCTTGCCACACCAGTCACTTAGCCGCACTCCCTGTAAGTGACATGACTAGTACTAATCTTATTACATTTACAATGTGTGTCGCCAAATTAACCCTTAGAATGCGGGAACCGAAAATAGTCGTCTGCTGATAATTCATATTTTGTCTTTTCTCTCAGTAAAAACATGGTTTGGCAGCATTTTAGAATCATTTCCATTGGAAATGATTCTAAAGTGCTGCCAAACCAAGTTTTTGATGAGAAAAATGGAAAAATAAAAAATATTCAGCAGACGACATAAATTAATTCAGCATTGTAAGGGTTAACTTGCAAGTAACAAGAAAGCGAAAAATATACCTGTCTGCCAAACCAAGTATATCCGGATTCCAGTAAAGATGATCCCCGTTAGTATCCCCTCGCCACTAGGCAAGACGGGATATAGCGTTAGTCCATGTACGTACATACGTACGTTAGTAACACCTTCCATTTTTCAACAACTCATGAACAGTTTCACCGATTTTGGTACATTAGAACCTCTCTAAACCAGCCACATATGCATCATCTGTATCCTTAATTTTATGGGTCCCATTGTCATATAGCTCCGATAATAATGTCTTTTCTAGTTCGCAAAGCACATCCGCATGCCTTGGTAGTCATATGTCTAATTTACAGTGGAACATCTCTAAACCAGACACCCTGGGGAGGGTGTCAAGTTTAGAGAGGTTCCACTGTAATACAATGTATTTGGCCACGAGGGGAGTAGGGATGAATCTTTGTTTTGCATACGACACATGTCTGACCGCCCAAGGTTACTGAGGATTTATATTCACCTTTATAATGCGAAGTTTTTTGTTTACTAGTATTCAATAAATCGTTGACAGCTGGTGCTACTGCCCAAGGTCAAGGTCACTGAGGTGGGTGGTTGGTCGGGCGAACGAGACGGCGTAAATTAACGGTAGGTTTCCTCCTTATAGGAATCATGATTTGCCTGGTTTGGCCCTCGGGTACGTTTTTATCTTTGGCTCTTTTGTTATCTGGGAGTTGAATTGGGTTATTGCCCATTATAAAAGTAGTAAGATTATTACTGATTCTACTGCTTTTGGGAGGGGCCAAGTGATTCTGGTGTGGCGAGTACCTGGCATCAGATCAGGATTATTCTGATTTCAGGGCTGAATATAGTTTTGTTATTGTAAATATTCAGTTCTGATTTTGGGATTTTCCCCCCATTTGTGTATGTACTTGAACATGTACATGTACTTGTACAGGTAATATATGGGATTTAGTACTAAACCCATTGACGTGGCTGTTGATAGACCGTTAAACCCCAACAAATAAACAAACGAGGTCACTGAGAATGTACCTATGTTGTTTTTTTATGTAGACCATTATCAGACTGTGGATGTACACACTGATTTTGGTTGACCGGTTATACATTTTGTATGTTCAACAGTGGAATTCAGAGACTTGCCATTGAACATCACACGCTGTATATTGGGAATTGGTAAAGACAAACAAACAGGAGTAAAAATAATTGCATTTATTGACTACTATCGTCGCTGCTATTTAACTGGTGGCAGTGGTTTGTACAAGGTCGGAGGTCGCACCCGAGGGGTCACCCTCTGAAACAGCACAAACAACGGTTGAGGTTACATCAAGTGACATGTGGCCCTGACTGGAGAAATAGGGCCTATGGCATGTCTGACCAGTGTAGCTCCTAATCAAATAGCACACTCCTGTAACCTGACAATGATCTATATTGCTTGTTAGAAGCATGACGCATGTTTCAGTGATGGAATGGTGAACAGTGCAGATCCTGATCAGACTGCGGATGCACTGTCTGATCTGGATCTACACCGGTCACAAAATTCATAAGCCCCATTTCTCCAGTCACATATTTGAAAGCCACATGTTAGTGAATATACTAACAAATATACACAGATTTGTGTGACACAATGGTGAACAGCGTTGCCCCTGACAAACGACCATCTGATCATAAGGTCCCTGCCTTCAACCGGCGACTCGAACACATTCACAATGGCAGTGAATACGACTGACTAGCTGATCATTTGGTGAGCGGTGTAGCGCCTGATCAGACTGCACGGATGCTGATCTATGGCTACACTGGTCTTTGTACATGGTAAGGTCCCTTTGTATTTTGTATTGCAAAATCCTTCAACTTTTCTCAACATGATACGCAAAGGTTATACATGTATTTTGCTGTCCTAGGGTAGTGTGACCAAGCCTGCTCCATATACTGAATACCATGCAATAACAACATATGATACAGATAAGATAATCACAGATCTAGAGCAAAGATGCGTAGCCCGATATCAAGTTTTCTGTCACGAGCTGGCAAAAAGGGACATACTGGAATTTCAGATCAATGAAAACTAGGGCTACTAACCCTGATTAATTTCATTACGCTAAAATGGGCTACCGGCTGAGAAAAGGGACCGTATAGTCATTTGTGGCCAATGTAGATCCAGATCATTGTGTGTACTTATATAATCGAAGATTGGTCCAAACTGTTATTCAAGAGGCATACACATTTTTGGTTGACAGGATGGCAACTAGCATAGTCCCTGGTCAGATTGTTGACCTGGGGCTATGCTGGTCACAACCATAAACAAGGTTCATTTCCTTAGTCAGTGGTTCAAACAGTGTATCTCCTGATCAGAGTGCACGGAAGTGCAGGCAGGCTGGGGTTACTCTGGTCACACATGTGGCTGTGACTGGAGAAACGATCAGCCTGTGCATATGCAGTCTGATCAGGATCTGCACAGTTCGCAATTCCATAAATGGAGCAACCGCCATGCTTCTAACAATCAATACAGATCGCTATCATGCTACACGAGTGTGCTATTTGATCAGGAGCTACACTGGTCACAAAACCCATAAGGCCCATTTTCCCAGTCACAGCCACATATGAGACGAGCCATGCGATTCTGTACCCAAGAAGATGAAGTAATTTACAGAAAAATAATTCCAGCACAAAAATATTTACACAATTCCCTAACATTTGATTGGTCCGTTGCAAGTCTCCGTCCAAAATTTACATCCCAGTAAACTCCATGCCGAACTACTTTCCATAACCGTCAGGCGCAGTTAAAATAATTCTTAAGAAAACGGAAAATAAACACATTTTCTTGATGAATTTATTTCGAATGCTGGAATTATAAGGAATGAATGGCCTTTTTGTGGAATTTATCGGGGATATAAACTTGGAAAAGTCGAGGGAATACTGGACGAGGCCTACCGGCCTTCGTCCAGTATTCCCGCGACTTTTCCAAGTTCATACCCTGATAAATTCCACAAAAAGGCCATTCATTCCTATATTAAATTTCGGCAAATATTTTTCATGAAAAATCTCATTAGGCATAAAATCATATGGCTCGTCTAGTTTGTGGTAAGATCTGTGTGTCGGATAGGTCATCATAGAAATATCGGGCGAGGCTCGATGGCATGAAATGTTTATGTATACATGTATATGCACCTTTTGCAATTATTGGTCCCAAAGTCGTGTTTCATTCTATTTTCATAATGACATAGACCTCAATTGAACACATTTGAATGTTTACCTATGAGAATGTTACTATGAACGTGATGAATATGAATATGAGCAACAAATCGACAATACTGGTCCCACAATCTACTTTCTAGTATATTTGAACAACATTTTTTAACCACTGACGATTCCATGAAAGCCACATTTCTACAACAAATCCCGCTGTGTAACAACAACCAACATATTACTTCCCAATTGGACTTAAACCCTTTCAACACCACAGACCTGTATAGTGGCATTGGCAAAACGTGTAGATCCAGATGAGCCGTAAGATGATCACCCCTAAGTAACTCGAATGGATTTTATATGTTAATTTGCCACCAATCCAAGCGTCATAAAATGATTTTCAGAATAATTTATGAAAAGGGATTGTTTTTGTACTAAAAAATATGAAAATTACTTGCAAGAAGTGCAAATCCTGATGAGACGGCTCGTCACGAGCCGGCTCATCTGGATTTACACGATTTGCCAATACAACTATACAGGCCTGTGGTGTTGAAAGCATTAAAAGCTAGTACCGTGCTTGAACCTGTTGGATCATGTCAATATTTGAACTCTGAATTGTAGACTAAAATCAGTCGAAACAAGATAGGATCAACATGTTTGTTTGTTTGTTTGTTTATTGGTGTTTAACGGCCTATCAACAGCTAAGGTCATGTAAGGCCGGGCAAACAGGTTCGATCCCGTTTTAACCTGCTGCATTGGGGGGAAAATCCCAAAATCAGAACGGAATATTTACATCGAGATACAACATATTCAGCCCTGAAATTGGAATAACCTGACCTGGTGCCAGGTCCATACCGCATCAGTCACTTGGTCCCTTCCCCTATTTAAAAGTAATACTGGTAGGATTACTCTTATAAGGGGTAAACCAGATTCAACTGTCACATACAAAATGCCAAAGACGTATGTGAGGGCCAAACCAGGTCTCCAGTCGGGATTCCGGTAAGGATGAACCCCGATCGTTAAATTACCCATCACGTGCTCCCACCTGCCACCCACAGGATCAACATGAAAATATATTGGATCAAACGTGTGACAACCATTATAAAACCTCACCTAATTTAGTTAATATAAATCGGCCAATTATTGCCGGTGCAAGGACAACAGTAACGTTATACTATACAATTATTTGCTGTGATTGCATAAAAAAGTGTAGTAAACAAGATATAGGACATACAACAAGGACTCCAGATGTAATTATATTCAGGTATTATATTAAATCGACTTCTTGCATTTCAGCCAGTAGTTTACACAAATGAGACACGCCATGTGATTTTGTACCTTCGGACATCTGCGTAATTTCATTAAATACGTTTACAAAATTTACAATATTTTTCATAAATAAAGTCAGAAGTTGACAAAACTTTCAGTACGCATGTACTCTGAAATTTTGTCAACTTTTGACAATAAACAGACCACAAATACAGCATATTTTTCTTATTTTCCATGAAAACACATCTTGGTATTTCATTAGAATTTTCTCCAAGGAGACAGTTCTAATGAAATTGCAGGACATGTTTTCATTTCGAAGCAAACTATTCAATAATTGCTGTCTGTTGATGTGCAAACAGTAGTGTGATTTTATTTTACCCAATTCAAATGATTGGAGTAACAATACTCGATTACCAATTCCTTATCTGGACCCTGTGGGTTACTATCAGTATGCATGGCTGATCAGTAGCTATGCTGGATAGGAAGGACATCGGCATATTTTGTCAGATAACTTTGGACAATTTCAATGACAAATGTCGATTATCCCACTTTGCAAATGATCAGCATCATTTTCACTGAAACTAGGGATGTAATATAAATGGTGAATATCATAGCGAGGCTCGGGTTATCCCAATACGGGCATGAGCAATAAATGTGACAAAATGTGGAAACACGAGACGTGATTACAGCAAAGCCATGAACTGTGAAAGTAAGCAAAGAGGTAAATGAATGCAAACTCAAAGTTCACCGAATAATGACACGTGTTAACTCCTTTTCGTACATAATAGCTAAACAAAGAATGTAGCTGAAATTACATATCTTTGAACTCAACCCTTACACCGCTATCTTAATTTAAACATGCTTTGACAGCACTTTAGCATTATTTACAACATGCTTTGACAGCACTTTAGAATAATTTACAACATGCTTTGACAGCACCTCAGAATCATTTCCATTGGAAATGATTCTGAAGTGCTGTCAAACCATGTTTTTATTGACAAATAAATAAGGCAAGATATAAAAGCAACAGCAGACAAGAATTGTTGTGTGTAGCGGTCAAAGGGTTGACCAGCTAACAAGAGAACCTCAGACAGCTGATAGTTACCACATCATATCGGCTATCTTACTGATGTACCAGATTTGTTTGTTTGTTTGTTTGTTTGTTTGTTTATTGGTGTTTAATGGCCTATCAACAGCTAAGGTCATGTAAGGCCGGGGAAACAGGTTCGATCCCGTTTTAACCTGCTGCATTGGAGGGAAAATTCCAAAATCAGAACGGAATATTTACATCGAGATACAACATATTCAGCCCTGAAATTAGAATAACCTGACCTGGTGCCAGGTCCATACTGCACCAAAGTCACTTGGCCCCTTCCACTATTTAAAAGTAATACCGGTAGGATTACTCTTATAAGGGGTATAACCAGATTCAACTGTCACATACAAAATGCCAAAGACGTATGTGAGGGCCAAACCAGGTCTCCAGTCGGGATTCCGGTAAGGATGAACCCTGATCGTTAAATTACCCATCACATGCTCCCACCTGCCACCCACGTACCAGGTTTGTAAAACAAACCTCCCAGTCAGAATTACAGGCGGAACCAGTTATAGCCCAGATACAAGTACAGTTAGTAACATGAAAATCTGAGGACTTTTTTCTCCGCTATTTTCTCTATTTCTGTTTGAAAGTATATGTTGTTACCACTCCTATGAACCGTCTCAACGAGACGGTTCAAATGAGTGGTAACAACACATACTTTTATGGTGAAATAAACAAAATAATCCGAGAGTTTCGATAAACAATATTGTATCTATAGACTGCAATGGGTTAACAAATATCTTGTTATACAAAATACTTGTCATACCAGTCATTCTGACTAGAAGTTGTGTAATTTAACCAAAATAAATGGCTCTTATTTCTCGTTTCATCAACAAAAAGTACCCGATTACTAAATGTCACTATTAATCACAAACCATGTGATTGGTCATATTCAGGTCATAATCAGACAGAAGTAAGTTTACTTCGACTCATTACCTTACCATTCGACTTCTTTGCAACAATTGTAAGCATGATTCACCATGGTAACAAAGTCAATTGATTGATTGATTGATATTGATGTTTAACAGCCAATCAACAGCTAAGGTCATTTAAGGCCAGGCCAACGGGTTTGATCCCGCATTTAACCTGCTGCAATAAATATGGGCTTAATGACAATGTCATGAAAAGCGGTAAATGACGTCAGAAAAACAACGATTCAAATTGTCTAACGTCGCCGTAAAAGTTTACATTTTGCCCTCCCATTTATGTTTATTGGTGTCAGTTAACATTAAGTGTGAACAGAAAACGGATAATGATAACTTACTGAAACTTTCACTAATATGAGACGCGATGCCTCAGTACACATATTATGACGTCATGACGTGACATCACACACTTGTAACGTCACTGAACGTGAATCCATGTTTGATGTTATGGCCATGGTGTGTTGACAAAATATTATAGCAAGGATACTTGCACGAGTTCCTCGCAGCATCAATGACTTACAAATGCTTGAGGCGCTGTACATTGTCGCCTAACTGTCGTTATTTGACATTGTCACTCTTTTTCGTCGGTTGTTCTCATGAATTCAAAATGGTGAACGCATAATTTAACTGGCTACATATCAGCGAAGTCTTCACTTACACTGCACTGTGGAAGCAGCCGTGATTGAACGGTGCAAGCAGGAATATTCATCAAATATGAACCTAGTACCATCTATTATCTTGGTAAATTGAGACTTTTGAACTTAGTGAATGATATGTCATTTAATCCCACTCAGTTGATCATAAACGGAGGTAGACAGGCAGCTATATAATGACATATATATCTGGGGTTTGTATTGAATTTGGCAAAACAAATGCATCAAAATCTCTCTTAATAGATTCATAATCAGTGATATTTCAATGCAGCTTCTTGATTGTTTGTGTATAAGCAATACATAATGCACAAAACACACAGTGAGGTCGGTGGAGTTTTTGAAAAGTTTTGAAATTAATTGGAAATTTGATGGTCATAAACTTGCTTTTCGCACGATTTGTAGTATCAAATCACCAGCTTATCACTTGACTGCATAATAATGTATATCAGGCGATGGTAATGCGATCCTCAAGAAAGACACGGCGACAATTATAAGGTATCACCATACCAAATCCCAACGTCGTGTTTTGTCACAAAGTTAATGTTATAAGCGGCCTACTGTAGATGTACACGTGCAATGTCTACAAACAAATACTCCATTTGAAGCAATTCCATACACACCCTTATGATATAATATTGGACTAGAAAACAATTATCATGAAAATTACGTGTGGACACAATCATATGATCCGGCGACGAAGGGTGGGGATTGGGGATTCAGGGACAAGCGCCCCTTGGGAATATAGTTCATCCCTGAATGCCAATCGGTGTGTCTGAAATGTATTTCATATTGAAATGAAAAGAAATTGAAAGTTTTTACGTGATCTTTTTATCACTTCTTTCTATTTATGTTGGTCTGTAGTAATTAAAATAACACCACTTTATCACGATATGAAAGTCATTCGTCATTCGGCGGATATATATGGGGGTTGGGAATACCATATGCATAACCTGCAACTGCAACATCCAATTATGTATTACATGTATATTTACGTGGTTTGGGTTATGGTCCCGCGGGATAATTTTAGAAGATTTTCAAGCACAATATGTACATAAAGTTGTACGGTCACTCGTGTGGCTAATGTTGAAACTGCCAACACATCACATTATTACCAGCCACCGATCATCGCGGATAGGTTGCTTGTAAGAGTTTTCGATTTCCAGTGTTTGTTGAATAACCATTATTATTATGCTGCAACATCCATATGCCTTGGGTTAACTGAAAATTCACATCCATGATGATTGATAAATGCTTCATCGATTTCATATGCACAACTCATCATTATTATAGCATGTGCAATTTTATCGTTACCAACACAACGTCATCACGCGATATGGGACCCCCCCCGACGTCAAAATGAAATGACGTTATGTTAATGTTATGCTCCATATTGTTTAATGGAAGAAGAACATGTCCATGCTTTTATTCGTGCTCGCACAATGGGTTATTATTTTTCAAAATAAACGGGATAACATCTTTTTTTTATACTACATGCACTTCCGACAGCTAAGGCAGGCAATGCAATTCACCTTTGTTCAAATATACCACCTGAAATACCAGCAGTAACGTTATTGACTACTGACGTTGTCGAAGTGGATTCCCTTTATGCGGCTGTTCATGTAGGGTATTAAAAAATGAAATCACATGGGGCAAGATTGGACGAATCTGGAGGATTGAATAACGCCGCAATCGAGGATATTTGATAATAGATTCATCCACTGTAACCACTCAATTTGAAAAATGTACAGATGTCATTTCAACTATCCTAAAACTCGAGAGAAATTGGTAACTCTCCTGGCCTTCTGCTACATGTTCACCATCATCGGGATCCATCTAGCCATATGTCTCATCATATTTAAATCTTTTTAATCACACAAGGAGTTCAACTGATCTGGCATTTCACGAAAAGTGGGCAGTCAACCAATACTTTAACTTTGGGTCACAACATCTGATGACGTCACTTTTGTACGTCCATGCCTGGCCTAGCCTTTCGCGCCTTCATGTCCATTGTCTATCCGACTGTATCATTCGTATATTGTCATCCCGACTTTCTCTCATCATCAATATCTCGTGTTTTGTGTTAAAATACAAACTTTAATATAATCTCTTGGTTTTTCCGGCATATTCTCTTACACAGAGCTGGCAGACGTTAAACTACGTCATTTCCGATCATGATGTCAGATTTTCAAAATACTTTGTCGCATACGAAATGTTAAATAATGTCGCTATTATTCCCCAAATTATTTCAGACAGCAGCAAACAACAGGGAAACGCCAACACTTCTCACTCTCCCTTATTTGAAAATTATTCATACGAAATCCAAAACATTACATTAGCAACTGCAACACGAGCTATGCACATTATTTTCATACTTTATCTTGGCCTATTGGGAGACACTTGGCCAGGCTATTGGATGTCCGGGTGTTTTATCAACACCCCTTATATACGCCGTTGATAAAAACGTCGTAATTTCGACGTCATTGATCTAAAACGTCATATAAGTTTACCACGCATCATAAAAATACTTCTAAAACAAAATATAATTGGGATACATTGATAATTTTTGCGGCATATGGCTTTTAAAAGATGTACAATTCTGAATACGCGAACAAGTAAAAACTGAAAATTTTGTCATTAAGCTCGGTTTTCGCACGGCGCGGCTCATATATATTCAACTCCTCTGAAATTAGAATAACGAGACCGAGTGCCAGGTCCATACCACACCAAAGCCACTTGGCCCCTTCCCCTAAATGTATGTAATGGGATTAGGAATAATATTACTCTTATAAGGGGTATCACCATATTAAACTCTCACATACAAGAATGCCAAAGACGTACTTGAGGGCGAAACCAGTAGCCGATTTCACCAACATTGCAAAGTATACTTTGAGTGAGTAATCATTTATTTTTCCTGAAATGCATTATTGTATATAGAACTAACAACTGTATATATATGATGATTAAAAGTATGCATAATTATTATACTGAATGTATTACATTATCACAGATGCGATAATGTAATAAATTCAGTATAATGAAAATTAATAAATTTATCCTTAAATTGAAAATTTCTCCCTCAAAGTATACTTTGCTAGAAAAGTATACTTTGTAATGTTGGTGAAATAGGTTACTGGTCTTCAATTGGTTTCCGGTAAGGATGAATCCTGATCGTTAAATTACCCATCGTATGCTCCCAGCCAACCAGCACAGGTAACGAGCCAGTAAATCCACCATTAAACCTCTGATTATTTCATGTATTGGGTGTTTAACGGCGTATCAACCTCTAATGAACAGCCTGCCAATATTTCTCACTACTGTCTAACCTGATCAGGATAGGCACTGGTCAGAAATAGCATGGGCCTGGGCCTGGGCCTGGGGCTGGGCCCGTCTCACAAAACTTTGTACGACTAAAATGTTTGTAAGTGCACAATTATCTGTAAATTTCACATTAACAATGTTTTATTGTAAACAATTATTGGATTTACATTTATTGAGCATAGGCTGCATATGCAGCCTATGCTCAATAAATGTAAATCCATCAATTGAAATTTCCAGAAAATCCTAAATTTGCACTTACGAACATTTTAGTCGTACAAAGTTTAGTGAAACGGGCCCCAGATCTTGACCCATTGCAGCCCATATATAAACACAGGTGATTGAACTCCCCTGTCTCCATACCCCCCAACCCCCCCACCCCCTATCTATTGTGAATGTAGTCTACAACATACATAGTATAGACAGACCAGTAGCCTATATTTCACCAACATTGCAAAGTATACTTATCTAGCAAAGTATACTTTGAGGGAGAAATTTTCAATTTTAGGAGAAATTTATTAATTGTTATTATACTGAATTTATTACATTATCACAGCCATTTTGGGATAATGTAATAAATTCAGTATAATAATTCTGCATACTTTTAATCATCAAATATATGCAGTGGTTAGTTCTATGTGAAATAATGCATTTCGGGGAAACTAAGTGATTACTACCTCAAAGTATACTTTGCTAGATAAGTATACTTTGCAATTTTGATGAAATAGGCTACAGATCATGGCAGATGGATTTATCTAATGGGGGTATGTGGGTGGGGAGCTCAATCACCTGTGAGTGAGTGAGTGAGTGAATAGGGTTTAACGTCCGCTTTTCTGACATAGAGGTACAAGCCTCAAGGAGTCTACACGCAGATGGGTCAACGGGGTCGTGTCCCGTATCCACCTGTCCAAGGGGGGTAAATCCCAACTTCAGAACTCAATATTTACAATCAAAATATATATTCAGTCCTGAAATTAGAACAACCTGATCTGGTGCCAGGCCCTCGCCACACCAGCATCATTTATCCCATCCCCTAAAAGTAATAGGATTAGCGATAATCTTACTTTTATTCAATCGCCTGTGAATGTTTGAAATGGACCCCAACAGTAAAGTAAGCACGAATGGAAGGAATGTTTTGTTAGGAAGTTATTACGGTACAGAATAGGTCATGGAAGCATATCGTAAATGGAGGATCTAGCATGAATAATGAGTTAAGGCTCTGATGAGTTTCTTATGCAATCAGTAAATAAGTTTAATAAATATCACATTTAATCCGACATCAGAAATATTACATTCCATTTACTGCATAACGACAGAAACATACAATAACACTGCTCCGATTGTAAAGTGTTTTTGGTTAGCAAATTTATTACATTAGTGTATTTTAATTACACAACATATTTTAAGCCAGAATACTCGTTTAACAATTCCAAAATCAGACTCAAAATAATCTGTAGCCTGTTAACTTAATACAGAGCTCCAGATAAGGTGCGTATTGCCGTATTTTACGACTTATTTTAGCAGAATATGCATTTATTATAAAAAAGCGGAAGTACAAATACTCACAGCAATGTGAAAATATGCATTGATTTTCAATTTGAGTAGTGAAAATACTGTAATAAAGTTTAAAATTTACTTTAATAGTTGAGCTGCAAAAAGCAAACAGTGTTTTCTTTTTGCAGCTCAAATAAGTGAATTTTTTAAATTTGTTTTATTTTTATCATTTGTTCCCTATTGAATAAGGAAGAAAATCAATAATACATTTGTAAAAGTAAAATACGCATTGCATTTGAAATATGGGGGTATAATACTCTTTAGATACAAAACTTATCTGGAGCGCTGTTAATACATTTTGCCATATGGAGAAATAATACAAACGGGTTACAATCTAATAAAACCCACTTCATTGCCTGAGTAACTCTATACTGTACTCCTGCAGTGTTAACCCATTCCAGTATAAGGATACGATAATTTTTGTTGAAAAAATCTCATTATTTTGTTAATTCTCCATAAAAGTATATGTTGTTACCACTCATTTGAACCGTCTCGTCGAGACGGTTCAAATGAGTGGTAACAACATATACTTTCGAGATGAAATAAAGAAAACAGGATTTTTTCCCCTAAAAAGTTTTGTATTACTATTATTGTATCCCGTCTTTAATGGGTTAAGTATTACATAAACCAAATATTTTCTGATAACATGATTGGTGTTTCACTGTCTGAAACAAACAGTGAAGATTCTGACGAGATGCGCAGTCCGGTCTGGGTCTATTGTGGCTGCATAGGCAATACACATTTTCCCCAATTAAGGCGTAAACATTATTAAAGCAATTGTACCTACAGTCTGTTCCATGTTTTCCTGCTTACCTACTCAGGCAAGATAATTTTCCTCCTTTAGGCTGATTATAGACTTCTTTTTCATTATGTCAAATTTCGAAACGTTTCACATTTCATCTGATCTGCTCAAATATTATACATTTACAAGGGATTCAGACTTCGGAGTAATTTATAAATTTTATTCGTTTTCTACCCTCCTACTCGGTCGCCAGCCCCTTTTGATCCCTAGAAATTATTAAACTCCCATAGACAAATTGTTTTCGCAATAAAATCAATATTTGATTAAATTTCATCAAATATCTTTTTTGGGGGAGGGTAACTCGATTGTTATTGAAAAGCACGTACATTTAATGTTTCTTAACCCTTTTACCCCTAAGTAACAGGAATTAATTTTTATATCTTAATTTCCGAACCAATCCAATCGTCACAAAATGATTTTCAGACTAGTCCATTTATGAAAAGGGTGTGTTTTTGTTCTCAAAAATGTGAAAAATTACCTGCAAAAGTGCAGATCCTGATGAGACGGCTCGTCACGAGCCGTCTCATCTGGATCTACACTATTTGCCAATACCTCTGTACAGGCATGTGGTGTTGAAAGGGTTAATAGCCAAAAGTAGGAAGGCAGAAAGAAATGTGTGGAACAAACAGTAATTATGTATCTGGAGCCCTATCGCTTCCAAAGCCAAATAAGAATCTAAAGCGGGTAGTTTTGCATCAATTCCGTTTAAACAATCTACCGAAGAATGAAGTAGACTCCTCCTTGGTTCCGCCCAGGAAAGCCTTCTTGATCGCCTCGAGCACGACGGCCGGTTTCTGGGATGCGTCGACGGCAGTATGAAGGCCCCTCTTGCTGTAGTAGTCTACGAGTGGCGACGTCTGCTTGTGGTAGGCGTCCAGGCGCGTCTTCAACGCCTCTTCGTTGTCATCGGCCCGACGTATTAATGGTTCCCCAGTTGCCTGTACAATTTGCAAATGTATTTGTAAGCAAAACACTGACTGTTAACCCTTAAAAAGGCGGGAACCGAAAATTGTCGTCTGCTGTTGTGTCATATTTTCTCATTTTTTTCTCCAAGAAAAATATGGCTTGACAGCACTTTAGATTCTAAATTGCTGCCAAACCATGTTTTTGTTAAAAACTAGAAATTAAAAAAATAAACAGCAGACGACAAAATTTAATTCAGCATTGTGGCTGTTTAACCCTTACTATGCGGGAGACGGAAATTGTCGTCTGCTGTTTTTCATGTTTGTCATAATTCTTAACAGAAAACCTGTTTTGATAGCACATGCGATTCGTCTCTATGTAGACGGATTCTCATGCGCTGTAAAAACAGGTTTTTGTCAAGAAATATTGAAAATTAGACATTTCCTGCAGACGACAAATGTAATTCAGCGTAGTAAGGGTTAAGCTTGAAGACATGCAATGTATATCTATGACAGGCACTGGTCTCGTATGCGCATATAACGATATGAAAAAGAAAACAAGAAAAAATAGTTTAATTGTAGATTTGTATCAAATTTCTGAACCCAGTCGTCTGTAAAAATCCCATTTTTCGATCGATGCAATAAAAACTTTGCGTTACTAATGCAACAAGAAATTAAGTTTGTAAAACATGGATGTGCCACCTTGGCACACTTGACTGTAAAATAAAGGGTTTCATCGACATTGTGAAGGTCAGAAAGGTGAAGGTCATGTTAATGGTTGTGTAAGTATGTTGTATATGTCCACATGTATCAAGTGTGTGAATATTAAAGCAATCCAGCCAGTAATATTGAAGTTCTAGCATCTTACAAACATTGTAGCGACCTTGTAAAGGTCAGAAAGGTCAGGTTAATAATAGTTGTGTGAGTGTGTCGCATATGTCCACATGTATCAAGTGTAATCAATCTAGTAACATTGAAGTTATGGCATAATAGAGGAACTTACAATGTTTTCGACACAAATGACCGACGAACGGACGTACGGACGGCTGAAACCTAAAGAGCAAAGATATCGCATAGGGTGCATAAAAAGAAAGTTCCAAACATTTGTCTGCAAGATGTAAATATAGAGCTTGTAGCAACATTGGGTCATCGGGCGACAAAGAACTTTGTTAACTGTGGAACATTGGAAACTATAATTAACCCTTTGAACACCACATTATTGGCAAAAAGTGTAGATCCAGATGAGCCGGCTCGTGACGAGCCGTCTCATCAGGATCTGCACTTTTTGCAAGTAGTAATTTTCACATTTATGAGAACAAAAACACCCCCTTTTCATAACTTGAATAGTCAGAAAATCATTTTGTGACGATTGGATTGGTTGCAAAATTAACACATGAAAGTCCATTCCAGTTACTTAAGGGTGAAAGGGTCAGCATACTAACATCATCGGTGAGCGGGACCTTCGGTGGGTTGAACTCAACATGGTACGACCGTCCGCTGGGTTTGTGGATCAGTCGGCCACAGATCCGCTTCACCAGGAGCGAGTCGTCAATGGCAAACTCAATCACCGAGTCGAGCTTCGTCTTTCTTTTAAGGAGAAGGTCGTCCAGCTGTAGATAGAATACAGAAAAACAAGTGATGATTTAGCATGGTATTTATTAAACGAGTTTCAGAGCTCCAGATAAGGTGTTTATTGGCGTGTTTTACGCACTTATTTTAACTGAATACGCATTGATTATCAACAATGGGTTGAGTAGTGGAAATACTGTAATAACTAAAAGTTGAAAATTTACTTTAATAGTCGAGCTGAAAAAATAATAAATAATCCATTTGTAAAAATAAAATACGTATGCAATTTGAAATCGGGGGTTCAATACTCTTTAGACACAAAGCTTATCTGGAGCTCTGAAGTCCCGGCACCAGCTATGGTAATATGAGACAAGTCATGTGATTTTGTATCTAAGAAAATGTGAACATGTGAAATTCTCATAGCAAATAGATTCTATACCGTATTTGCTATGAGAATTTCACATCTTCTATACTAATTCCGCATTTGCATCTTTCCACACATCATTTATGCAACATTTTGTATATTTTGTAAATATTGATGTCACTGTATTTGTAACATTGTGGATGTACAGCTTGAGCACGTACTAAAAATTAAAATAAAATTCATATTTTGTCTTTTGTTTTCTCAGTAAAAACATGGTTTGGCAGCATTTTAGAATCATTTCCATTGGAAATGATTCTAAAGTGCTGCCAAACCAAGTTTTTGATGCGAAAAATGGAAAAAATATTCAGCAGACAACACAAATTAATTCAGCATTGTAAGGGTTAAAAAGAGGCAAGAAGAGGTGCTGTGCTCTCTGACCCCCATATCGGGACTTGGTTCGCCTCATCTGGTTTTTGCCTCTGGTTAGGGCCCTGAATTTAAATATTCAAAATATTGCTATAACAACTACATGTACAGGTAATCAGTTATAACAACAATTTTACAACTTTGCAAGGGGTAGCCGATTTATCTAAATCAAAGACACAGAACCGTGGAAAAAAACGTACCGCCTCCGCCTGTTTCACAGTGCGTGGGAAGCCGTCGAGCAGGAAGCCGTTACGACATTCGGGCTTGTCGAGGCTCTGGTCGATCATCTCGACGACGAGCCCATCCGACACGAAGTGGCCTGCGTCGATCACGGTCTTCACCTTCTGGCCGAGCTCTGACCCGGATGATACGACCGCCCTCAGCATGTCACCTAGTAACAGGGATTCATCAACCCATTTAATCCTGAGATGTCATTTTGTTTGTGAAAAAGTCTAAATATTTGCTTTATATGTGCTTGGAAGTATATGTCGTGACCACCATTTGAACCGTCTCGTCGAGACGGTTCAAATGAGTGGTCACGACATATACTTTCATTGAGAAATAAGACTAGATGGCCGCGGCCTGCATGTCGCGCCTTGGGGCGATGCATGGACACTAAAAAAAGACAAATATAGATGATGATAAACACCCATGTGAAGTTTCAAGGTAATGGGCAAAGCAGGTGCAGAGATATAGTACATAAAAAACTTTAACCAAAAACTTTAACCAAAAACTTTTCAAAGTAATTTGACCTTGACATTGGGCACAGGGGCCGCACGGGTGGGGGGTAGAATGAAAATATGGATGATGATAAACAGGCATGTGAAGGTTGAAGGTAATGGGCAAAGTAGGTGCATAGATATAGTACATCAAAAAACTTTAACCAAAAACATTCACCAAAAACTTTAAAGTAATTTGACCTTGACATTGGGCACAGGGGCCACACGGGTGGGGTGTAGAAAGAAAATATGGATGATGATAAACAGGCATGTGAAGGTTGAAGGTAATGGGCAAAGTAGGTGCATAGATATAGTACATGAAAAAACTTTAACCAAAAACTTTAACCAAAAACTTCAAAGTAATTAGACCTTGACATTGAGCACAGGGGCCGCACGGTAGGGGGTAGAATGAAAATATAGACGATGATAAACACCCATGTGAAGTTTCAAGGTAATGGGCGAGCAGTGCATGGGAGGGATCTAGAAGCAGAGAATAGTATAACGAAAAATTTTAACCAAAAACTTCAAAGTAATTTGACCTTGACATTGGGCACAGGGGTCGCACGGGAGGGGGTAGAATGAAAATATAGATGATGATAAACACCAATGTGAAATTTCAAGGTAATGGGCAAAGCAGTTGCAGAGATATAGTATAACGAAAAACTTTAACCAACAAGTTTAACCAAAAACTTTAACCGGACACACGTACGTACGCCAAAGTGCCGACTATATCGCGCTTTCCGCGTGTAATGTGTATTCCAAATGTAATGGGTTAATTCATTGAGGTTTTACGTCCATTCAACAGTGAGGTCGCCTCAGCCCATCTGTCATCTAGGGGCATCGATCGATTTATTGTGGTTTTATGTCCACTCAACAGCAAGGTCACAAACTGGTCCTTTCAGCATGTCACCTAGGGGCAGGGATTCATTGTTTGATTGTGGTTGAACGTCCATTCAACAGCAAGGTCATATACAAACAGGTAAGTCATCGAATGGCAGGAAATGGAGCTAAGAACAGGGATCACGTGACGTTTGCAAAAACACATTGAAGATCTTTGTCCTATTGCCCGGTCATAGATTTCATTTTCCGGGGCTATGTTGGTCATTGATGTAACTACTGTCTGTTCCACGTTTTTCTGCCGACGAACATTTGGCCATTAAACACATTAAATCTGAGAATTTAACATGGGGAGTCAATTTAAAAAACCTGAAGGATAAAAAAATGCAAAAAATTGGAAATTGACTCCGAAACCTGGCGAGATAGCTTGAAAATGATGTAACTAAGAAAACAAGTTATATTTTGAAAATCGGTCCACAAATAAAAAAAATATTTTTAGCCCCCCCAAGTTAAATTCCCATAGGAAAATCGTTTTTTCGCAATAAAATCAATATTTGATGGAATTTCATAATTTTGGGGAGGGTAACTTTTTTGTTATTGATAAAAAAAGTACTTACTTTTAAATATTTTTTAGATTTAATGTGTTTAATAGCCAAAAGTGTGTCGGTAGCAAAACGTGGAACAGACAGTAGTGAATGCACAGACTGAAACACTAATATATCTTGGTCCTCTCAGGGGGTCACCTACATACATCGAATGGTAGGACATTGACTTAGAACAGGCACTGTACCAGGCTTGTTAAACAAAGATATTGGTTCACATGCACAATGGTGTAAATATAGTGTCAGTTAATAATTTATAATTCCAGCATAAAAATATTTACACAATTCCCTAACATTTGATTGGCCCGTAGCAAGTCTCTGTCCAAGATTTATATCCCAGTAAACTCCCACGCCGAACTACTTTCCGTAACCGTGAGGAGCAGTTAAAATAATTCTTAAGAAAACGGAAAATAAACACATTTTCTTGATGAACTTATTTCAAATGCTGGAATTATAAGGAATGAATGGCCTTTTTGTGGAATTTATCGGGGATATAAACTTGGAAAAGTCACGGGAATACTGGACGAGGCCTTCCGGCCTTCGTCCAGTATTCCCGCGACTTTTCCAAGTTTATACCCCGATAAATTCCACAAAAAGGCCATTCATTCCTATAGTGTATCAGTAGCCTATTGCACCAACATTGCAAAGTATACTTTTCTAGCAAAGTATACTTTGAGGGAGAAATTTTCAATTTTTTGATAATTTTTATTATACAGTAGAACTTCGATAACTGGAACAGGTAGGTCTGGCTCGAACACCATGGAAAACTCGAACTGGTTCGACAGTCCCGGCAAATTTCCTATTGTATATTTATTCCAACCACTGTGCTATGTGCTATTTTTAGACACTGGGAATACCAGTATTATGTATAGACGCAAAGCGGAACATAGCGCTTTATTTGACGTATAATTACATGTAAATATTGAATAAAACAGCAACTTTACAATTGTATTTGTTATTTTTCATTTCTCCCTCCAAATGTAATGCATATACAATGGCATGTCACATCGGTCATCTCATATATTCACATAAGTGATTTTATTGACTGAATGTGACAGTACATTTTTGAAACTTCATTCCCTCGAACTATGCATCGCTCGAACTCAAACTCGATTCCGTTGCCGGTTCGAGCGATCAAAGTTATACTGTACTGAATTTATTACATTATCACAGCCATTTTGGCTGTGATAATGTAATACATTCAGTATAATAATTCTGCATACTTTTAATCATCAAATATATGCAATTTTTAGTTCTATATGAAATAATGCATTTCAGGAAAAATAAATGATTACTCCCACAAAGTATACTTTGCTAGAAAAGTATACTTTGCAATGTTGGTGAAATCGGCTACTGGTGACCACGATCGGAATTATGTCGTTAAGGGACACCTTTGAGGCCAGCCCTCCAAAATGCAATTCCATCTTATCACCGAGTATAACTAGAATATATTTGATTTATAATTGATCTTGGTATTTAGCCTACTTCCGTGACAATGGTGAACAATGTAGGCCCTGATCAGACTGTGCGTATACACAGGCTGTTCTGGGGTTATGCTGGCCGCACACGTCGTATTGTTTTTAAAATACCCAGTGCTCCAGATAAGCTGCGTATTTACTTAAATAGCCAATTGAAATTGCCAAAAACCCAATTGAAATCGGAAGTAGTGAGTATCAAAAAGCAATACAAAATTGATGGTACCTTTATCATGCCTCAGAAAACAATAAACAGACCACAAATATAGCATATTTTTCTTATTTTCCATGAAAACACATCTTGGTATTTCATTAGAATTTGTCTGAAATGCCAAGACATGTTTTCATTTAGAGGCAAACTATTCAATAATTGCTGTACATCAACGTGTACAGTAGTGTGATTTTATTTTACCCAATTAAAATTTTGAAATACCCAATTGCTAAACCGAAAGCTATACAGAGATAAAATTCATTGAAACCGATTTTTTCATTTTCAGAATTAGACTCGAAAACATTGCGTAACATATACAACAAAAAATGCGCCTGTCGAACGCGGATGCCACCTGCAGCATATTTGAGAAACTGTGACAAATTGGTTAACCGAAAAGTGTGACGGACGGACGGACAGACGGACGGTCCAAACACTATATGCCACCCGTTTCTTCGAAACCCGGTGGCATAATATGAAAACCTGTATAACTTTTGATTGGCAAAGAATGTTTGGATGGAGTGTTCTGTCTGTGGTTTGTACAAAGCTCCAGATAAGCTGCGTATTTGCTTAAATACCCAATTAAAATTGCTAAAATCTCAATTGAAATCAGAAGTATCGAGTATCAAAAAGCAATAACAATTTTGTGGTACCTTTATCATGCTGCAGAAAACAATAAACAGACCACAAATATAGCATATTTTTCTTATTTTCCATGAAAACACATCTTGGTATTTCATTAGAATTGTCTCCAAGGAGACAATTCTAATGAAATGCCAAGACATGTTTTCATTTTGAAGCAAACTATTCAATAATTGCTGTCTGTTGATGTGTTCACAGTAGTGTGATTTTATTTTACCCAATTAACATTTTTAAATACCCAATTGCTTCAGAAATGATGGAGTGAAAATACTCAATTACTAATTCCTTATCTGGAGCCCTGTTTGTATATTGTCATTATCTATCAGTTTCTAAAATATACTTTGAAATTTATGTGTTCTACATTAGCACAAACGTACCATATTTATACTAATTATCGCACCCGGGGCTATGCAATTCGTGGGGATCAAAACGTGGACAATAGGATCAAAATATGTTGCATGTATTTTCACATACAAAAGCCATTTAAAACAATGTTTTAAATGGCTTTTGTATGTGAAAATAACATTTATAATGCAAATATGGGAGGGGGCTACTATTAGTGAAGGGGCTACTATTAGAATAAATACGGTATTTACCTGTTGAGAGATGGCATACTTGGTACTTCTCTGCCAACATTGGCGCCTGAAACAAAAGACATTTACATGTGTCTGTGACTGGGAACTGGGGATTACATGTATGGCTGCAGTGGCCAGTCTGGCTCCTGATCTATGACTGGAGAAATGGGGGTTAGGCTATTGTGGCAGGTCTAGCTCCAATATGTGGCTGGAGAAATGGGGTTTAGGCTATTGTGGCAGGTCTAGCTCCAATCTGTGGCTGGAGAAATGGGGGTTAGGCTATTGTGGCAGGTCTAGCTCCTGACCTGTGGCTAGAGAAATGGGGATTATGGTTGTTGTGGTCTGTCTAGCTCCTGGTGTGTGACCGGAGAAATGTGGCTATGGTTATGTGGCCTGTCTAGCTCCTGATCTGTGGCTGGGGAAATGGGGCTTATGGTTGTTATGGCCTGTCTAGCTCCTGATCTGTGGCTGGGGAAATGGGGCTTATGATTATTGTGGCCGGTCTAGCTCCTGATCTGTGGCTGGGAAAATGGGGCTTGTGGTTATGTGGCCTGTCTAGCTCCTGATCTGTGGCTGGGAAAATGGGGCTTGTGGTTATGTGGCTGGTCTAGCTCCTGATCTGTGGCTGGGAAAATGGGGCTTATGGTTATTGTGGCCTGTCTAGCTCCTGGTCTGTGGCTGGGGAAATGGGGCTTATGGTTATTGTGGCCCGATTAGGTCCTGATCTATGGCTGATCTGTGGCTGGAGAAATGTGGCTTATGGTTGTTGTGGCCTGTCTAGCTCCTGATCTGTGGCTGGGGAAATGGGGCTTATGCTGAAAAATGGTGCTAAAAGCATTTAGATTTGCAAGAAAACTGTGTCTGTGACCTCAAAACACCTGCACTATTTTTTTTATAACGGACTACTTCTTTCTGCATACCCCCTGGGCGATTTCGCGCCATTTGGTATTCTGTAATGTTATGGTTATTGTGGCCCTTCTAGCTCCTGATATGTGGCTGGGGACACAGGCTTATGGTTATGTGGCCTGTCTAGCTCCTGATGTTGCTGGGAAATGGGGCTTATGGTTGTTGTGGCCTGTCTAGCTCCTGATCTGTGGCTGGGGAAATGTGGCTTATGGTTATGTGGCCTGTCTAGCTCCTGATCTGTGGCTGGGGAAATGGGGCTTATGGTTGTTGTGGCCTGTCTAGCTCCTGATATGTGGCTGGGGAAATGGGGCTTATGGTTATGTGGCCTGTCTCTGATCCGTGGCTGGGGAAATGGGGCATATGGTTATGTGGCCTGTCTAGCTCCTGATCTGTGACTGTGGAAATGGAGCTTATGGTTATGTGGCCTGTCTAGCTCCTGATATGTGGCTGGGGAAATGGGGCTTATGGTTAGAACACACCAAATAGTTTTACTATATAATTTAACGGAATCCCATCCAATAAGGCCAGTCTCTCCTAATTTCACTATTCGTATGGATGCTGTGGGACCTACTTAAACAATAGCTTCACTTACTCCTAAGAAAGAAAAATCTAACCTCGTTATATCACCCAATATTTTTTGCCCGCGGAAACTCTGTTTACATCATGTGACCAACAGGTTCAGTGTTTTCTTTTAAATGCTACAAATATGCTGAGAACTGGTGTTAAAAGCATTTAGATTTGCAAGCAAACTGTGTCTGTGACCTCAAAACACCTGCACTATTTTTTTTATAACGGACTACTTCTTTCTGCATACCCCCTGGGCAATTTCGCGCCATTTGGTATTCTCTAATGCTATGGTTATTGTGGCCCATCTAGCTCCTGATCTGTGGTTAGGGACACGGGGCTTATGGTTATGTGGCCTGTCTAGCTCCTGATATGTGGCTGGGGAAATTGGGCTTAATTATGGTTATTGTTGCCTGTCTAGCTCCTGATCTGTGGCTGGAGAAATGTGGCTTATGGTTATGTGGCCTTTCTAGCTCCTGATCTGTGGCTGGGGAAATGGCGCCTATGGTTATTGTGGCCTGTCTAGCTCCTGATATGTGGCTGGAGAAATGGGGCTTATGGTTGCTGTGGCCTGTCTAACTCCTGATCTGTGACTGGGAAATGGGGCTTATGGTTGTTTTGGCCCATCTAGCTCCTGATCTGTGGCTGGAGAAACGTGAGAAGCCACGTACACTTACTCTATGCTTTGGGATTATTCATGATTGTCTTGATATACAGTCATGATGGCTTACTCTTGTATTGTAAAGTGGCATTTTCCTGTGGAATTTTCAAAAACAGTGATAAAGTATCAAATTTACATATTTAACAAAAAATAACTTGTGGGTTATTTCAATATGCATGTAAATAGTATTTTTTGTTCAAGAAATATTTTAAGCTTTTATTGTTTATAGAAATAAAAAAAAATACAATTTTATTGACAAAATTAATGAATATCTGAGAAAATAAAACATGTTTGTTTTCACGGGTGAAAAAAAAATTCCCATCCCATTTATCTTTATATTTACAATATACAGGGGTCATACCAGTTATCCAGACAATCAGTTTATCGGACAAATGAAAATACCTGTTAATTACGCACATTCGTTTGATCAGAATTTGCAAAAAATACATCTAAGTCACACGGGTGCCTGCTGTTTCCATGCCAGTGTGAAGAATATATTGCCATGGTAAACATTTTAATAAGATTTGCTGAAAATATTCCTCAACTCTGTCCACAAGTTGTTTACGTCAAAAGTCTCGTGGGGGGCATGCAAGTGCGCCCATTATGTCATTTCAGAGTTGTTCTATATATACAATAAATTCTATAAATAAATTGTTTTCCACGAAGCGAATGGTGATTATTTTTCTGCAGAACTACACAACGCTGTTTACACTGGTTTACAGGCGATACAATTATGATTTCATGTTGAGAATACAAGTTATAAGACAGGTAGATTATACGTTTGTCCGGATAACTGATGATGGCACATTTTGCTAAATAGTTTACATGCGTTGAGAAAGCAAGAACCGACGATTGTTCTGTGAAAAGTTTATGCCCGTAGCTGCTACTTTAAGAAAAATATCGTAAAAAAACTGCCATTTTTGTCCGATAATCTAGAGGATCCCTGTAAAGATAAATGGGATGGGAATTTTTTTTTTTAACTGATCTTGATGGAAATCTTATCCCGATAATGTCACCTCACCTGTTGTTTTTTTTAGTAAAAAATTGTATTGAAATCAACAATATAATGCTGGTGTATGTTTGTAAATGCAAACTAGGATTCAATCCAAGTGTTTATACAGTTAGATGCTGTATATTTTCAGTGTTATTGAAAAATATAAAATGCCAATAAACAAATAGCAGCCATCATGAGCCAACTTGATTGGGTCGGTGATGTTCTCGACTAAGTCGGAGCATGTTTGTCTTTCAATTCCAGTGGCCGACTTTTTACATCACCACCAGGGTGGTCACAGGAGATTTAATTTAACTTTCTTAACAATAATTAAACATATACGAAAAATGAAAGTTGCAGAGAATAGTAAAATGTGTGGTCATTGGTTAGTTTTATACAGAAAAAATCAATGGTGGTGGTGGACATACAAAGGCTCTGATAAGATGCACATTTTGGTGAAGTCTTACCCGTGACACAGATACTGGATAGTTTGCAGCAGTTACTTCCCCTTACTTACTTCGATTATAACTCAAAATTGACGAAATGCAGAAAATAATGTGAACAACAATGTCAATGCATACCTGTGTGCCTTTTCCTGATCCTGGAGGTCCAAGCAAAATGGATTTCACGCCACTGGGCTTCGATTCACTACCAATCGGAGGCATAATTAATTAAGTAATTGGCGATCCGTCGGGCACCTTGCTGGTTGACTGAAATCAAACTAGTCAACGATAGTTTCGGAGTACCTCAGTGGGTTTCTTTCCGGTATGTCTGAATAGCGAAAACAAGTTGTTTTCGCGAAAACAAGATTTACTTGCGAAAACAACCCATAAAATCATTATTTGGTAAAACTTTATTAATTTTCTCTATGCATATTATTAAGACTGTTATAACTAATTAATGGACCAAATTTCGCTGAAAAATATTAAAGCTGAGTGTAGTTATGATTAATATTCTTATTTATTCCTGTTTTCGCAAGGTCCGCCATGATTGTTTGAATAGCGAAAACGGGATTTGTTTGCGAAAACAACCCATAAAATCATTATTTGGTAAAACTTTATTAATTTTCTCCGTGCATATTACAGACCTGTCAAAAATGGTGCCATTTCCGATGCGAGAACATTTCCAAACCCCAACGAAAAGTCTGGGATAACCCGACATTGCAGTACGTCTGCATTGCTTGTCGCACGAATGCAGATGCCTCCTTTGATTATCATAAAGGACTTCACAGACTTCAGTGCGACGCACAAATTGGCATTGACCAATTGAGGACTGGCGCAGAAAGGGAACAAATGTTTCTCAAAAATGTCCATTTCAACACCACATTACACAAGGACTTCGATACTCAAAGTCAGGATAAAATTTCCAATGCAATTTTGACAAAATACTATGCGACTCCAAAAGAAGCCTTAAACAGCACGGGAAATGGTGATTGCCTGTTCAATTCATTTTCTATTCACCTTTCCGGAAATGAATCAAGAGCGACATAATTAAGGTACAGATGCTGTATTGAGATGGCGTCCAACAAAGATCGCATGTTACGTCACCGGCTCTTTCGGACCATCGATGATGTAACACCAGACATCGATATAGAAACACAAAATTGTGCAAGTAAGGGGAACTGGTCTTCGATATTGCACATATTGGCGCTATCCAACCTTCTAAAAGTTAAGGTGACCGTGATATATCCTGCTGTTAATGGAACAAGAAACTATTACTTCCAACACCTGAACCAGACATTCAGACCCCCGTTCGTAGACCCTGAGAAACAGACGCTTACGATAATGTGGACAAGCACTACAGCACCAGCCAAAAACGGGTTCGGAAAGCCTACGACAACAAATTGGACAGCTAACCACTTCGTCCCTCTTGTCACAACAAGCCAGCCTATACAAAAAATCCAACTGAAACCAGCAACGTATGAGTCCGCGGCTCAAAGAGTAAATACGTCACCCAGGTCACCCATAACCATCGGAGATTTTGTTGTGGATACTGAACGGAAGCGAAAGAAAACCATTAAGAAACAAAAACGTAACAGGACTACTAAACAGGCGACCGACGTCGGCAAGGGAAGTAGTAATACTTCAAGGGTGTTCAACACACCGACGTCGGATGCGCTGACCCCGACACGATACCGGAATTAGACAGCATTGAGACACTGGAGGCATCACCCATGACGCAGATAAGTGGCAAGTCTCTTGCTTACGCTGAGCAGCAGAATGTAATATTACCATTAATATCATCGGGTGAACAACACGCCGGGTCATCCAGCACACCTAAGGACGCCGACGCTCAATGGAACTCCATTTTATCTACAATACTAGAGGAATCAGACGTGCTGCAATCATTTATTACGGAAAATAAAGATGACAACACAGCTGTGAATGTTGTAGATGAAAGTAACAGTAGCTTCAATTCCAATGATTTGTTACAGGAAACGTTTGTTGCCGGCCCTCTAAAGTCCTTTATGGACATGGACGAACTAATTTGCATCATGAAAGGTCCACATACCAGACTCGATGAGATTCCAGTCGGTCGTAAAGACGGAATGTATTACATACTTGACAATAGTGCAAACCTAGAAAAAAGACACGAGGGCAAACGATCGAACTTCTGGGACGACTGTGGAGCATGTACAAAGGCAGCAACTCCAAACACGATATACATGTACAGAGATGCAAAGTTGACGACCATCAAAAGGTACAAAGACCAATATTGCATAACAAAACAGAAGAACGGCAAAGCTGAATATATACCTCTCGAGCCGCAACCGACGGAAGAGGAAATTGTAACCGTACGGCGCTTGTATCAAAGCCTCAAAGCAAACTCAGAAGGAGAACACAGGTTCGAGAGACGGATTACATGGTTAGAAAAGACAGAAACGACAATGCCAGAAATACCAGGTGCTATAGCACTTGTGGAATACGTCGGTGTCTTCCCCGAAAGATCAGTACATGGACTTGCTAAAGACAAAGACAACAACGCTGCGTATATTAGAACAAAACCAGAGATCATTACAAAATTAAAAGGCAGTTTGAAACATCGCTCAGTTAAAGAACTTGAAAGGGAACTCAACCAGGGAACGTCAAACTCCCAATAAAAACATGATGTGTGTATGCAGTTTTAGTGTTTGGAATCTTGTTTTCGTGATAACAGTTACGTATGACACAATGGATCTTCCTTCGTAATTATGTAAAACATTGTCAATAATTCCATTAAAAGCTGGGTTTTCTTTCTAACATCTTCCTGTCAGTAAATTTATAATATTCGTTTTAACTTGCTCACAGAAAATGTACAACTTTACTTGAAATAAATCGTTTTACAGGCTGTTTTTGTTGAGCGAATTGAGATTTCCTGAACCCAACTTCGCGGGCGTGATGCCTATAATTGAATTTTCAATCATAACTACACTCAGCTTTAATATTTTTCAGCGAAATTTGGTCCATTAATTAGTTATAACAGTAATAATAATATGCACAGAGAAAATTAATAAAGTTTTACCAAATAATGATTGTATGGGTTGTTTTCGCAAACAAATCTTGTTTTCGCGAAAACAACTTGTTTTCGCTATTCAGTCAAACCCGTTTCTTTCCGGTAGTACGGATTACTCGGCTTTATTCATTCAGTTTGCCTTCGTCAACAATGAACCAATGATGATTATTGCGAACTGAATATTCTGCATAAATCGGTGTATTAAAAGCATTTCACTATGTAAGTTCAACATAATTACACAGAAATAGATACTTTAATATTTTATTAAGCATTTACTATTCATAAATTTAGATAATATTTGTATTTTATGAGGTTCCAAGTCACTCCGACGCTGTTCGTCCCGAAATCGGCCTGTACATTATGACATGTGCATGGTGGCACGAACTATCAGAACATATCTCAAATATGTCAAGCTATCGCTAAATAAATGTTTAACTGAGGATTATATTCACTCAGTTAATACATAAGTTAAAGCATTTTAATCAGATAATTGTCTGGAATCCTGTTGTGAAGCAGTTTAAGACGGGTAACATCGCAACACTAAATATTACCCCACCCACTTGAATATTAAAGATTTACAATGTGAATGCATGCGTATTGACTTGAAAGTTGAATACAATGAACTTATTTTACTGGCCATGTGGTTTAAGCAGGTCATGAATGACATGATTTCAAGTCAAGTTGAATGTAGCTTAGATAATCTTGGCTATACGGATAAGACTTTTACTACTTCATCTGTCTTGTATGCTTTCTGTATCCTAGCTGAGATACCTACTGTGATGTTTTTTTTGTCACAATAACAGCTTATTCTTTCTCCCGAAGCACTTGTAAAAAATTATGTTTTATACTGGTACATCAAAAATAACTCGAAAATGGCCAACTGGTGACCCCAGGACCCCTATTGCGACCCCTTAAGGGGAATGTGACGGCATGAACCCCCGTCTAAGTTGTCTAGTATACATGTCCCAACAACAGGAACACACGATTGAGTGGGGCACTTCTCCCGAAGCACTTGTAAAAAATATATTTATCAGGGTATGACAAAAATAACTCGAAAATGGCCAACTGGTGACCCCATGACCCCTATTGCGACCCCTTAAGGGGAATGTGACGACATGAACCCCCATCTATGTTGTCTAGTATACATGTCCCAACAACAGGAACACACGATTGAGTGGGGCACTTCTCCCGAAGCACTTGTAAACAAGTATGTTTTATCCGGGTATGACAAAAATAACGTGAAAATGGGCAACTGGTGACCCCAGTACCCCCATATGGACCCCTTAAGGGGAATGTGACGGCATGAATCCCCGTCTAAGTTGTCTAGTATACATGTCTAAACAATAGGAACACACGATTGAGGGGCACTTCTCCCGAAGCACTTGTAAAAAATATATTTATCAGGGTATGACAAAAATAACTCGAAAATGGCCAACTGGTGTCACCCCAGGACCCCTTTGCGACCCCTTAAGGGGAATGTGACGACATGAACCCCCGTCTATGTTGTCTAGTATACATGTCCCAACAACAGGAACACACGATTGAGTGGGGCACTTCTCCCGAAGCACTTGTAAACAAATATGTTTTATCCGGGTATGACAAAAATAACGCGAAAATGGGCAACTGGTGACCCCAGTACCCCCATATGGACCCCTTAAGGGGAATGTGACGGCATGAATCCCCGTCTATGTTGTCTAGTATACATGTATAAACAACAGGAACACACGATTGAGTGGGGCACTTCTCCCGAAGCACTTGTAAACAAGTATGTTTTATCCGGGTATGACAAAAATAACGCGAAAATGGGCAACTGGTGACCCCAGTACCCCCATATGGACCCCTTAAGGGGAATGTGACGGCATGAATCCCAGTCTAAGTTGTCTAGTATACATGTCTAAACAATAGGAACACACGATTGAGTGGGGCACTTCTCCCGAAGCACTTGTAAAAAATATATTTATCAGTGTATGACAAAAATAACTCGAAAATGGCCATCTGGTGTCACCCCAGGACCCCTTTGCGACCCCTTAAGGGGAATGTGACGACATGAACCCCCGTCTATGTTGTCTAGTATACATGTCCCAACAACAGGAACACACGATTGAGTGGGGCACTTCTCCCGAAGCACTTGTAAACAAGTATGTTTTATCCGGGTATGACAAAAATAACGCGAAAATGGGCAACTGGTGACCCCAGTACCCCCATATGGACCCCTTAAGGGGAATGTGACGGCATGAACCCCCGTCTAAGTTGTCTAGTATACATGTCCCAACAACAGGAACACAAGATTGTAGTGCGCGGCCCCACTTGGCCCCTTACGAAGCACTTGTAAAACATATATTTATCAGGGTATGACAAAAATAACTCGAAAATGGCCAACTGGTGTCACCCCAGGACCCCTTAAGGGGAATGTGACGACATGAACCCCTGTCTATGTTGTCTAGTATACATGTCCCAACAACAGGAACACACGATTGAGTGGGGCATTTCTTCCGAAGCACTTGTAAAAAATATATTTATCAGGTTATAACAAAAATAACTCGAAAATGGCCAACTGGTGACCACAGGACCCCTATTGCGACCCCTTAAGGGGAATGTGACGACATGAACCCCCGTCTATGTTGTCTAGTATACATGTCCCAACAATAGGAACACACTATTGAGTGGGGCACTTCTCCCGAAGCACTTGTAAACAAGTATGTTTTATCCAGGTATGACAAAAATAACGCGAAAATGGGCAACTGGTGACCCCATGACCCCTATTGCGAGCCCTTAAGGGGAATGTGACGACATGAAACCCCGTCTATGTTTTCTAATATATATATATATATCTGATTGATATGAACTCATGATGATTGAGTGGGGCACTTCTCCTGAAGTACTTGTAAACAAAATGTTTCATTCGTGTATTGAAAAAGAACTCGAAAATGGGCAACTGGTGGCCCCAGGACCCCCATTGCGGCCCCTTACGTGGAATGTGACGGCATGAAACCCCATCTATGTTGTATAGTATATATATCTGAATAACAAGAACACGCTGTTGAGTGGGGCACTTCTCGCGAAGCACTTGTAAAATAATATGTTTTATCCTGGTATGAGAAAAATAACTCGAAAATGGGCATCTGGTGACCCCAGGACCTTCATTGCGACCTCTTAAGGTGAATGTGACGACATGAACGACCGTCTAAATTGTCTAGTATATATGTCTGGATAATAGGAACACACGATTGAGTGGGGCACTTGTCCCGAAGTACTTGTAAAAAAGAATGTTTCTATGGAAAAATAACTCGAAAATGGGCAACTGGTGACCTGAGGACCTCTATTGCGACCACTAGACCTTGGCTACATAGAGTACGTGACATTAAGGAAATCCCATTATTTTGCAAAAGCAGCAAATTTCTGGTAGTCAAGGACCATTGGAAATGTTTGTAGCAACACTTTGTCATAGGTGGCCGGGTACATAGTGTGATATCGACCTTGTACAACATGTCAGATAGTGTTCCCGCGGGCTGTACTCCTCCCGTGTCGCAGACATATACAACATGTCACATAGTGTGCCCGCGGGCTGTAGGCAGACCATACTTATCCCGTGTCCCCGTCATTTACAACATATACCGTAGTGTACCAACGTACCGTACTCCTCCCATATCGTACTCCTCCCATATCGCCGACATATACAATATATCACATAGTGTACCGAGTACCGGCGGACCGCACTCGATATGTACCACATGTCACATAGTGTACTGGCTGGCCAAGTCACATAGCCGTTCTCCTTCTGTGTCCCCGCCCTGCACACCATGTCACATATTGTACCGGCGCGCCGTACTCCTTCCGTGTTGTCGACATATACAACGTGTCACGGTGTCTCTGACATATACAACATGGCACATAATGTACACTCAGTCGTCACTCCTCCCCCCCCCCCCCCCCCCCTTCCCCCCCCCCCCCTTGTCCCCGTCATGTACAACATATCACAGTGTACCAACGTACCGTACCCCTCCCGTGTTCCTGACCTGTACATTATGGACAATAGTAATCTACCGGCAAACTTTAATAATTTTTTACAGACCCTTTATTAAAATGAACATAGTATTGGATTTAACAATGTTGTGTTTATCGGTTGTGTCAGGCCTTGTAGTGCAGCGGCTAGCATACTGGTATTCGTACTAGTGACCTGGGTTCGAGTCCCAGTGGGGCCCATTCTCGTTAAACAAGCATTGTTATTTTCAATTCTACTGCTAGACATATTGAAGGGTGCTTTCTCTGCATCTGCCTGTGTATTGTGTTAGCCCGCTTCTGACGGAATGCAAAAACTATAGCTTGTACCACAATAACCTAATGCGGTGTACATTAGAAACTGCAGTTATTGTTTATACTTTTAGCTAGCCATGATCTTTACCTACGTACTTTTTATGCTCAGTCGTTTCAACCAATTTAATTTGCTTCCAAGATAAACTTGGAGACTGTCTCAAATGATGTCTCAAATATCCAATATGTGTTTTTTCTCTACATGCACAGTAACTGTGCATGTAGTTAAATCAAGCACATGAAGCCCTGTCTATGTTGTATAATACATATATCTGAATGAATGGGACGTGTGATCTCAGGATCCCCATTGCGACATATTAAGGGGAATGTGAAGGCATGAGCCCTGTCTATATTGTCTAGTATAATCATCTCAATAACAGGAACACATAATTGAGTGGGGGCACTTCTCCCGTAGCACCTGCAAACTATTGTTTTATGCGTGGTTGACAAAAATAACACGAACATGGGCAACTTGTGACACATTGTGACCCCTTAAGGGAAATGTGACGGCATGAACCCTAGTCTATGCTGTCTAGTATATATTAGTCGAGACGTGGGACCCCCAAAAATGGGCCAACCTTGCACTAAGGTACTACTAACGTTTTTTGATGGATTTCGGTAGTTTAATATGTCCTTAAACAGAATCCGCCGGATGACACGCTGTCATCCTTGAGCTGAATAAGGAGAGCATAAAAATGAGTGGTCACTTCTCCCGACGCGCATGTAACATATTATGTTTTATCCGGGTATGAAAAAAATAACACGAACATGGGCAAATGGTGACATGAGGACCCCATTGCGACACCTTAAGGGGAATGTGACGACATGAACGCCCGTCTTTTTTGTCTAGTATATATCATTAACTGGCTGAGTAACAAGAACACAGAATTGAGTGGGGCACGTCTCCTGAAGCATACCCCGTCTATGTAAACACAATTCTTTACAAGTGCTTCGGGAGAAGTGCCCCACTCAATCGTGTGTTCCTATTGTTGACACATGTATACCAGACAACATAAACGCGGGTTCATGCCGTCACATTCCCCTTAAGGGGTCGCAATAGGAGTCATGGGGTCACCAGTTGCACATTTTCGAGTTCTTTTTGACTTACCAGTATAAAACATAATGTTTTACAAGTGTTTCGGGAGAAGTGCCCCACTCAATGGTGACTTCCTATTATTCAGACGTATATACTAGACAACTTAGACGGGGTTCATGCCGTCACATTCCCCTTTAGAGGTCGCAATAGGGGTCCTGGGGTCACCAGTTGGCCATTTTCGACTTATTTGTGTCATAGTCGGATAAAACATATTTTTTTACAAGTGCTTCGGGAGAAGTGCCCCACTCAATCGTGTGTTCCTATTGTTGAGACATATATACTAGACAACATGGACGGGGGTTCATGCCGTCACATTCCCCTTAAGGAGTCGCAATAGGGGTCCTGTGGTCACCAGTTGCCCATTATCGAGTTATTTGTGTCATAGTCGGATAAAATATACTTTTTTACAAGTGCTTCGGGAGAAGTGCCCCACTCAATCGTGTGTTCCTATTGTTGAGACATATATACTAGATAACATAGACGTGGGTTCATGCCGTCACATTCCCCTTAAGGGGTCGCAATAAGGGTCCTGGGGTCACCAGTTGGCCATTTTCGACTTATTTGTGTCATAGTCGGATAAAACATATTTTTTACAAGTGCTTCGGGAGAAGTGCCCCACTCAATGGCGTTTTCCAATTTTTCAGACGTATATACTAGACAACTTAGACGGGGGTTCATGCCGTCACATTCCCCTTAAGGGGTCCATTTGGGGATCCTGGGGTCACCAGTTGCCCATTTTCGCGTTATTTTTGTCATCGTCGGATAAAACATACTTTTTTACAAGTGCTTCGGGAGAAGTGTCCCACTCAATCGCGTGTTCCTATTGTTGAGACATATATGCTAGACGACATAGACGGGGGTTCATGCCGTCACATTCCCCTTAAGGGGTCGCAATATGGGTCCTGGGGTCACAAGTTGCCCATTTTCGGGTTATTTTTGTCATACCCGGATAAACATATTATTTTACAAGTGCTTCTGAAGAAGTGCCCCACTCAATCATGTGTTCTTATTGTTGAGACATGTATACTAGACAACATAGACGGGGGTTCATACCGTCACATTCCCCTTAAGGGGTCACAATATGGGTCCTGGGGTCACAAGATGCCCATTTTCGGGTTATTTTTGTCATAGTCGGATAAACATATTTTTTTACAAGTGCTTCGGGAGAAGTGCACCACTCAATGGCGTTTTCCTATTATTCAGACGTATATACTAGACAACTTAGACGGGGCTTCATGCCGTCACATTCCCCTTAAGGGGTCCATATGGGGATCCTGTGGTCACCAGTTGCCCATTTTCGCGTTATTTTTGTCACAGTCGGATAAAACATACTTTTTTACAAGTGCTTCGGGAGAAGTGCCCCACTCAATCGTGTGTTCCTATTGTTGAGACATATATAGTCAACATAGACGGGGGAGGGGTTCATGCCGTCACATTCCCCTTAAGGGCTCGCAAATAGGGGTCCTGGTCACCAGTTGTCCCATTTTTCGCGTTATTATGCATACCTGGATAAACATATATTTACAAGTCTTCGGAGAAGTGCCCCACTCAATCGTGTGTTCCTATTGTTGAGACATATATACTAAGACAACATAGACGGGGGTTCATGCCTCACCGTTCTTAAGGGGTCGCAATAGGGGTCCTTGGGGTCACCGTGTCATTTTCGCGTTATGTCATACCTGGATAAATATTATTTTTTTACAAGTGCCCTTCTGGAGAATCACTCAATTGGGTTCCTATTGTGATACAGTATAAAACAAGGACGGTGTTCATACCTCACATATCCCCTAAGTCACAATAGCTGGTCACAAGGGTTCCATTTTTTCCGTTATTTTTGTAAAATAGTCGGATACATATTTTTTTACAAGTGCTTCGGGAAGAAGGTGCCCCACCTGAAGGTTTTCCTATATTCAGACGTATATACTAGACAACTTAGACGGGGCTTCATGCCGTCACATTCCCTTAAGGGGTCCATATGGGGATCCTGTGGTCACCAGTTGCCCATTTTCGCGTTATTTTTATCACAGTCGGATAAAACATACTTTTTTACAAGTGTTTCGGGAGAAGTGCCCCACTCAATCGTGTGTTCCTATTGTTGAGACATATATACTAGACAACATAGGCGGGGGTTCATGCCGTCACATTCCCCTTAAGGGGTCGCAATAGGGGTCCTGGTGTCACCATTTGCCCATTTTCGCGTTATTTTTGTCATACCCGGATAAACATAATATTTTACAAGTGCTTCTGGAGAAGTGCCCCACTCAATCGTGTGTTCCTATTATTCAGACATATATACTTGACAAGATAGACGTTCATGCCGTCACATTCCCCTTAAGGGGTCGCAATAGGGGTCCTGGGGTCACCAGTTGGCCATTTTCGACTTATTTGTGTCATTGTCGGATAAAATATACTACAAGTACTTCGGGAGAAGTGCCCCACCTCATCGTGTGTTCTTATTGTTGAGACATATATACTAGACAACCATAGACGTGGTCATGCCGTCACATTCCCTTTAAGGGGAGAAGTCGCAATAGGGTCTAGTGGGGTCACCAGTTGGCCATTTTCG
The DNA here is from genome assembly GCA_029237695.1 of Conchocele bisecta. Classification (NCBI taxonomy): domain Eukaryota; kingdom Metazoa; phylum Mollusca; class Bivalvia; order Lucinida; family Thyasiridae; genus Conchocele; species Conchocele bisecta. Next base: position 9,473,611 of record CM055266.1, on the reverse strand, counting down.
ATTATTCTTATTTGTGTCATTGTCGGATAAAATATATTTTTACAAGTACTTCAGGGAGAAGTGCCCCACTCAATCGTGTGTTCTTATTGTTGAGACATATATACTAGACAACATAGACGTGGGTTCTTGCCGTCACATTCCTCTTAAGGGGTCGCAATAGGGGTCCTGGGGTTACCAGTTGCACATTTTCGAGTTATCTTTTGACTTACCCTATAAAACATAATTTTTTTGACACGTGCTTCGGGAGAAGTGCCCCACTCAATGGTGTTTTCTTATTATTCAGACATATATACTAGACAACTTAGACGGGGATTCATGCCGTCACATTCCCCTTAAGGGGTCTATATGGGGATCATGGGGTACCAGTTGCCCATTTTCGCATTATTTTTGTCATACCCGGATAAATCATATGTTTTTACAAGTGCTTCGGGAGAAGTGCCCCACTCAATGGTGTGTTCCTATTATTGAGACATATATACTGGACAACATAGACGGGGGTTCATGCCGTCACTCACATTCCCCTCAAGGGGTATAATTGGGGTACCTCTTGGGGTCACTAGTTGCCCATTTTCGTGTTATTTTTGTAGTTTAATATTTTTCAAGTTCTGTTTTCGAAGTGTAACTTTCTATTATATTACTATTATCTATACAACAAATTCTTCACAGTCCGTTGTGTGATCTTGTTCTTTGTATCCTTGTATAATACACGCTTGGTCCGTTATAAACTATTGCTAATGGGTCCGAAAGTTATCGCTAGCGGGTTATTGCTAGCTGGGGTTATTGCTAGGGCTTTTTGCTAGCGCTTATCGCTAAGGTTAAAGAGCTTGATGTTAGCTGCGGGTTGGCAATATTATGTAACGGAAGTCGATGTGGCTGTCGACACCCAAAACACCGTGTACAGCGAGTACACTGCTTGGCAGTAGGTTAGAAGTCACTAAGTACTGTCTGTTTCACGAAACCTGCCGAAATGTTATGGCCATATAAACAATGCAAAAACAGTATTTTTTTCGATAATATTAAATTATATCAAAATTTAAGAATGGGCCTTCTTTTTATTTCGTGAAATTTTGTCAAATATTGATTTTATTACGAAAAATGTATTTGTCTATGGGAATTTAATATGGGGGAAAAGGACTCCGAAAACTGGCTAGATAGCTTGGAAATTATCTAAGAAAACGAAAGTTAAATTTTGAAAATTGATTTCGTGAAATTTGGTCAAATATTGATTTTATTGCGAAAAAACAATTTCCCCATGTTAAATCCCCATAGACATCTTCACTCTGATTGAACATGGGGAAATATTTTTTTCGCAATAAAATCAATATTTGACCAAATTTCACGAAATAAAAAGAAGGCACATTCTTAAATTTTCCTTTAATTTAATATTATCCCCCAGAAAAAAGTGTTTTTTAATATTTTATATAGCCGTAAAATTTAGGGGTTGAATAAAAAAATAGTCCATATTTATAGAAGCGTATTCAATTGACCGCGACATGTCCAACCAAGTTTGTCCAGTTAATAACGTGTGTTCCCGCCTGGAACGGCAGTGACAGCAGCATATTACCTCATGTAGTGAATAAGGTGTCGTATCACGTTCTTTCATATGCGTGCCCACCCCTCTAGCAGTGCGCAACTTCCAAATGACAGGCATATTGCGACTGGATTGATCTGGCTCTCATGCGTCGTCCGAGCTCGTCACAGAGATGTTCCAGCATATTTAGGTCCGGACTGTGACGGCCACTGCATGACGGTAACGCCGTGTTCACGCAATAACTGCACACTGACAGCAACGGAATCGTATGGGGCCTCGTGTTTTCATGCTGGTACAGTGTCAAGCCATTCTTGCTCATAAATGAAACAACTGTCCGTAGGGTACGGCATCTATGCTTCCGCGCATGACATGCAACTCAGTTTTATAGTCACAGCTGATGACAGCTAACACCATCACACTACCCCATCATAATCAGTTTGTCCTGACGAAACAACACTGGGCAATATTTCTTCACGTCGCCTGTATACGCGACGCCGTCCATCGGCGTAACTGATGTTTGACTTTGGTCACGTCAGAAAACAGTACTATTGCCCGACGCCGACGTGCCCATCCAGAGTGCGCGGTTGCCCAGGCCATTTTGTCTCGGCGATACTAATTGTCTCATAATTGGCCCAATGTACCGTGTGCTCATTAATAGGACCGTCGTGCGCCCCAATTCATTGTCTCTCTGGCAGTCCCTGCGCATGTCTGCAAGTGGTTGTGAGCGTGTGCTAGGCGGATATACCAGTCCATGGGCGCGTTAACTTCGTACGACTAAAATGTTCGTAGGTGCAGAATTAGGATCGTATGGACATTTTAATTGATGGATTTACATTTATTGAACATAGGCTGCATATCCAGCCTATGTTCAATAAATCTAAATCCAGCAATTGTTTACAAGACGACAGTGTTAACGTTAATGTGAAATTTATAGACTATCATAAGTTTGCACTAACGAACATTTTAGTCGTACGATGTTTAGTGAAACGGGTCCCTGATTTGCTGTTGTGACTCGCGAGCGCCATATTTTGGACGATCCTAACGTCTTCCAGTTGTTGATAGCACTTTCTAAGACCAACGACAGTGGTTCGTCTTCAGTTCATTAGTCTGGCGGCATGGCTCTTTGATGACCCTGCAAAAACTCAGCATACCAATTACTCGATTCCATTGGTCATTTATTTATGAGCGGCCTGTTGGAATGTCGAATTTTACCTCGTGTTTTTTCTCGGCTATCTCAAAGCTGTCCACAGCCCATATTTCGCACGAATCACTTATTCGTAACTGTGCATGGGCCGATATTAGCAAACGCATACATGGTCAACGCATGGGTGGTTATGTAATAACAATAAACAGAACATGTGTATTGTATCGGTCCAGTAATTTTCTACAAACAGCGATTTGATTAAAATATATGTTACACATCGTTTTGAAATATAAAGGTGACTAATTGAAAACTGTCGATTTTGTTGCTGAATATAGTATAGCATGTACGTGTAGATACAACTTACAAGTTTTCAATGATTGAATGACTAAATAACCCAACAATATTAGCACCGGTACATGTAGTAATGAATACTACAGTTTATGTTAATACATGTCGTGATATTATCAGTTGTTATTGGTTAAGTGAATTTCTATATTGTCCATTAGTTGGATGAGCTACCAGGGTTAAGTAATGCGACGTTAATGGCATTTCATTACATTAGACACCGATACATTTGTAATTACAAACAGCGAGCATCGATTGACAAAATTCATGACCAGGCCAGCATATGGAATATGCGACCAACGAACGCGTGCAGCTATTTAGATACCAAAACGTATATTTTTATATTATAATATAATTATTAAAATAAAACAATCGTAGTATAACATGCATCTGTTTATTGGAATATTGTGTATTTTATGCATGGTAACTATATACATAACAACTGCGATATATAATGCTACCACCGGGCCGAACTGGTAGCCTCACTGCTGGCTTTTTCTCGTCATCAGGAAAGGAACAGGACTATATATATATATACATGTATGTATGTCCTGTTCGTTTCCTGATGACGAGAACAAACATTATTCAATTGAAAGCGCATCATATATTCATTGGATTAGTGAACGAGAATGAATTCGTCTGCTGATGTGGATAAGCTACAATATATCACTGAGTGTGTAGAAGGCAGCGGATACAACATCTTCTCTATTTCGTTGACGGCCATCGTTACCGTGTCGGCTCTGTTTGGGAACACGTTAATTATAGTGACATACATCAAATGTCCCAACATCAGAGGGAGCATGTATACATTAATCCTGCATTTAGCAATGGCTGATTTACTTTTGGGAGCTGTAAGCATTCTTTATCCATTGGGGAAATTGTTTGACATCTTAGCACAGAATAAGTATATCTGCACCATAAGGGGTTTGATCGTTATCATTTCCTTGTCTGTATCAAATCAAATTCTAGTGCTGATGTCTGTAGATCGATTCATTGCCGTAGTATTCCCGTTATTCTACGTTACCAGCATGAAGCGGACGAGAACAGTTCACATACTCAGCGTATTAGTTTGGATACTGCACTGTAGTGTGTTGACGGGATACTTGTTGATGAACACCACCACAGACAGTGTGGTTGCGCCGGATGTGAGATTTGTCTGCTTAGATGTTGATCGAAACGAATTCCATTTGTTTGCATCAGCCACAATACTAGTAATCTGTACTGGCGAATGCATCCTCTACGTCATAATCGCCGCTAAGATCAGGGCGCATGCGCGGCGACTGTCCGGTCGGGTAAACAGGCATAGAAGGACGCGCATCAAGTTGATGTTCACCGTGTATATCGTATATTGTTTGTGTTGGTTGCCGATCACACTCACAACTGCGATTCTACTTATCGCTCCATCCACCACCGATCCACTCGCCTGTGTGAGGGAGTGGCTACAATACCTGACATATGCAAACTCCGGAATGAATTGGATCATCTACGGACTTGGAAACATTAAGTTCAAGCTGGGATTCAAACTCATCCTGACCCCGACAACTATGGTAACAGCCAGTGGTCGCAGACGTGCACCAAGTAATACAGACGACACTGACTCCTATAGGACTCAGCCGCCGACGAATAACAGCCATGTGTTTAACATAGCCTAACCCTTACAATGCTGAATTAAACCTGGTCGTCTGCTGCTCATTGTTTAACTTCCCCTTTCCTCAAGTACATCATGGTATGGCAATACTTTAGAATCATTTCCATTGGAAATGATTCTAAAGTGCTACCAGACCACGATTTTCTTTAGGAAAACGATAAAATATCAAACAATAGCAGATGACAATTTTCGTTTTCCGCATTCTAAGAGTTTGTTCGGGCCACGTTTATAACCCTTTTTAGCTACTTTTCATATGCATCCATGTACCATCGTCGCCCATTGAAACACAATACAATGACAGTGTAACAGTAATGTCAATATTTTAATAGGTTATTTGACTTGCATTTGTTTCTGATACATGCATGTAGTTCTGTTGAGTACCATTGATGTATATGTGGCTGTGACTGCGAATAAATGGGGCTTATGGGTTTTGAGACCAGTGTAGATTCAGATCAGCCTGTGCATCCACACAGTCTGATCAGGATTTGCACTCTTCGGCATTCCATCAATGAAACACAGGTCATGCTTGTAGCAGGTTACATGTATATAGATCGCTACCAGGCTATAACGCTGTGTTATTTGATCAGTAGCTACACTGGTCACAAATCTGCAGTCACTGTCACATATTTGCTTTATCGTGTAATTGTGTGTGGACATATGCAATCGTCCCGGAGTGCAGGGATCGGTGGCCATTTTGAAATTCAAGATGTGTTAAAATTGTGTAGTTATATAAATTATTGGTACTGCAATCATGGATAAAGGTAATATAGCACAACATGCATGCATACAATGCCTATAGTCTGTTTCACGAAAGCTGCCCAAATTTTACGGCCATATAAACAATTCAAAACAATATTTATTTTGATAATATTAAATTAAAGGAAAATTTAAGAATGAGCCTTATTTTTATTTCGTGAAATTTTGTCAAATATTGATTTTATTACGAAAAATTGATTTGTCTATGGGAATTTAACATGGCCCATGGGGAAAAAGGTAGAGGAGTTGTGGGAGGAGTAAAAAAACTAAAAAAATTGGAAATTGACTCCGAAACCTAGCTAGATAGCTTGGAAATGATCTAACTAAGAAAACAAAAGTTAAATTTTAAAAATCTGTCCAGTATTTCTGAAATTATAAAAAAATTCCCCATGTTAAATCCCCATAGACATCTTCACTCACTCCGTGAAGATCATCAAGATATCTATGGGGATTTAACAACGAGAAATTTTGTTTTCGCAATAAAATCAATATTTGACAAAATTTCACGAAATAAAAAGAAGGCTCATTCTTAAATTTTCCTTTAATTTAATATTATCGAAAAAAATATGGTTTTTGAATTGTTTATATGGCCGTAAAATTTGGGCAACTTTCGTGAAACAGACTATAGATAGGCATATACAAATATGTCTATTTTGAAATCCATGATGAATATTATGTCAGTCATTTTATGCATTTTCACTCGTATAAGTGGTCCATTCGTGGTGGTAATTAAAAGCACATACATATGCATCGAAACCTTTTTAATGCCGAAATATGAGCAAACTACAGAATGTAATTAAATACGTAAACAAACGTACGCTTTATTTCTACGTTTTATATGGTACGCCGTTTTACTATTTATTCCCAAAACAATAGATCTCATAAACTTTAGTAGATATATCTAATATATTATATAAGATATCTACTAAATAAATAAGATATCTTAATTAAAAATCACTTATATAAGATATCTACTAAGCTTTAGTAGATATCTTATAAACTATAGTAGATATCTTATAAACTTTATGAGATATCTCATAAAGTTTATAAGATATCTTATATACTTTAGTAGATATCTTATATAAAATTTCATATCAGATATCTACTAATGTATATAAGATATCTCATAAACTTTAGTAGATATCGTATACAATTTAGTAGATATCTTATATAATATATAAGATATCTACTAAAGTTTATAAGATATCTCATATACAATTTTATATAAGAAATCTACTAAAATATATAAGATATCTACTAAACTTTAGTAGATATCTTATATATTTTAGTAGATATCTTATATAGTATGTAAGATATCTTATATAGTTTAGTCGATATCTACATTAATAATGTAAATAAGATATCTACTAAACTATATAAGATATCTTATATATTTTTAGGAAAGTTTAATTAAATTAAAAAATAATGCATTCTCCCCAATAATTTAGCGCCGCAGCAATTTTCTACACTGTTCATACATATACCCATTGTCTCGGGTCCTACACTCCCCAAACCCTCTCAGGTATACAATGGTCGCCAAGGACAGCGGTCTGAGCATCCGGTTGATCATGATCTACACTGTTTATTGTTTCCCACCCTCCACCCTCCTCCGCCCTCCATTAATAAACGTAAGATATCTTATATACTACATGAGATATCTTATATAGTATATAATATATATTATATACTTTAGTAGATATCTTATATATATATATTATATAAGATATCTTATAAACTATATAAGATATGTCATATAGTATATACGATATCTGATTAAGTTTAGTAGATATCTTGATTTGGAATAAATATAAAAACGGCGTGCCATAGTTTTATTAGGTTTCAGTAGGTATAGCTACGTACGTTTCTGTACGTATCTAATATAAGGCTTGATCATGTCCAGCCGTGTGCAAACGTTTGCTGTGGCCCTCGGGAACTGTTTGAACCCCAAGGCCGCAGGGCCACAGCAAACGTTTGCACACGGCTGGACATGATCAAACGTTATTGTGACATTTCCAACAAAAAACTGATGTAATTTGAGCATTATATTCAGTATTTTCAGTACTTTTATAAAATCGTCCCATTCACGTAGATAATTTTCGGTATGCATATTCCGGGGCCGCGTCATGAACGTCATGAAGTAGTGACGTCATGAAGGCACTTCCGCGTAGTGACGTCATGAAGGCACTTCCATTACGCGCGGCCCCGGAATGAGCATTGCCTAAAGCCATGTGCAAACAGCACGCGCTACATATACATGTGCAGACAACGGAAATCATGTAACAATACGTTTTAATACGTTTTTACTACGGTTTAACACGTTTTACTACGCTTTACTATGTTTAGTAGGTATATGCTACGTATATCGAAATCCCACGTTAACTTTAAACACCAAATAATTCCAGCACAAAAATATTTACTCAATTCCTTAACATTTGATTGGCTCGTAGCAAGTCTCTGTCCAAAATTTATATCCCAGTAAACTCCCACGCCGAACTACTTTCCGTAACCGTCAGGCGCAGTTAAAATAATTCTTAAGAAAACGGAAAATAAACACATTTTCTTGATGAATTTATTTCAAATGCTGGAATTATAAGGAATGAATGACCTTTTTGTGGAATTTATCGGGGTATAAACTTGGAAAAGTCGCGGGAATACTGGACGAAGGCCTATGGCCTTTTTGTGGAATTTATCGGGGATATAAACTTGGAAAAGTCGCGGGAATACTGGACGAGGCCTTCCGGCCTTCGTCCAGTATTCCCGCGACTTTTCCATGTTTATACCCCGATAAATTCCACAAAAAGGTCATTCATTCCTATATTAACACGCTTCCAACCAGCTGGATGGTAATTAGCGTTCCTTTACGGCGAAGAAACGCAATGTCCGTACACAGCCACCATAGCGTGTTATACTTTATTATAGCACATTCACTAGCGCTTTATTCCATTACATACTCATGTTTGAAGAACGATGATGCTGGAAATCCAATGAACAATGGTTTCTGATGGCTATTCAACAAACGTATATAATCGTAAATATATGCATGCTGTGACATTGCGTAAATATAGTTACACGCATTGTGAAAATTGTCATAACAATAGTTTTATCCCAGGGAATTGACACTTTTAACTTTTAACAAAATATACCAAATATGTATTAAATACGTTTTTACCCATTGCGGGTTCTCCGACAGACAGAGGGAGTTACTACAACAACAACAAGTACAACGTAGTAACGTGTCAATTGAATCCGATTCTCTGGCAATGTTAGTTAACGGTACATGCCCATTCAGTAGGTTATAATATAGTGAGACATATAGTTTTGTATATTCTGTAGGTATGACATTTGTTGGCAAACTAAACATTAATTCACCATTGTTAACGGACATTACTATCGATTATCTGTATTTATTTTTTGATGTGCAATGATCATACTTTATAATCTGTCGTGAATATTATTTTTGTCAGGTGATGTATTTAATTAGTATAAATAATGAAAATATATCATGCCTCATTTGCATATGAAAATAGCCTGATACAACCGCGCGTCACTACCAGTAAAATACATATTACTAAATGATTATATCTGTATAGCGGGCACTCGTCATTTTTAGAAATGGTGGAATAGTGACACAATTATACACTTATTTAATTCCCATAAAAAACAGTCTGTGCGTACTGCGTGGGTATGTACCTTTAATAGAGAGAAACAAACGAAAACTAGAGCACAGTCGATGGCGCGCCATCGCAATATACCCACTTTTCCCAAATGGTAAGTCGAAAAGGTGGAGATAATCCATGACCGGGGTGGAATAAAAAAATCGAAATTCACTTTGCGCATCTACGAGGGTCATTCAATAAGTAATGACAGTAGAGTCATATCTTTAGTTTGGCTTGTCGTAAACCATTAACATTTGGACCTTGAAAACGTCGTGATACGCACTTTGTAATGGATTACTCGAATCACCAATAAGTTTTAACAAATTATGAATATTTTAGAAATGCATAACTGCCATCCAGCATGAATAACGTTCCAATGGTCATTACTGACCCCCGTACACACCATAATGAAGGTACACACCAAGTTTAAAGTTCCTAGCTATTACGGTTAAAATGTTTTACAAGGCATTGGGAGATTCTAAGTCAAAAGTGCGGGGGGAGGGGAAATAATCCATGACCGAGGGTTAAATCAAAAATCGAAATTCATGTTGCGCATCTACACACCATAAGGAATGCACACACCAACATATCAAGTCCCTACCTATTACGGTTAAAAAGTTTTACTTCTTACAAGAAACGTGACGGACGGACGATTTTGTTATCTCTCTAAAAGTGGGTATAATAACATATAAACAGCAGACGAGAAAAAACAGAGAGATATTACAGCCTAAATCCCTGACAAAACTTACTTCAGCGGGCGAGTTGAAGCTTTAATCAAAATCAACATCAGGCATAAATAATAGTTCATGCATACATAATGGATGCGGAAGCCATTAACTGATTGATAAACCAAATGAGAAGTGTCAGAACATTTACAGCTGTTTATTGTAGTGACGTACATCAGGCTAAAGGAAACTATGTCTATGTGGGAAGCGGTCTAGAATATGTTAGGTGCACATGTGAAAGACTTGGACCTAGGACTCCGACAATGGCCGTTCAAAAATGTTACCCTTTAACCCACTCACTTAAGTAGACTTCGTATTAGTTAACTCGAATTTCTGTCTGTATCGCAGTGCGACATGTAAGTCGCCCTGCGTTATACAGACAGAAAGTCGGGTTACTTATTACATGTATATAGCCTATGGAAATTGGTGGGTCAGGTAACTTTTGGGAATTGACAATTTTCTGGGACATAGGTCCGAGTTTTCCACCCGTGGATATGTATGGTCGGTATGTGTCTTGTTATTGTGACATTATGGCCACTCAGATCCCTGGAAAAGCGATGGTTTCTCAAACACAGCGTTATTTAAAGATCGTATATTATCCAAAGTGCATAATCACGTGATTACAACAACAACAACAACAACGTCGCCCACTCCAAAGTAAGTATTATTTGATATTGTCCTTTAATATGCAACTGATTTTAATGAAATATGGCGCAGCAAACGCGTCTTCGTAAGCTGCATTTGGTGGTCCAGGGAGTTCGGTACAGACTTCTGTCGTTTTTGCGAAGAATCCATTTCCGTGTCGGTAGACACGGAAATAGATTCTTCGCAAAAACGACAGAAGTTTGGGCGAAAATACAAAGACCACCAAATGCAGCTTAACAAGACGCGTTTGATGAGCCATATTTCATCAAAATCCGTTACGTAATAAGGACAATATAAAATAATACGTACTTTGAATCAGATGGATTCTGGACTTTTCAGTACTTGTTGTTGTTGTTAGTACCACGTGATCATACACCTTGGTATCTGTGTGACTGGTGCTTTATGATGAATGACGTCCGTGTAATGACGCGACGTAAACACAGTCACGTTATTTTCAACGATAACCATGTTAACCATGACACGTTACCTGATAAATATAATGCAATGCTGGTGTTTTTTATGTTAAGTATATCAGGTTCGGTTTGGAAACGGTAGGAATTCCTCGGCGAATCTCGAAATTCCTGATAAAAACAAGATATCAACATACACTAGCCTAGTATTATTTATGTATCATGACACGTTATGGACACTTGTTACGTTGTTTTTACTCCACGTAGATATGACCATTAAGAGCCTTATGTTTCGTTTGTAGGTGCGTAGAAACGAAAGAATTACATTTATTGTTCGTGACCTTCGTTTCTACGCGGCGAATGAACGAAGAGACGAAATGTCCCTCACTGTTCACCAAAGGTATGCATCATTTTAAAATCGCTTTTTTTTTTACTGCATTTACAGTATGCCACACGGGGTACAATTGCAAAAACAAGTATAACTAGTGACATATATGATATCCTGGTCTAAGATTACAAGAGATGGCAAGTTGCAAATATGTATACGTGGTTTTGAAATGACTTTTCTACTGCACTCTATAAATATCACGCAATCTGATTGGCTGATGGTCATACATTACAGGTATATCATTGTTGTTGTTGTTGTTGTTGACGTTCCCACGCTGGCTTATCGTGGCACCGTATAAAATACGTAAGGCATGTTTTAAAATCACAGTAAAATCGTATTTAAAGTTTGTAATAAAATGTGCACATAAATCAAAACTACTGTACATATATACATTGGCACTGGGTTTCTGTCTATATTTTATTTCCTGGTATTATTATGTGCTTGTAGCGGTGGATGGGATTCTTTCTGTGCATTGTTGATGAACGGTCGCAAATTATTTCAATTTGTATTCCTACGCCAGTAGTAAAGGAGTGCATTAGAAATAGGTTAACCGCATTGTAATTTTGAAATTTGCGGCATATATCATAAAATGATAGGTCGGAAAACATGTTTAATGGTTAAACAGATTTTCCCACCTGTCATTTTCTGATATACGCCGCAAATTTCAAAATTACAATCCAGTTAACCCTATAGTAATAGAGTTGACGAGAGTTTACTAATGTGCCTTGATTGTTTTTGCTTTGGCCCAGAGCACATGCATACATGTAGAATGATTATCTGATTGTGAAGTGAATTGACGCGAAATAAAATCTCATTCATATGTATAAATCACACGTGAAATCTCGATATGATAATTAGTATGGATCATTTTAATGTAATAGATGACAATAATTCATGAATCGCTGGAGGGGTTGGATATCGCTTCATAAATGTAACTGCACTTGGAGGCGGATGGCATGTATGATTGTGAAAAATTGAAAGCAGAAATTGGTTATTTTCATATGGATCTTTTACTTATCTAAGAAAAATAGTTTTGTCCAAAATGAGAGGATTATAATAAGGCACGACATGCATATGCATTGGAATATATAACTAATACAGACTACACATACTAGTATATCAGACGGTTGTCGCCTTGAATTGTTCACACATTTGATTTACACAAAGGACAAAAACACAGCACACAGTACGTTGAACAGTCGAACACAGAAGAACAATTAGTGTAACCTCAGCGTGGTGTAGCGGGATACATGCGCTGTACTATTTATCAGGCTGTTTATGTCGACGTTACCAGTAGCCGATTTCACCAACATTGCAAAGTATACTTTTCTAGCAAAGTATACTTTGAGGGAGAAATTTTCAATTTTTGAGGGAGTAATCATTTATTTTTCCCGAAATGCATTATTTCATATAAAACTAACAGCTGCATATATTTGATGATTAAAAATATGCAGACTTATTATACTGAATTTATTACATTATCACAGCCAAAATGGCTGTGATAATGTAATAAATTATGCATAATAAAAATTAATCAATTTATAAAAAAAATGAAATTTTCTCCCTCAAAGTATACTTTGCTATAAAAGTATACTTTGCAATGTTGGTGAAATCGGCTACTGAGCATCGAAGTTGAATGTGCGTTATTGATAATGAAAGCATTACTTGAGAGAGCATAATCAGGAACTGACTGGATGTATGTGGATCAGTGGGTGCGCTATACTGCACACAGCGATAAGGAAACTATATTATATAAAGGGATAACACAACAAACACTGTACAGAATATATGGTGCACACAAGCTTTATTATGGAACACACTTTGTTGGAATTATAAATCTTTATAGTTACATGTACCGTTATGATTCCAGACGTCCCGACGAATTGAATTACAAGCACATGGGGTGTCTAAGTTGTGCTGTGAAAAGCTTACTGAAAGTCCGGTTCGGTATACAACCGTTTGTGAAAAGTTTACTGGAAGTCCGATTCGGTACGGAGGCGTCCCTTGTCTCCGTAGCGAATCGGACTTTCAGAAAACTTTTCCCAGCACAACTTTGGACCCCTGAGATGACAAGCGGACATGGTACATATTCCAGAGGCGGATAATCTGCAACTACATATGTATTACATGATGAATTCCTCTGGGGAATCAGGAACGTTGTTGTATTTGAACACATGTGTGGATGGTCGTGCGTATGCCATATTCTCCCTCTGTTCTGCGTCCGCCATTACAATATCTGCTGTCTTTGGCAACATCTTGATTATAGTGACATTCTGCAGCTTACATCACCTCCGTGGCAGTATGTATACACTAATTGTTAATTTAGCCGTAGCCGATTTACTGTTAGGAACTGCAATGTCCCTTCATCCGCTAGGGAAAATAATTCCAGCCCTAGGACAGAGTCATTATATCTGCATTGCAAGGATATATATTTTGCTCCAGTCTCTTGTAATGTCAAACATAATTCTACTCTTCGTAAGCATCGATAGATATATTGCAGTTGTATATCCGTTATTCTACGTCGTGAATATTAAACTATCGAGGAAACTTAAAGTTCTCATTGGAACGGCATGGCTGATATCCGGCATATCTCTACTAACGTACATTCTGGTGTTCGAAACCGAGCATGAATTTGCATGTTCGCGTTTTATATTCGGACATGACGTGTTCAGCATTGTGGCAGTTCTGTTCGTGTTTGCTATATGTACGAGTGAAGGACTCCTCTACGCTATTGTTGCCATCAGAATTAAGACGCATGCGCGAATAGGCTCCCATCATATGGCTAGAACAGCTCGCATTAAGCTAATGTTCACCGTGTACACATTGTTTTGTTTGTGTTGGCTCCCCATAACACTTGTCAGTGGGATATTTCTCATCGATCCATCCACCGCCGTGCCACTAGTCTGTGTGAGGGAATGGTTGCAGCACCTTGGATATGCAAACTCCTGCGTGAACTGGATTATCTACGGACTTGGCAACACAAAGTTGAAGCAGGGATTCAAACTACTCCTGACGCCTAAATGGTGCCGGCATGCCGTGACGAACACTACTACCAGGACGCCAGCATGCCATTCTGGGGAGATTGGAGTCTCCTCACTAACGAACAATGGCCATACATTTACTATGGACACCTATTCCACATAATGTGCATTGCAACATTCACCGGAATTGTCAATTTACATTCATGGTGCATGTATCATATATTACTTGGAACATTTTACCTCTTCCTTTCGTGGAGACGAAGATGAAGAATAATATACATGTATATTTATGTCATGGTCATTCGGAGAACGGTTAGAAACACTGCCCCGATGTGCCGTGGACGACACAGGCACTATTGCACGAGGTCGTACATAACTATCTACACTCTCACTTTAATTATGTTATATTATGGAACGCCATGACTGCCTTAACTGAAGACATATACTGCTCTCATATGGTTTCGTATTTATCTTACGACAGTTCGTTTTTGTCTTATATAAGTTTGTCTTTATCTTGTGTGGATTCGTCTTTATCTCATGTCAGTTCGATTTTATCTTATGTCAGTTCGTCTTTATCTCGTGTGGATTCGTGTTTATGTTATGTCAGTTCGTCTTTATCTTATGTCAGTTCGTATTTATCTTCTTATAATTGACTTTATCTTATATCAGTGTATCATTACTTTAGGCCAATTCGTCTTTATATTATGTCAGTTCATCTTTATCTTATGTCAGTTCGTCCTTATCTCGTGTATATTCGTCTTTATCTTATGTCAGTTCGTCTTTATCTTGTGTGGATTCGTGTTTATATTAGGTCAGTTCGTCGTTATCTTATGTCAGTTCGTATTTATATTATGTCTGCTCGTCTTTATCTTGTATGGATGCGTGTTTATATTATGTCAGTTCGTCTTTATCTTATGTCAACCAATGGGCACATTTATCTATCTATAAGATAGAGACACACTTGCGTAATATAAATACTAACTGGCATAAGATAAATATGAACTGGGATAAGATGAATACGAAGTGACATCATATACAGACTAACTGGTATACGATACATACGAACTGACATAAGATAAGTGCGAAGTGACAAAAGATAAAGGCGATTTGACATAATATAAATACAAACTGACATAATGTAAGGGCGAACTGACATAAGATAAAGACGAATTGACATAAGACAAGAGGGCCATGATGGCCCTAATTCGCTCACCTGACTCCATGAACACCAGAGGAGAATGTGACATTGAGTTCATGTGTTTTAAAAAAATTGTGCTATTTCATCGGCGGTCATCTTGGATTAAGCGATGACTCTCATTTTACCAAATCTGAAAATGCTTCACCCAGCATCGGCCATGTGGTTCCTGAGAAAAAGACGTTAATTTGAATAAATGGACCTTTTGGTGGCCATCATGGATGACATAATCATCCGATTCCGACAAATATTGCACCAGAGTGATCGCCTCATTGATACCTTCAATTTGATATATGACATGACCATATTCAGTCAAAAATAAAATTTGACGCAATTTGACCCCACGGGCCACGCCCATTTTTGACCCCGGGTCACCATTTTAACAACTTTCAAAGAGCAATGTACATCGATCATTCCTACCAAGTTTCGTCGAAATCCGGCTAGCGGTTCATGAGAAGAAGATTTTTTAAGAATTTATGCTATTTTTAGACGGCGGCCATTTTGGATTAGCGATGACCTCCATTTTAACAAATCTGAAAAGGCTTCACCCATGGACCATAACTTTTAAGTTTGGCTACCATGGGCCAAGCGGTTCATGTGAAGAAGAATTTTGAAATCTCTAATAAAAGAACGACCTTTTGACATTTCGGCGGCCATCTTGGATGACATAACAATCCGATTTGGACAAAAAATGTACCAGAGTGATCGCCTCATTGATACCTTCGATTTGATATATAACATGACCATATTCGGTCAAAAATAAAATTTGACCCCACGGGCCACGCCCATTTTTGACCCCGGGGTCACCATTTTAACAAATTTGAAAGAGCATTGTACATCGATCAGTCCTACCAAGTTTCGTCGAAATCCGGCAAGCGGTTCATGAGAAGAAGAATTTTTAAGAATTTATGCTATTTTTAGACGGCGGCCATCTTGGATTAGCGATGACCTCCATTTTAACAAATCTGAAAAGGCTTCACCCATGGACCATAACTTTTAAGTTTGGCTACCATGGGCCAAGCGGTTCATGTGAAGAAGAATTTTGAAATCTCTAATAAAAGAACGACCTTTTGACCTTTCGGCGGCCAACTTGGATGACATAACAATCCGATTTCGACAAAAAAATGCACCAGAGTGATCACCTCATTGATACCTTCAATTTGATATATGAAATGACCATATTCAGTCAAAAATAAAATTTGACCCCAATTTGACCTCACGGGCCACGCCCATTTTTGACCCCAGGGTCACCATTTTAACAACTTTGAAAGAGCAATGTACATCGATCATTCCTACCAAGTTTTGTCGAAATCCGGTTGGCAGTTCTTGAGAAGAAGATTTTTTTAAGAATTTGTGCTATTTTTAGACGGCGGCCATCTTGGATTACGTAATGACGTCATTTTAACAATTTTGTAATCCCCCTACCTAAGGACCATGACCATGAAGTTTGGTGACTATAGACCCAATGGTTACCGAGGAGAAGACGTTTGAAAATGTTCGCGGACGACGACGGACGACGACGACGGACGACGGACACATTGCGGTAACAATAGCTCTCATGAGCTTCGCTCAGGTGAGCTAATAAAGATGAACCCGCATAAGATAAATACGAATCCACATACTATAAAGACGAATTGACATGAGATAAATATGAATCCACATAAGATAAAGACGAATCCACATAAGATAAAGACGAATTGACATGAGATAAAGATGAATCGATATAAGATAAATACGAATCTACATAATATAAAGACGAAATGACATAATGTAAGGACGAACTGATATAAGATAAAGACGCATCCACATAATATAAAGATGAATACACATAAGATAAATACGAAACCACATAATATAAAGATGAATCGACATAAGATAAAGACGAATTGGCATAAGATAATGATGAATTGACATAAGATAAAGACGAATTGACATACGACAAAGATGAATCCACATAAGATAAATACGAATCCACATAATATAAAGATGAATCCACATAAGATAAAGACGAATCGACAAAATATAAATACGAATCCACATAATATACAGACGAATTGACATAAGATAAAGACGAATCCACACATAATATAAATACGAATTGACATAAGATAAAGATGAATCGACATAAGATAAATACGAATCCACATAATATAAAGACGATTTGACATAAGATAAATACGAATCCACATAAGATAAAGATGAATACACATAAGATAAATACGATTCCACATAAGATGAAGATGAATCCATATAAAATAAAGATGAATCCACATAAGATAACAATATTAGTTCAGTTAAGGCAGTCATGGCGTTCCATATTTTCTGCTTTGATGACAGTAATGCTACCACGGCTCATTAAATCTTATTCTACCGTCTGGTGTTACCTAACTGAACAGTGTAACACGCATGTACGTCACCACCATTTTTAAAAGAGTGTTTACCCTTGACCCCTTACATATTTACTGTCTGTTCCACGTTTTGCTGCCGACGAACTTTTGGCTATTAAACACATTAAATCTAAAAAATATTTAAAAGTAAGAAGTTTTGTATCATTAACAAAAAAATCACCCTCCCCAACAAAAAATATTTGATGAAATTCCTCAAATATTGATTTTATTGCGAAAAAACGATTTTCCTATAGGAATTTAACATGGGGGTTAAAAATAGATTGTTTTAAAAAATTATTTTTATTTGTGAACCGATTTTCAAAATTTAACTTTTGTTTTCTTAGTTTGTTTCTGCTACTTGTTGTCGTTGATTGTATGTTATGCGAATATTGTCATTGATTGTATACTATGTGAATATTATGTGAAAAGCATCAACATTGTTATGGCACGGTGTATAGGCACACATAATTCCGTCGCTGGCGTACTGGCACTGGAGGGAAACCAACTGCAATCAGAATCTGAAGTTCATCCACCCAGTAGAAAAATAAATTAATTAATAGCCCCCCCACCCCCCCCCCCACCCCCCTAGATGTAATGGTACCAATTGCCTTCCTGTCGGGTGCCTGACATAAAGGATAGGAATTTAATTGAGAAGTACCGATGATTGTTCGATATTGTCTCTTAATTAAGTCAAATGACTGAAACATTAGTTTCTATGTGAATACATTGATTAAATTGTCATCTGCCCAAGTTTCAAAATGACCAAGATCGAAACGTGTCAAGGCCGACCTCATGGGAGGCTCAATAGGGGTCAGTTCAGTTGCCCTGCGTTACAGACAGATAATTCGGGCTACACATGAGTGAGCGGAAACTTCAGAATTAGTGGACCGATTTTCGCAATTTTTAAGTTTGTTTTCTTAGGGATATCATTCCCAAGTTACCTAGCCAGGTTTCGGAGTGAATCTCTAAAATTTTATTTTGTTGTTCAACTCCTCCTGTAGCTCCTCGGGTGATTTTCTCTCATGTCAATTTTCTATATAGAAATCTCTTTTTCTTTCGTAATATAATCAATATTTTAGTAAATTTCAGAACATAAAAAGAACTTGAAGGCTTATTCTTTTGCTAAAATTTAACATAATGAAAACTATATTTACATGTATTCATTGTTTTGTTTTTTGGCATTATGGATATAGCCGTAAAGTTTATGCAGGTTTTGTGAAACAGTTGTGTAATTAAAGCTCCTGATCAGCGAATACGTGCAATTGTACTTCTATCGAGAAGCAAGCACCGAGAATGTGAAAGAAATCCGCCATTGCCGTGTTTTACATGAACCATGACGTTGTACCGACGTTGTGTTTTTGTCGCGACGAACCACTACAAGGAGCATGCACACGTGGTAGACACGGAAATCGATTCTTCGCAAAAAACGACAGCAGTTTGGGCGAAAATACGGCTATTGGTACTTTACGGAACGGAACGGAACACGGTTTGGGGTACCAAGTGGGGCAATTGTCGAAATTGAAAAAATTAATGTAGTTAATTAACGATGTGACTAATTAAAATGTGCATCATAATTGAAGTAAGTATCATGCGTTGGGAACCTAATAATGCAATATCAATGCGTTGAACGTGTTGCTAATAACACCATTAGTTAACAAGATGCTTGTTCCGTTCCGTTCCGTAAAGTACTAATCCACTAGGGTAATTGGTACTTTACGGAACGGAACGGAACGAGATTTGTTATTTACCAAAACAGACACAAATGCCACTTCTGAATCGTGTCAGAGGCAGTCCTTTGGAATATGTAGTATAATACTTCCCCGCGACTGTATTTTTTCAAGAAAGTCACCCCCCATCTACCTATCCGGAACAGTACTTGTCCCCAAACTTTGGTGAATTGGTATTTATTTCCCCTGTGACCTAGAATTTGCCGAAATTGCCAGTCGAGATTCCATGGGTTTTTTGTTTACCCAAAACACGTCCTGATTCCCGGACGCGCACCAAAAACATTTTTTTCAGTTTTTTTTTCCAAATATTGGGGCGCCGGCGGCGGTCGCTGCCCCTGCCGCCCCACTTCCGACGCCTCTGCATTTCATTTATAAAATTAAAAGTAAAATACCAAAACGGACACAAACCTTTGGAATATGTAGTCTAATACTACCAACGCCACTCCATATGTTGTCACGAAACTACCCTCCCCCCCCCCCTCCCCCCCCCCCCCCCCACCCCGCTGGACTGAAAAACGTTAACAGTGCCTTTAAAATACACAATCCAATGATGCAAGAGTGTAGTTGTAATAATTATTCCAAACCATGCACTCTGGCACAGTATTTGTGCTAATTTGGTGTAACAAATAGCTCGTTCCGTTCCGTTCCGTAAAGTACTAATCCACTAGGGTAATTGGTACTTTACGGAACGGAACGGAACGAGATTTTTTATTTACCAAAACAGACACAAATGCCACTTCTGAATCGTGTCAGAGGCAGTCCTTTGGAATATGTAGTATAATACTTCCCCGCGATTGTATTTTTTCAAGAAAGTCACCCCACCCCCCATCTACCTATCCGGAACAGTACTTGTCCTACTTTGGTGAATTGGTATTTCCTCTGTGACCTAGAATTTGCCGAAATTTGCCAGTCGAGATTCCCAGGGTGTTTGTTTACCCTAAACACGTCCAGATTCTCGGAATCGCACAAACAACTTTTTTTTATGTTTTTTCCCAAATATTGGGGCGGCGGTCGCTGCTGCCCCTGCCGCCCCACTTCCAACACCTCTGCATTTAATTTATAAAATTAAAAATAAAATTCCAATACAGACACAAACCTTTGGAATATGTAGTCTAATACTACCAACGCCACTCCGTCTGTTGTCAAGAAACTACCCGCCCCCCCCCCCCCCCCCCCCCCCCCCCCCCCCACCCCGCTGGACTGAAAAACGTTAACAGTGCCTTTAATATACACAATCCAATGATGCAAGAGTGTAGTTGTAATAATTATTCCACACCATGCGCTCTGGCACAGTATTTGTGCTAATTTGGTGTAAAAAATAGCTCGTTCCGTTCCGTCCGTAAAGTACTAATCCACTAGGGTAATTGGTACTTTACGGAACGGAACGGAACGAGATTTTTTATTTACCAAAACAGACACAAATGCCACTTCTGAATCGTGTCAGAGGCAGTCCTTTGGAATATGTAGTATAATACTTCCCCGCGACTGTATTTTTCAAGAAAGTCACCCCCCCCCCCCCACCCCCACCCCCCATCTACCTATCCGGAACAGTACTTGTCCTACTTTGGTGAATTGGTATTTCCCCTGTGACCTAGAATTTGCTGAAATTTGCCAGTCGAGATTCCCAGGGTGTTTGTTTACCCAAAACACGTCCCGATTCCCGGACGCGCACCAAAAACATTTTTTTCAGGTTTTTTTTTCTCCAAATATTGGGGCGCCGGCGGCGGTCGCTGCCCCTGCCGCCCCACTTCCGACGCCTCTGCATTTAATTTATAAAATAAAAAATAAAATACCAAAACAGACACAAACCTTTGGAATATGTAGTCTAATACTACCAACCCCACTCCGTATGTTGTCACGAAACTACCCCCCCCCCCCCCCACCCCGCTGGACTGAAAAACGTTAACGGTGTATTATACACAATCCAATGATGCAAGAGTGTAGTTGTATTAATTATTCCACACCATGCACTCTGGCACAGTATTTGTGCTAATTTTGTGTAAAAAAGAGCTCGTTCCGTTCCGTTCCGTAAAGTACTAATCCACTAGGGTAATTGGTACTTTACGGAACGGAAGGGAACGAGATTTTTTATTTACCAAAACAGACACAAATGCCACTTCTGAATCGTGTCAGAGGCAGTCCTTTGGAATATGTAGTATAATACTTCCCCGCGACTGTATATCAAGAAAGTCACCCCCCCCCCCCCCCCCCCCCCACCCCACCCCCCATCTACCTATCCGGAACAGTACTTGTCCTACTTTGGTGAATTGGTATTTCCCCTGTGACCTAGAATTTGCCGAAATTTGCCAGTCGAGATTCCCAGGGTGTTTGTTTACCCTAAACACGTCCAGATTCTCGGACGCGCACCAACAACTTTTTTTTCAGTTTTTTCACAAATATTGGGGCGGCGGTCGCTGCTACCCCTGCAGCCCCACTTCCAACGCCTCTGCAATTAATGTATAAAACTAAAAATAAAATACCAAAACAGACACAAACCTTTGGAATATGTAGTCTAATACTACCAACGCCACTCCGTATGTTGTCAAGAAACTACCCGCCCCCCCCCCCCCCCCCCCTCCCCCCACCCCACCCCCCACCCCCACCCCCCGCTGGACTGAAAAACGTTAACAGTGCCTTTAATATACACAATCCAATGATGCAAGAGTGTAAGTTGTAATAATTATTCCACACCTATGCGCTCTGGCACAGTATTTGTGCTAATTTGGTGTACAAAATAGCTCGTTCCGTTCCGTTCCGTAAAGTACTAATCCACTAGGGTAATTGGTACTTTACGGAACGGAATGGAACGAGATTTTTTATTTACCAAAACAGACACAAATGCCACTTCTGAATCGTGTCAGAGGCAGTCCTTTGGAATATGTGGTATAATACTTCCCCGCGACTGTATTTTTTCAAGAAAGTCACCCTACCCCCCATCTACCTATCCGGAACAGTACTTGTCATAATTTGGTGAATTCGTATTTCCCCTGTGACCTAGAATTTGCCGAAATTTGCCAGTCGAGATTCCCAGGGTGTTTGTTTACCTAAAACACGTCCCGATTCCCTGACGCGCACCAAACACTTTTTTTCTTCTGTTTTTTCCCAAATATTGGGGCGGCGGTCACTGCCCCTTACCGCCGCCCCTGCCGCCCCACTTCCGAAGCCTCTGCAATTTAATTTATAAAATTAAAAATAAAATACCAAAACGGACACAAACCTTTGGAATATGTAGTCGAATACTACCACCGCCACTCGTGACTCCGTATGTTGTCAAGAAACTACCAGCCCCCCCCCCCCCCCCCCCCCCCAACCCCGCTGGACTGAAAAAACGTTAACATGCCTTATACACAATCCAATGATGCAAGAGTGTAGTTGTATTGATTATTCCCACACCATGCGCTCTGGCACAGTATTTGTGGGCCGTATTTGTGCTAACTTGGTGTAAAAAATAGCTCGTTCCGTTCCGTTCCGTAAAGTACTAATCCACTAGGGTAATTGGTACTTTACGGAACGGAACGGAACAAGATTTTTTCTTTATCAAAACGGACATAAACATCATTTCTGAATAGTGTCAGAGGCAATCCTTTTGAATATATAGTCTAAATCTTCACCCGCCACACTGTATGTTTTCAAGAAAGCCACCAATCATACCCCCCCCCCCCCACCCCCCCCCCCCCGCCCCCCTTATACCCCTAGCCCGCTGGACTGAAAACGCTAACAGTGGCATATACATAATACAATGATGCAATAGTGTAGTGCTCATAATTGTTCTACATCATCATGCCCTGTATCCGGGGCAGTTCTTGTCCAATTTACGGAACGGAACAAGATTTTTATTTACCAAAACAGACACAATTGCCACTTCTGAATCGTGTCAGAGGTAGTCCTTTGGAATATGTAGTACAATACTTCCCACGCCACAGTGTATGTTGTCAAGAAATCCCCCACCCAGCCGCGTTGCCCACTGGATTGAAAAACGTTAACAGTGCCATACACAATCCAATCATTTCACAGTGTAGTTTTATTAATTGTTCCACACCATGCGCTCTCTCCGGCACAGTACTTGTGCCAATTTGACGTCACGCCGTTCGGAAACACTTAATTTGTTTTGCTTTTTATAAAATACATGTTCAGTGTATGTGTGAAATGTAAAAAAGATGTTTATTTAACCAGGTTAGCAGATTATCATGAACTAATGCCCTTGTGATTGGGTCCTACCATTAAACAAAACCTTGTTCGCTATGCTCACTCATTTGTTTAGCATAAAAATGCAATCAAGTGTGTATAATTTCATGATAATCAGGTCACCTGGTAAAATGCTTTGAGCAATACAGCACAAATTATCAATTTCATTTTATTCCTATTTTAGACTATATTTTCCTATTTTATTCCTATTTTTTTAATGTCTAAATTCCTATTTTCCTATTTCTTTTTACCAATCCCTCACTGGACGGCCTGTTATTGGTAATCATCCTTTTATCATTCGGTGTCCTACTCATGCGGCCCCTGTGCCCCAAGGTCAAGGTCAAATGACTTAGAAGTTTGCGTTATAATAAAATCTGCATTATAGTTTTTTTCATACCAATTGTATCTCAAATCTACCAATATTTACTTACTATACTTCCTTTTCATCATCCATATTTTCATTCCATAGCCTGCCCAAAGTCAAGGTAAAATGACTTTGAAATTTGTGTTAAAGTTTTTAAAATACCTTATATCTCCACAACACTTACTCCGATTTACTTCAAACTTCAAAAAATTATTTATTATCATCCATATTTTCATTCTTTAACCAAAAAACTTAACCAAAAACTTCAAAGTAATTTGACCTTGACATTGGTTGGGCACATGGGCCACACGGGAGGGGGGGGGGGGGGGGCGGTCGAATGAAAATATAGATGATGATAAACACCCATGAGAAGTTTCAAGGTAATGGGCAAAGCAGTTGCAGAAATATAGTATAACGAAAAACTTTAACCGGACACACGTACGTACGGACGCCAAAGTTCCGACTATGTCGCGCTTTCCGCAAGCGGGCGTGACAAAAATGATGTTAGAAAAAAAGTTTTGGTTGCCCTGGTAACGGAACGGAACGGATCGAGACATAGTCAACCACTCCAACCCTACTGTATCGCTTGGTTTCATTAATAACAATATAATCAAGTAATAGTGATCGCAGAACTTTCTGTTAAGACACTACTGTAGTCTACACACCGTTTTTGTGTGTTTAAATTATGAATACAATCTACATGTTTCAATTTAATGATAATACTGTGTTTTCAGTTTACATGTAGATCTATGTTAGTATTAATTGGGTGAACATTGAATAGCTCTCAGACTCACTTATTTTATAAGGGGCGGTAATTCAGTTATGACTCGGTATGTAGGCGGTTTACGTTGATCATAATGTGTGGCCATGACTGGAGAAATGGGGCTTATGGGTTATGCGACCAGTGTAGTCCCAGATCAGCCTGCTCGTCCGCATCCGCGCAGTCTGATCAGGGACTACACTGTTCGCCATTCAGTCAGTTAACCATCCACCATGCTTCTAACAATCTTGAGGAATACGAACATTGGTGGATTGCATCTACAGATGAATGATATCGGATATAGATCTATTAGTGATAATTTTAAAACAATTTGTTTAATTTTAAAAAAAATTGTTTATTTTTTAGTAAATTTCTTTAGAAATCATTAGATCACACGGTTATATGCCTACATTCAACTCACTCACTCTTGGTATTTTATTTTTAATTTTATAAATTAAATGCAGAGGCGTCGGAAGTGGGGTGGCAGGGGCAGCGACCGCCGCCCCAATATTTGTGAAAAAAATGAAAAAAAAGTTTTTGGTGTGCATCCGGGAATCGGGACGACGTGTTTTGGGTAAACAAACACCCTGGGAATCTCGATTGGCAAATTTCGTCAAATTATAGGTCACAGGGGAAATACCAATTCACCAAAGTAGGACAAGTACTGTTCCGGATAGGTAGATGATGAGGGGGGGGGGGGGGGGGGGTGGGGGGGGGGGGGTTGTGACTTTCTTGAAAAAATACAGTCGCGGGGCAGTATTATACTACATATTCCGAAGACACGATTCAGAAGTGGCATTTGTGTCTGTTTTGGTAAATAAAAAATCTCGTTCCGTTCCGTTCCGTAAAGTACCAATTACCCTAGTGGATTAGTACTTTACGGAACGGCACGGAACGAACTATTTTTTACACCAAGTTAGCACAAATACTGTGCCAGAGCGCATGGTGTGGAATAATTAATACAACTACACTCTTGCATCATTGGATTGTGTATAAGGCACTGTTCACGTTTTTCAGTCCAGCTGTGTGGGGGTAGTTTCGTGACAACATACGGAGTGGCGTTGGTAGTATTAGACTACATATTCCTAAGGTTTGTGTCTGTTTTGGTATTTTATTTTTAATTTTATAAATTAAATTGCAGAGGCTTCGGAAGTGGGGCGGCAGGGGCGGCGGTAAGGGGCAGCGACAACATACGGAGTGGCGTTGGTAGTATTAGACTACATATTCCAAAGGTTTGTGTCTGTTTTGGTATTTTATTTTTAATTTTATAAATTAAATGCAGAGGCGTTGGAAGTGGGGCGGCAGGGGCAGCAGCGACCGCCGCCCCAATATTTGGGAAAAAAAAATAAAAAAACTGAACAAAAAAAATTTGTTGGTGCGCGTCCGAGAATCTGGACGTGTTTAGGGTAAACAAACACCCTGGGAATCTCGACTGGCAAATTTCGGCAAATTCTAGGTCACAGGGAGAAAATTACCAATTCACCAAAGTAGGACATGTTACTGTTCCGGATAGGTAGATGGGGGTGGTGTGACTTTCTTGAAAAAAATACAGTCGCGGGGAAGTATATACTACATATTCCAAAGGACTGCCTTCTGACACGATTCAGAAGTGGCATTTGTGTCTAAATGTTTTGGTAAATAAAAAAATCTCGTTCCATTCCGTTCCGTAAAGTACCAATTACCCTAGTGGATTAGTACTTTACGGTAAAGAACGGAACGGAACGAGCAATTTTTTACACAAAATTAGCACAAATACTGTGCCAGAGTGCATGGTGTGGAATAATTAATACCAAACTACACTCTTGCATCATTGGATTGTGTATAAGACACTGTTAACGTTTTTCAGTCCAGCGGGGTGTGGGGGAGGGGGTAGTTTCGTGACACATACGGAGTGGCGTTGGTAGTATTAGACTATATTCCAAAGGTTTGTACTACAAGTGTGTCTGTTTTGGTATTTTATTTTAATTTTATAAATTAAATGCAGAGGCGTCGGAAGTGGGGGGCGGCAGGGGCAGCGACCGCCGCCGGCGCCCCAATATTTGGGAAAAAAAATGAAAAAAATGTTTTTGGTGCGCGTCCGGGAATCTCGGGACGTGTTTTGGGTAAACAAACACCCTGGGAATCTCGACTGGCAAATTTCGGCAAATTCTAGGTCACAGGGGAAATACCAATTCACCAAAGTAGGACAAGTACTGTTCCGGATAGGTAAATGGGGGTGGGGTGACTTTCTTGAAAAAAAATACAGTCGCGGGGAAGTATTATACTACATATTCCAAAGGACTGCCTCTGACACGATTCAGAAGTGGCATTTGTGTCTGTTTTGGTAAATAAAAAATCTCGTTCTGTTCCTTCCGTAAAGTACCAATTACCCTAGTGGATTAGTACTTTACGGAACGGAACGGAACAAGCATCTTGTTAACTAATGGTGTTATTAGCAACACGTTCAACGTATTGATATTGCATTGTTAGGTTCCCAACGCATGATACTTACTTCAATTATGATGCACATTTTAATTAGTCACATCGTTAATTAACTGCATTAAGTTTTTCAATTTCGACAATTGCCCCACTTGGTACCCCAAACCGTGTTCCGTTCCGTTCCGTTCCGTTCCGTTCCGTTCCGTTCCGTAAAGTACCAATAGACCGAAAATACAAAGACCACCAAATGCAGCTTAATAAGACGTGTTTGATGCGCCATATTTCATCAAAATCCGTTACGTAATAAGGACAATATAAAAGAATACGTACTTTGAATCAGATGGATTCTGGAAGTTTCAGTACTTGTTGTTGTTGTTAGTACCACGTGATCATACACCTTGCACTACGACAATCCAACGTTGTGTGAGACACGCCATGGGAGTTTGTACCTTCGGACATCTGCGTAATTTCATTAAATATGTTTACAAATTTTACAATATTTTCCGTAAATGGCGTCAAAAGTTGCATGTTTTTTTCAACTTTTGACTTTATTTATGAAGACATTGTCAATTTTGTAAACGTATTTAATGAAATTACGCAATGTCCGACGGTACGAAATCGCATGGCGTGTCTCATATGACGCCGTAACCTGACATTGGACTGACGTCGGACTTTAGACGTCGGATTGACATCGGAAAACGACATCGGGGCGTTACGTTATACCGACGTTCTGTTTTTGTCACGATGAACCACGACGTGGAAATGTCACAACAACGTTCGACCATGTCGAGCCGTGGGTAAACTCGGGAACTGTTTGAACCCGCGGCCAATGCATTGGGGTTCAAACCGTTCCCTCGTGCCACAGCAAACGTTTACACACAGTTGGACATTGTCGAACCTTATATTGAACTGACGTCGCATTTTATACGTCGGATTGACGGCGAATATAAGTCGCCGACGTCGCGACCTCGCCCTGACTTATATCCGACGTAAGTTCGACGTAATTTGCCATTTGGTTGAAGACGAATGCACAGCACAAAGACACACCCAGACACCTATTTGTATGCATTTATCAGGTAAAGAGCTTTGTATTGGCCGAATACGTAATACGCAGCAGCAGCAGCAGCATCATGATGATGATCATCATCAGCAGCAGCATCATCAGCAGCATCATCAGCAGCATCATCAGCAGCATCATCATCATCAGCAGCAGCAGCAGCAGCAGCAGCAGCAGCAGCAGCAGCATCATCATCATCATCATCATCATCAGCAAATGCATGCTGCTGCTGATGATGCAGCTGATGATGAGATGATGAGTGATGATGCTGCTGCTGCTGCTGCTGCTGCTGCTGTGCTGCTGTGCTGCTGCTGCTGATGATGATGTGCTGCTGTGATGATGATGATGATGATGATGATGATGTGCTGCTGATGATGATGATGATGTGAGATGATGATGAGTGCTGTGCTGATGCTCTCTGCTGCTGCTGATGCTGCTGCTGCTGCGCTGCTGCTGCTGCTGTGCTGTGTGTGCTGGATGATGCTGCTGATGATATATGATGATGAGATGCTGCGATGCTGATGATGATGATGATGTTTGTGATGATGATGATGCTGATGATGATGCTGCTGATGATGCTGCTGCTGATGATGCTGATGAGATGATGTGATGGCTGCTGTTGCTGTTGCTGCTGCTGATGATTGATGATGCTGATGATGCTGTATGCTGATGCTGATGCTGATGCTGATGCTGCTGCTGCTGATGATGATGATGATGCTGATGCTGCTGCTGATGATGCTGCTGATGATGCTGCTGATGATGCTGCTGCTGATGATGCTGCTGATGATGCTGCTGATGATGCTGCTGATGATGCTGCTGATGATGCTGCTGATGATGCTGCTGCTGATGATGATCATCATCATGATCATGATCATGATGATCATCATCATGATCATCATCATGATGATCATCATCATGATGATCATCATCATGATGATGACAAGCTCATATGAATTGTTTTGTACAATTGTTTATAAAGGTGTTTCATGTATATTTAAATGATGATGATAATGATGATACGATGCAGGATTATGCAGGATAATGATGCACGATTATGATGATGACGATAATGATAATAATAATAATACTAATAATAATAACAATAATACTAATATAATTAAGTTGCTCAGAAGTGACGTGACGTTTTCCTTTTGTTGTTCGTATATATACTGGTCCAACTTGCTAACCTGTCACCCACATGACGTTATTGCAATATTTATTCTGGTGAGTATTTATTTTCGAAATACTTGTTTAAATAGTTGAAAGTAATGTTTAATGGATTGTATTGACGTTTTATTCCTGCAAACGACTTACAGAAATAGTACATTTAATTGTATTTTATTGGTAGGGGTCAAAACTAAGTCACAAAATTTACCATTTTCTAGTATTATGCACAACAACCATCTACATGTATCATAGCATTCATGGTCATATACAAATGGACATAAATGCAGAGGGAATGATGTTGAATGATTATGTTGATCAATTCTGTAAGAATGTTTTTTAATAGTTCTATGAGAAATATCGGTCCCTGTTGAGACCAGCAGCGTCTGTGAGTATTTCTTATCGTAAGCACAAATGGGTCTCGTACTCCGTAAAAGTTGCATAATTTTCTATTTCTCCATTATCCCTTAAATTTGTGTGTGAGTTTTGAAACGTATCTCCGCAACACAGAGACGACTGGTTGTGACAACAGGGCATGCTTGTCGCTGTGGACACATTGCTAATCGTCTTTTTTGACGACGCGGTGCACCACTATGCTTCTGGTAGATGCTATTTTGTCTCCACCATCGATGCTTATGTGCTGGAATACCGTCATAGACCTTAGATAAACCATTAGTATGGAACTGAGCAACATGCACATAATTGCATGTGTCCATGCATTACTATTTTGCGAAAATAATGGAGACGACCTGTCCAAATTGCATACAGGGAAACCGTCCAATGTGTGACTTTTAGTTTTGACCCCTACCTATTAAAGGTACATACCCACGCAGTAGGCACACAATGTTCTTTATATCAGAGACATCATCTGAGACATTTTCTGGCAAATAAACATTCATTCATATTACCCCACCTAGTGGATTGTCACTATTATACATTTTATATCAGAAGTAAATTTCCACACTGATATCAGGGGCGATAACTGTGTTTCCTTAAAATGTTAACGGATATTACTATTTATTCTCTGTATTTGTTTTTCGATGTGCAATGATCATACCTTATAGT
This sequence comes from Conchocele bisecta, assembly GCA_029237695.1. Classification (NCBI taxonomy): domain Eukaryota; kingdom Metazoa; phylum Mollusca; class Bivalvia; order Lucinida; family Thyasiridae; genus Conchocele; species Conchocele bisecta. The sequence continues at coordinate 9,443,060 of CM055266.1, read as the reverse complement.
ATGTCGTGAATATTAGTTTTTCAGGCGGCGCATTTAATTAGTATAAATAATTAAACTAGATGGCCGCGGCCTGCATGTCGCGCCTTGTGGCGAGGCATGGACACTAAAAAAAAAGATATAGTATAACGAAAAACTTAAGAAAAAAACTTAACCAAAAACTTTAACCAAAAAACTCAACCAAAAACTAAAGTAATTTGACCTTGACATTGGGCACAGGGGCCGCACGGGAGTGAGGTAGAATGAAAATACAGATGATGATAAACACCCATGTGAAGTTTCAAGGTAATGGGCAAAGCAGTTGCAGAGATATAGTATAACGAAAAACTTTAACCAAAAAACTTAACCAAAACATTTAACCAAAAACTTTAACCAAACAAGAGTGCCGCAAGTCACAAAATACGCCCGTCGAATATGGGCCAGACAGCGAAGATGCAGAAATGTGAAGCTGTCACCAAGGTAAGAAACATTAATGAGAATTTGAAAGTGTATAGCATTATTTCTTCATCTCCTTGTGCTAAACATGTATACTAATTTAGGCAGAGATAGAAAAGTAGAGTGTAAAGTAGAAATGATAGGGAATTGGATACAATAATGTAGAAAAAATGGCTAAGTTAAAAAGGTGATATTTTTCTTAACAAATATTTTTTCGGCATAAAAACACCTAGGTGCACATCTTCAATATGTGTAGAAGACGTGTGTATAGTTTCAGAACGACCGACTGAACAGTTTCGGAGGAGTTGTGTACACAAACTCTGTATTGTATATAGAAATGCATAGAACAATGTAGAAACAGTGGCTAAGTTAAAAAGGCGATATTTTTGTAAAAGAATATTTTTTTCGGCATAAAAACACCAAGGTGCACATCTTCAATATGTGTAGAAGACGTGTGTATAGTTTCAGAACGATCGACTGAACGGTTTCGGAGGAGTTGTGTACACAAACTGTGTACCGTAAATAGAATTGTATAGAAAGATGTAGAAAAAATGGCTAAGTTAAAAAGGTGATATTTTTGTTAAAAAATATTTTTTCGACATAAAAACACCAAGGTGCACAATGCACATCTTCAATATGTGTAGAAGACGTGTGTATAATTTCAGAACGATCGACTGAACGGTTTCGGAGGAGTTGTGTACACGAACTATGCGCTTTTTCTTCAACCGCCCGCCCGCCTGTGCGGTAAAACATAATACGTACCGTTTTTTAAAAACGGTCGTATAAAAACTTAACCAAAAACTTCAAAGTAATTTGACCTTGACATTGGGCACAGGGGCCGCACGGGAGGGGGATAGAATGAAAATATAGATGATGATAAACACCCATGTGAAGTTTCAAGGTAATGGGCAAAGCAGTTGCAGAGATATAGTATAACGAAAAACTTTTAACCAAAAAACTTAACCAAAAAACTTAACCAAAAACTTTAACCAAAGAACTCAACCAAAAACTTTAACCAAAAAACTTAACCAAACAACTTAACCAAAAACTTTAACCGGACACACGTACGTACGTGCGTACGTACGTACGCCAAAGTGCCGACTATATCGCGCTTTCCGCAAGCGGGCGCGACAAAAATAGCATGCTTCATTTGCATATGAAAATAGCCTGATACCACAGCGCGTCACTATCAGCAAAATAAATATTACTAAATGATTATACACCCCCCCACCCTGACTGGAGTCAGCTTGTCCGTCCGTCCGTCTCCGTCCGTCCGTCCGTCCGTCTTTCCGTGTTTCCGTCCGTCACAAAACTTAACAATTGTAAATTGCCTTTTAACTTCTCTTTCCCTTTGCGGAAATCTTTCATATTTTACCCGCCCCTTCTCTGACACTCATACATCATTCTGCAACAAACCTACGACCCCCATTTATGCCAGGGGTCAAGGTCACGGACTTAGAAACTTAGAAAAAAACGAAAACTTAACAATTGTAAATTTCCTTTTAACTTCTCTTTCCCTTTGCGGAAATCTTTCATATTTTACCCACCCCTTCTCTGACACTCATACATCATTCTGCAACAAACCTACGACCCACATTTATGCCAGGGCTCAAGGTCACGGACATAAACTTAGAAAAAATATTTATTGGGTACAGTGATTATCTCTGGGACAATCTCGGAGTATATGTCAGTCACGGCGCCAAATGTAACAGAAAGAGAAAATATGCGCCCGACCCTGGACTCGAACCCGGCACCTCCCGCTTACAAGGCGGTCCCTCTACCGACTGAGCTAACCGGGCACAGATACACATCTTCTTTCCTGAGTTACTAGATCCGTATCGTGACATACTCCCCCGCCAAATTGAAATTCGTCCCCGAATTCTATATTTAATTCGTCTCTGAATTCCATATTGTTGGTACATTGATTATCTGTGGGACAATCTCGGAGTATATGTCAGTCACGGTCCCTCGTTGGGCGCCACAAATGTCACAGCACGTCCATTACGGAGATACTGGTGAGGGGAAGGGTTGGATAATCAGGGATGCTCTGTATCGCTGAGGTCTGGGGAAACTGGAGATAAACCAAAACTAAATTACAAAATGTAATTTATTAGTTATCAAAGATACAATATGGCGGCGATGCGCGTACACTGGCGACTATCGAAGAAGTCGTTGAACCGAACTATACTCATGTGTAGACCCTAAGCAAAAAGACCCAAAAGGATGCATCGGTCATATGCGACCAGTGTAGTCCCAGATCAGACTGCACATTGGTGAAATATGATCCGTACATTAACTGACGCTCCTGCATGTATGTGACCAGTGTAGTCCCAGATCAGACTGCACATATGTGGAGTCTGATCAGAACCTACACTGATGCGTCGGAAGTTAAACAAAGGAACACAACGGTATATGTTACCAGTGAAGACACGGATATGGCTGCACATTTGTGCCAGCCAATCAGGGCCCTGGTCAAATAGGTGGGAACGCATGAGAATAGCGGTTCTAATGTAACAATGCACCGTAATGTGGCATAAATAACGGTGGGTATGTGTTAAACTAAACACAAACCCCCGAACATGAACTGTCCGACATGAACCGTAGATACAATATATGGCTAACGGCCGGTATAACTAGAATCAGTAAGGTGCCAATTGATACAGAATATCAATATCTGGCCGGTGTCGGAACATAATATGTCGCAATTCTCATGAAATAGAGTAGATGTATACACAATCGAACATGCACGCCATATATGATAAGTAATCGGCTCACGAGAAAATAGATGAGTGATAATCGGTGATCAAAATGACAAAGGAGTGTATGAAACGTCCAAATATCCTTTTACGTCATTATGTGATCATTTCACCGATTAAGCCAAATACAAGCAAGAAATATATACATATTTTACAATTACAATTACCTGGAGATAAACCAAAAATAAATTACAAAATGTCATTTATTATTTATCAAAGATACAATATGGTGGCGATGAGCGTACACTGGCGACTATCGAAGAAGTGACGACAGCCGCGCAGTGCGCGCCAAAGCCAACGCCAGAACGAGACTTGAGATTCCGCGCCAAATGACGCACATCATAAGGCATTAAACTTAGCTGTTGAGCTGTGCTTATGCAACAGTAAACCATGTCTTAAGATGGACGCTAAAAAGCTCAGAAAAATATACAGATGTTAACTGTGCATGATAATATATAATAAATACAGGATAGGAGACAGGATATATGGGTATTATAGGATATGATATAGGAGTTTGGATAAAATGACCTTCCGGTTACACACTCCCTCCCCACGTGAAATGTCGTCTCGACATTTAACATTATTACAAAGCAAAGCAGTGTGTAATCATAATCTAAAAACGTTTATTCCCATATCAAATACATATCATCCTATTTTCAAAATGAATCTCAGCTCCCAGAAGCCGGTACTCATCCACGCAGGCGGTTTCCGTTCCCGTCCCGATCTGCGAATGGGCGGAGATAGCTCTCGTTCCGGTACTTCTGGCGCAGCTGTCACTATCTCTGGTGATACTGGTCTCACTTCTGGTGACTGTATGCTGGGAACAGCTTCTCCATCAGATATGTGATCTGAAATCACGGAAACTGGTTCTACAGTGTTACTGGTGCTAGACACACCCGACGCATGTTCCTCTACAACATAACTTCCGTCAGCATCTGGCATAGAATGGACAGTTGGTAATGACATACTGACGTTGACGGAGCTACTTGGTTGAAATCCCGGATCTTGTGGATCCAGATGACGTCTCGGAGATAGACGTCGTCTACCCCCACGTCGACGTTGTGGAATAACGTATGTCCCTTCACTGGCATCACTATAAGCGTCCGAACTGGTGCTTGAATGCCTGTGTCTCCACTGTCGTTCTCCAGTGATATTATCTTGGTGGTGTCGTCTCTGTGAACGCAGCCGTGTTCGTGGTGTGTTCCCTTGGTCATGTGACTCATCCGGAGGAAGGTCACTTGGGATGGCGTTGAACGGCAGTAACAAGTTCCAATGGAGCACTTTGTCATGTCCAGGTCCGTCCTCTTTCCCTACCAAGTACACGGGAATGTCCTGGTTCGGCTGGTCCTTCACAATGAATGGGTCTCTCAACCATCTGTCTGCCAACTTGTGTTTCTTGTCCAGTCGCACGTTCTTCATCAGAACTCTATCTCCTTGCTCCAACTTGGACTGTCGGACTCTCAAAATCGTAAATGGCCTTGTGCCTCTCCTGCTGAGTACGGGATTCTTCTGAAGCTCGCTGGTAAGCAAATGCCAGTCTTTTCTTCAGTTTGTCGACGTAGCCAGTAGGGTTCCTGGGTTGTCCGACTTCATAGTCCTCTTGCAGTCCAAGGAACGCGTCAAACGCGAGTCTGTGATGTCTTCCAAATACTAGGAAATATGGACTATTTAGTTTAAACATATTTTATTTCTCTTTTTTTTTACAATTTACAATAATTGTACAATAAAAAATTTTCTGGTAAAGAGAGCAAACGGGTTGGGCTACAAGTTTTTACAACGTTAGCTACAGCCCTTCCCAAATGCTTATTACAAGTATTAAACATGTGGTATAATGGCGGTGAAATATACGGTATAATGTAATGATATATAGAGCAAAAAACATGTACGAAAAATAAACGAAAAAAAACAACAAAACAAGCATGCATATATATTCGTGTTGCATTCTCCAGTGAATTCAGACCGCTTGACATCCACAAATCGGGCCACCATGTAAGTTGATTATTTTCCCTATAAAACAGGAACAAGTTAGTGAGTCTACTCATTATTAAAATTATTAAAACGACGAGTGAGTTTTATGTAGCGCTGAACTTCTTTGAAAATGGTAGCATTAGATTCATATTCTTTTGACTCGTCTCCAAACAGTATAGTATCTATTGACAAGGGGTTGTGTTGACGGGTTGCTGTAAACATTTGCTGGCGTTGTTGGTTGAATGATGTGCATTTGAAAAAGTAGTGCTCGGCATTTTCAACGTCTTGTGTGCAGTGACATAATGGGGATTCTCGTAGATGATTTATAAATAGATCTGAATTTTATTGCTACATTGATTTCTTATGCGGGCGTGATAAACTGATTGTGTTCTTTTACCTATCAGGTAGTATGCTGGAACAATTGCCGGTTTGAACAGCTGTTTTAGTTTGGCTTTAAATGTTGCTAAGGAGGGGGAATTCTTAATTTCGTCATCTAACTCGTTCCATAATGTTAATGAAGATGGTATAAAAGATTTAGAGTAGATTTCTGTTCGCCTGGCTAATGTAATAACATTGTTCCTATTACGCAATTCATATGGATTATTTTCTCCGACGAGTTGTGGGAATAGCTCGTGTAGATAGGTTGGAAGTTTACCTGCCTTTTCTTTGAATATTAACACTATTTTTTGTATTTTTCTTCGGTCTGATAGGACACCCATCCAATTTCTTGGACAAGTTTATTAATTGAAACTGAACGGGTTAGACCAGTAACTGTTCTAGCTGCTTCATATTGCAGTTTGTCAAGGGAATCACGTTCATATTGGGTGCAACTGTCCCAAACAATTGCTGCATACTCAACAATTGGTCTCATGTAAGATATATATATTTGATTTAATGTATTTCTATTCAGTTTAAATGTAGACTGCGTGTAGACTCCCTGAGGCTTGTACCTCTATGTCAGAAAAGCGGACGTTAAACCCTATTCACTCACTCAGTTTAAATTTAAATCTTCATAGAACCTAATACCTAATTAATACCTTTGAAGCTGATACAATAATATTTTAAATATGTTCATGCCAGGTTCCATCCTGACTAAGAGTTAACCCCAAGTGTTTGTGATGTTCGACAAATTGGAGTTGGACGTTATTAAAATATAGAGCTGGATCTACATGTCTTACTAGTGAACATATCATTGCGTCAGTTTTAGAGGGGTTGAACTTCACAAGCCACTGGTTTGACCATTCCGCTAATTTATCTAAGTCGTGATTTTTATATTATGTTCTATTATATTCATGTCTGGTGTTGAAACTGCAATAGATGAGTCATCGGCAAAAAGTCTGGTTGTACTGATTAGATTGTCAGCAATATCATTTACATATATCAAAAAGAGAAGAGGACCAAGAACCGATCCTTGTGGAACACCTGCACTTATTACTTTGTTTTCAGAAAAGGATGAAACCTACAAAAACCTTCTGTATCTGTTTGATAAATAATTTCCAACCAACTATGAAGATTGCCATCTACACCATTCTGTTTCAATTTATATAGAAAACCTGTATGCCAAACTCTATCAAATGCTTTCGATACGTCACAAAAAACGATACATGTGTGTTTTCGTTCATCTATTGCTTTGCATATCTGATTGTATATGTCAATCAGTTGATATACGGTTGAATGACCAGGTAAAAATCCGGATTGGTTTTTGTAAATCAAATTGTTGGAGTGTAGGTGGTTGTAAACATATTTAAATACAATTCGTTCTATAACTTTGCCTACACAGCTAATCAAAGAAATAGGTCTGTAATTTGAGGGTTGGTCCCGTTCACCTTTTTTGAAAAGTGGCATAACATTAGCATATTTCCATTTCTCAGGATATACTCCTTCCTGTATTGATCGATTGAAAAGTAATGCGAGATGTTTACATATACTAGAGGAAGTTTTTTTAAGCATCCTATGACTGATTTCATCAGGTCCAGTTGCTTTATGAACATTTAATATTGAAATTATATCTTTCACATCTTTCTCTGTAATCGAAATTGTTCTTATTCTATCATTTGTTCGAGATAAAAAAAATCGGCAAAGCCACGTTTGTATCATCTACTGTAGATATTGAAACAAAATATTAATTCAATACTTCAGCCTTTTCAGTGTCGGTGAATGTATACGTGTTGTCTGATTTACAAAGAGGTGGAATTGTATCACAATTTTTTTAATTTTCTTTCACCAACATTTTTACTATTTTCCAGTATTCACGGGGATTAGTAGCATTAAGATCTTGCATTGTAAATTCTAAATTGTCATAAAATGTTTGTTTTGCTATTTTTTCATATTATTTACTTTGTTACGTAATTGTTTATATGTCTTCCAATCTTGTTCATTTTTGGTGCGTAAAGCTGTTGTTTTTTGACGGTCACGCTGGCGAGATGTTTTACGTATTAATGAATTATACCAAGGTTTGTCATTAGGGCCGTATTGTAACAAGACTAGTCGGAATACATACATGCAAAATTTCCATAAATTTATTTTGGAAGGATTCACAAGCTATGTTTAAGCTACCCTCATTATTAATAAATGACCAATCTGTTGTTTGTATCATCTATATTTAATATGTTATAATTAGCTCGTTCATAATTCCAGACTTTTCTTTTAAACGGAGTTGCAGACGGTAAGTTACAATATATATATGCATATGTGCCATAATGATCACTAATTTCCGATGGAGTTTTGATGATTCCACTATCGTATACGGATACTTCTGCAGTAACTGCAATGGGGTCGATAAGTGTCTGCGTTAGATCTGTCACCCTAGTCGGTTCATTTATTATGTTTTTCATATTGTTAATCATAATAACATTTCTAAACTTGTGCTGGTTGGATTAAGTTGATCTTCATTTATATCACCTACTATTATTATATGTTTGGTTATTTCGGATGCCTGTTCTATGCATATATTCAGTCGTTCCCAAAAGTCATTTGCTGTGTGTGGTGGGCGGTAAACATTGCATACAAGAAATGTGCCATTTTTATCAGTAATTGTTCTTGTTCGTGGGATGTCCGATCAGCAGGTCATTAAGTGGCCGTACTATCCGCGAGTAATCCTTGACGAATCTACGGTAGTATCCCGCGAAACCAAGGAATTTCCGGACCTCATTGATGTTCGTGGGAACAGGCCAATTCCTCAAGGCTTCCACTTTCTCCGGATCTGTCTCTACGCCGTCTGCTGACACCACGTGACCAAGATAATTCACCCGACGCATGAAGAACTCGCACTTGGATCCCTTTAGCTTCAGAGCATGCTGCTGTAACCGGCGAAATACTGCCTCCAGCTTGGTGCAATGTTCCTCAAATGTCTTGGAGAATATGATCACGTCGTCTAGGTAGATCAGGCAGTCGCGTAGATGGAGATCACCCAGTCCATGCACCTCTCCATGAGTCGCTGCAAAGTACTTGGTGCGTTCGTTAAGCCAAAAGCCATCCTGTTGCACTCGTAGAAGCCGAGGGGACCCACCGAGAATGCCGTCTTCTGCTTGTCTGCCTCTGACATGGCCACCTGCCAATAACCACTACGAAGGTCCAACTTGGAAAAGTACTTGGAGCCTGCCAGTGCGTCGATGGTCTCGTCTATGCGCGGTAAACTATATGCGTCCCGGATGGTTCTGGCATTAAGCTTACGAAAATCTATGCAGAAGCGGAGGCTGTTGTCCTTCTTTCGTACAAGCACGATGTTCGACGAGAACGGACTCTCTGATGGACGTATAGCTCCAGCTTCCACCATCTCTTTCAAGTGTTCACGTACTTCTTCGTACATTCCAGGTGGAAAGCGGTACGGTTCCTTGAAGGGGGTGTCATCTGTCAACTTGATAGCATGCTCCACGATATCAGTACATCCTAAATCTGTGGGACCTCTACTGAAGATGGACGTCCATCGACTGATCAATGAAGTAACATCTTGTCGCTGTTCAGATCTCAAACTGTCACTGTCCAACTTGATTCCTAACTCCTTCAGTTCCTCTGGTATGGGTTCCACAGTCTTCGGTACAGTCTGATGCGTTGTGGTCGTGTCTTGATTTGGTTTCCAACTGCGGAGTACATCTACCTTCTGAAGTTCGCAGAGTGTGGCCCTCGGAGGAATGGACATCACCTTCGCTGATATGTTGGAGATGCGAACAGGAATCATGACTGTGTTCACTGCTGAAGTGATGGACACCAACCGGGGACATAGTGTCAGACTACCAGGCAACTTCGTAGACTGTTCTGTGACTACAGATCCGACGAGTTGATCCTTCCGTACCAGTCCTGATACGACGATTGACTCATGTGGTTGTAAATTGATCGGACGCTTGTTGGTTGACTTCGCAACTCCGATGCTGATGCAGCTCGCTTCCATGGATTTGAAGGCCAACCTCCATTCTTCAGGCAAGTAATCTGTTTTCTGAAAGTGTTCCAGACAGTGACGGATGTAGTTGGTTCCAATGATGATTGGTACCCCTCTGTTGTGTTCTGTATCTGGAACAATAAGGCATGGTATAGTTACAACAGATGTGTCCAGAGAAGGTACACACAAATGTGCATCAACATATCCAGTGCATGGCAACTAATTTCCATCAGTTACATTCACAACCAGCCCAAACTCCTGCAAACTATGAAACTCGGGTTTATCAGTCAGTGAATGGTAAAACCACTCCGCCATAGTGGTCACTACACTACCTGAGTCAATCAACGCTTTCGCGTCTTGGTCACAAACTGTACTGTCTGTTTCCGCAGACGGACCAATCACTCTCTCTAATAATGTTACACCAGGTGTAACTGTAACGGAATCACAATTGTTAGCATTTTTGGGGCATCTGTTTCCGCCTGTGTCTCTGACTTGCCCCTCGTCAGAGACACGATATACTTTAAAGACTGTCTGTGTGGTCCTCCTCTACCACGTAGCTGAAAATACGATCTACTACGACCACGTCTGAAATTTCGACCTCTGTATGTGTCATCATGAAAATGATCAGGTGATCCACGGGGCGGATCGGTTGGTCTGGTCTGCTGCTCCAGCCTGGATTCCATGGAGTCCATACGCTTCATCAGCTCCTGTAACTTATTGCAAAGATCATTAATCGATGTTGCAGGTGGAGTTTCAGACTCTGTAGTAGTCATGTGATGCTGAGCAGTCTTTCTCAGTTTATCACTCCCGGTCATCTCTTGGTCAATCTTCCGGACCTCCCTAAGAAGCAAGTTAAAATCTGTCATTGAATCATATTTGTGGCGGGAGGCGTTTTTCACTCGTTCGCTGCAGAGACCTGTCCAAAATGTGTTACGCAACATGTCATTCTTAGCTGAAAAAGTTACATGTCCTAACTCAACTGCACGCTGTAACAAATCTTCTAACCGGCAGGCCCATGTTGCCACGGACTCTCCGGCCTTCTGCTGTTCAGTATAGAACTGCTGCATGATGGTCTCGCCTGTAAAAACATTGCCATAAATCCCCTCAAATTTGGTTAAGATCTGGTCCACCCCAGCACCTTCACCTATGGATAACAAAATCCGACTGGCAATGCCTTTAAGAGAGCGTCTGAGTGCCTGTGATAAAATCGTATCAGGATACATGTGGTCTCGTTGCAAGCACTGCACCTCGTACTTCCACATCTCAAAGCTGACTTCCCCCTTGGGTGGGGGCTCATCACCCGAAAATAAAGAAATTCTCGGTGGCTGCTGAAAAGGTGGAGGGATCACAAACGAACCAACATCTATTCCTGGTGTAGACATTGCAAGAGGTGGAGGCTTCTTAGCCTTCGTACCATCCTCCATCTTGGCATGAACATCTGTGGAGAGAGGTCACGTGAAACTTGCCAGACTTTAGCAACAGCTTGACCATCACCTCCAATTCTTTGTCAGTCAGTTCTTCCTCAGGATTCATGCCATAATCCTGCTCTCCTCCCACGGCCATAGTGACTGATCAACTGAACCAATAGTGCACCAATTAGTAAATCAGATCCAAGTACAATAAATGAATTGCAGTATCAATCAGAGTCCAAACCCAAGCCTGATTATCACCAAACCCGAAATTCAAACCTAATTAATACACAAATGCAATCAACAAATAATTCCCTGTATAACAGAAAACTATTTTATGTTAATTACAAGTACACATCCTGGAATAATTAAATATATTGTACAACTGATACCAATTGGTATCACCACTGACCCCTGTGGCAATATGTGATATATCGCAACTACCAGGTACTGACACGATCCACCATCAGTATACCTATGTATTACTAATCAGACCATCAGCTTAACTCAAGTAACATCCTACTCTCAATTGCACTGTCAACTATTCAAGGGAGGTAACATCAATCTCAGAATGTGTATCCAAGGAATAAATTCAGCAAATCAATGTCCTGATCAAAGTATTCTCCGGTGATGCTCAACAAGATTCAGTTTCGAACATGCCACTATGTATCCAAACAATTACCTGGCTTTCCCAATCAGGTTCCCTGATGTCGCGTGTTATCAAACTTCAAATTTCATCCGCCAAGCAAAATTCACAAACAAAACAAACCGAATGTGTCGCAAAGAAATAAATTAAACTTAATTAATTTACTGCGATGCATTGACACAAATCCATACAAAGTTCGTCCAATTGTGATCGTTCGCCGATCTAAAAAACACTTTTTTTCTATAATTTCGTTCATTATCTGGAACTGGGTCAATACAACCACCGAAGCGTCTATGTAAGAACATCTCTGATTGGTTAAACCTAAAAATAGACGCGAGGACTTTCCCTTTTCAGGGTTTCCGGAAGACATAATCTGATAGTACGCGAATCATGAAAGAAAGTCAATAAAATTAGAAAAAAGTGTTTTTTAGATCGGCGAACGATCACAATTGGACGAACTTTGTATGGTTGGAGTCTCTAATGTATATGATCATGGTGTACGACTTTAGTTTGAGCTGGCGATCAGCTATCGGCCAAATATGACCGATAATCCAGCCGGACGGCCTCCGATTCTGTGTGAGATTCTTTCGTACACGCAACTTTCGCTTTGGATGGGGTAATCAAAACGCGAATAACTCAATAAATACTTGAAACAGCGATTTGAAGTGAGTATATTCACACACCTAATACCTTTATCGATTGCCAGAGACATATTTCATACATTTAATCGATGTTTATTGTGTTTGTGCCAGCCGGAAAAAAGAGGGCTCTTTCTATAATAGCGCTATTTATGCTCACCTTGAATTAACGTATAGTACTGTACGATACCAAGTGGGTGGGGTAATGGGATTTTTTTTTAATAGGCATTTTTTTGGTGTCATAGGTCCGAGTCTTCCACCTGTGACTACATGTGGTGGATGCTAGGAGTTGTCGCGAGTGATCACTAAGAAAATAAACTACGTCGTCGAAGGCCTTTCATGATGATTACCAGACACAAATAAGGACAGAAAATAAACTACGTCGTCGAAGGCCTTTCATGATGATTACCAGACACAAATAATCACATCTGCACGTACACGTGTGAATAATCAGATGTTTACATGAAACCGGTGAACGATCGATAACTTCCCATCCGTCAAATATATCCGTCCCAGGTAACAAGGGTATATCCCAGTACTGCGGTGCCGGATGTATTCCTCGGTCAGCCGAGCGCATTCAGGAGAAAACTATCCTCATGGTGTCGCTAGTCGCCGCTCTCTTCCAGTGTTGTCTTCAGCGCAGAGTCTTCCACGATGGTGATTAGTCCCTCGTTGGGCGCCAAATGTAACAGAAAGAGAAAATATTCACCAGACCCAGGACTCGAACCCGGCACCTCCCGCTTACAAGGCGGTCACTCTACCGACTGAGCTGACCGGGCACAGATACACATATTCTCTCCTGATCGAGTTACTAGATCCGTACCGTGACAACTACATTGCGCATACATATATGATGATTTAGTGTGGTTAAACCTGAACATATAATCGGAATGGTGGTTATAGACACCACCAAATAGTTTTACTATATAATTTAACCGAATGCCATCCAATAAGGCCAGTCTCTCCTACTTTCATTATTCGTATGGATGCTGTGGGACCCACTTGTACATGACCTGCAGCCAGTCTGTACTGGTTCTGCATGAACTAAACAATAGGTTCACTTACTCCTAAGAAAGAAAAATCCAACCTTGTCATATCATCCAATATTGTGTACATTTTTGGCCACGGAAACTCCGTTTATATCAAGTGACCAACAGGTTCAGTGTTTTCTTTTAAATGCTACAAATATGCTGAAAACTGGTGTTAAAGGCACCCCAAAATGTTCCTCAAGTGAAAGTCCATGGGTAGTAATGGATCAAGATTTGCAAGCAAACGGTGTCTGTGACCTCAAAACACCCACACTATTTTTTTTTATACCGGACTACTTTTGCACCATTTGGTGTCTTCTAACCTGGTGAGAAGTTAAACAAGAGGACCGGTGACACTCTGTGTGTTTTCAGGGTCACATATATTTTACAAGCATTGGCTTAAATGCCTCGATCGTAATTATAACAGCTTCCTTTCATCTTCAAACACCTTTCATTTAGTGGAGAAATACCATCATCCGCCCTCCTGAGTCAAATACTGTTTTGAGTTAGGCATATAACCGTATGAATTTTCTCCTGGATGTCTCTGGTGGCCGGCAGCACGATTTACCCAAATCTTACCCAAATCTACCCAAATCTTCATTAAAAATAACATTTATGATTATATTATATACTTTTTTAACAATATATCACTAGTATATCATACAATTAGCACATTTTGACAGAAAAAATGGAAGAATAAAGCACATATTTCCGCGGGAAAGCGATTAATATACATGTAGCATTATTATAAAGGGAGGCTACCGTGATCGAGACTCATTAATTATGTATCAGTTGTCTAACTTTAAGTTGCCATCGATCATGATTTCATATGGCACATATATACAGTACACTGCTCGTCCAACTGTATAACCGGTCACCTCCATAGCATTGCAATATTTATTTCACCGAGTAATTATATGCCAACATCTTTTTGAAATAGTTAAAAACAAAGTGGCTATGCACAAAATAGGGAACCAGGTAGACCCTGATCAGACTGTGATTGCAAATTTCCCAATAGAAGGTATAGCCTCAACAAGTAGTTGTTATAAGATGGCTACACGTCATGGCGGGCGACACGCGGCTTGCTTGTATACGGTATACAGTGATTATGTACAACATGGAAAACAGTGTAGACCCTGATCAGACTGTGATTACAAATTTCCCTAGAGGTATAGCCTCAACAAGTGATTATGTACAAGATGGCTGCACGTCCTGGCGGACGAAAACGGCCAGTATACGGTAGACACCTTCACACTGTCTTTTTGTATGTCAACATTAGAGAGGTTTTACATTTTTTTTTATTTGTATTTCAATTAAAAATCATCATTCCCATTTTTTAATAGCATGTTTAGGCATTATAAAGTGGATTATCTTCCTTGGCTGCCAAGTATTAAGTTTATCGCAGTACTCTCCCTTTATTTCATATACAAATATTTCCATTTTGCATCAGCACATTAAAATTAATGGGCCCTGGTATGAGCAAATTAATGACATACATTATGTAATTACATTCCAAACATCGTTATTGTTATGTGTATAGCTTTATTTATTAACACATATAGTAATTATGTGAAGATTTGGGTAGATTTGGGTAAATCTGGTGGCCATCTTGCATTTCTAAGGAGCTGGATCTGAAACAACATTGAGATCCTTTCCAATTAGTCAGGAAACAGTAAATTGGTGGAAAATGATACACCATTTAACATTCTGACCAAATTTCACTTCGTTACTATGGCGGCGATCTTGAATTGTACAAATTAGGCGACACTTTTTTTTTTATAATGATATTGAACCAATACAACGCACGTAATAACAACATTAATGTCATTGAACTATTATTTTACAATGATACATTGAAATAACATTGGCATTTCTTGTTTGCCGACTGCCATTTTTCAAACCGGCCGCCAAATCATATATGGCAAGAAATCATGGCAGATTCCCTGGTAGGCGTGTTTGTAGACTAGTCTACATGGGGTACATGGGGTACAAGGTCTACACATACTACAACTGCCTATAATGTTAAACAATATTGGTGTTATATACACAAATGTGTGTATTTGTGGGTGTTTTTTCAATTTTATGATAAATTTTTTAATTTTTATTATACTGAATTTATTACATTATCACAGCCAATTTGGCTGTGATAATGTAATACACTCAGTATAATAATTCTGCTTACTTTTAATCATGAAATATATGCATTTGTTAGTTCTATATGAAATAATGCATTTCAACGAAAAATAAATGATTACTCCCTCAAAGTATACTTTGCTAGTAAAGTATACTTTGCAATGTTGATGAAATAGGTTACAGGACTAACTTGGCTATTGTGCTATCCTGTTGACAAAGTGTTCCTTTTTACCTAGGTGTCACGTGCGCATGGTGACTGTTAATAACCAGTAGAAAAGTTACTTTACACCGGTTTGTTATTTTCATCATTATTTTTTTTGTGTATATTTCTTGAAATATGTGTTTTTATTTGCTCGAATTAGATTTCAGATGCTGCTGATGCATACATTCATGTGATTAACTGTGCGCTTATACATTGGATGTTAGTTATATACACCAGAAAATAGCAAATATTCTTATGTCATTGGTTTTCGCGAATAGTTATCAGTTTTCGTGGCAGTTAACATGTTCAGTTTCAGGATTTTTCATGCCCCCCCCCCCCTCCTGGTCTCAGTTGAGTCGAGAGAAATAGGGTATAATGTTTCGACTGAGTATGCGTCGGTGTATGTGTCTGTGTCCTTGAGTCCTGTTAAAAAGTTTGTTTTTGGGGGCTAGGGGGGGGGGGGGGTGGTCATTTGACTGCACTTATTCTGGAAGTCGGACATTGTCCATTTCGCACATCTGCAGGTTATACTTATCTCCCCTGTCCAGCAGCACAGGGGGAAATCTTACCCGTTTTCCTATATAATTTAATCATTTTTGAACGCTTCAAACAAACAGATCAATATTTAGTATTTTCGTTGTTCAAAATGGGAAATATATTTGCTTGCATAAAATGATGTATTTTAGAGCAAAATGTATCGATTAACCCCCAAACATATCGGGTAACGTGACCATTTTCTGCACCAAAAGATACCAACTGGCAGGAGGTGCCCATTTTGTTACTGTGTAACAAGTGTAACAAAGATATTTTCGCCCATGTTACAGTAACAACTGTAACGAAAAGACACAGTGTGAAAACCAGAAGTTATTTTCTGTGTAACGGTGTAACAAGTGTAACAAAGATGGATGCGGGATAAGAATCGGGTGTCAGAGGTTCCGTCAACGTACCTGTTAGTCAACCGAGAGATTTCGTCAACCTAGCTTTGCCAATTCAAAGAATTGTCAATCATGCTCTAATATAGGCATGATAAATTATCAATATGTGTGGGTGATAGGGCATGTATTAATTGGTAATCAGCTGTGATTAATTGTCAATTAATGAAGGTGATGGAGAAATGCACTGTGATTACTGTCTGATTTTCTCTATGTTGCCAGCAGCTGCAAACTATCGCAGAATATAGCATGCATACAATGCCAGAACAAGAAACGTAGTAGGATTTCTCATCCAAGATGAGTAGTGAGGTGGTCACTGATGTCCCACACATTTATATGTTTCAATGGCTTGTGCATGTGACATGTATCATGTAAAAAGTTGACATTTCGAGCGTAGATTAATCAAGTGCTCCAGTAGTATGGCTCAAGTTATTCAGCAGCGCATGATCATAATTATGCTTCGCTGATTAACTCATTTGGTCACATGACAATATTAATTGAAAGTGGTTAAGCATGCGGCCAAGTAGCATTGGCAGGCAACCAATTAGTGGAGGTGTGACAAATATCTTTTGAAATTGAATCACCTAATTGACGAGATGGGGACCATTATCATTCAGTTGACGGAACAACCAGACATTTTACCTCTATATTTCGTGATTTACGCTAGCTTAGCTGACATGTGCATCTCCTGACATTTATTTCCTTAGCTCAGTCTATGGATACAATAATGTTGTTACCACTCATTTGAAGCTTGCTGTACATTTACCGCTTTATAGGCAATAGCTTGCACTACATTGTATATCGCTACACCTCAGTCAACGGTATAAATTTGTGGAATAGCATTTCCATTTCGCGCACTAAAATATAGCAATAATATGCTGGGCATTGACGTTCATACTTCACTATATTCTACAATATGAGACAAAATATTATTGTGTGTGTATTAGCAAAATTCTTAGGTCACTCTCCACGAAGTAGAAAGTAAACAAAGAACACTTGAAATGCAAATTTGAAAATACTACTACGTCATAATGCAGTCGCTTATGTTACAAATGTTGTGTAATTAGATTTATGTACTCAAAACTAATTTGAACCATTTGGAAGGAGTGGTAACAACATATACTTTTGAGATGAAATAAAAGAAAATACAGCTTTTTTTCTGAAAATTTTCATACTAAAATAATCTCTATTCAGAGTAATGGATTAAATAATGTAGAAATGTGTCATAATACAGTTAAAGTGAAAATCATATCTGATTTCCTACTCTGCATGGGAAAGCTATGGATGGCACTATTACTCTGCTACAGACAATATGGGAGTATTGGAAGAGTTATGTGTCCGCAACTAGAGTTCTAGATGGTGTATTTTACCCCTCCGTTTTTACTGACCGGAGGATGCCCACAGAGTTTAAAAAACATTCAGAGCAAATATTCCTGCTCAACTCTGGTCAATGGTGAGTCTTCAACGGTCAGCCTAGTTGATCATACCGTAATAACCCTAAATATTCGGACACAGTTTATTCTAGGAAACATATATAAATGTCTGGTTTCTCTCAACGAGTGTCCAAATATTTACAGGCGAACGCGACGGCGTAAATTAACCAGGGTTGGCCGGGAAATACCAGGGGTGGTACCAGGGATGGTATTTCCCGCTGGTATTTCTTGCCCCGGGAAATACTGTCAAAAGTGGGAAATACCAGGAAATATGATTTTTCACATAATTTTTCCTGCTTTTTTAACAATTTTCAGCCTAATTCTGTTTTAAGGACAATTTTATTGTTGTGCCCGCTTGCGGAAAGCGAGACATAGTGATCACAATGACGTCCGGGTGTCAGTGCGTCCATCCGTCCGAAATCTGCGTTAAAGTTTTTAAAAATACCATCAAATACCTCGGCGGGCTCTACATGCGGGCCGCGGCCACCTGGTTATAGAATTGTATACACATTTTTGGTCTTAGAATTTACAGATATTGTGTATTAATCAATTGATTTCTAGTATTGCATAGGCAGGATTTCTACTAGTAGAAAGTACAGTGTAATAAAAAAACATATTAAAACCAGTTGGTAGGGGATTAGCTACTAAGCATGACATTTGTTATATCACCGTCCAATACAAATCATATTTCCCAGTATTTCCCACCGTGCTTATTTCCCGGGAAATTGTCAACCCTAAAATTCACGTAATCACGATTTGCTTGGTTTGGCCCTCAGTTACGTTTTTATCTTTGGCTCTTTTGTTACCTGGGAGATGAATTAGGTTATTGCCCATTGTAAAAGTAGTAAGATTATTACTGATCCTACTGCTTTTGGGAGGTGGTCAAGCGATTCTGGTGTGGCGAGGACCTGGCAACAGATCAGGATTATTCTGATTTCAGGGCTGAATATATAGATTTTTTAATTTTATTGTTAAAAATCAGTTCTGATTTTGGGATTTAATTAAACCCCAACAAACAAACAATCAATTAGTTTTGGGAAACCCTTTTTTATCGCCAATTGTTTATTTTTGATCCTATTGGTTATTTCTTTTTGATTTTATTAGCCAGGTTTTTTGAAAAAAAATCCAGGCTATTGGATTGGCGAAAGCAGGGTGGGCGGGCGGGCGGGGCAGGCAGGCAGCGGGCGGCGTCCACAATCAATGTTACGTTTTCGTGTTTGAGTCCATTTCTTTGGTACTGTACCACCTTGGACCACCAAACTTTCACAGCTTCATAATCAAGGGGTGCCTACCACATACAACTATCCAACATGTGACCATTTTTTTACCTTCACCTATTATTTCTACGTAATTGACTTAGCCATTTTCAACGTTAACTTTACTTTTTAACGTACGTCTGGTTAAATTTTTTGGTTAAAACTTTTTCGTTATACTATATCTCTGCAACTGCTTCGCCCATTACCTTGAAACTTCACATGGGTGTTTATCATCGTCCATATTTTCATTCTAACCCCCAACCGTGTGGCCCCTGTGCGCAATGTCAAGGTCAAATTACTTTGAATTTATTTGTTAAAGTTTTTTCGTGTACTATATCTCTGCAACTGCTTCACCCATTACCTTCATACTTCACATGGGTGTTTATCATCATTGTCGCACACGCTTGCGGAAAGCGCGATATCGTCGGCATTTTCGCATACGTCCGTCCGTACGTCCGTGTGTCGGGTTAAAGTTTTTTCGTTAAAGTTTTTCCATCTACTATATCTATTTTTTTAGTGTTATCCAAGTGTCCATGCTTGGAAAAAACCTGGCCTTCGTGGCTTTGCCTCGTTTCTTGTTTTTTTTTAAGTGATTTTTAGCCAGGTTTTTTGAAAAAAAATCCAGGCTATTGGATTGGCGAAAGCCGGGCGGGCACAATCGACTTAGCCATTTTCAATGTTAAGTTTTCGCGTTTTCAATGTTAAGTTTTCGTGTTTAAGTCCATTTCTTTGGTACTGTACCACCTAGGACCACCAAACTTTCACAGCTTCATAATCAAAGGGTGCCCACCACATATCACTATTCAACATGTTACTTTTTTTTTAACTTGACCCATTTTTTCCGCGCAATCGACTTAGCCATTTTCAATGTTAAGTTTTCGCGTTTTCAATGTTAAGTTTTCGTGTTTATGTCCATTTCTTTGGTACTGTACCACCTAGGACCACCAAACTTTCACAGCTCCATAATCAAGGGGTGCCCACCACATATCACTATCCAACATGTTACTTTTTTAGCCAGGTTTTTTTGAAAAAAAATCCAGGCTATTGGATTGGCGAAAGCCGGGCGGGAGGCGGGCGGCGTCCACAATCAATGTTAAGTTTTCGTGTTTGAGTCCATTTCTTTGTTACTGTACCACCTAGGACCACCAAACTTTCACAGCTTCATAATCAAGGGGTGCCCACCACATATCACTATCCAACATGTTACTTTTTTTTTAAACTTGACCCATTTTTTTCCGCGTAGTCGACTTAGCCATTTTCAATGTTAAGTTTTCGCGTTTACAATGTTAATTTTTCGTGTTTAAGTCCATTTCTTTGGTACTGTACCACCTAGGACCACCAAACTTTCACAGCTTCATAATCAAGGGGTACCCACCACATATCACTATCCAACATGTTACTTTTTTTTTTAACTTCACCCATTTTTCCGCGCAGTCGACTTAGCCATTTTCAATGTTAAGTATTTTCGCGTTTACAATGTTAAGTTTTTCGTGTTTTAAGTCCATTTCTTTGGTACTGTACCACCTAGGACCACCAAACTTTCACAGCTTCATAACCAAGGGGTGCCTACCACATACAACTATCCAACATGTGACCATTTTTTTACCTTCACCTATTATTTCTACGTAATTAAACTTAGCCATTTTCAACGTTAACTTTTTAACGTACGTCTGTTTAAATTTTTTGGTTAAAACTTTTTCGTTATACTATATCTCTGCAACTGCTTCGCCCATTACCTTGAAACTTCACATGGGTGTTTATCATCGTCCATATTTTCATTCTAACCCCCAACCGTGTGGCCCCTGTGCGCAATGTCAAGGTCAAATTACTTTGAATTTATTTGTTAAAGTTTTTTCGTGTACTATATCTCTGCAACTGCTTCACCCATTACCTTCATACTTCACATGGGTGTTTATCATCATTGTCGCACACGCTTGCGGAAAGCGCGATATCGTCGGCATTTTCGCATACGTCCGTCCGTACGTCCGTGTGTCGGGTTAAAGTTTTTTCGTTAAAGTTTTTCCATCTACTATATCTATTTTTTTAGTGTCCATGCCTCGCCACAAGGCGCGACATGCTGGCCACGGCCATCTAGTCTACAAAAAGTGGGTATAATTATGTTATCCAAGTGTCCATGCTTCGAAAAAACCTGGCCTTCGTGGCTTTGCCTCGTTTCTTGTTTTTTTTTAAGTGATTTTTAGCCAGGTTTTTTGAAAAAAAATCCAGGCTATTGGATTGGCGAAAGCCGGGCGGGCACAATCGACTTAGCCATTTTCAATGTTAAGTTTTCGCGTTTTCAATGTTAAGTTTTCGTGTTTAAGTCCATTTCTTTGGTACTGTACCACCTAGGACCACCAAACTTTCACAGCTTCATAATCAAGGGGTGCCCACCACATATCACTATCCAACATGTTAATTTTTTTTTAACTTGACCCATTTTTTCCGCGTAGTCGACTTAGCCATTTTCAATGTTAAGTTTTCGCGTTTACAATGTTAAGTTTTCGTGTTTAAGTCCATTTCTTTGGTACTGTACCACCTAGGACCACCAAACTTTCACAGCTTCATAATCAAGGGGTACCCACCACATATCACTATCCAACATGTTACTTTTTTTTTTTAACTTCACCCATTTTTTCCGCGTAGTCGACTTAGCCATTTTCAATGTTAAGTTTTCGCGTTTACAATGTTAAGTTTTCGTGTTTAAGTCCATTTCTTTGGTACTGTACCACCTAGGACCACCAAACTTTCACAGCTTCATAACCAAGGGGTGCCTACCACATACAACTATCCAACATGTGACCATTTTTTTACCTTCACCTATTATTTCTACTTTTAACGTACGTCTGGTTAAAGTTTTTTGGTTTAAAACTTTTTCGTTATACTATATCTCTGCAACTGCTTCGCCCATTACCATTGAAACTTCACATGGGTGTTTATCATCATCCATATTTTTCATTCTAACCCCCAACCGTGCGGCCCCTGTGCCCAATGTCAAGGTCAAATTACTTTGAATTTTTTTGTTAAAGTTTTTTCGTGTACTATATCTCTGCAACTGCTTCACCCAATACCTTGATACTTCACATGGGTGATTTATCTATCATTGTCGCACCTGCTTGCGGCAAAGCGTGATCCTGTGTCAATGTCAAGGTCAAATTACTTTGAATTTTTTTGTTAAAGTTTTTTCGTGTACTATATCTCTGCAACTGCTTCACCCATACCTTGATACTTCACATGGGTGTTTATCATCATTGTCGCACCTGCTTGCGGAAAGCGCGATCCTGTGCCCAATGTCAAGGTCAAATTACTTTGAATTTTTTTGTTAAAGTTTTTTCGTGTACTATATCTCTTCAACTGCTTCACCCAATACCTTGATACTTCACATGGGTGTTTATCATCATTGTCGCACCTGCTTGCGGAAAGCGCGATATCGTCGGCATTTTGGCATACGTCCGTCCGTTCGTACGTGTGTCCGGTTAAAGTTTTTTGGTTAAAGTTTTTCCATCTACTATATCTATTTTTTTAAGTGTCCATGCCTTGCCCCAAGGCGCGACATGCAGGCCACGGCCATCTAGTCTACAAAAAGTGGGTATAATTATGTTATCCAAGTGTCTATGCTTGGAAAAAAACCTGGCCTTCGTGGCTTTGCCTCGTTTTTTGTTTTGAACTTGACCCATTTTTTCCGCGCAGTCGACTTAGCCATTTTCAATGTTAACTTTTCGCGTTTACAATGTTAAGTTTTTGTGTTTAAGTCCATTTCTTTGGTACTGTACCACCTAGGACCACCAAACTTTCACAGCTTCATAACCAAGGGGTGCCTACCACATACAACTATCCAACATGTGACCATTTTTTTACCTTCACCTATTATTTCTACGTAATTGACTTAGCCATTTTCAACGTTAACTTTTTAACGTACGTCTTGTTAAATTTTTTGGTTAAAACTTTTTTGTTATACTATATCTCTGCAACTGCTTCGCCCATTACCTTGAAACTTCACATGGGTGTTTATCATCATCCATATTTTCACTCTAACCCCCAACCGTGCGGCCCCTGTGCGCAATGTCAAGGTCAAATTACTTTGAATTTATTTGTTAAAGTTTTTTCGTGTACTATATCTCTGCAACTGCTTCACCCATTACCTTGATACTTCACATGGGTGTTTATCATCATTGTCGCACCCGCTTGCGGAAAGCGCGATATCGTCGGCATTTTGGCATACGTCCGTCCGTCCGTACGTCCGTGTGTCCGGTTAAAGTTTTTTCGTTAAAGTTTTTCCATCTACTATATCAATTCTTTAGTGTCCATGCCTCGCCCCAAGGCGCGACATGCAGGCCACGGCCATCTAGTCTACAAAAAGTGGGTATAATTATGTTATCCAAGTGTCCATGCTTGGAAAAAACCTGGCCTTCGTGGCTTTGCCTCGTTTCTTGTTTTATTTTCCCCAGCGGAATCCCTGATGTTCCATGTAACACGTGCTGTAATGGTTTTGTAGCTCAAAAAGGAAATATGAGCCATCCAGAGGCAACCTGTCCAGTTTTGAGTGACGACACTGTGTCTCTGTTCTATATTGCAGCTGCTATAACCGTAACTCAAACCTGTATGTAACGCAGGGCGACTTTTAAGTCACCCTGCGTTACAGACAGAATATTCGGGTTACTATAACGGTGGCTACTACTGAGTTTTGGTGAAGAAGAAGCATGAGCCATCCCGAGGCAACCTGTCCAGTTTTGAGCAACAACAACGTATCTCTGTCCTTGTCTCCTTGATGTTCAGTGTTACAGTGATTGTAATGGTATCTACTCAGGTTTGGTGACTCGAGGGTGGAGAGGAAACATGAGTTACCAACCCTACCTGTCCAGTCTCAGAGCTCCAGTTAGGTGCGTAATTTGGAGGTAAATTTCTTATTTCTCCATCAAAAATGGCAAGTTGGGAGTGCTTTAGAATCGTCTCGATGAGACGATTCTAAAGGACTCCCAACTTGCCATTTTTGGTGAAGAAATAAGAAAATTTCACTCCAAATTGGTCAAATTACGCACCTTAACTGGAGCTCTGCAGTCTGGAGTGGCGACACTGTGTCTTGTATCTCTGTCATTGATGTTCTGTGTTACAGCTACTGTAATGATGTCTGCTGAAGTTTGGTGAAGAAGCATGAGTGACCGCGACCGTCGGACACAGCTCGGCCCGCCACCTCGCTGGCTGCACTGTCCACGTAAAGGCCAGCTCATCGCCAGTGAGTACTCGGCACATTGGCCACAACCTGACAAAAATGGTCATTTATTTGTGCGTGTCACTCGAGAAAACAAGGCTTACTGCATTTGTGTACAGTGTAGCTCCTGGTCTGTTTGATCATGGCCAGATAAAGATTGTCGTCACATTGAACATTCCTATCATAAAAGTTTGCAGGAAGATTTTTGTCTCACCCATGATAATAGAAAGTGAGACACAGCTATCACAATTCCTGCGTCGCCATTGTTGTCAGCGTCGTTGACAATTTAGGACGTAAATTTTGGACATAGCCGATATTTCTGGAGCCGTTAGTCGGATCATTACCAATCTTCATCAATAGCTTCCTCACACTGCTAGCTATCCATCTAGTGTAATTCGGGTGACCTTCACCTTGGTGACCTTAAAATTTATGGAACCTAAATTTTGCACATAGTCTAAATTTTGCATATCTCTTGATCCATCAGTCAGATCATTACCAAGCTTCATCAATAGCTTCCTCACATTGATCACATTGATATCTATACATCGAGTATCATTCAGGTGACCTTCACCTTGGTGATCTTAACCTATGTGTCAATAATTTTGGATATACATACAAATGTTAAATATCTCTTGATCCTTTAGTCCGATCCTAACCAAACTTAGCTTCCTCACATCGATGGCTATCGATGACCTTCACCTTGGTGACGTTAACCGTTGTGTCAATAATTTTGGACATACGTCCAAATGTTGAATACCTCCTGATCCGTTGGTCGAATCCTTACCGAATTTCATCAATAGTTATTGTCGCGCCCGCTTGCGGAAAGCGCGATATAGTCGGCACTTTGGCGTACGTACGTGTGTCCGGTTAAAGTTTTTGGTTAAAAGGTTTTTGGTTAAAGTTTTTGGTTAAGGTTTTTTGGTTAAAGTTTTTTGTTATACTATATATCTGCAACTGCTTTGCCCATTACCTTGAAACTTCACATGGGTGTTTATCATCATTTATATTTTCATTCTACCCCGCTCCTGTGCGGCCCCTGTGCCCAATGTCAAGGTCTAATTACTTTGAAGTTTTTGGTTAAAGTTTTTGTCGCGACCACTTGCGGAAAGCTCGATATAGTCGGCACTTTGGCGTACGTCCATCCGTACGTACGTTAAAGTTTTTTTATTAAAGTTTTTCCGTCTACTATATCTCTTTTTTTTTAGTGTCCATGCCTCGCTCCAAGGCGTGACATGCAGGCTGCGGCCATCTAGTTTCACATTGATGGCTATCCACCTACTGTCATTCGGGTGACATTGACCTTCACCTCGATGACATTAACCTTTGTGTTAATAATTTTGTACATAAGTCCAAATTTTGAATACGTCCTGATCAGTTAGTTTGATCCATAATTAGCAAGCTTCATCAATAGCTTCCTCACATTGATGACTTTCCTCCCAGTGCCATTCGGGTGACCATGACCATGGTGACATTGACATAGGTGTCAACTATTCTGGAGGTACATGTACGTCCAAATGTTGAATATTTCCTGATCCATTAGTCGGACTATTACAAAACTGCATGAATAGTTTTGTCACATTGATGGCTATCCAACCTATGTCATTCGGGTGACTTTGACCATGATGACCTTGACCCTGGTGTCAACAATTTTGGACGTACATGTACATCCAAATGTTAAATATCTTTGTTACTTACAATTACCTAGAAATTGCCTGTATTTGCCTACTGCAATAACATACACAGTCCAGGCTGATATGGCGTGTTTTCTAGTCTGATACTGCCATTTCTAGTCTGATACCATCGTTACTAGTCTGATAACGCCGTTTCCAGTCCGATACCATGTCTCGCGCGCGTATTAAACCAGTTCCTTTGGGCAAGCGCATTGCGTATGTTTACTTTATCGGCTGCGTACATTTTGACAGATGCCGGGAATTTAAATTTGTAGGCTCTGTATTTCATCATTCAATCATGGATAACGGTATAGATTTTAATATAGGATTATCACAACGGATGATTGATATTGAAATTGATATCTAAGCAATCTAAGTAATAAAGACGTTAATACGTGTCTTGTTTGATATTGGCCTAGGTATCGTCCCTCGGTAACTTGGTATCAGCCTTCGACCTTCGGTCTCAGGCTGATACCAAGTTACCTCGGGCCGACACCTAGGCCGATATCAAACAAGCCACGTATTAACGTCTAAGTAGTGACTCGGATCATGATCACTCTTCATCAATTGCTTCCTCACATTCATAGCTAGGCGACAGTGACCTTCATGTCAATAATTTTGGACGTACATACAAATGTTGAATATCTCCTGATCCGTTAGTCATATCATTACCAAACTTCATAAATAGCTTCCTCACATTATTGATAGCTACATGTATCCATCCAGTGTCATTCTGGTGACGTTGACCGTCACCTTGGTGACATTGACTTTTGTGTCAATAATTTTGGATATACATCCAAATGTTGAATATCTCATGATCTGTTAGTCGGATAATTACCAAACTTCACCAATAGCTTCCTCACTTTGATGACTATCCACGCAGTGTTTATTTGACCGTCACCTTCGTTTATGAATTTGTTTTCTAATGATATCATTTTTCACATTTATGTAACATTAAATAAACACATCCATGAAGGAAGGATTCACCAACTTCATCTGTCTATGTAAATTTTATTTTAAATTTCAATTTTGCACTCACAAACTCGCACTTTAGTGAAACAGCCCCAGTTCTCTTTATTGTTTTAGAAGGCTTTTGTATGTGAAAATATAGCTACAATAATTCGCCTCCGATATGTTATCTGCGGCTACAAATTGATCCATTCAAAAATGCGACCAACCGAAGTGCATACCCAAACCTGTAGGTCAAAATTTAGTAAGCTGTATATTTTATACCTTTAAGCAAATAATCTTTGATGTAGAACTAGTAACTTGCCAAAAATAATAGAACAGGGAAATCATTTTCCCATGGAAGCCAGCTTTTCAAAGTTGTTGTTCAACATTCCACATAACGAAATGAAGCTTTCACATTTACAAGATATACATGTAAATGCCAGATAAACACCTAGACACGGTAAAATAACCAAATTCTGCATCTGTATGTTCTTTATTAATAATTTATTGAATCAATTTTGACAGTTTTATATCGCTAACATATCAAACACGCCGGATAACCGATTGCAAAAATCACTCTTCCATGCGTTACATTAAAGAGATAGGAGTTAAATTGCTACCCTCGCGAGAGGTCTGAAGCGGGGTAGCAATTTTGTTTCTAGTGAAAATAATATCTTTGATCCTATTTTCCACGTTTGATACCCACAAATTACATAGCCCCGGGGGCGTTTATTAGAATAAATGCGGTAATCAGCTTTTCGATCAGAAAGAAATATGTACCCAGTATCTTGGAGCGGGTTAATTTGTATGTTTCAGGCAAGTTCCTGCCATTCAAGACGCCATTAAAGGATGCGTATAATGACCAGGTTCCAGAGGAGAGTCGCTTCAACATTGCCATGTTGATGATGTCACTGAAAACATACAAGGTATTTATTGGTTGCTGAAGTAACCATTACAACGCTGAATTAAATTCTGTCGTCTGCTGTTTCTTTTTTTATTTTCAATTTATTTCATCAAGAACATGAATTGGCAGCACTTTAGAATCATTTCCAAAGGAAATGATTCTAAAGTGCTACCAAACCATGTTTTCACTACGAAAAAAGCTAAAATATGAATAACAGCAGACGACAATTTTTGGTTCCCGCATTTTAAGGGTTAATATGGGTGAAAATGAAGCCATCCTCATATGCGACCAGTGTAGCCCCAGTAAATGATTTAATAAATATCGCTAAGTCAGGGTGTGGGATATTTTTAGGTAAGTTTTATTTCAATAACTTACAAATGGCAGAACCAGATTTTGTGGAAACCTAGCACAGCAGTGTTTGCTTAATATTATTCTGCCGCATATACTTGGTTCAATGCATCTATAGTTTTGCATCAAGAATCAAGAACCATCGAGTAAGGCAAAATTATAAAGCATGTTCCCAAAAAACGGTAGTCAATTCTTTGTGAAAAATGAAAGGTTTTAATAAGAAATATTACCGGTAGTGTGATCTTGAAACACGCAAATTATTGTATTTGGTGCGATATACATCATCGAAATCCCTCCTCCGTTTGTTAGGAATTTATTTTTAGAGAAAATGTATGTAAAATGATGTTAAACATTACGCCACATAGGAAAACGTAGTACTGAGACGTTCAGAAACCGTGCGATCCCATACCCTGTAAGTTCACTAATGTAGCTAAGTGCAATTGAGCGAGTACTCAATTTATGCATAAATTATTTAATCCTTAGACCGCTACTCACAACAATTGTCGTCTGCTGTTGCTTTTATATCTTGCCTTATTTCTCAATAAAAACATGGTTTGACAGCACTTCAGAATCATTTCCAATGGAAATGATACTGTCAAAGCATGTTGTAAATTATTCTAAAGTGCTGTCAAAGCATGTTTTTGATGATAAAAATAGAAAATAAACAGCAGACGACAAAAAAATAAGATAGCGTTGTAAGGGTTAATAGTTTACTGTATTTTTATAAATTAACGTTTCGTCAACTTTCGACATCTATTGTAAATTTTGTAAAAACAATTCATTAAAAATCACACATCTTCTTAGGTACAGAATCACATGGCTCGTCTCAATTACAGAGCATACATTACTGTAATTCAGACGTGCCATGTGACGGCATGTTGTGTATTTATTGCAGGCGAAGCTTGGACTGGTAGCGGACCTAACAAACACGACCCGATTCTACGACCGTAAGGAGGTGGAGCAGTCCGGCTGTAAATATGTCAAGCTCCAGTGCCGAGGGTAACAACATTTGTTGCATTTAGTGGATTTTGCAGTGCATTAGCATGATGTATTAAACATAATACACTCGTTTAAAAATGGCAAATTTGCTCTTAGACCAGCTTATAATTCCAGCACAAAAATATTTACACAATTCCCTAACATTTGATTGGCCCATAGCAAGTCTCTGTCAAAAATTTATATCCCAGTAAACTCCAACGCCGATCTACTTTCCGTAACCGTGAGGCGCAGTTAAAATAATTCTTAAGAAAACGGAAAATAAACACATTTTCTTGATGAATTTATTTCAAATGCTGGAATTTTAAGTAATGAATGGCCTTTTTGTGGAATTTATCTGGGATATAAACTTGGAAAAGTCGCGGGAATACTGGACGAGGCCTTCTGGCCTTCGTCCAGTATTCTCGCGACTTTTCCAAGTTTATACCCCGATAAATTCCAGAAAAAGGTCATTAATTCCTATAATAACGTTAGACCAGCTTATAACCTCAATTTTGACGTTCGCGTATTAATTATTTCTCCGCCGGAAATGACGTAAAAACGTGACGTCAATTATGTCTCGCAAACGTATAGGAGGAAATATTTCCTTCAAGGAAATAAATCCCTCCAGAATCACGGTAACTCACTGGGTAGCATGTAATATACATGTGATTATTCTATGCTAGTGTCGTTAGCCATTGCAAAGCTGAATTCAGTTTTGTCGTCTGTTATATATCTTTTTATTTTCCTTTTTATGCAAACAAGTTTTGACAACGCATCTGAATAAGTTGAAAATTATAAACAGCAGGCGACAAAATGTTTTGCCGCTCCTTTTTACCCCTACAGTCAACACTTGCAAGCACTGTAGATTCAGATGAGGCGGCTTGTATTGAGCCGCCCCGTCAAGATCTACATTATTTGTCACAGATTTTTAAAACACATTCCTCGTATGATTAATGAATTAGCATGAACCAGTATATGCCAGTTATTTAGGGGTTTACCCTTTAAATGCGTGAAACAAAAATTGTCATCTGCTGTTGTTTCACATTTTTATACGCCCATTTGAAAAACTGAACATATTATGTTGTGCCATCCATCCATAAACTTTCGCTTTCTACAACGAACTAGTCCTACAGATCAAGTCAATACTTTGAATATAGGGCTACTATCATGTCCCACAGTGTGTAACACAAACTTTTTCGCTCCACCTCAAATCCTGAAGGGATTATCCCCCTTCTTCAACTCCTAAATTCCCATTTTTGGATTGTACGGCGAACTAGTCATACATTTTTCCACCGATCCAATTCATACTTTGCATACCTGACCATCTTAAAGTGCTGCAGTGCGTAACACAAACATGTTCACTCCACCTCGAACATTTACAGAGTTATCCCCCTTTTTCCAACTCCAAAATTCCCTCTTGTACGGCGAACTAGTTCTACATTTTTCCACAGATCCATGTTGCCCCAATCCATATAGAGTTATGCCCCTTTTACGACTCAGGAAATGCTTGACTTCTGCTACTTCTAGTTTTCAGCTGATTTACTTCATACTCGGTATACTTGCACACACATCAGCAACGGCATATCAGTTGACCTTAACCCTTAGAATGTGGGAAACGAGAAGTGTCGTCTGCTGTTGTTTCATATTTCGTGTTTTCTCTCGATAAAAACATTGTTTGGCAGCATTTTAGAATCATTTCCATGGAAATTATTCTAAAATGCTGTCGAACCATGTATTTCATGAGAAAAATGGAAAATAAAAAATAAACAGCAGACGACACAATTTAATTCAGCATTGTAAGGGTGAATGTGACATTGACCTACTTTGTTTTCTTCATTGACAATGCCTAGACAGGCCTATATTGTCACGTCTGACACTCTTGTTCTCAATAACAAATATGGTATGACAGCACTTGAGAATCAGTTTCATTGGAAATGATTCTAAAGTGTTGTCAAACCATGTTTTTGATGAAGAAAAAAATGGAAAATAAAAAATAAACAGCCGTTGACAAAATTTAATACAGCAGTGTAAGGGTTAAAGTGTTAATCCATATTCTGTGGTGTTGCAGGCATGGCGAGACCCCGTCCAAGGAGCAGACCGAGGCATTTATTCAGCTCGCCGCCCGGTTCTTCAGTCAGAAACCCATGGAAATTATTGGTAAGTGGAATTATGATATACACCTTATTAACTTTTAACCCTAAATAACTGGAATGACCTGTGGTATGTTAATTTAAGGACCAATCCAATCATCACAAAATGATTTTCAAGCTAGCAAGCAAGCTCGCACTCCGGTATGTTTTTGGCTTTCATGTAACTGAGAGTTGAATCCCGTTATATCCAGTATAAAAGTAATATAATTAATACTAATCCTATTACTTTTAGGGGCTGAAACTAAGTGACTGATGTGGTGAGGACCTAATTTATCTAATTTCTGGGCTGAATATACTATAGTCCGAAATGTCAAAAAGTTTGTACAGGCTTCGTGATCGTGCTATAACTTTAATATTACTTGATGGATTGCTTCAATATTTGGAAACTTGATACATGTAAGCATTTGGAACTGACTCATGCCGCCATTACCTTGACTTTTTTGACCTTCACATGGTTGTGGAAACAACATCCCGCATCATTCTACAGAAAGCCCATGGTGCTCACTAACCCCAAGGTTATTACAAGCTCCTTATGTACTATCAAACTGCGCCAGGTGGAACATCTTGCTCCACGGAGCTCTTGTTTATGTCAAAAGGTTTCTTTAACCTTGACCTTTGTCGTGTTTTAAGCATGCACTTCTCTGATGGTTTTTGTGATGCTTACTTTAGCACATACCCATGATCATTTTGCGGTCAAATGCCTCGGCAGGCGTGACACCGCTTCCGTGGCGGAATTCTGGTTTATGTCAAAACGTTTCTTCACCTTGACCTATTTTGTGTTTTAAGCATGCACTTTTCTGATGGTTTTTGTGATGTTTACTTTAACACATACCCATGATCGTGTTACGGTCAATTCTTGTTATGAAAACATTAAGTTCTGCTTTTGAGATTAAACCCCATTAAAACGGCCAGGGGCCCGTTTCACTATAAAACTTTGTACGACTAAAATATTCGTAAGTGCAAATTTAGGATCGTCTGGAAATTTCAATTGGTGGATTTACATTTATTGAGCAAAAGCAGCCTATGCTCATTAAATGTAAATCCAATATTTATCTACAAGAAAATGTTGTTAATGTGAAATTTACAGACTATCATAATTTTGCACTTACAAACATTTTAGTCGTACAAACTTTAGTGAAACGGGCCCCTGGTCCTTAGCTGTTCTATTTCACGTTTGTGTGTTCTGACCAGGTGTTCACTGTACCCACGGGTTCAACAGGACAGGCTTCCTCGTTGTGGCGTATCTCGTCGAGAAGATGGACTGGAGGTAACTCAGCAGTTGCTTGCTAACCTCTTCATATGTGTCTGGAAAATTGGGGCATATGGGATTTATGGCCAGTGTAGCTCCTGATAAAATAGTGTACTCGTGTAGCCTGATAATGATCTGTCGTGCTTGTTAGAAGTATAACGTGTGTTTCATGTATGAGATGGCAAACAGTGCAGATCCTGATCAGACTGTGCGGTTGCACAGGCTGATCTGGGTCTACACTGGTCGAAAAACCCAGTCATAGCCACATATGAGACGAGCCATGTGATTTTATGCCTAAGACGATATGCGATATATCAGTCCGTGGCACACCTGTCGTGCTTTTAACAAATTGCATTTTGAACCATCGCATTTATAAGGCAATAATGTGTAAGGAAAATTATCAGGACTACGGCACTTTATCAAGTGAGCCTGGCAGTACGAGGCATCTTATTTCAAGGCATTGTCAGGGATGGGTTGTGGCCTAGGTGTTAGAACACCTGACTTCCAATCTAGAGGTTGTGGGTTCAAAGCTCGCCTTAGGCATCAAAAATACATTCATAGTATTTCCATCCCACTGGCCTGTCGGATGAGACTTAAAACTGTGGTCCTGTCTCTATATGACCTTAGCTGTTGCTGGGACGTTTAACCTTTTCACTTTCACTTTTCAAGGCATTGTGATTTCACTACATGCTAAAATATTTGATATAGATTCAGATATCTATATTTTTTATATGGAAAGTGGCTTACCTTCCTCTAGATGAGGATAAGCTTGTATATTTCACGCTGGATTGGTCATTTCCTTCAGTTCAGCATGCAATGTGTTGGTACCCATCGCTTATAGACATTTTTGTTATACATACATTAAATTCTTGTCAACCAAAGTGGCTATCTCTATAGAGAAGTCTGTTAACTCACATATTTATTTATTCACAGTGTTGAGGCAGCAGTTCAAGCATATGCCGAGGTAAACCGATCCTTAATATGTATGTATAATTCCAGCACAAAAATATTTACACAATTCCCTAACATTTGATTGGCTCGTAGCAAGTCTCTGTCCAAAATTTATATCCCAGTAAACTCCCACGCCGAACTACTTTCCGTAACCGTGAGGCGCAGTTAAAATAATTCTTAAGAAAACGGAAAATAAACACATTTTCTTGATGAATTTATTTCAAATGCTGGAATTATAAGGAATGAATGGCCTTTTTGTTGAATTTATCGGGGATATAAACTTGGAAAAGTCGCGGGAATACTGGACGAGGCCTTCCGGCCTTCGTCCAGTATTCCCGCGACTTTTCCAAGTTTATACCCCGATAAATTCCACAAAAAGGCCATTCATTCCTATAGTATGACTGGAGAACTGGGGCTTTTGACCTTTATGTCCAGTGTATTCCCAGATCAGGGCCTACACTGTTCACCATTCAGTCAGTGACCAATTACACTTTTGACAAAGAGGATGGATCATTATCAAGCTGCTGATGGTTTAAGTCCAATGACTTTGAACAAGCGAATTTGTACCATTTCTCATTTAATGAAATGTTTTCAACCCTGACCCACTGATCATCTGTATAACCTATATTGTATGTACATGTATCAATATAGTACTACAATATATAATAATAAAGCAGATCATTCCAAAGCATTTTTATGCCACCGGGTTTCGAGGAAACGGGTGGCATATAGTGTTTGGACCGTCTGTCCGTCCGTCCGTCCGTCCGTCCGTCCGGGCACACATTAGGGTACTTATGTGGCTAGCCCCACAGGGTTATGGACTTGGTAAAGGATAGGGTTGGTTACAATTAGCCACCTAAAAAATCCTTTTATGTGGCTAATATTTAACATGTGATAAGCCACATAAGTATAGTACTGTAAGAACGTCCGTCCGTCCGTCCGTCCGTCCGTCCGTCCGTTCGTCACACTTTTCGGTTAACCACTTTGTCACAGTTTCTCAAATATGCTGCAGGTGGCATCCGCGTTCGACAGACGGATTTCTTGTTTTGATATATTTAAACATCATATGCTTGTTTATCATCATCATATTTTAATTATGTGGCCCACCCCTACAGCTCACATCCCTAAGGTCAAGGTCAAATGACATAGAGAAATGTTGTCGTCTGGTGATTTTCTTTCATAGCTTATTTCCTAACAAATAAAACATGTTCTGTCTGCACATGAGAATTGCCTCAATGTCTTGTCAAAACATGTTTTCATTGAGAAAGAATGGAAAATAAACAGCAGACGACAACATTGAACTGTAATTGTTTATCTTGGGCCCATTTCACTAAATTTGTACGACTAGAATGTTCGTAAGTGCAAATTTAGGATCGTCTGGAAATTTTATTTGTGGATTTACATTTTTTTAGCATAGGCAGCCTATGCTGTAATAAATGTAAATCCAATAATTGTTTACAAGAAAACACTGTTAATGTGAAATTTACAGACTATCATAATTTTGCACTTGCAGACATTTTAGTTGTACAAGGTTTACTGAAACTTCTCCCTGATTGTGTTTCAGTCACGCCCACCGGGTATCTACAAACAGGAATATCTGCAGGAGTTATTCCATCGCTACGGTGACGTGGATGACACTCCTGCTGCACCGGAACTTCCAGAATGGTGTTTCGGTAAATATTCCACTTAACCCTTTAAACCCGACAACCCGCTATAGTGGTTTATGCAAACAGTTCAGATCCAGATGAGCCTTTGAAAAGAATTCTCATATTTTTTAGATAAAAAAATACCCCCTTTTCATATAAACTTGACTAGTCTGAAAACCATTTTGTGACTGTTGGATTGGTTGCTGAATTAACATATCAAAATCCATTCCAGTTACTTAGGGGTGAAAGGGTTAAAGGCGCTGTGTCTCAGATAATGCCTTGGATATTTAATATATGGGAATTATGAAAGGCTATTTAACAACCCTTTTCAATCGAGTGCACCATTTTATTTGATCAAATTCTACGAAGTTTGTGATCTACTTTATGTTATCATACATAACACATATAAAATGGTTTCTATTCTATACATTAATTGAATTACCTCTGTGGCAGTGCCTGGCGAAATGGGGCTTATGGGATATGTGACAAGTGTAGCTCCTAATCAAATAGCACACTCCTGTAAACACAATTTACAGTGAAATGTGGCAGTGACTGGAGAAATGGGGCTTATGGGTTTTGTTACCAGTGTAGATCAAGATCACCGTGTGCATCTGAACTCTGATCAGGACCTACACTGTTCACCATTCCATCAATATAAAAACCATGTCCTGCTTCTAACAAGCAATGTAGATCATTATCAGGCTACAGTAGTGTGCTATATGATGATGAGCTACACTGGTCACCAATCACAAAGCCCCACTTCTCCAGTGACAGTCACATGTGACGCTGTTGAACGGATTTGAAATGCCAATCAATCAATACACCAATATGGCAATCACTATACTATACTATAGGAATGAATGGCCTTTTTGTGGAATTTATCGGGGTATAAACTTGGAAAAGTCGCGGGAATACTGGACGAAGCGATAAAAAATTACATTTTTTTTTCTTTTCTTTTTTTCCGAAAATTGTAATTTTTTAAGGCCTCGTCCAGTATTCCCGCGACTTTTCCAAGTTTATATCCCCGATAAATTCCACAAAAAGGCTTTTCTTTTTTTCCGAAAATTGTAATTTTTTAAGGCCTCGTCCAGTATTCCCGCGACTTTTCCAAGTTTATATCCCCGATAAATTCCACAAAAAGGCCATTCATTCCTTATAATTCCAGCATTTGAAATAAATTCATCAAGAAAATGTGTTTACTTTCCGTTTTCTTAAGAATTATTTTAACTGCGCCTGACGGTTACGGAAAGTAGTTCGGCATGGAGTTTACTGGGATATAAATTTTGGACGGAGACTTGCAACTGGACCAATCAAATGTTAGGGAATTGTGTAAATATATTTGTGCTGGAATTATCAATCAACAAACCAACCAATCAATAGTTCACTATTGTGTTTGTTGTGACCAGAGAAGGACGACGTCGACGATGACGGAAACCCATTGGTGAGCAAGGCTGAAGTTGCCGATGATGGCTCCACTCCCGACGGCCAGCGTAAACGGTTTAAACAAGATTTTGGTAAAAAGGTATGTGAGTATACCTTTGATACACCCTAGCTTTTTGGCATCGCTGATTTTCGCCGATATTTATTTATTTAAATGCAGTATTTTCCATCAATGACTTTGAAAGTTGTCAAGAAAAATCAGAGCTCATGCGGAATTGAATGGTTAATTAACTTTGCCACAGTTTCCCATGCTCCAGATAAGCTGATTATTTGCTTAAATACCCAATTAAAATTGTCAAAAACCCAATTGAAATCAGAAGTAGCGAGTATCAAAAAGCAGTAAAAAATTGTGGTACCTTTATCTTGCTGCAGAAAACAGACCACAGATATAGCATATTTTTCTTATTTTCCATGAAAACACATCTTGGTATTTCATTAGAATTGTCACCAAGGAGACAATTCTAATGAAATGCCAAGACATGTTTTCATTTCGAAGCAATCCATTCAATAATTACTGTCTGTTGATGTGTAAACAGTAGTGCAATTTTATTTTACCCAATTAAAATTTTGAAATACAGTCAAACTTGTGCTAACGACCACTTGTAATAAACGACCACCTGCTGTAAGCGACCGGTTTGAATCCCGCCCGACGAATTTCCATAATAATAATGTACTTGCAATGAACGACCACCTGCTGTCTGCGACCAGCGACCATATAAATACGACTGTCAGCGCCCATGAAAACACGGCTCGAAACACGGCTATAAGCGGTGGCTATAATCCATAAAACGTGTTGCTGTCAAGTGTAAATGTTACCTGATTGCGACAAACAATGCCGTGTAGCCTACTCTGTGTGTATTGAGGTGTATAGGCGCGTATTGATTTAAGGTAACGTGGCAACCTTGACTGCCTGAGGTTATTTATAGACATTAAGACATTGGAATAGCGATTTATAGATCGTGGGAAACTGAATTTGTCATCTGCTGTTACCATATTACAGTCAAACTTGTGTTAAGAGACCACTCAAGGGAACTGCCAAAAGTGGTCTCTTATCGTGAAAATAGATTTATACGTCGCGGGGAACTTAAATTGTCGTCTGCTGTTACCATATTAATTACTGAAAAGTATGCTTTGGCAGCACATGTGAATCGTCTCACAATGCAGTCGATCGTTGACAAAAATATCAGGATACACGCTGATGTAAAATGAAGACGATTACCATGTGCTGTCAAAACATGTTTGGAATAGAAATTATTGAGAGAAAAAAATAGATAATTGTTATCTATCAACCATATTAATGCACTTGATTCTTAATTGACCTGATCGGTGTAAATCGCGGAACTTCAATTACCGAGGAATGGGTTTGTGAGCTAATTAATCCGCTGTGAATAATGTTAACCGTAATTATTGACGAGTGAGATGACCCTTAATTGGCTTGTCGCAAATTATTATGCCTCACAACTCCAATCGTGGGCATTATCGAAGGGACATAGTGACGTGCTCAACTGGGTGATGAAGTTACAGGGCTCCTTGAATGTGTTGAGAATGGACGGGTGTTCAATGAAGCAGAAATCAATACTGGAATTCTTCTCGGAGGGAAGTCGTTGAATACAAGTGGTCGCAAGTACAAGTTTGACTGTACATACTTGTGTAACTGATGGTGTGTAAATACATTCTCATACTTTTATGTTGATTTAATTCCATATTACTATTCAAACTTATGTTTTCCATTGTACATGTTATTACTTTAATAAACATACATATATGTTATTACTTGACTGTGTTGTCACTGTGTTGTTTTTTATATATCATCCGTGTACCCACTCCACATGGCTGTCCCTATTAAGAGACCACCTCTGTTAAGAGACCACTTTTGGCAGTTCCCTTGAGTGGTCTCTTAACACAAGTTTCACTGTACCCAATTGCTTCAGAAATGATGGAGTGACAATACTCTATTACTAATTCCTTATCTGGAGCGCTGGTTTCCAATCTGCCACCGGGGGCATTCGTGTGCCGACAGGCGGCATTTCTTGTTATTGTAATTTCAATGCTGATGGATCGGTGCTGCTACCATGCAGTTGCATTCATATCTGCAAGGCTCCAGATAAGGAATTAGTAATTGATTATTGTCGCTCCATCATTTCTGAAGCAATTGGGATTTTCAAAATTTTAATTGGGTATAATAAAATCACACTACTGTTTACACCTCAGCAGACCACAATTACTGAATAGTTTGCTTCGAAATAAATTAAAACATGTCTTGGCATTTCATTAGAATTGTCTCCTTGGAGACGATTCTAATGAAATACCAAGATGTGTTTTGATGGGAAATAAGCAAAATATGCTATATTTGTGGTCTGTTTATTGTTTTCTGCAGCATGATCAAGGTTCCACAAATTTTTTATT
Organism: Conchocele bisecta; assembly: GCA_029237695.1. Lineage (NCBI taxonomy): Eukaryota > Metazoa > Mollusca > Bivalvia > Lucinida > Thyasiridae > Conchocele > Conchocele bisecta. Next base: position 9,403,953 of record CM055266.1, on the reverse strand, counting down.
GCTTTTTGATACTCGCTACTTCTGATTTAAATTGGGTTTTGGCAATTTTAATTGGCTATTTAAGCAAATACGCAGCTTACCTGGAGCTCTGATATCTGTATATGACCTTGCTGTGGAACAGACTTATAATCCCAATCAACCAGTCAATCAATTTTGTCTATTGAAATAGTTTGTTTACAGGCCACGAAGGTCGTCGATGGAGTACCGAGCGTGAAGCAAGTCACAAAGCCATCTCTGCTGGCAGATGTTCAGGCCAAGTGCCAGAAAATGTGTAGCTGGAATCGGTGAGTGCTATATAATTTTCAAATGTCATTTGCATTCGCACAGTCTGATCTGCGGCCCGTTTCATTAAACTTTGTAAGACTAAGAAGTTGTAAGCACAACATAGAGTACCATTTCCACTGTTGGAAACTCTTTGGTGGATGCGTTCACATGTACTAATGGTAATGTTAGTTTAACCATGTGACTGTGAGAAGCATATTATTAAAAATCTTTCTATTGACAGTTTTATTGTAAGAAGTTCAGTGAAACAGGCCCCAGGATATGCAATAATCGTTATTCAATTCAACAATCATGTATTCTCGTTTAAAAACGTCTGAAAACATGTTTTCCCAGTTTTTACTGAGCTGAAACCATTTTCTGGTTTTCTTATCCAATGAAATCAAGGTGCATGATCACGTGGTTATAATAACAACAACAGTGGCTGAAAGTGTTGAAATCTTGCCCATTTCAAGGTAAGTATTATTTCATATTTTCCTTCATATGAAACGGATTTTGATGAAATATGGTGCAGTAAACGCGTCTTCATGAGCTGCATTTGGTGGTCCAGGGAGTTCAGCACAGGCTTATGTCGTTTTTGCGAAGAATTGATTTTAACCATGAAATCGATTCTTCGCAAAAACGACAGAAGTTTGGGTCAAAGTATAGAGACCACCAAATGCAGCTTAACAAGACGCGTTTGATGCGCCATATTTCATCAAAATCTGTTACGTAATAAGGACAATATAAAAGAATACATACATTGAATCGGATAGATTCTGGCAGTTTCAGTACTTGTTGTTGTTGTTAGTACCACGTGATCATACACCTTGGAAATGCCGTTTTTTTCATGACTTAACATTTCCTCTAAAAAAAACATGTGCATGCGTGTTGAAACAAAAACTCAAAAACTGGTTTCCTGAAACCTACAGATTACAGATATACTGATTTTTAGCTTGACTATTCGAAGAATAAGTAGAGCTTATGTTGTCACCCCGGCGTCGGCGTCACCGTCACGCCTTGGTTAAGGTTTTTAGTCAAGCTTGTATATGGAATACTACTGGCCCTACACCTACCATACTTGGACAACTTCATCTCCTAGTGATGTACATCAATAACCCCTGATCTATATTTGACCTTGACCTACATTTCCTCTTGAATTACTTGGTTAATTCCCCTTGGTTAAGGTTTTTAGTCAACCTTGGTTAAGGTTTTTAGTCAAGCTTGTATATGCAATACTACTGGCCCTACACCCACCATACTTGGACAACTTCATCTCCTAGTGATACACATCAATAACCCCTCATCTATATTTGACCTTGACCTACATTTCCTCTTGAATTACTTACTTAATTCCCCTTGGTTAAGGTTTTTAGTCAACCTTGGTTAAGGTTTTTAGTCAAGCTTGTATATGCAATACTACTGGCCCTACACCCACCATACTTGGGCAACTTCATCTCCTAGTGATACACATCAATAACCCCTCATCTATATTTGACCTTGACCTACATTTCCTCTTGAATTACTTACTTAATTCCCCTTGGTTAAGGTTTTTAGTCCACCTTGGTTAAGGTTTTTTTTCAAGCTTGTACATTGAATACTATTGTGCATCCAGACACCATACTTTGACAACCTTTTCTCATAGGTATGTACATCAATAACCCCTGAGCTACTATATTTGACCTTGACCTACATATTTCCTCTTCAATTACTTACTTAATTCCTTTTGGTTAAGGTTTTTAGTCAACCTTCTATATAGAATACTATTGGCCCTACACCCACCATACTTGGACAACTTCATCTCCTAGTGATGTACATCAACAACCCCTGATCTATATTTGACCTTGACCTACATTTCCTCTTGAATTACTTACTTAATTCCCCTTGGTTAACGTTTTTAGTCAAGCTTGTAGATGGAATACACCTGGCCCTACACCAATATACTTGGACAACTTCATCTCCTAGTGATGTACATCAACAACCCCTGACCTATATTTGACCTTGACCTACATTTAACCTTGAATTACTTACTTAATTCCCCTTGGTTAAGGTTTTTACTCGACCTTGGTTAAGCTTTTTACTCAAGCTTGTACATGGAATACTATTGTGCATACAGACACCATACTTGGACAACCTTTTCTCATAGTGATGTACATCAATAACCCCTGATCTATATTTGACCTTGACCTACATTTCCTCTTGAATTACTTACTTAATTCTCTTTTGTTAAGGTTTTTAGTCAACCTTGTAGATGGAATACTCATGGCCCTACACCAACCATACTTGGACAAATTCATCTCCTAGTGATGTACATCAACAACCCCTGACCTATTTTTGACCTTCACCTACATTTAACCTTAAATTACTTACTTAATTCCCCTTGGTTAAGGTTTTTACTCAACCTTGGTTAAGGTTTTTAGTCAAGCTTGTAGATGGAATACTATTGTGCATACAGACACCATACTTGGATAACTTTTTCTCATAGGGATGTACATCAATAACCCCTGACCTTTATTTTACCTTCACCTGCATTTAACCTTCAATTACTTGGTTAATGTTTATAGTCAAGCTTGTATATGGAATACTTCCGGGCCTACATCAACCATACTTGGACAACTTCATCTCCTAATGATGTACATCAATAATCCCTGACCTATATTTGACCTTGACCTACTTTTATCCTTGGATTACATAGTTATCTCCCCTTGGTTACGGTTTTTAGTCAAGCTTGTATATGGAATACTCCTGGGCCTACAGCAACCATACTTGGAAAACTTTATCTCCTAGTGACGTACATCAATAATCCCTTGTTTAATGTTTTTAGTCAACCTTGGTTAAGGTTTTTATGCAGGCCGCAGCCACCTTCTTTGTCAAGCTATGTGTACATCGACAACCCTCGTAGTCGAGCTATGCTGTTCTCCTACAGCTCTTGTTATCTTTGGCTCTTTGGTTACCTGGGAGTTGAAGTGGGTTATTGCCCATTATACAAGTATTAAGATTATTACTGATCCTACTGCTTTTGGGAGGGGCCAAGTGATTCTGGTGTGGCGAGGACCTTGCATCAGATCAGGATTATTCTGATTTCAGGGCTGAATATATAGTTTTGTTATTGTAAATATTCAGTTCTAATTTTGGGATTCCCCCCCCCCCATTTGTACTTGTACTTGAACATGTACATGTACTTGTACAGGTAATATATGGGATTTAGTACTAAACCCATTGACCGGGCCTTAAATGACCTTAGCTGTTGATAGGTCGTTAAACCCCAACAAACAAACAATTTATTTTGGGAAACCCTTATAAAACAAATGGTGTCCAAAAATTTAGGATATTTAAGATTACAGATATACCAAAAACGTTGTTGCATCACTGAGCACGCACAGTGTCAGAAGATATAATGGGGAAACACACAAAACCACAAAAAGCGGTTTTCTGGTAAACGTGTGTCGAACAGAGCTCCAGATAAGGTGCGTATTGGCAAATTTTACACACTTATTTTAGCAGAATACGCATTGATTATCAAAAGTGAAAGTTCAAAATACTCCCAGCAATGTGAAAATACGCATTGATTTTCAGATTGAGTAGTGAAAGTAATGTAATAAAGCTGAAAATTTACTTAGTTGAGCTGCAAAAAGCAAACAGTTGCTTTTTGCAGCTCAAATAAGTGAATTTTTTAAAAAATTATGCCCCCAGTCTCGGTAGAGCCGTAGTCATACAGTGTTTGGACTGTGTCTGTGTGTCCGTCCGTGTGTCCGGCACATTAAGAAGTTCGCCGGAGTTTCAAAATTATGTTAAAACTTCTATATTGCTTGAAGGTTTACTTAAATATGTCAACACTGTATATCTGTGGACAAATGCCACACATCCATGCTGCGATTAATATGACCTTTTGACCTTGACAACATTGATGAACTTTTTCACACATTAATAAGTTCGCCAGAGCTTTTCATTTCTGTCATAACTTCTATATCTTGTGATGGATTACTTTAATATTTCAATACATCATACTTGTGAACAAATGCCACACATCAACCCTGCCCTTAATATGACATTGACCTTTTGACCTTCATAAATGTGCTGGTGAATTTTATAATTTGCAACAAATAATAAGGAAGAAAATCAATAATACATTTGTAAAGGTAAAATACTCATTGAATTTGAAATCTGAGCGTACTATACTCTTTAGATACAAAACTTATCTGGAGCTCAGTAGCCGATTTCATCAACATTGCAAAGTATACTTTCCTAGCAAAGTATACTTTGAGGGAGAAATTTTCAATTTTAGGATCATTTTATAAATTTTTATTATACTGAATTTATTACATTATCACAGCCAATTTTGGCTGTGATAATGTAATAAATTCAGTATAATAATTCTGCATAGTTTTAATCATCAAATATATGCAATCGTTAGTTCTGCATGAAATAATGCATTTCGGAAAAATCAATGATTGCTCCCTCAAAGTATACTTTGCTAGGAAAGTATACTTTGCAATTTTGATGAAATCGGCTACTGGTCAAACCAAAAGCACAACATGTAAACTCTGAACAAAATCTCTCTGTACATGTATTCACCATGTTATTCTGCCACAGGGGTTTCCCGGGCTCCCAGCCGGTGTCGATGGATGTAAAGAACCTGGAATTCCTGAGACAGAAGGGCTACAAGTGTAGCTGGAAGGCCGACGGCACCAGGTAACACATTCACACTTTCAATCGCGTCATTTCTGTTAACACATTCACACTTTCACTCGCTTCATTTCTGTGTGGTTACTCATGGCAACGTGAATCACAATCCTGGCAGCGAGAATCACATGATTGTCTTAGCTCACTTTTAGATAATTTTCTACTCAACACAACCTGCAATCATTTGAACTGTATACTTCAACGAAAGTGTATATGTGGAATAAAATAGGTTAGGCCATAGAAAATTAATTAGATATACATTCAGGGCTCCAGATAAGGAATTAGTAATTGAGTATTGTCACTCCATCATTTCTGAAGCAATTGGGTATTTCAAAATTTTAATTGGGTAAAATTAAATCACACTACTGTTTACACATCAACAGACAGCAATTATTGAATGGTTTGTTTCGAAATGAAAACATATCTTGGCATTTCATTATAATTGTCTCCTTGGAGACAATTCTAATTAAATACCAAGATGTGTTTGCATGGAAACATAAGAAAAATATGCTATATTGTGGTCTGTTTATTGTTTTCTGCAGCATGATAAAGGTACCATGCTTTTTGATACTCACTACTTCTGATTTCAATTGGGTTTTTGGCAATTTTAATTGGGTATTTACGCAAATACGCAGCTTATCTGGAGCTCTGTACATTGTATACATAAATAATACATTACACAATAATTAAATCCATGCATGATTTGAAGAGTCACTCACTGGTTTTAGATTGGAATTTCACTGATTTTGACATGTCACATTTCATTCATTTTCTGGATATAGATGGTTCCCGTGAATATGAAAGCATGCAATAATATGTTAATACTATATCTGATGTAAATATATTTCGGTGGACTCCTTCGTTCGGTGGACCGAATCGCTTCAAAACAAGCTCGTCCACCAAAATATAGTTCCGTATAGATTCAATAACCTATTTTTTTTTTCATCCTTATAGTTATAGCCCTTAGTAAATATGGAATTTTCGTACTTTCAACTTTGTGTTACAGTAGTGATTCTAATGATCTCTCAGCTTCTTGTACATAGAGGAATTTCTATTCATCTTAATCTCGGGGGGAATTATGCTGCAGCTTAATCTTGGGGAATTATGCTGCAGCTTAATCTTGGGGAATTGTGTTCCAGCTTAATTCCGGGGAATTGTGTTCCAGCTTAATCTCGGGGAATTGTGTTCCAGCTTAATCCCGGGGAATTGTGTTCCAGCTTGTGTTCCAGCTTAATCCTGGGGAATTGTGTTCCAGCTTAATCTCGGGAGAATTGTGTTCTAGGGGGATTTGTGTTCCAGCTTAATCTCAGGGGAATTGTGTTCAAGCTGGATTGTGTTCCAGATTAATCCCGGGGTATTGTGTTCCACCTTAATCCCGGGGAATTGTGTTCTAGCTTAATCCCGGGCAATTGTGTTCCAGCTTAATCCCGGGGAATTGTGTTCCAGCTTAATCTCAGGGAATTGTGTTCCAGATTCATGATGCTCATTAACGGTGCAGACAAGGTGTACTTGGTCGACAGAGACAACACAGTATTTCATGTACCTAATTTACAGGTGAGAACATAGGTTTCAGAAATGAGACGAGCCATGTGATTTTGTCCCTAAGAAGATGTAAGATTTACAGAAACTGTGATATTTTCTGTAAATCACATTGAATGTTCGCAAAATTTTCATAGCAACTGCAGAATCATTTCATATTTGCTCTGAACATTTCCTCAACTTTCAACATCATGTACGGAAAATATTGTAAGTTTTGTAAATATTTTTCATGATTTATCGCACATTTTGTCTCTTATGAAAGTCCTTGATATGCAAGTTACCCCCAATACAATGATCCTCTGTCATGTCATGTGCATTATCCCGGGAGAAACGGGCTGCCTCTGATCACAAGAAATAGAGAATACCAGTCTACTGTCTGTTCCACGTTTTGCTGCCGACAAACTTTTGGCCATTAAACACATTAAACACATTAAATCTAAAAAATATTTAAAAGTAAGTACTTTTTCATCAATAACAAAAAAGTCACCCTCCCGAAAGAAAAATTATTTGATGATTGATTTTATTGCGAAAAAAAGATTTTCCTATGATGATAGATTTTCCTATGAGAATTTAGCATCCCCTGCTTAGATATGTGGCTATGACTGGAGAAATGGGGCTTATGTTGTTGTTTTTACCAGTGTAGATTAATATTATAGGAATGAATGGCCTTTTTGTGGAATTTATCGGGGTATAAACTTGGAAAAGTCGCGGGAATACTGGACGAAGGCCGGAAGGCCTCGCCCAGTATTCCTGCGACTTTTCCAATTTTATATCCCCGATAAATTCCACAAAAAAGCCATTCATTCCTTATAATTCCAGCATTTTAAATAAATTCATATAGAAAATGTGTTTATTTTCCATTTTCTTAAGAATTATTTTAACTGCGCCTGACGGTTACGGAAAGTAGTTCGGCATGGAGTTTTTGTGCTGGAATTATCAGCTTGTGCATCCACATAGGCTGTCAGATCAGGATCTGTACCATTCACATTCCAACAATGAAACACCCATAATCATGATAATGTTTCTAATAAGCAAGATAGATCATTATCAGGCTACAGGAGTGTGCTGTTTGTTGGGAGCTACACTGATCACAAGTCCCGTAATCCCCATCAATATCAGGGATTCCGTGGGGAAAATAAAAAAATCGCCACATCCAAAAAAAAAATCAAAATCCCAAAACAAAATTTAAAAACAAAATCGAAAATTTAAAAAAAAAAAAAAAAATTGTAATTTTTTATCCCCAACTGTTTATTTTTATCGCCAATTGCGAAAGTGGCGATCGCCAGCGGAATCCCTGAATATTTCTTATTTTAATTTTTTACGCTGTGTTACAGTTTCCCCGGAGGAAAGATCTCAAGTCTCACATAGAAAACACTCTACTGGATGGAGAAATGATCTTGGACACAGTCAATGGCCAGATTGTACCCAGATACCTTGTCTACGATATCGTTAAGTTTGAGGTAAGTTCCAGTCCCCCTTTCTTCTGTGTCACCATGTTATTGTTCAGCGAAGTTCAAACCACATTCATTTGAAACGAGCTCGGTTGTGACCAGTGTAGCGCCTGATTAAATAGCACATTCCTGTAGCCTGATAACAATTTATATTACTTGTTGGAAGTATGACGGGTGTTTCCTTGATGGAATAGCGAACAGTGCAGATCCTGATCAGACTGTGCGGATGCACAGGCTAATCTGGAGCTACACTGGTCGTGAAACACATGCGTCCCATTTCTCCAGTCGCAGCCACATTTGGGCAAGTTACTTAGAAAACCACAAATATAACTGGAGAATTGAGCCTTAAAGCCATTGCGACCAGAGTGCTAGCAAATAAGGAGTGAGCTGGCAGATCGGCACTGGCCACAAATGCCGTATGACCCATTTCTCCAGTCCCAGTATACCAAACAAATTGTTCAATTACCTACACTGTTCGTCTTCTTCTTTTATTCTTAGCTCCAAATAGCTGTAGTGATCTCCTAGGGTAATAGTAGTCGGACAGGTAATTTTCTGACAGGTAACTTTGTCTAGGGTGTGCGCAATATTAAATGAAATTAGTAGCTACATTCTCGGTCATTAGTTTAAACCGATCCACTTACTGAATAATCAACTGCTTGTATAGCTCATAAAACAATATTTACTATAGGAATGAATGGCCTTTTTGTGGAATTTATCGGGGATATAAACTTGGAAAAGTCGCGGGAATACTGGACAAGGCCGTTTGTGGAATTTATCGGGGTATAAACTTGGAAAAGTCGCGGGAATACTGGACGAAGGCCGAAAGGCCTCGTCCAGTATTCCCGCGACTTTTCCAAGTTTATATCCCCGATAAATTCCACAAAAAGGCCATTCATTCCTTATAATTCCAGCATTTGAAATAAATTCATCAAGAAAATGCGTTTATTTTCCGTTTTGTTAAGATTTATTTTAACTGCGCCTGACGATTACGGAAAGTAGTTCGGTGTGGGAGTTTACTGGGATATAAATTTTGGACAGAGACTTGCTACGGACCAATCAAATGTTAGGGAATTGTGTAAATATTTTTGTGCTGGAATTATATATACATTGTATATATATATGTACAGTGAAATTGCGATGGCTCGAAATGCGATGGCTCGTAATGTTGGGCTCGCTCGAAATAGCATCGCGGTCCCGATAATTTTCCCTATATGTTTAATGTAAATTACATGCGATGGCTCAAAATGCAACTCTTCGAAAAATGCGATCACTCAAAACATTTTTCAAGTCCCGCGGACACCATTTCCCGCTATTTTGCTATACGATGACTCGAAAGTCATGTCGAAATTTGTGTTTGGATAATTTTCACACCACCGCGTCACAACTTAATACGATCAAAGGCTGAGCCTGTGAAATGTGGTTTCTTTTCAAGTCCAGTTAATTGCCTAAAGTGGTGTAATTTGACCGTTAACGTTGTTGATTGCGATCAACGATATACGGCGATTTATTAAATATTATGGGCTTCGGCAACTCGAGTATACTCGAGTAACCCGAGTATCACAGGAACAACCAGAGTCGTTGCTGGGTTCAAGTCGAGTTGGAACCCTAGTAACCCACGTTCTAGTGGTCCTCATATTATTCGTGGCTACCCGGGAGTTACAACGAAACTACTGTTTCGAATGACGTCACAACCACCTGCGACATTAATTATGTGCGCCACTATTTATAGTAAATACTGGAGCTTTTCTCCTTTGATAATAATTGAAATAAAGACAGTTTTGTAAATACATTTAAATACAGTTTATTTAATTTCACATGATAACTTTAATCTACGAATAAATACTATTGTCATCTAAAACATGGATACACTATTATGCCTCGTTATTTCCTAAATCCGACGGGTACAGTAGTCGACAAATATACCAAAATCGCAAGATGCGATGGCTCGAAAGATGCGATCACTTGAACAAAATATGCAGGCCCGTGGCATTTTGAGCCATCGCGATTTCACTGTATATATATATATATATATATATATATATATTTCAAACTAGAGGACAAACTCAACGAGTAATTGGCAAATAATGTTCTTCAAGCTTGCTCTCATTATTATGTAAGTATCGGTTTCACAATACTAGCTCCGCTTAACTTACATGTATAAAAATATCACCATCTTCCGTGAAGAAATTGACAATGCACTTATACATGGTCCAGGTTATTCAAATTGTCTATCAGTTGATTGACATCACTTATTATCCAATCGCATAGCGAAAATGGCATATAGGGATGTAAAAGTCATCTGTCCGTTAGTCTATCTATCCCTCTGTCTGTTCGACACATTTTCCATTCTGCTATAATTTCTTTAGTGTATGACCGACTTTTCACATTCAGTAGATGCGTGTGTGTTTCTCCATTCTCTTCTTTTTACTGCTTTACTGTACGAGTGATTGGCTTGAAACTTCATGTGCATGATATATTTCTCATCATTCATATTTTCATTCCCTGCCCCACCCATGCTCCTCCCATTGTGCCCAAGGTTAAGGTCAGTTAACTTTGCAATTTCACATTCAGTAGATTCATGTGCGTTTGTCCATTCTCGTGTAACTTCTTTAATGTACGAGCGATTGGCTTAAAATTTCATGTGCATATTTATGATCCAACCACCACAGCGATGGGATCCATGCAGTTGGCGGCGGTCTTGTTAGTAATACTGTACAGTTCATGTAAATTCACTATCATCCTTCCCATATATTCCGAATACTCGGTTACAGGGCCAAGATGTCGGCAAAACAGATTTTGAGCGCCGCCTCTTGTGCATGGAGAAGGAAATAGTCGGGGCTCGCAATACCAAAGTGCAGCAGGGCCAGCTGGATAAAGCACAGGAGCCGTTCGCCGTCCGGGCAAAACCATTTTGGGATGTCTCTACAGCCAGAAAGGTATGGAATTGTGTGGATCGTTTCATGGTGTATAATTTCGTCTCTGGCATCTGGGTCCCGTTTCACTAAAATGTTCGTAAGTGCAAATTAAGGATCGTCTGGAAATTTCAATTGACGGATTTACATTTATTGAGCATAGGCTGCAGCCTATGTTCAATAAATGTAAATCCATCAGAAGAAAACCATGATTTTCCACTTACGAACATTTCAGTCGTACAAAGTTTAGTGAAACGGCCCCCTGCTCTTTAGGCCCATTTCGACAAACAGTTATATTGACCTTGAAAATTTTTGGGGGTTTTATTGTCTCGCCCCCGAAAGCGGAAAGCGAGACGTAAGGTTTTGCTTTTCCGGAGTCGTCGGCGGCGGCATCATTCAATGTTATGTTTTTGTGTTACGGTCATTACTTCAACACCTTATCAGCTACAGTCATCAAACTTTATACATACCTTTACTATGATATGTACATGAATATAGGACTATCCTCGGGGCCCCAGGGTCAAGGTCAAGGCCCCAGTGTCAAGGTCAAGGTGGAACAAGGCGAGACATTTGATTCTGCGGAATTCTTGTATATATAATCGCCACCACGTCCATCCATCTGTCTGTCCGAGATTTGCATTAAAGTTTTCGACTACCTACAATTTCTGTTACCATACATCAGATAAGTCTCCACCCTGTTTTTCTGTGAAATTGTCTGAGATTTGCGTTAAATCTTTTAGGCTACCTATTATCTCTGTTGCCAAAGGTCCGATTGACTTGAAACTTCATATACGTATTTGTCATCATCCATATTTTCATTATATTGCCAACTAGTGTAATAAATTTGATGCAGTAAAGAACATATTCTCTGGAAAATTACACTACAGACTAGCGTATGTTGAAGACGCTGCCGGTCCAACCTTCTAACCAGCCAATCTGAGCGTATAGCACTAGTGAGCACTTTGTCCACTGACCACCAATCTCCCGGAAGCTCGTTATATATCATCAGTAGCCGATTTCATCAAATTTGCAAAGCATACTTATCTAGCAAAGTAATCATTTATTTTTCCCGAAATGCATTATTTCATATAGAACTAACGACTGCATATATTTGATGATTAAAAGTATGCAGAATTATTATACTGAATGTATTACATTATCACAGCCAAATGGCTGTGATAATGTAATACATTCAGTATAATAAATGTATTCTTAAATTGCAAATTTTCACTCAAAGTATACTTTGCTAAATAAGTATACATGTACTTTGCCATGTTAGTGAAATAGGCCTCTGGATGACATTACTTGCTATTGCATCAGAATTACACCTAGGTTGTCTGGCTTCAGCCAGCTAAAACTAGTATGTATTACCAAACATGTCTGTCCTACCGATTTAAACTCCGAGGCACAGGCTATAACATGACATGACCTAACAGATGAAGAAAACAACAATCAGTCAATGCAATCTGCTGGCTATGTGTTGTAGATCCTGGAAGGGGATTTTGCCAGCCAAGTCAGCCACGAGGTGGATGGTTTGGTCTTCCAGCCTATACCCGATGTACGTATATGAGTAAAAAATAAAATGTTGTCTATTGTAGTTATCCTATTGAAAGGCCCAGCCAGTTTTGACTTATGAGACACTATATCTCTAAACATCAGTACTTCCCAAAATTTTTTATCCTATATGCCAGGCATTAGACAGGCAATTGATACCATTTCGCCCTGTCTGTCCGTCTGTCTGTTTATATTTTTGAAGTTTTTGTAAGAGTTTCTCAAATCACCTATAGAGACCCTAAGTGCGTTGACATTTTCTAGTTTAACTAGCTGGCGGCTCACCAACGGGCCATATTCAGCCCGAGTGGAGGCTCAAACCTTGGACTGGGATAATGGTGTATATGGGCCGCAGGCGGTTAAAATGCCCCTTAGGACATGTGTGTCACTATATAGTCAGCTATATATGGCTGTGACTGGAGAAATGGGACTTATGGGTTTTGCGACCAGTGTAGATCCAGATCAGCCTGTGCATCCGCACAGTCTGATCAGGATCTGCACTGTTCGACATTCCATCAATGAAACACCCATCATGCTTCTAACAAGCAATAAAGATCATTATCGGGCTACAGGAGTGTGCTATTTGATCAGGAGCTACACTGGTCACAAATACCATAAGCCCCATTCCTCCAGTCGCATCCACAAATATGTTGTATAATATCTGTGTTTGTAGCCGTATGTGGCTGGGCGGTGCCACAACGTGTTGAAGTGGAAGCCCCCAGACATGAACTCTGTCGACTTCAAACTGCTCATCGGCATGACCAGCGGAGTTGGGTAAGTCTAGCTACGTATTAACCTCTGTAATTAACCCTTTAAACACTGGAGACCTTTTCTAATATTTGCGAATGATGTAGATCCATGTGATCGGAATGACAATATCCCTGGCTTGGCCAATATGGAGAGCTTATGGCGTTGGAGTCCGGTTAAATGTTTTGGTCAGGTTTCTATCTTCAATATTATCAGGCCTACAGCCACCATACTAGCATATAATCATGACCCAGGGGTATGTATCACAACCCACTGCCAAACTCAATATACAGAGGTCTAGGTTTTGCGACCAGTGTAGATCCAGATGAGCCTGTGCATTCGCACAGTCTGATCTGGATCTGCACTGTTCGCCATTCCATCAATGAAACAACTGTTATGCTTCTGATAAGCAATATAGATCATTATCAGGGTACAGGTGTGTGGTATTTGATCAGGAGTTACATTGGTCACAAGTTCCATAAGCCCAATTTTGCCAGCCACATATGAGAAAAGGTACCTTAAGACATTTGTGACAAATCTACAACTGCATCAAGGTTGAATCCTTTTGTTGACGGTGGTTCGCCTGATTAACTGAATGGCGAACAGTGTAGACTATACGGATGTGAAGGCTGATGTGCGGCTATGCTGGTCACAAACGTCACAAGGTACATTTTCTCAGCAACTGTCCATAATTATGTGTGTCTTACTACAGAATGTTGACGAAAAAGACGGCCTTGCTATATGTGACAGGATTGGAGGCGCCATTCGCGGAAATGAAGGTATGTGGCTGACAGTGAGCACATGATGGTCATTGGACAATTGAAGGGGTCAATGGAACAAGGGGGCTAACTCCATTAAGGAGTTAGTCCCCTTGTTCCATTGACCTCTTCAACAATTTGATTGGATGAGCCTGAGGGCAGCTAACACTCGACCAAAGATGATTGATTTTGAGAAGAAGTTTAGTACTTGCAGAAGGTTTTTATCAATGACCACCAATATTGACATTTGTGGCTGTGAATGGAGAAATGGGGCTTATGGGATTTGTGACCAGTGTAGCTCCTGGTCAAATAACACACTCCTGTAGCCTGATAACGATCTATATTGCTTGTAAAACCCACAAGCCCCATTTCTCCAGTCACAGCCACATATTTGTTTAATCAGTTTGAATTTAACCTATTACAGGCGGGATAACATAGTAGTACGAAACTACTGCGAAAAAAAATGCTATTTTCTTTATTTCATCTCAAAAGTATATGTTGTTACCACTCATTTGAACCGTCTCCACGAGATGGTTCAAATGAGTGGTAACAACATATACATTTATTGAGAAATAAACAAAATAATGAGATTTAATAAAAAACATTTTATTGCATCCTTATACTGAGATGGGTCACATTTATGTACCCCAATAAAAATATTTGAGGGGTACATATAGTCCTCAGGGTGGTCCGCCTGTCTGAGATTTGCATTAAAGATTTTGACTACCTAACATCTCTGTAAGTCAGTCAGATTGACTTGAAACTTATACTTATTTGTCATCATCAATATTTTCATTCTGTAGCCCTCACATGCGGCCATAATCTCAATGTCAAGGTCAAATGACTTGGTAATTTGTGTTAAAGGTTTTTTATGCGTTGATTTAATTGAGGGGTTTATACGTCAGGTTTTCTGTTTAAATATATTGTGCACGTATATTTGCAGTTCACAAAAGATTTGAAAGAATACAATAACAAAATCGTCGAGTGCTCATGGGATCCTAACAAAAGTAGCTGGAAGTTTATGCGACAGCGAACAGACAAATCATTTCCAAATCATTTGACAACAGCAGTCGGTAAGATATCTGTCCTTTCAAAGACCGCATATGTGGCTGTGACTGGAGACTGGGGCTTATGGGATTCGTGACGAGTGCGCAGTCCAGCAACATGATACGGACATATACTTTTTGTTATAATCATCACAGATGTTTCACTGACAGAATGTTGAACAGTGTAGATCCTGATCAGACTGTGCGGATGCACAGGCTGATCTGGATCTACACTGGTCACAAAACCCATAAGCCCCATTTCTCCAGCCACAGCCACATATAGAGAATACCTAGCTAGTGACTTTAAAAATATTCTGACTGTAGCCTAACCACCATGTATTGGTGGACCGATAAAAAAGACGATGGTTATGCCACCATGAAAGTGTCGGGAGTATGCCTGCTTTAAAGGTACATGTCCACTCAGTAGGCACAACATGTTGATTCACAATGTCGTAATACATTAATTATTAATAATCATCTTGTTATATTTCTCATATCATCATGTGGTGGCTTAATAGCCTAGGGGTAGAACATTGGATTTAATACCGGAGGTTGGGAGTTTAATCACCGCTCTAGGCATGAAAAAATACTTTGATAGTAGTTCCAGAGCTCCAGATAAGCTGCGTATTTGCGTAAATACCCAATTCAAATTGCCAAAAACCAAATTGAAATCAGAAGTAGCGAGTATCAAAAAGCAATAACAAATTTGTGGTACCTTTATCATGCTACAGAAAACAATACACAGACCACAGATATAGCATATTTTTCTTATTTTCCATGAAAACACATCTTGGTATTTCATTAGAATTGTCTCCAAGGAGACGATTCTAATGAAATGCGAAGACATGTTTTCATTTCGAAGCAAATTATTCAATAATTGCTGTCCGTTGATGTGTAAACAGTAGTGTGATTTTATTTTACCCAATTAAATATTGAAATACCCATGCTTCAGATATGATGTCCAGAGTGAAAATACTCAATTACTAATTCCTTATCTGGAGCGCTGAGTTCCATCCCACTTGTCTTTTAGACGAGACCTGAAACTGAGTTTGGGATTTTGTCGTCTGCTGATTGTTTGATATTTTCCATATTTCTCAAAAAAAAAAATGGTTTGACAGCACTTTAGAATCATTTCCAATGGAAATGATTCTATAGTGCTGTCAAACCATATTTTAATGGAGAAAGAAGACAAAGTATGAAACAACAGCAGACGACAGTTTTCGGTTCCCGCTTTTTAAGGGTTAAATACGGGATCGAACCTGTTGGCCCGGCTTTAAATGACCTTAGCTGTTGATAGGCTGTTAAGCACCAATAAACAAACAAAGTATAAATGAACCTACCTGTTGCTGGGACGTTAAAACAATAACACCGTTTATTTTTCTTCATTTCAGCGGTGTGTAAAAGCATTAAGTCTCCTGTGACGAAGGAAATGTTGTTTCACGTGTGTGAATTCGAACGATGGGCCCCGCCCGCAAAACCCTCGAAAAATAACGCTATGCCGCCTCCTTCCGTTCCACCACAAACACTAACACCCGTGTTCAGGGAACCATCTTCTGGTTCCGAGTCCGACAACTTGTGAGGATTAGGGAACCAGTTTGTGGTTCCTGGAGAACCAGCTTGGTTATCACAGGGAACCAGGGGGCCGTTTCACTAAACTTTGTATGACTAAAATGTTTGTAAGTGCAAAATTTTGATGGTCTGTAAATTTCACATTAAGCACGTTTTCTTGTAAACAATTGTTGGATTTACATTTATTGAACATAGGCTGCATATAGCCTATGTTCAATAAATGTAAACCCATCAATTACAATTTCCGACTAACCTAAATGTGCACTTAAGAACATTTTAGTCGTACAAAGTTTACATGGTATTTACAAGGAACCAGCCTGTTATTATCTGTGAACCAGTCTGTTATTCACAGGGAACCAATTTGCGGTTCCTAGGGAACCAGCTTGGTATTTACAGGGAACCAGCCTGTTATTCTGTAACAACCTTTGCTCCAGGAAAAGACTTTCGGGATCTGTGTGACGGGATATGTGTGAGGAGTATTTAGCCCTTTCAACCCCAAGTTACAGTAGCGGTAATTAGAACAGATTATTCCATTATAATTTTAAGAATATTCCATTAATCAGAAAAAGGAAAACTTTATTTAAAAGAAAAACGACAGAAAATAATCAATAACGGTGCAGATCCTGATGAGACGGCTCACCTGGGGCCCGTTTCACTAAACTTTGTACAACTAAAATGTTCGTAAGTGCAAATTTAGGATCGTCTGGAAATTTCAATTGATGGATTTACATTTATTGAGCATAGGCTGCATGTGCAGCCTATGCTCAATAAATGTAAATCCAATAATTGTTTACAAGAAAACATTGTTAATGTGAAATTTACAGACTATTTTGCACTTACGAACATTTTAGTCGTACAAAGTTTAGTGAAACGGCCCCCTGGATCTACACGGTTTGCCGACTTTGGGATAGCTGCTTGTGGTGCTGAATCGGCTATAATCCTGATTGTTTTGAATTTTCACACAATCACACCACAGTAAAATAGTCCCTTTCTGTGACTGGAGAAATGGCGAATTTGTGGCCAGTCTACTCCTGCGATGTTTTAGTGACTGAATGGCGAATAGTGCACAGCAGCTGATCCTGATTAGACTTCACAGATACGCAGATTAATCTTAGGTCACAAATGCCGTACCGCCCATATCTCCAGTCACAGCCACATATGAGTCACGCCATGTGATTTTCTACCTCGGAACATGTGTGATATCTCGTGAAAAATATTTACAAAATTTATTTTCCGTAAATGACGTCGAAAGCTGATGAAATGTTTATAGCAGATGCGGAATTTTATTCCGCATTTACTATGAAAATTTTGTCTTCTTATTTCGGCATTTACAGATTATCTCCCCCTTTTCGACTTAGAATTTGGCAATTTTGCCTTGTAAGTCGTAAAACTTTTAAACCATAATAGCTAGAGACCTGAAACTTGGTATGTAGCTTCCTTATGATGTCAGAGTAGATGTGCAAAGTTTATTTTGATTTTTGATTTGCCCCCTGGGCCATGGATTTTCTCCCCCTTTTCGACTTAGTATTGGGCAATTTTGCCTTGTAAGTCGTAACACTTTTAAACCATAATAGCTAGAGACCTGAAACTTGGTATGTAGCTTCCTTATGATGAGTAGATTCGCAAATTTGATTTTTTATTCGACCCCGGGGTCATGGATTATCTCCTCTTTTGGACTTGAAATTTTGCCTCGTTTATTATCAAAGCGTTATGTGGGGCATCCGTGTTCTATAAACACATTTTCTAGTTGTAAGTAATATTCATATTTTTTCTGAAACACAACAACCTTTTCATAAATGGAAATCACATGACAAAGTGGATTGGTTGGAAAATTAACACATCACGGTCCATTCCAGTTACTTAGGGGTGAAAGAGTTAATAGATATAGAGACTATAATATTATTATCAAGCTGGGGGCCTGTTTATAATGACAGTTTACATAGTGCTGTGCACCGTCCCATATTTTATTACATTTTTCACATTTTACATGTAAATCACCAGGGCTCCAGATAAGGAATTAGTAATTGAGTATTGTCACTCCATCATTTCTGAAGCAATTGAGTATTTCAAAATTTTAATTGGGTAAAATAAAATCACACTACTGTTTACACATCAACAGACAGCAATTATTGAATGGTTTGCTTCAAAATAAAAACATGTTTTGGCATTTCAGAGACAATTCTAATGAAATACCAAGATGTTTTTTCATGGAAAATAAGAAAAATATGCTATATCTCTTTGTTTTCTGCAGCATGATAAAGGTGCCACAAAATTTGTATTGTTTTTACTCGCTACTTCTGATTTCAATTGGGTTTTTAGACAATTTTAATTGGGTATTTAAGCAATTACGCAGCTTATCTGCAGCTCTGAATCACTTGTAAATACCACATGTCATTTGGAGATTATTGCCTTACTAAGTAAACAGTCTAATTGCTGACATTTCTGAAGGTATTCCGAAATTCATTTGCTGAGAAATGTCCAGGGTTTTGATATCTAACTGCAAAAGATGTTCGGGTGGATGAAAAAAAATGTACCCCAAATTTCAATTTACTTTATCTCAAAAACTATGTATCATTCAGTGTAATTTTTATCCAATCACTTAGCGAAAATGGGATATAGGGATGCAAAACTTGTCCGTCCATCTATCCGGGCAAACAATGGGGGTTTAGAGACGAGGAGGAGGAGCCTAAGACAACATAATACAATATATTTTTCCTGTATAGCCACTAAGCCATTGTAGTTTATGTGCTATTCCTTTTATCTTTTTAAAGAACAAATAGCCCATAAATCCAAAATCCATTCTGCTATAACTTTGTTACCGTATGACCGATTGGCTTGAAACTTGACTTGCATGTTTATTATCATCCATATATTAATTCCCCGCCCCACCTATGCTCCCCCATGCCAATGTCAAGGTCAAATGACTTGCAAATTTGCATCCAGTAGATGCGTGTGCATTTCTCCAATCTCCTGTTTGTTTATTGGTGTTCAACGGCATATCAACAGCTAAGGTCATGTAAGGCCGGGCAAACGGGTTCTTTCCCGTTTTAACCAGATCTCCAGTCGGAATTCCGTTAAGGATGAACCCCGATCGTTAAATTACCCATCGCATTCTCCCACCTGCCACACCCAATTGGCTTGAAACTTTCTGTGTATGTTTATTATTTACCATAGTTTCATTCCCAACCACACCCATGGCAGGTGTGAGCACGCGATGGGTAATTTAACGATTGGGGTTCATCCTTACCGGAATCCCGACTGGAGACCTGGTTTGGCCTTCACATACGTCTTTGGCATTTTGTATGCGACAGTTGAGTCTGGTTATACCCCTTAATATGTGAGTATTACGATATTCGTAATCCTATTTTAGGGAAAGGGGCCAAGTGACTTGGTGTGGTATTGTACCTGGCACCAGGTCCGGTTATTCTAATTTCAGGGCTGAATATATTTGTTCTTGATGTAAATATTCCGTTCTGATTTTGGAATTTTCCCCCCAATGCAGCAGGTTAAAATTGGATTGAACCCATTTGCCCGGCCTTACATGACCTTAGCCGTTGATAGGCTGTTAAACACTGATAAACAAACAAACACCCATGCTCTTCCCATGCTCAAAGTCAAGGTCAAATAACAGAAATTTGCGTCCAGTAGATGCGTGGGCATTTCTCCAATCTCCTAAAACTTCTTTACTATATAACCGATTGGCTTGAACCTTCATGTGCATGTACGCGTTCCCCTTTTATCCTATAGTGGGTGGCATGCATGGATGGGTAATTTAACGATCGGGGTTCATCCTTACCAGAATCCCGGCCGGAGACCTGGTTTGGCCCTTACGTACGTCGTTGGCATTTTTGTATGTGACAGTTGATTCTGGTTATAACTCGTATGTGAGTATTACGATTATTCCTAATCCTATTACTTTTAGGGGAAGGGGCCAAGTGACTCTAGTGTAGTATGGTAGTATGGACCTGGTACCAAGTTGGGTTATTCTAATTACAGGGCTGAATATATTTTTTTTTATTTAAATATTCCGTTCTGATTTTGGAATCCAACCCCCCCCCCACAGCAGCAGTTTAAATACTGGATCAAACCTGTTGGCCCGGCCTTAAATGACCTTAGCTGTTGATAGGCCGTTAAACACCGATCACTCAATCCATTCTACTATAACTACTTTACTTTATGAACGATTGGCTTAAAACTGTATGTGTATGTTTCCCATCATTCATATTTTCATTCCCCGCCCCAGGCGTGCTCCCCCTTGCTCAAATTCACGGTCAAATAACTTGAAATTTTATGTCTAGGAGTTTCTCCATTTGCCTATAAACTTCTATGCTGTATTCTCTTAGAACTTCATGTCATCAGCCATATTTTAATTTCCCACCCCTGGCCAACGTCAAACAACTTTGTTCCTCTGTTCTCCTTATTTACTGTATCAATGTGCATATTTGTGATACAGGCACCACAGCGATGGGATACATGCCGTTGGCGGCGTTCTTGTTTATTAATTATCCCGTCAACACAGTGCGTATGTGCCGTGAAACACGGTGCCGTGAAACATTTTTGATATCCAGTCAATACCATTTTTGCATTTTACAGCCATTTGTAGGTGTTGCCGGGATAAATAGAATAGTAGGTTAGTGCCGTGAATGGGAAAAAATATCTGACGCGGCACGGAAACGGGATGTGCTCGGCAGAGCCTCGCCCATCCCGTTTCCTGAGCCTTGCCAGATATTTTTTCCCATTCACGGCACTAACCTACTATTCTCTATATCACATCATGATACATTGTATTTTATCCTATCAACACAGTGCGTATGTGCCGGGAAACCCGGTGCCGTGAAACATTTTTGATATCCTGTCAATACGACCTAGTCACTGCGTATGAATATGTGCGGTGGCTGGGGTTATATTTTTGCATTTTACAGCCATTTGTAGGTGTTCACGGGATAAATAGCATAGTAGGTTAGCGTCGTGAATGGCACGGCACGGAAACAGGATGTGCTCGGCAGAGCCTCGCCCATACCATTTCCTAAGCCTTGCCAGATATTTTTTCCCATTCACGGCACTAACCTACTATTCTCTACATCTCTGGCAAGTAAACGTTTCAACTCAGTAGCTTTACCGAAAATCACTTCTTGATCTGAAGAGAAAATATAATGAAGTGATTTTACGTGAAATTACACTGAATTATTATGCATACATGTAGTTCTTAGCATATGGTAATTTTAAATTCGGGGTAATTTTTGTTTGTCCACCCAATATTATATGCCTTGCAGACATAATGCGTGATTGTAAATATTGGCAGTATTTATTTTTACAAGGCAATAATATTGCGGCAAGACATTGTCTCGTTATTATTAGAACATATTGTGTGATGTTTTGTAACAAAACAGGGCATATACCCGCTAGAGGTCCGCCACTTTGGGTTGACGCTTTGTTATTGTAAATATTATTGTAAACATATGCTATTTTTAGAGATCTGCATACGTAATATGTCACGTAACGTTTGTTATTGTCATAATAAAGTGTTTTTTACGTGTATCAAAGAAGCAGTAAAGGTCAATAAAAAACAGGCCCACATTCATAATGGCTTCGTACAGCATCTATAAAACAGTCGGTCTTGAGTTTGATTCCCATACCTGCTGATTTTTAGCTTAACTATTCGAAGAATAGTGAGAGCTTACATAGTCACCCCGGGTCGGCGTCACCGTCACGCCTTGGTTAAGGTTTTTAGTCAAGCTTGTATATGGAATACTCCTGGCCCTACACCCACCATACTTGGACAACTTCATCTCCTAGTGATGTACATCAACAACCCCTGACCTATATTTGACCTACATTTAACCTTCAATTACTTAGTTGATTCCCCTTGGTTAAGGTTTTTAGTCAACCTTGGTTAAGGTTTTTAGTCAAGCTTGTACATGGAATACTATTGTGCATACAGACACCATACTTGGACAACCTTTTCTCATAGGGATGTACATCAATAACCCCTGATCTATATTTGACCTTGACCTACATTTCCTCTTGAAATACTTTAATACTTAATAATTCCCCTTGGTTAAGGTTTTTAGTCAACTTTGGTTAAGGTTTTTAGTCAAGCTTGTAGATGGAATACTATTGTGCATACAGACACCATACTTGGATAACTTTTTCTCATATGGATGTACATCAATAACCCCTGACCTATGTTTTACCTTGACCTACATTTAACCTTGAGTTACTTAGTTATTTCCTCTTGGTTACGATTTGTACTCAAACTTGGTTAAGGTTTATAGTCAAGCTTGTATATGGAATACTCCTGGGCCTACAGCAGCAACCATACTTGGAAAATTTCATCTCCTAGTGATGTACATCAATAACCCCTGACCTATATGTGACATTGATCTACATTTAACCTTGAATTACTTAGTTAATTTCCCTTCATTAAGGTTTTTAGTCAACCTTGGTTAAGATTTTTATGCGGGCCGCGGCCACCTTCTTTCTCAAGCTATGTGTACATCGACAAGCCTCGTAGTCGAGCTATGCTGTTCTCCTACAGCTCTTGTTTCTTATTTTATTATACCCCCCGCAACAAGTTGTGGGGGGGGTATACTGGAGTCGGGTTGTCCGTCCGTCCGTCCGTCCGTCCGTCCGTCCGTCCATCACAAAACTTAACATCAGAGAAATATTGTTATAACTTCTATTTCCTTCATCCAAAATGCTTAATATTTCAGACATGCTTTCCTGTAAGACTCTACTACCATTCTGTGCCAAATCCTCGACCGTCCAACCCCCGCTGATCCCAAGGTCAAGGTCAAATACTTAGTCTCTTTACAAAACTTAACATCAGAGAAATATTGTTATAACTTATATTTCCTTCATCTAAAATGCTTAATATTTCACACATGCATTCCTGTAAGGCTCTACTACCATGCTGTGCCAAATCCACGACCGTCCAACCCCCGCTGATCCCAAGGTCAAGGTCAAATACTTGGTCTCTTTACAAAACTTAACATCAGAGAAATATTGTTATAACTTCTATTTCCTTCATCCAAAATACTTAATATTTCACACATGCTTTCTTGTAAGACTCTACTACCATGCTGTGCCAAATCCACGACTGTCCAACCCCCGCTGATCCCAAGGTCAAGATCAAATACTTGGTCTCTTTACAAAACTTAACATTAGAGAAATAAACTTCTATTTCCTTCATCTAAAATGCTTACTATTTCACACATGGATTCCTGTAAGGCTCTACTACCATGCTGTGCCAAATACATGACTGTCCAACCCCCTCTGATCCCAAGGTCAAGGTAAAATACTTGGTCTCTTTACAAAACTTAACATCAGAGAAATAAGTTATAACTTCTCTTTCCTTCATGGAAAATTCTTAATATTTCACACATGCATTCCTATATTAAAGGTTGTACTATCATGCTGTAACAAATCTACGACCGTCCAACCCCCGCTGATCCCAAGGTCAAGGTGACATAGTTAGACTCTACAAAACATTTTAACATCAGAGAAATATGTTATAACTTCTATTTCTTTCATCGAAAATTCTTAATATTTCATGCATGCATTCCTCTAAGGCTCTACTATCATGCTGTGATAAATCCCCGCTGATCTCGAGGTCAAGGTCACATACTTAGTCTCTTTACAAAACTTAACATCAGAGAAATTGGTTATAACTTCTATTTCCTTGCTCGGATCTGCTTCACATTGCACACACGCATTGCTCCAATGGACCTCTACCACCCAGTGACAAATTCACGTTTGTGCCGCCCCCGCTAAGCCCAGTCAAGGTCACAAGAGCACACACACTTGGATTTTTTTTTTACATATTTAGGGGTACCTGCCCCCACACGGGGGGTATTCCGTAAGCCTCGCTTACTGACCAATCTTGTTACATTTGGATAGATATAAAAATCTTTTACTTCGCAATTTTGATTATAAAAAGGCAACATAATTTTAAATTGTGGTCTGTTTTGTTACTTGTACTCTTGTACATATCATTATGTACACATTGTTTTAAAGTCACTCTTTTTATTAAATTTTCGACCATGTGGTCAAAAATTTAATAAAAAGAGTGACTTTAAAACAATGTGTATTAAATGTGCTTCCCTTCGGAGGTTATTGGGAATTTACATATCATTATGGTTTAAATCCATAACCTGACGAGAGGGGAATATTTCTGGGTAAATTGTTATACAACTGAAGTGAAATGAAATAAAACAATAATAATGAACCTGAGCCAAGAAAAAGCTATTAACAGACGTTCAAGTGCTTACCAATTGTGCTATGGAACTATCCGATAATTTGTGCCGATTATAAATAGATGATACCCGGTAGTCAATAATAGTCCTAAACGGGGGGCGTGGAAAATCTCGAAAGAATTCCCCTTATCGGCACTATTTAATAAGTATTTATAACCAATTGATACGTAAACAAGGGCATGTAAACAACTCGATGGTAACATGGTAGAATTAAGGTATAGCCCATTGATAGTGACATGAAATGTCCATCAACAAATCGGCCAGTGACCTTTGCAACTACTGTTTGTTATACAAACTTGTGTGTGGGCGGTTGGTCGGGCCAATGCGACGGCGTAAATTAACGGTAGGGGTTCCTCCTTATAGGAATCACGATTTTCCTGGTTTGGTCCTCGGGTACTTTTTTTATATTTGACTCTTTTGTTACCTGGGAGTTGAATTGGGTTATTGCCCATTATAAAAGTAGTAAGCTTAGTACTGATCCTACTGCTTTTGGGAGGTGGCCAAATGATTCTGGTGTGGCAAGGTCCTGGTATCAGATCAGGATTATTCTGATTTCAGGGCTGAATATATAGTTTTTTGTAGAGCCCGCTTGCGGAAAGCGAGACATAGTGATCACAATGACGTCCGGGTGTCCGTGCGTCCGTGCGTCCGTCCGAAATCTGCGTTAAAGTTTTTAAAAATACCATAAAATGCCTCGGCGGGCTCGACATGCGGGCCGCGGCCATCTGGTTTATTGTAAATACATGTATTCAGTTCTGATTTTCGGATTTGACCCCCATTAAACATGCAATTGAATATGTACTTTTAACAGGTAATACATGGGATTTAGTACTAAGCCCATTGATCCGGCCTTAAATGACCTTATCTGTTGATAGGCCGTTAAACCCCAACAAACAAAAACAAACTTGGGTACGTTTTCGTAAATATTGAAGAAAATGAGTCCCCAATTTCTTACTTGTAAATATGTTTTAAATTTAATTTGTTAATTTGTTTAATTAATAGCCAAAGTAGGTTGGCAGAAAACATGTATCAAACAGTAGGTAGCCAATATCCTTGTGCTTACAAAACGTATGAAGCACTCAAAATGCGGCAGTTTGATTGGCCGAGACTGAGCATAGCTCAGCCTCGACCAAACAAACTTCCTGATTTTGAGAATGGGGTATGTGCCCATAAAGTTTTACACAATCAGACCCTGGTAGTGTGAGATAAACCTGAGCATCACGTATACCTATCGATCCAACTGGTGGAGTGTCACAAATGTCACATGCCATATTGTCAAGGTGTATGATCACGTGGTTACAATTAAAACTACTGAAACTTCCAGAAGCCATCCGATTCAAAGTAAGTATTCTTTTAGTACCGTGACATTTGTCCTTATTATGTAATGGATTTTGATGAAATACATCGCATCAAACGCATCTTGTTAAGCTGCATTTGGTGGTCTCGGTACTTTGGCCCAAACTGCTGTCGTTTTTGCGAAGAATCACGATCGTCATTCCCGTTACACAATTTTGTAACGGAAATGACCATAACGGAAATGATGTTTTTTTAGAAACTTTTGTTTCACCCCCCTCTGTATACAACACATCATGAAGGTAGAATATACAAATGCAAGTTATAAGTGTCTATCCACCCATTATGGTATAATTCCAGCACAAAAATATTTACACAATTCCTTAACATTTGATTGGTCCGTAGCAAGTCTCTGTCCGAAATTTATATCCCAGTTAACTT